>CM053031.1:35098063-36298063 GCA_028564925.1 Lithobates sylvaticus
CACTTGTCTTTGTACTCCTCACCTGGTTGCCGCCACACATGCTTGACACCATCTGAACCAAATAAGTTTATCTTGGTCTCATCAGACCACAGGACATGGTTCCAGTAATCCATGTCCTTAGTCTGATTCTCGTAAACAAACTGTTTGCAGGCTTTCTTGTGCATCATCTTTAGAAGAGGCTTCCTTCTGGGGCGACAGCCATGCAGACCAATTTGATGCAGTGTGTGGTGTATGGTCTGAGCACTGACAGGCTGACCCCCCACCCCTTCAACCTCTGCAGAAATGCTGGCAGCCCTCGTACGTCTATTTCCCAAAGACAACCTCTGGATATGATACTGAGCACATACAGTCAACTTTTTTGGTCGACCATGGCGAGGCCTGTTCTGAGTGGAACCTGTCCTGTTAAACCACTGTATGTTCTTGGCCACTGTGCTGCAACTCAGTTTCAGGGTCTTGGCAATCTTCTTATAGCCTAGACCATCTTTATGTAGAGCAACAATTCTTTTTTTCAGATACTCAGAGAGTTCTTTGCCATGAGGTGCCACGTTGAACTTCCAGTAAGAAAGAGTGAGAGCGATAACACCAAATTGAACACATCTGCTCCCCATTCACACCTGAGACCTTGTAACACTAATGAGTTACATGCCACCGGGGAGGGAACATGACTAATGGGGCCCAATTTTGACATTTTCACTTAGGGTGTACTCACTTTTGTTGCCAGTGCTTTAGACATTAATGGCTGTGTGTTGAGTTATTTTGAGTGGACAGAAAATTTACACTGTTATACAAGCTGTACACTCACTACTTTACATTGTAGCAAAGAAAACATATAAAAAAATATTTACAAAAATGTGAGGGGTGTACTCACTTTTGTGAGATACTGCATATGGTTTAAAACTTTGTGATCTCAGTATCTTGATACTGTGAAATTGTAAATTTGCTTGATGCCTTTTATACTTAAAGCTGTTTTTATACTGTACAACTGAAAAAAAAAAATACGTTCGTGTTTGTAGTACAGCGCTGTAAAAGTCCCAAAAAATGGCAAAAGTTTCCAAAAAATCATACTTGTACATATATGGGGTTCTGTATTGTATAAGCTAAATAAAAATGCAATCATTTGACAACAAAGTAAAAAACTATTAACACCCTGGAAGCTATTTAGCTCTTTTCTCTTGATCTTTAGGCCCCTTTCACATGGACGGACCATTCAGATCCGCCTGTCAGTTTTGACGGCGGATCTGAACGGGCGCTCCATGTTAGTTTATGGAACGTCGGATGTCAGCGGAGACATCTCCGCTGACATCCGACCCGGTCCGATCCGCCAAAAGCAGACGTATGGCCCCACGTCCAGATCCATCGCTGGCGGATCGGATCGGGTGAGATCTGATGAAAACGGACACACTGTCCGTTTTCAACCGATCTCTCCATAGAGACCAGCGGCGCTCGCAAGCCCCTCCCCGCTCAGTGAGCAGAGAGGGACTTGTCATCCGCCGGTTCAGCAGAGATCAACGGAGAGATCTCCCGCTGAGCCGGTGGACAGAGGCGGACTCCGTGCAAGCGGAGTCCGCCTCGTGTGAAAGGGGCCTTACATAGACTGAAATCATTTTTTATTTGGAATATGTTCACATTTATCACAAGGGCGAAAATAACTATGAACTTGTTAAACGTATGTTCTGCCAGTGTATAAAGGTATGAGCAATCTCTGCATTGGGGAGATTCTTACCAGTATTATTGCAAACATGAAGGCACAGATACACAACCATACATTCTAAATAATTGTACCCATCTTGTAGAACCGTGTGGTTGACAAAGAAATAGGGATATCAAAAATTCATATTCTTAAACATTTTTTTTTTAAATCATGAGGTTTAATTTTCACCTCTTTATGACCGCGCTATAGTCTAATGACAGCTACAGTGCGGATGCACATTGCCGGGAGGTCGTCATATGACGTCTTCCCGTGATCATGCTTCTCACGTGCCCCCTGCGGTGCACATCCGCAGGCATCTGTGATCACTGTGTCCTTGGGATAGAGCTGATCAAAGATCGGTGTAAAGAGCCAATCACAGCGGCTCCTTACCATGTTATCAGCTGTGTCCAATCACAGCTGATCACAATGTAAACAGGATTTGCCAGTTATGGGCATCCCCCTCCTCACACTGACAGTGCACGAGGAGAGAGGACAACAGGAAAACCCACACAGAGGACATTTACTTTTTTTTAATTCAGTAATATTTTTATTTATTTTCTTTGCACACATACATACAAGATACACATTCCAAATACATCCTTATGATACACAGAGGACATTTACACTGATAATCAGGGTACTGATCATCAGCGCCCTGATTATCAGTGCAGCCCCAACAGTGCCCATCAGTGCTGCCAATCGGTGCCCACCAGTGCTGCCAACCAGTGTCAAACAGTGCTGTCAATCAGTGCCCATCAGTGATGCCTATTATTGGCACCTATCAGTGACCATCAGTGCCACCTATCAGTGACCGTAAGGGCCGCCTAATAGTGCCACCTATCAGTGCCGATCAATGCTGTCTATCAGTGCCCATCAGTGCCACCTCAATGCAGCCTCATCAGTGCAGCCTCATCAGTAACCATCAGTGCTGCCCAATAAGAGCCTATCAGTGCCACCTCATCAGTTGCCACCAATGCGTCTATCAGTGTCCATCAGTGCAGCCTATTAGTGCCCATCAGTGCAGCCTCATCATCACACATCAGTGAAGGAGAAAAATTACTTATTTACAATTTTGTTTTTCAAAATGTTCGTTTTTTTCCTTTGTTTAGCAAAAAAATAAAACCCTCAGTGGTGATTAAATACCACCAAAAGAAAGCTCTATCTGTCTCAAAAAAATTATAAAAATTCCATATGGGTAAAGTGTTGCATGACCTCACAATTGTCATTCAAAGTGCTGAAAGCTGAAAATTGGCCTGGGTAGGAATGGGGTAAGGGTCCACTGCCCAGTAGGCAAGTGGTTTAATCAGAGACTTGGACATGGGTTTTAACATTGTCAACAGCACTTAAATAATCAACCCATATTGACATCATGGGAGAGTCTTTCAAAGAGATGAATATCTTAAAAAAAAAAAATCATTGGGTTTAAATATACTAGCCTGTGTTTGGTGAAGCAATTATTTACTCAAGAATAAAGATAACTGCCACCACGCCGACAAGGCATTCAATATTTACAGGCGCAGATAATAATCTTGCATGTCAACATAGAAGCTTTTTCAAAGTGCATAATATGGCACTATCATAAACGTAAATGAAATGTTATGGGCTTTATAAACAGCAATTTAAATCAATTAGCTAGAAATAGGAATGTTGTAAACTGAGACCTATGCATCTCCTACAGTAGATGGCAATAACAACAGAGAAAATAAATTATTATTAGCAGGAAACATTGCTGGTTGGATGAATAATTCATTAAAATAAATAATTAAATACATTTAGCCACTTGGCCTCCGGAAGATTCCCCCCCATGACCAGGCAATTTTTTGCGATATGCCGCAGCATTTTTTTAACTGACAATTGTGCGGTCCTGAAACGCTGTACCCAAACAAAAATGTATATATCCCCTCCCCCCCACCCCCCACAAATAGATCTTTTGGTGGTATTTAATCAACACTGAGTTTTTTTTTTTTTTGCGCTATAAACAAAAAAAAGGTTGAAAAAAAACAAACAATATTTTTTACTTTCTGCTATAAAACACATCCAATAAAAACATGTAAAGAATCAAATTTCATCACCAGTTTAGGCCAATATGTATTGTGCTACATATTTTTGGTTACAAAAAAATCCCAATACGCGTATATTGATTAGTTTACGCAAAAGACATAGCGTCTACAAACTATGGTGTATATACTCAATTTTTTATTTATTTTATTTTTATACTAGTAATGGTGGCGATTAGCGACTTATTGCAGGACTGCGATATTGCCACAGACATTCTGACACTATCTGAAACTTTGTGGGAACCAGTGACACTAACACAGTGATCAGTGCTAAAAATATTCACCCACTGTACTAATGGCACTGGCTAGGAAGGAGTTAAACATCAGGGGTGATCAAAGGGTTAAATGCGTGCCTAGCCAGTGTTTTTGTGTACTGTGTGAGGTGTTTTTAATAAGAGAAGTGATGGATTTTCTTTCCCTCTGTCAGAACAGAGATCTACCTTGTTTACATAGACAGAGCTCTGTCCTGTGTCTCTTCCATACGAACGGCGGGTGCAGGTGGACATCCATTTGCCAGCATCCGCTAATCGGTTTCTGCTGTGACAAATCACAGCAGAAGCTTTGCATCAACGTTGTGTGCACACGTGCCCCCTACCCGGAAAGGCAGAATCACATATATATATATACATGATTCTGCACAGCGCGGCAACCATGTAGCAGTAAATCTGCTATGGGGCGGTTGGCAAGCACTTACCCCTAAGTGGACGTCATATGATGTCCTGGGTTTTAAGTGGTTAAATCTGAATGATTCTTGCAGCTTCCCCCCCTCCCGGCCTTCACATGATATCAGATAGACATGTGCGATTCGTTTCGTACGAATTCGTAATTCGTACGAATTTTTCGAAATTCGTACGAATTTACGAATCTGTAGTACGAATTTTTTTTTTTTTACGAATTCCGTACGGAATACGAAATTCCGTTTACGAATTTCGCCGCCGAATGATTCGAATGAATTCGAATGAATTCGAATGAATTCGAATGACAAAGTGTCATTTTTGCAGGAAAAATTCCGTTTACGAATTTCAGCTCCAAATTATTCGAATCCAACTACCAATATCAAATTTCAACTAATTCAAACGAAATTATTATAGCAGATATAACGAATGAATTCGAATGAATTCAAATGCATTCGAATGAATTCGAATGACAAAGTGTCATTTTTGCAGAAAAAAAAGCTATTTAAAAAACAGTCATTCATTGATATAAAAAAAAAAAAAAAAAAAAGCGTAGGGGTCCCCCCAAATTCAATAACCAGGCCCTTCAGGTCTGGTATGGATATTAAGGGGGACCCCAGCCAAAAAAAAAAAAAAAAAATGGCGTGGGGTCCCCCCCAAATATCCATACCAGACCCTTCAGGTCTGGGATGGATTTTAAGGGGAACCCCGGCCAAAAAAAAAAAAAAAAATGGCGTGGGGGTCCCCCTCAAAATCCATACCAGACCCTTTATCCGAGCACGCAACCTGGCAGGCCGCAGGAAAGGAGGGGGGGACGAGAGCGGCCCCCCCTCTCGCCTGAACCGTACCAGGCCACATGCCCTCAACATTGGGAGGGTGCTTTGGGGTCCCCCCCAAAGCACCTTGTCCCCATGTTGATGAGGACAAGGGCCTCATCCCCACAACCGTGCCCGGTGGTTGTGGGGGTCTGCGGGCGGGGGGCTTATCGGAATCTGGAAGCCCCCTTTAACAAGGGGACCCCCAGATCCCGGCCCCCCCCTGTGTGAAATGGTAAGGGGGTACTTACCCCTACCATTTCACCAAAAAAGTGGCAAAAATGGTAAAAATGACAGGAGACGGTCTTTGACAATTCCTTTATTAAAATCTTCTTTCTTCTTTCTTCTGGTCTTCCTTTCTTCATCTTCTCCTTCCGGCATCTTCTTCCATCTTTCTTCCATCTTCTTCTTCCTTCGATTCGCTTCTTCTTCCTCCGGTCTTCTCGTCCTTCTCGTCCGGCGTCGTCCTTCTCGTCCGGCATCGTCGTCTCTTCTCGCAGGCCGCTCCTCGCAATGGGAGGCTCCCGCTCTGTGAGGCTCCGCTCCGGGTGACAGGTCTTTTATAACGAAGGCACCTGGTGACCCCGTCCCCTCTGACGCACGGGGACGTCATGTGGAATTCCCTATGGCTTTCCCCATGACGTCAGAGGGGGGGCGGGGTCACCAGGTGCCTTCGTTATACAAGACCTGTCACCCGGAGCGGAGCCTCACAGAGCGGGAGCCTCCCATTGCGAGGAGCGGCCTGCGAGAAGAGACGCTGATGCCGGACGAGAAGGACGACGCCGGACGAGAAGGACGAGAAGACCGGAGGAAGAAGAAGCGAATCGAAGGAAGAAGAAGATGGAAGAAGATGCCGGAAGGAGAAGATGAAGAAAGGAGAAGATGAAGAAAGAAGATTTTAATAAAGGAATTGTCAAAGACTGTCTCCTGTCATTTTTACCATTTTTGCCACTTTTTTTTGGTGAAATGGTAGGGGGTACTTTTGTACCCCCTTACCAATTCACACAGGGGGGGGCGGGATCTGGGGGTCCCCTTGTTAAAGGGGGCTTCCAGATTCCGATAAGCCCCCCGCCCGCAGACCCCCACAACCACCGGGCACGGTTGTGGGGATGAGGCCCTTGTCCTCATCAACATGGGGACAAGGTGCTTTGGGGGGGACCCCAAAGCACCCTCCCAATGTTGAGGGCATGTGGCCTGGTACGGTTCAGGCGAGAGGGGGGGCCGCTCTCGTCCCCCCTCCTTTCCTGCGGCCTGCCAGGTTGCATGCTCGGATAAGGGTCTGGTATGGATTTTATGGGGGACCCCACGCCATTTTTTTGGCTAGGGTTCCCCTTAAAATCCATCCCAGACCTCAAGGGTCTGGTATGGATTTTAAGGGGGACCCTACGCCATTTTTTTTTTTTTTTTGGCTGGGGTCCCCCTTAATATCCATCCCAGACCTGAAGGGCCTGGTTATTGAATTTGGGGGGACCCCTACACATTTTTTTATCAATGACTTCAATGAATGACAGTTCTCTGTATTACGGATCCAACAATTCATTTGCCGGCAAATAGCTGCGACTCGTGATTTTAAATAGTTTTTTTTTCCTGCAAAAATGACACATTGTACAGAGACAGTTCTCTATATTAGATATACTGAATCTCGAATCATTCGAAGCATTCGTTATATCCGCTATTATAATTTCTTTCATGTTAGTTGAAATTACATATTTGTTAGTTGTTGTATTCGAATTGTTCTCTGTATTACGGGAATCGGCAATTAGCCGCAAGTGATTTTAAATGTCTTTTTTTCCTGCAAAAATGACACATTGTACAGAGAGAGTTCTAAACACGGGAAACCTGCGCCCTTCTATATACTATATACTCTATAGTATGCCTATGAAGGGGGGCATGTTTCCCGTGTTTACAACTCTCTCTGAACAATGTGTCATTTTTGCAGGAAAAAAAGACATTTAAAATCACTCGCGGCTAATTGCCGATTCCCGTAATACAGAGAACAATTCGAATGTTGTATTGTAACTAACAAATATGTAATTTCAACTAATATGAAAGAAATTATAATAGCGGATATAACGAATGCTTCGAATGATTCGAGATTCAGTATATCTAATATAGAGAAATGTTCCCGCACAGTGTCATTTTTGCAGGAAAAAAAAACTATTTAAAATCACTCGCAGCTATTTGCCGGCAAATGAATTGTTGGATCCGTAATACAGAGAACTGTCATTCATTGAAGTCATTGATAAAAAAATGCGTAGGGGTCCCCCCAAATTCAATAACCAGGCCCTTCAGGTCTGGAATGGATATTAAGGGGGACCCCCAGCCAAAAAAAAAAAATGGCGTAGGGTCCCCCTCAAAATCCATACCAGACCCTTATCCGAGCACGCAACCTGGCAGGCCGCAGAAAAGGAGGGGGGGACGAGAGCGGCCCCCCCTCTCGCCTGAACCGTACCAGGCCACATGCCCTCAACATTGGGAGGGTGCTTTGGGGTCCCCCCCAAAGCACCTTGTCCCCATGTTGATGAGGACAAGGGCCTCATCCCCACAACCCTGGCCGGTGGTTGTGGGGGTCTGCGGGCGGGGGGCTTATCGGAATCTGGAAGCCCCCTTTAACAAGGGGACCCCCAGATCCCGGCCCCCCCCCTGTGTGAAATGGTAAGGGGGTACAAAAGTACCCCTACCATTTCACCAAAAAAGGTGACAAAATGGTAAAAATGACAGGAGACGGTCTTTGACAATTCCTTTATTAAAATCTTCTTTCTTCATCTTCTCCTTTCTTCATCTTCTCCTTCCGTCATCTTCTTCCATCTTCTTCTTCCTTCGATTCGCTTCTTCTTCCTCCGGTCTTCTCGTCCTTCTCGTCCGGCGTCGTCCTTCTCGTCCGGCATCGTCGTCTCTTCTCGCAGGCCGCTCCTCGCAATGGGAGGCTCCCGCTCTGTGAGGCTCCGCTCCGGGTGACAGGTCTTTTATAACGAAGGCACCTGGTGACCCCGCCCCCCTCTGACGTCATGGGGAAAGCCATAGGGAATTCCACATGACGTCCCCGTGCGTCAGAGGGGGCGGGGTCACCAGGTGCCTTCGTTATAAAAGACCTGTCACCCGGAGCGGAGCCTCACAGAGCGGGAGCCTCCCATTGCGAGGAGCGGCCTGCGAGAAGAGACGACGATGCCGGACGAGAAGGACGACGCCGGACGAGAAGGACGAGAAGACCGGAGGAAGAAGAAGCGAATCGAAGGAAGAAGACGATGGAAGAAGATGAAGGAAGGAGAATATGAAGAAGGAAGACCAGAAGAAAGAAGAAAGAAGATTTTAATAAAGGAATTGTCAAAGACCGTCTCCTGTCATTTTTACCATTTTGTCACCTTTTTTGGTGAAATAGTAGGGGTACAAGTACCCCCTTACCATTTCACACAGGGGGGGGGGCCGGGATCTGGGGGTCCCCTTGTTAAAGGGGGCTTCCAGATTCCGATAAGCCCCCCGCCCGCAGACCCCCACAACCACCGGCCAGGGTTGTGGGGATGAGGCCCTTGTCCTCATCAACATGGGGACAAGGTGCTTTGGGGGGGACCCCAAAGCACCCTCCCAATGTTGAGGGCATGTGGCCTGGTACGGTTCAGGCGGGAGGGGGGGGGCGCTCTCGTCCCCCCTCCTTTCCTGCGGCCTGCCAGGTTGCGTGCTCGGATAAAGGGTCTGGTATGGATTTTGAGGGGGACCCCACGCCATTTTTTTATTTTTTTTTTGGCCGGGGTTCCCCTTAAAATCCATCCCAGACCTGAAGGGTCTGGTATGGATATTTGGGGGGGACCCCACGCCATTTTTTTTTTTTTTTGGCTGGGGTCCCCCTTAATATCCATACCAGACCTGAAGGGCCTGGTTATTGAATTTGGGGGGACCCCTACGCTTTTTTTTTTTCTGCAAAAATGACACTTTGTCATTCGAATTCATTCGAATTCATTCGAATTCATTCGTTATATCTGCTATAATAATTTCGTTCAAATTAGTTGAAATTCGATATTGGTAGTTGGATTTACTAACGATTCGTAACTATTCATAACGATTCGTAATGATTCGTAACTATTTATAACGATTCGTAACGATTCGTAACTTGAAATTGAAATTCGATATTTGTAGTTGGATTCGAATTGTTCTCTGTGTTATGAGAACCAACAAATGCATTAGCCGCGTTAACGATTCGTAACGATTCGTAACTTTACTAACGATTCGTAAAAAAATTACGATTCGTCCGAATTTCGTATTTCGTACGAATTCGAACGGAATTTCGTACACGAATTACGAATTACGAATTTTTTTATATACGAAACGGGACGAAACGAAACGAATTTTTTGACAGTTCCCATGTCTAATATCAGAAGGAGGCATGGTCACCCTATAATGTCACCGGGTGGCCCCGCCCTTGCCTATATAAGAGCTGTTAAAGTGAAGAGACAGCAGTTGGCAGGAGACCTCCCATAGAGGGTGAACATTTTCATTTTTTGCCATTTTTCGGGTCCGTCGGGTGGCGTGATTGATGGATTTACATCGCGGGATATTTGTTTTTTTTAACCACTTGCCAACCGCTGGCTGTCATATGACGTCCTGGTCTTTCAGTGGTGATATCTGAATGATGCCTACAAGTGCAAGCATTGTTCAGATATAATTTTTTTCCGCTGGCGATTCCCTTCACCATAAGAACAATCATAGCCGCTTGATCATTCTTACAGCTGGCAGGAGGGGACATCACCCCCCCTCCCACCGCCTTCCGGTGCTTCTTCCAGTTTGCCCTTACGATCTGCGACTCCGGGAAAGAATATGCCACCGGCGGAAGTTATCCATAGAGATTTCCGAGGGACAGATGGTCCCCGGCAATCTCTATGACTCTCGAAAGGCCCAGGCACGACAATATCACATCCCGTCCGGGCCGGCGTAAGTAAACAATGTCGAGGACGCGGTAGGCAAGCATCAGATCGTTTTTCTTTTTGATCTCATGCTTTCCAGCCTGGAGGAGAGATGTGGGGACTTTTAGACCCCAGATTTCTCCAAAAAAGAGGACCGATCAAGCACCATTCCTATTACAAGGGATGTTTACATTCCTTGTAATAGGAATAAAAGTGATCACAATTTTTTTTTTAAATAGAAAGTGTAAAATAAAATAAACAATGTGGGGGGGGGGGGCACGCAGTTTTTTTCTTAATTTTGTCAAAGGGTCCCTCTTAACCACTTCAATGCACTGTATTATACACTCTGCACTGCACTATATACTCTGCACTGCGTTATATACACTACACTGACTACACTATATACTCGGCACTGTGTTATATACACTACACTGACTGCACTATATACTCTGCATTGCGTTATATACTCTACACTGACTGCACTATACACTCAGCATTGTGTTATATACACTACACCGACTGCACTATACACTCTGCACTGTATTATATACCAGGGACGTGCGGTGAGGTCAGTGGCTGGTGAGGCACTGGCTAGTATCAGAGCCAGATTCACACAGGTTACATACGCCACAAACGTTAGAGCGAGAGCAATAATTCTAGCACTAGACCTCCTCTGTAACGCTAAACATGTAACCTGTAAAAAAATTAAAAGCATCACCTATGGAGATTTTTAAGTACTCAAGCGTCTCTTAGGACCTGAGGAAGGGGGTGCGTCCCCGAAAAGCGTCAGTTTTATTGCTTGATGTGATACAGATGTCCACACTATCCCACACTGTTCGACTTTATGGCTTATTTGAGAGTTGCACTTTGTGAGTACCCATTTTTTACTCTTTTTATTATTATTATTCAATAAATGTCATTAGTAATGCATTAGGTGTGCGCACCTTCCATTTTGCTTTGTTTTCATAGTCAACAAAGGAAATAGCCACATTACATTCATTTTGTTAATTATTTTGCCCCATTTGCACAAATTGAATGTACATGCGCTTTCACTGGGTCGACTGCTATCCAAATGCTTTGTAAATACACCCCTGGTGAAGAGAAATCTCTCTAATGGCCCATACACATGATCAGAAAATCAAAAAAATATTTTGAAGCAATCATACGATAATCTGATCGTTAGTACAAAGCTTTTGAGAATTGATCACAACAGTTCATCCGTTATTATCCAATGGGACAAGCACACAAGTTTTTTTCTTGTACGATACCAGATTGTATGATTTTCATTTAATCAGTACAGTTGTCATTTGAAAATACAATACAAATACAATACATTACATCACTTCTGATTTTTTATTCTGTTGTACAAGAATTTTCATTACTTTAGTAACCTCTTCATTTCCGATATGAGACTAGCATGAAAAAAAAAAAACGGATAATCATTCGCCCGATAATCTCACCGTGTGTACTAGGCATGACAGAGTGTCAGGAATCAGCAGCAGAGATGGCCAGGTATGCATGGCTACACTCTGGAAACTGGGACAAGACTGTGTACACTTTAAGTGAGATTTATTTACAGTAAAACAAAATCCATCCAAACACCAGCACACAGCAAACATAAAGATATAAGTGAACCAAAAACCCAGTTACAGAATAATAACTCATCAATCTAACAAATATACACAAAATGGAGAACACAGAAAATCAGGGAAAACTGGAGATGCAGGGAGCAGATGGGAAGTGTGAACATAAACTGGGATCAGGAACAAGGGGGGAACAGGTACAAGTACAGGTACAGGGCAGGAGCAAGATTAGAATCAATGGCAAACATCTGGCAGCAGCAAAATACTGGAGCGAGAGGCACTATTAGGAGAGGACTTAAAGTGGTGGGACACCCTGAAAAAAAAACTTAAAAAAAATGTTAATAACAATTTAAAATGAAAAAATAAAAAAAAAAATATATTTTTTTACTTACCAGAAATGGCTGTTGCTAGGCAGATTGTCCTAATCTGCCTCTTCCAGCGCCGCAGTGATCTTCTCTCCTTCCGTCTTCTAGTGAACGGGGCGCGGTGTGTTATGGGAACTGTGTCCCACAACACATCGCGTTCCCCATTCACAGATTAGACTCGCGCATGTGCAGTAGGCTGCGCGCCGACTCGCGCATGCGCATTAGGAAACGGGAAGCTGTTTCCCTTACTGAGGATGGCGGCGCTGGATCCGGATCGCCGAGGGACATCTCGGCCTCCACGACCGACATTGCGGGCGCCCTGAGAGGGTAAGTGTACTTATTAAAAGTCAGCAGCGACTTTTTTTTTAGCTGCTGACTTTTAAAAAAAAAAATTTAAGGTGAAAAACCGCTTTAAATACCCTCCCAGCAGCCAGCATCATGTGGAAACTGATTGCTGGGATCGGCAGGCCGCTGGGAGACACCCGCTGGTGGATACCGAAACTACAACCTCCCACTCTGGGAAGCACAGTGCCACCAGCAGGCGATCTAGATCCTGACATAGATAACAGTAAACTGTCAACAGAGGTTCTAAAACTTCTGCACTCTATCCAAAAATGGTTGAATAAAAGTTTTGTCTTAACCTTAACTTTAAAAAAAATATGTTAGTATCTCTCCATAACTCAGATCATTAGCGTACTTGGCGGCCGAGTATTTTGGTGAATAAACACCAATCTATTTTATCTATTTTCTCATTTAGATGGACTGGACCATGCAAGAATATTCATTGTAGCTAAAATGAAATAGCAGGGAAAAAAAAGGGTTTCTTTGTCGTTTTGAAGAATTAACACATCACCTGTTCCGTACAAGCAGTCAGTTCTTTTCAATGTGATTACAAGAAAAAAGGGAAAAATAAGAATGGGATTCATCATATATTAGCATGAGCAGAAGAATATCCAATTCTTTCTGAGATGAATGTCCTTTAATAGAGCAGCTGCTGCTTTATTCCCAGAGTCCAATGTGGCGGTTGGCTGATGAGTTTTAGAATAAGCTTGCCCTTTGCTTATTTTCATCTGCAAAAGGGATGTTTGACAAGCTGTCTTCCCAGCTTAGATTTTATTTATTTTTGCATTTGCATCTTTTTGCATGTTTTTTTTATTAGAAATGGAAAATATGACATTTACTTTACATTGTGCTAAAAGCAGATTGCAACAAGTAGTTTTTTTTATGCTAATGCACCTTTAACAAAAAATGCTCATGGTGTTTATATCTCATTAAATAGGTAATAATAATAATAATAATAATAATAAAGAAACCAAACATAAAAATATAAAAGTTTTGAGTTGACAGGTATAGTGTTTGAAACAGCATCAGGTTTTTTTAAAGAGTTTGAAAGATTAACTCCTTTTTTGTTTAAAAATAAAATGATCCCCTCTGGGTGATCTATGTACATTGCAAGGGTTTTAACAAACTTTGTTACAGATTCCTACCTTTTCTGTTAGGCCCCTTTCACACTGGGGCGGGAAGCCGCAGTGACGGTAAAGCAGCGCTATATTTAGCGCTGCTTTACCGTCGTTTTAACCCCGGTATTCGGCCGCTCGCGGTGCGGTTTTACCCCCCGTGAGTGGCCGAAAAAGGGTTAAAGACCCCTGCAGAGCGCCGCCATATTGGCGCTTTGCGGCAGTATTGCTGCGGTTTTACCGCGGTTTCCCATTCAAATCAATGGGAAGGAGCGGTATAGGAGCGGTGAACACACCGCTCCTATACCGCTCCAAAGATGCTGCTAGCAGGACTTTTTTTTGCCATCCTGCTAGCGCACCGCTCCAGTGTGAAAGCCCGCCGGCTTTCACACTGGAGTTAAAGGGGCCGGATTTTTTTCAGGCGGTATACAGGCGCTATTTTTAGCGCTGTACCGCCTGAAAAACGCCCCAGTGTGAAAGGGGCCTTATGATGAAAAAAGTTTGTTTATGTCAATGTGCAAAGTAAATCTGCATGGTAATGCCTTTTTCATTATTAATCAGTTTATGCACTTGCATGAGGAAAGTTGCAGGGTATGCGTCCCTTTAGAAGTGCTTAAACCCCTAGAAGTATCTTACCAAAAATGAAATTTTTGTTGCAGAGGATGCCTAAAATATGACTTAATGCAGACTTCTGGGAAAATCAGCGTGCCAATCACAGAAGCAGCACCATCTGTGTACAGAATGCCTCCAGGTTGCCATATTGCATTGAGTTTCACAGAAAGTTACAGCGCTGCAGATTGAAAGGGAAATTTATGTTTTTAATAACCTTCAATTACAATATGGTCTGCAAAGCAATTGTACAGTATATGCTATATTATTATTATTTCCCATGAGAGTAAAACTACACTTTTAAGTGTAATTCCAACCAAAACTTTTTTTTAGTTTCTGATTGAGTGGCCAAAATAGTTCAGGCTCTGGATCGATCCTGACTTTAAAGTAGTAGTAAAGTCTTTATTTTTATTTTTATTTTTAAATGGTCCCCTGTGCAGGCTTAGGTCATAATGCACTAGTATGCACTGCAAGCTGGCACATTATGACAGACTTACCTGCAGATGGAGCCCACCAGGGCTGAGCTGATAAGGCTCTCCTTGGTCTACGGTAGCTTCCATCTTTGCCAGGTTTTTTTTTTGGGGTTTCCGATCTTCAGGCGTTTGAATGGCCAAGAAAATTAATTTTGGTCAGTTTTTTATTCCCAACTTTGTGGGAACAGTTTGGGGATGGCCCCTTCCTGTTCCAACATGACTTTGCACCAGTGCACAAAGCCAGGTCCATAAATACACGGATGAGCGAGTTTGGGGTGGAGGAACTTGACTGGCCTGTACAGTCCTGACCTCAACCAGATGTAACACCTTTGGGATAAATTAGAGCGGAGACTGCGAGCCAGGCCTTTTGGTCCAACATCAGTGCCTGACCTCACAAATGCGCTTCTGGAAGAATGGTTAAACATTCCCATAGAGACACTCCTTGTGGACAGCCTTCCCAGAAGAGTTGAAGCTGTAATAGCTGCAAAGGGTGGGCCAACTCAATATTGAACTCTAAGGACTAAAACTGGGATGCCATTAAAGTTCATGTGGGTGTAAAAGCAGGTGTTCCAATACTTTTGGTAATATACAGTGGTGTGAAAAAGTCCCCATTTCCTGTTCCTTTGCATGTTTGTCACACTTAAGTGTTTCGGAACATCAAACCAATTTAAACAATAGTCAAGGACAACACAAGTAAACACAAAATGTAATTTGTAAATGAAGGTGTTTATTATTAAAGGTGAAAAAAAATCCAAACCATCATGGCCCTGTGTGAAAAAGTGATTGCCCCCTAAACCTAATAACTGGTTGGGCCACCCTTAGCAGCAACAACTGCAACCAAGCGTTTGCGATAACGTGCAATGAGGCTTTTACAGCGTCCTGGAGGAATTTTGGCCCACTCATCTTTGCAGAATTGTCCTAATTCAGTTACATTAGAGGGTTTTCGAGCATGAACGGCCTTTTTAAGGTCATACCACAACATCTCAATAGGATTCAGGTCAGGACTTTGGCTAGGCCACTCCAAAGTCTTCATTTTGTTTTTCTTCAGCCATTCGGTGGTGGACTTGCTGGTGTGTTTAGGATCATTGTCCTGCTGCAGAACCCAAGTTCATTTCAGCTTGAGTACACGAACAGATGGTCGAACATTCTCCTTCAGGATCTTTTGGCAGAATTCATAGTTCCTTTTATCACGGCAAGTCTTCCAGGTCCTGAAGCAGCAAAACAGCCCCAGACCATCACACTACCACCACCATATTTTACTGTTGGTATAATGTTGTTTTTCTGAAATGCAGTGTTCCTTCTACGCCAGATATACTTGGACACACACCTTCCAAAGTGTTCCACTTTTGTCTCATCGGTCCACAGAATGTTGTCCCAAAAGTCTTGGGGATCATCAAGATGTGTTGTGGAGAAATTGAGACGAGCTTTGATGTTCTTTTTGCTCAGCAGTGGTTTTTCTCCTTGGAACTCTGCCATGCAGGCCATTTTTGCCCAGTCTTTTCTTGATGGTGGAGGCATGAACGCTGACCTTAACTGAGGCAAGTGAGGCCTGCAGTTCCTTGGACGTTGTTGTGGGGTCTTTTGTGACCTCTTGGATGAGTCGTCGCTGCGCTCTTGGGGTAATTTTGGGCGGCCGGCCACTCCTGGGAAGGTTCACCACTGTTCCATGTCTTCGCCATTTGTGGATAATGGCTCTCACCGTGGTTCGCTGGATTCCCAAAGCTTTGGAAATGGCTTTATAACCCTTTCCAGACTGATAGATCTCAATTACTTTCTTTCTCAATTGTTCCTGAATTTCTTTGGGTCTCGGCATGATGTGTAGCTTTTAAGGATCTTCTGGTGGACCTTACTGTGTCAAGCAGCTCCTATTTAAGTGATGCCTTGATTGTGAACAGGTGTGGCAATAATCAGGCCTGGGTGTGGCTAGAGAAATTGAACTCAGGTGTGGACAACCACAGTTATAGTATGTTTTAACAAGGGGAGCAATCACTTTTCCACACAGGGCCATGATGGTTTGGATTTTTTTTCACCTTTAATAATAAACACCTTCATTTACAAATTGCATTTTGTGTTTACTTGTGTTGTCCTTGACTATTGTTTAAATTGGTTTGATGTTCCGAAACACTTAAGTGTGACAAACATGCAAAGGAACAGGAAATGAGGAAGGGGGCAAACACTTTTTTTCACACCACTGTAGTGTATATCAGAGCCGGACAGTAGCATTAATACAGCAGTCTTTGTTTTTTCAAGTACCCCGTAACATCATTTTATTATCTGGTGATTCGGTCAATAAGTATGTTGTTTTTCAACTTACTTTAACAGCCCATGCTGTCCAGCAAATATGGAAGTTAGAGGGCTGAGGTAAAGCATTAACACTAACAGGGGTTCTTATAAGGGTCAGCTATTATTTTTGAATGTAAAACCTTTATCCCGAAAGGAACAAAGCTGTTGCTGTAACTGCTTAAAAAGTGTGAGCTGGAGTTTGGCCTTACATTATTAGCCACTAAAGTAAGTCCTTCTAAATCTACTATTCACCTTCTGCACCGATTAACAATGCTATTTTCCAAGGGTGGCTACTAGGGATGAGCCGAACAGCCCCCGGTTCGGTTCGCAGCAGAACACGTTTAGTTAGGGGTATCAGAGTATAGGGGTCTGAATACAAACGCACGCCACGCTTTTCATATATTTATTTGTAAAAAATAAATAAAACCATTTATCATTGTCCTTCCACTTCACAATTATGTGCCACTTTGTGTGGGTCTATCACATAAAATCCAAATAAAATACATTTGCGTTTGTAACATGACCAAATGTGGAAAATATCAAGGGGTGTAAATATTTTTTCAATGTAAACAAGGCAGATCCTCATTCCGTCAGGGGACAACTCTGAGATCTGCTAATTCTAGTGATCAGGAACAGCAATCTCTTTGTTGTCCCAGGCATCCCAGCCCCCACACAGTTAGAACACACCCAGGGAACACAGTTAACCCTTGATCACCCCCTAGTGTTAACCCCTTCCCTGCCAGTGTCATTTATACATTGATGACTGCCTTTTTTATAGCATTGATCAATGTAATATTGTCTCTGGTCCCCAAAAAGTGTCACTTGAGGTCAGATTTGTCCACCGCAATGTCACAGTCCTGCTAAAAATCTCAGATCACTGCCATTACCAGTAAAAACATAAAAAAATAATTAACAGTCTATAAATCTATCCCCTATTTTGTAGACCAATTTGTGATTTGCTTATTGTGATTTCTTTTTACCAAAAATATGTAGCAGAATACATATCGGCCTAAACTAATGAATACATTTTTTTTTATATATTTTTTTGGGGATATGTATTATAGCAGAAAGTTAAAAATATTGTTTTTTTTTGTCAGTCTTTTTTTGTTTAGGCTGGTTTCACACCGGAGCAGTGCGGGCGGCGGAGGTAAAGCAGCGCTATATTTAGCGCTGCTTTACCGTAGTTTTACCCGTGGTATGCGGCCGCTAGCGGGGTGGTTTTAACCCCGCTAGCGGCCGAAAAAGGGTTAAAGCCCCCGGAAAAGCGGCGCTTTGCCGGCGGTATCCCCGCGGTGTCCTATTGATTTCAATGGGTAGGAGCGGTATAGGAGAGGTGAATACACCGCTCCTTCACCGCTTCAAAGATGCTGCTAGCAGGACTTTTTTTACCGCTCCAGTGTGAAAGCCATCGGGGCTTTCACTCTGGAGACACAGCAGCAGCTATTTCAGGTTGGTTTGCAGGCGCTATTTTTAGCGCAATAGTGCCTGCAAACCGCCCCAGTGTGAAAGCAGCCTTATAGAGCAAAAAATGTAAACTAAAAATCTATTTGTGGGAAAAAAAGGACATCAATTTTATTTGGGTACAGTGACGCACGCCCACGTAATTGTCAGTTAAAGCAACGCAGGGCCTTATTCGAAAAAAAATGGCCTAGTCTTTAAGGGGGTAAAACCTTCCGTGTTTAAAAAACACGCTTTGAAAAGTCCACTGTACTTTTATATGCAAAATGTTTCACTTGCTTCACTTTTATCAATGCATTGGGTCATAAATTGTTCCATTTATCTTGCTAAAGAAAAAAAAAAGCACTCACTTTTTTTTTTTTTTTGCTTCTTTGTTCCTTTAATGCTCAAACCACTACTCAGTCCTAAATAATCCAATATTCCTGGTACAGCATGTAAAATTGTAACAAATGTCATGCTTTATGACAGAGGAATGGAAGCAAGCTATTCTATTTAGCAAGCATTTTGGCATATATAAATGTTCACTTTTTAGAGGCGACTTTAAATCTTGGAAGATTGCAGAACATTTTATTCAGCTCTGAACTGTCTGTCACACCTGCTTTATTTTAAAACCATAATGAATTGAAAAGGAGAGGTGGAGTGTCCTTGTATAACATAGTTGGTTAAGTTGATAGAATTCTTTGCTTCGTCAAAGTGTAGCCGCTGCTTCAGTTAAAAGTTCTAAGTCTTCCTTTCACTATTCTGTTGGTTAAGGAAGCGTAATTTCAGTTCTGCTTTAAAAATACAGTTCCGAGTTCTTAGAGGCTAGAGATAGCTGGAAATTGTAATACAGGTTTTATATGTGTTAAAGTACAAACGTCAAGTACTAAAGTCCAGGCTGGCTGTTATAAACTCTGTCTTTTTCAGGTTTAACCACTTCAGACACAGGCCTACATGTAAAAATCAGCAATTTTTTTTTTTTTGCTAAAAAATTACATTTTTGAACCCCCAAACATTATATATTTTTGAAAGCAAAGGCGCTGAAGAATAAAATGATTGTTGTTGCAATTTTTTATGTCATAATATTTGAGCAGTGGTTTATCAAACTTAAAATTTCAGGAAAAATACACGTTAATGAATTTTAGTGCACACAATATAATACCCACTGTTTTGATAAAATATAAAACACAATGTACAGATACCTAACATGTCATGCTTTAAAATTGGGCATGTTACACTAAATTATCCATAAGTGATACTTTAACCACATGCCGACCAGCGCATGACGATGTACGTCGGCACAATGGCACAGCTGGGCAAATGGCATACTTGCCAACTGTCCCGAATTTCCCGGGACATTCCCGGGATTTAGACCCTTTTCCCGGATCTCTTTCTCTCTTTTTCTTTCTCTCTTTCTCTCCCTCTTTCTTTTTCTTTCTCTCCCTCTTTCTTTCTTTCTTTCTCCCTCCATCCCTCATTCATCTCATACCACACCCCTTCCGAGCCAGGTCCATTTAAGACATGCCCACTGATCCGCGCAAATCACGTCCATTTCCGGTGCATTTTTCTGTTACAGTATGCCCCGCCTACAAATGAATTCCACGCCCCCTGATTATAGCAAGGGTCTGCCTACCATGCAAATAAGTGTTGCAAGTGTTTGCAATGTTGGCAACTATGAAATGGATGTACATCACGGCAGAATGGGGAGATGCCTATGTAAACAAGGCATTTCCCTGTTCTGCCTAGCAACAAGACAGAGATCTACTGCTCCCTGTCATTGGGAGCAGTGATCTCTGTAATGTTCCTGTGAGGCAACCCCCCCCCCCCCCCACAGTTAGAATCACTCCCTAGGACACACCTAACCCCTTGATCGGGGGGTTGGGTTTAACCCCTTCCCTGCCAGTGTCATTTACACAGTAATCAGTGCATTTTTTATAGCACTGATCGCTGTATAAATGACAATGGTCCCAAGATAGTGTCAAAAGTGTCCGATGTGTCCGTAATAATGTTGCAATCACGATAAAAATCGCAGATCGTCGCCATTACTAATAAAAAAAAATTATTTTGTAGGCGCTATAACTTTTGCGCAAACCAATCAATATACGCTTATTCTGATTTTTTTTACCAATAATATGTAAAATAATACGTATCGGCCTAAACTGAGAAAGACATTTTTTTTTGTATATTTTTTTCGGGGTATTTATTATAACGAAAAGTAAAAAATATTGCTTTTTTTTCAAAATTGTCGCTCTTTTTTTGTTTATAGCGCAAAAAATAAAAACTGAAGAGGTGATCAAATATCACCAATAGAAAGCTCTATTTGTGGGAAAACAAGGACGTCAATTTTGTTTGGGTATAGTGCTGCACGACCGTGCAATTGTCAGTTAAAGCGATGCAGTGCCGTATCACAAAAAGTGCTCTGGTCAGGAAGGGCGTAAATCCTTCCGGGGCAGAAGTGGTTAAAAAGCCTTTACAGGTTACCATTTTAGAGTTAAATTGGAGGTCATTCGAATTATTGTTCTCACTCTGGGGTTCTTGGTGCTACCTCATATGTGTGGTGTGATCATCGTTTGCATATGCATGCAGGACCTACAAACAGGTTCACATTATGCAGGAGTAGGTGGGGACGGGGGCATTTTAATTTTTTTTTTCTTTAAATGTGTTTATTTTACCACTGCTCTAAAGCAGTGGTTATCAAGCTCAGTCCTCAAGTACCCCCAAGGGGTCATGTTTCCAAGTTTTTCTTTAAATTGCAACATTGAACTTCATTTTCTCGGCTCGTCGTAGTGTTACGTTCTCGACGGTCGACGGTCTTGACGGTCGAAAGTTCACCAAACTTTTGTGTGTATGCAAGCCAAGCTTGAGCGTAAGTCCGTCAGAAAAATCATCCAAGATTTTTCTGACGTAAAATCCGCTCATGTGTACGTGGCATTACAGTGTATGGCCAGCTTTTCTGCCCTGTGTTGGCCACTGCACCTGGCAAAACACAGGGTCTTCCAAACTCAATGACAGAGCTTGTTGTCACCCAGCACTGGATACACAGAAAATATATTTTAGAGAAAAAGTCACCAACACAGACTTTAAAAAAAAAAAGAAAATTAACTTTTTAAAGGGGGTAGGAAGACCTGTCATGGTGGCCAACGTAACCAAACTACTTCTACCCCATTAAAATGAGGAGCCGGATGAGGTGAAGTCATTAATATAAATATATCTGTAGAGGCAGGGAAAGGTTATCTATTTGCTCATAATAGATGGAACTGCAGGAATCATTTCAGATTAGGAAATAGATTTTGCTGTTTGCTTTTGGGAAGATTAATTTACTCTTCAGGAAGGTCAACTATGTAGCGCGCAATTTTATCAAAGGGAGGCCGTTCTGACCTTTATTTAATATAACTGAATTTAGCAGATAATATAATTTATTTTCTTGTTGACTGTGATTATATCTGTTGGAAATATGTAAAGTAAATATTTTTGCTTTTTTGCAGGAAAAAATTGAATCCCTGTGCAGCATATTGGTGACTGAATCACAATGATATTGAACGGTATTGTGATCAATTTATTAAACAAACTACATAATTATATATGAGACTTTTAATTGCATAGTAGCAAGGGATATACCCCTTTAGGCTATGTTTTCCCTATTGCATCCCCAAAGTGGTGCGACTTTGCGGCTATTTTTTGCAGCGATTTTTTGCCGCGACTTGAAGCAATGCCTGTGTATTCTTGAGGTCTATGGACCTCAAGTCGAATCATATGGGACCAAAGTAGTGCAGGGACTACTTTGAAGTCGCTGCGTCTTGAAGTCGCACAGATATGAACGGTACTCATTGGAAATCATGGGGTACGACTTGTCATGCGACTTTTCAGTCCCATATCGCATGAAAAGTCGCACTAGTGGAAACCTAGCCTTAAACTAATACCTTGCACATTAGGATAAATGACAGGTAAGGGTTCAAGCTTATCTGTTCGACTTCTAAAAAATTTGTAAAGACTCTTCAGTCTTGTGATTTGGGAATCCCTTCAGATAGCACAGTCAGGGTGCTGATCAGGGTTTACACCAGAATGCGTGTAAGCAGGTGAATTTCAAATGTTTATTAAAACGTTCAACTGCTTTTCAGTTGATATATGTGGTTAGATTATTGTGTTATAATATTGCACTGCTTAGGTGTGTTTACCCTGCTTAGGTGGTACTCCTTGGGAAGTAAGGGTTAATACTGCTGGACAGGTTTTCCTGGGCTTTTTGGGGAGATGCCTCCCTCTACTGGGGCAAACACATAAAAAGGGATAGAACCACCTCCCAGTGGTGCAAGAGTTCGTAAGAAAGCCAAAGGTGCGGTTCCAGGTCTCTCCAGCCAAGGACATGCTGCTAAGGATGTGATCCATTTATTTGCACTTAACCACCTCTTGTGGGGCCCAGTCAGGGTCCCAGGGGTATGCTTGACCATAGGACTCTAAGGTCTTTCTCACCTAATTAAGTTATGAGTACCTCATGGGGCAATCGGGGACACCAGTGAACTGGTTGGCTTCCCTGCGCGAATCGTCGTCATTGTATTGGGCCGGGTGCGTACTTGGCGATTTGTGGGCTCACGAGCGCAGCCAGAGGAGGTGATCCAACCAGTCAATCAGTTAGGGGTTTTGCCGCCTTCCTCTGGATAAACCGTGGGTATAGGATTGAGTATATGGGATTGTGTGATACTTTTTATTTTATTTTTTATTTTATTTTTTATGGTTGAACAAGATGGACTTGTGTATTTTTTAAACCTGACTAACTGTGTAACTATGATGTCCGCTGGCCACTCGCGATCGCTCCGAAGACAGGCAGAACAGGGATCTGTCAGTGTAAACAAACAGATCCCCGTTCTGTCAGGGGAGGAGAGAGAGATTGTCTGTTCCTAGTGATTAGTAACAGCGTTATTTCTCCTCCTTCAGTCAGCCCATCCCCCATACAGTTTACACACCTCCCAGGGAACACACTTAACCCCTTGATCGCCCTCTAGTGTTAACCCCTTCCCTGCCAATGACATTTATACAATAATCAGTGCCTATTTCTAGCTCTGATCACTGTATAAATGTCAATGGTCTCAAAAAAATTTCAAAAGTGTCCAAACTGTCCGCCGCAATGTCACGGTCCCGCTAAAAATCTCAGATCCCCGGCATTACTAGTAAAAAAAAATAATAATAAAAATGCCATAAATCTATCCCATAGTTTGTAGACGCTATAACTTTTGAGCAAACCACTCAATGTAATTACCAAAAATATGTGGCCGAGTACATATTTGCCTAAACTGAGGAAGAAATTTGTTTATTTTTTATTTCATAGATCGGAGTGCAAACTGTCAAATGGTACAGAAATTGGATCGCATGGGTGTATCTGATTCCAGTGCGGACCAAACAAGGGTCCTGCACTATTTTGGTACGAATGCAATGCGATTTCAGCCATACAGTATGTATGGCTGAATTTGCATCGTACAGATATCGCATGTGATGTGCACAGCAATGCAGTGCGAATCACAAGCAATGTCTGCGACCGCACCAGTGTGAACCCAGCCTCAAGTCATTTTTATGCAAATAAAGACAAGAAAATCTCAAAATTTGCTGTAAACTAAATAAATAAAAGATGATATGAGACTAAGTGGAGTATATAGAATTATTATGAGGACTAAATACCACATTTATCTTCACAGGACCTAAAAAAAAAAGGGGGACGGGGTTTGTAGGCAAATGTTGGACTGCAGTTTGTCTGCTGACCTGAAGGTGGCTCTGTGCTGATTCTTTATTCTGGCAGAAACCATTAGGGACAAATTTGTCCCCTATCATGGGCTTCAGGTGGCCATCTTGGGGAGGCCAGCATCTCTTGTTGGATGTTGAAATCCTGCAGAATTTGGACAGCCAACTTGATACAGATATTAAGTATTTGCCAAGGGAAGTGACTACTCTCTGGTGATACACAGAGATGAAACAAATCCTCCTACATAAGTTGTATCTGTTTATCTGCAGCTCTCTCTTCCTTACATCCATTCAAAGTCCAGAATTTATAATAAATGTCTGAACTGTCAGAAAACAGGGGGTGGAGATCTGAAATTACACTATGTAGCTGTTTGGAGGGAAGGGACACATGCCCTTCATGCAGCACACAGGAACAGAGCTGAGACTGTCAATCACAGGCTGTGTGCTGGAGCTTCCGCCCTGTCACTTTTTCGTTGGTGTCAGGAAAACTTGTCAGAATGCTTTGTTCATATTTCATGTCTGATTTTTCAACCACTTTAAAGCTGAACTTCACTTATAAGAGGAAATTCCACTTTTCTGTCTCCTCCTCCTCCCCTCTTCCACTTTTGGACACTTTTTTTTGGGGGCTTGTACCAATATGGTCTTTTCTGCCATAAAAAGTTTACCTATGTAACCTGTTTTTTTTAGATTTAATTGCACTTTTAGTTACCATATATACTCGAGTATAAGCCAAGTTTTTCAGCACATTTTTTTGTGCTGAAAATGCCCCCCTTGGCTTATACTCGAGTCAAGCACTTTTCTGCAGCAGAAAATTTAATTTTCCGACCCGACTACAACATATCCAAAGATGGGGTTCCTAGCACTAAGCAGCCCCGAGATACGGGGCCCCAAAGTCGGTTCGGAAAATGTCATTCTCTGCTGCAGCAAAGTGCTTCACATTTTCTGACTCGAATTTGGGGCCCCATATCTCGGGGACACTTGGTGCTAGGAACCCCAAATTACAACATATCCAAAGGTGGGGTTCCTAGCACCAAGTGACCCTGAGATACAGGGCCCCAAATCGGTCAACTGTGTCCATCTGCAGCAATGTTATTTGGGTCCAGAGACCCCACCTTTTGTCTGCAGCTAGGGGGCATTTAGGAACCCTTAACTACCAAGTTTTAAGTTTGGGGGACCTATGGCTGCAAATGGGCACAGTGAGGCTGCAAATGGGCATTGTTGACCCTCTTTTCCACTTACAGTAGCTGCGCATTTCTCACCCTAGGCTTATACTTGAGTCAATACGTTTTCCCAGTTTTTTTAGGTAAAATTAGGTGCCTCGGCTTATATTCGGGTCGGCTTATACTCGAGTATATATGGTAATTAATGCATTTTTATAATAGTATATACTATACATTAGTCTAAAAAGAGGGACAACTGAGGAGGGAACATCAACAAAGGGAGTTGGTACCAACAGAGGAACAATCCCTCTATATAATTGACAGTTGGCACTATGTAACATAGTGATTATACAAAATAAATAGCTAGTATTGCCCAGACACCCTTGTAATGGAATGTTGAAAGAGACGGGCTCCAGTTCTTTCTATAGACCCAAAACTCTACAGAACATTATTACTTTATGCAGATGGCACATGCAAGAAAAAAAAAAAAGCTGATCGAGCCTAACAGCTTTTCACTTCACACATTTCTGCATGGATTGTGTGTTTTGCCCGGAGTTCCTTTGAATAGTTTGCAGCCTGATGGGATAAGCGGGTCCTCTCCAAGGAGACATCAAAACAGAGACATGGAATATCTACGTATGCCAGTGTCTAATTAATGTACCACCACAAACCAGCACTTACTGATAAACTTTCCACTCTGCTGGCTCCTTGCATATCTTCATATGTGTTACTGTAGAATTTGTTGCGGAACAAATTCTCCCTGGTGGTATTTTAACATTAAATAGGGATGAAATCACAGCATAAATATAGTTCTTGATACTTTTTTTAGTTAATGTGGGGTAGAAATGGCACCCTAGTGAGGACTGTTTAATTAGCATAATGTAAATGCCTAACAAACAGGTCATGCATATTTATCAGCTGTGCAGAAGAACTGCATGTATACTATATTGTTAAAAGTATTGGGACGCCTGCCTTTACACACACATGAAATTTAATGACATTCTAGTCTTAGTCCATAAGGTTGAATATTGGGTTGGTCCATCCTTTGCACCTATAACAGCTTCAACTCTTCTGGGAAGGCTGTCCACAAGGTTTAGGAGTGTGTCTATGGTAATGTTTGACCATTCTTCCAGAAGCTCATTTGTGAGGTCAGGTCAAGTTCCTCCACCCCAAACTCGCTCATCCATGTCTTTATGGACCTTGCTTTGTGCCCTGGTGGGCAGTCATGTTGGAACAGGAAGGGGCCATCCCTAAACTGTTCCCACAATGTTGGGAGCATGAAATTGTCCAAAATATATTGGTATACTGAAACCTGAAGCGTTCCCTTCACTGGAACTAAGGGGCCAAGCCCAACCCCTGAAAAACAACCCCACACCATAACCCCCCTCTAACAAATGATTTGGAGGGGTGGCCCAATACTATTGGCAATATAGTGTGGATTAGCGAGTTTGGGGTGGAGGGACATTACTGGCCTGAATATAATCCTGACCTCTTCCTGATAGAACACCTTTGGGATGAATTAGAGTGGAGACTGCGAGCCAGGCCTCCTAGTCCAACATCAGTGCCTGAACCCACAAATGTGCTTCTGGGAGAATGGTCAAACATTCCATAGACACACTCCTAAACCTTGTGGACAGCCTTCCCAGTTGAATCTGTTATAGCTGCAATGGTTGAGCCAACCTAATATTGAATCCTACAGACTAAAACTGGGATGCCATTAAAGTTCATGTGCGTGTAAAGGCAGGCGTCTCCACACTTTTGACAATATAGTGTATATCTCAGTGCAGAATCATTATGAAATGTTTGTCCTTTGTGGGAAAATAGTTCAGCCAATAGAGAATTGCATGTTTGATCCTCCTCTCTTTTTCATCAATACGTTCAAGCTAAACTTATGTATCTTTTAAAAATCCTAAATACAGAATCTGGGCAATCAGTCCCACCATTGGAGCACTCAATACACCCTAGAGCACCCCCCCCCCCTCTCACACGCACACACACACACACACTGTTTATTTACAGTGCCTTGACAAAGTATTTATACCCCTTGACATTTTCCACATGTTGTCATGTTAAAACCAAAAACATAAATGTTATTTATTGGGATTTTATGTGA
Source organism: Lithobates sylvaticus (assembly GCA_028564925.1). Taxonomy (NCBI): domain Eukaryota; kingdom Metazoa; phylum Chordata; class Amphibia; order Anura; family Ranidae; genus Lithobates; species Lithobates sylvaticus. Next base: position 35,125,402 of record CM053031.1, read on the forward strand.
TAGACCAACACAAAGCGGGCCATACTTGTGAAGTGGAAGGAAAATGATAAATCGTTTCAAAATTGTTTACAAATAAATATATGAAAAGTGTGGGGTACATTTGTATTCAGCCCCCCGGAGTCAATACTTTGTAGAACCGCCTTTCACTGCAATTACAGCTGCAAGTCTTTTTGGGGATGTCTCTACCCACTTTGCACATCTAGAGAGTGATATTTTTGGCCCATTCTTCTTTGCAAAATAGCTCAAGCTCTGTTAGATTGGATGGAGAGCGTCTGTGAACAGCAATTTTCAAGTCTTGCCACAGATTCTAAATTGGATTTAGGTCTGAAAAACAAGTGAATTCTTGCGAGCTACCATGTAAAGATCCAATTAAACTAATTAAAGGACAGCTGCTAGCATTGATTGCGTCCCGTATGTTCGTGCCAACCTAATCTATAAATCAATAATGCAGGTCTGGACTTTAAATTGGGCCATTCTAACATGAATATGATTTGATCTAAATCATTCCATTGTAGCTCTGGCTGTATGTTTAGGGTCGTTGTCCTACTGGAAGGTGAACCTCCATCCCAGTCTCAAGTCTTTTGCAGACTCTAATGCCACGTACACATGAGCGGTTTTGCCATCGGAATAAACTCTGAAGGTTTCTCAGACGGAATTCCGCTCAAGCGGTCTAGCCTACACACGCTCACACGACAATCTAGAACGCGGTGACGTACAACAGGTACGATGGGACTAGAAAAAGGAAGTGCAATAGCCAGTAGCCAATAGCTTCTGTCTCGTACTTGCTTCAGAGCATGTGTCGTTTTTGGTATGTCGGAACAGCATACAGACCGGTTTTCCCGATTGGTATTGGTCTGATGGAATTGGTTCCATCAGAAAAATTTAGAACATGTTCTCTTTCTAGGTCTGTCAGAATCATACACACGATCGGAATATATGAGGAAATGTTCCTGTCTGACTTTTTCTGTGGGAAATTCTGCTCGTGTGTACACGGAATTACACGTTTTCTTCTAAGATTGCCTTGTATTTGGCTCTATCCATCTTCCCATCAACTCTGGCCAGCTTCCCTGTCCTTGCTAAAGAAAAGCATCCCCACAACATGATGCTGCCACCACAATGTTTCACGTGGGGATGGTGTGTTAAGGGTGATGTGCAGTGTTAGTTTTCCGCCACACATAGCGTTTTGCTTTTAGGCCAAAAAGTTAAATTTTGGTCTCAACTGACCAGAGCACCTTCTTCCACATGTTTGCTGTGTCCTCCACATGGCTTCTTGCAAGCTGCAAACAGGACTTCTTGTGGCTTTTTTTCAGAAATTGATTTTTTCTTACCACTTTTCCATAAAGGCCAGATTTGTGGAGAGCATGACTAAAGCCCCATACACACGCGCGGACAATCCGTGGACCAGGTCCGTCGGACCATGTCCGTCATACTTTGTCTGATGTTGGTTTTGCGTACACACGATCGGACAAAGTTGTCGGAAAATCCGATCATTCTGAACGTGGTGACGTTTGTTGCCTACGACGGGACTACGTAGAGGCTAGTAGCCAATAGCTTTGGTCTTGTAATGTGATCTGAGCATGCGTAGCACTTTGTCCGGTCGGACAAGCGTACACACGATCGGATTTGGTGTGATCGGACCGGGTTGACGGGAAATCTTTCCAGCAGGAGATAAGACTTTGTCCGACGGACAAACCGACGAACACTGTCCGATGGTGCATACACACGGTCTGATTTTTCAACAACCTTGTCCGATCGGACCAAATTGATGAAAAAGTCCGACCGTGTGTATGGGGCTTAATAGTTGTCTTGTGGACAGATTCTCCCACCTGAGCTGTGGATCTCTGCAGCTCCTCCAGAGTTACTATTGGTCTCTTGGTTGCTTCTCTGATTAATGCTCTCCTTGTCCGGCCGGTCAGTTCATCCATGTTTTGGTAGGTTTGCAGTCGTGCCATTCTCTTTCCATTTTTAGATGATGGATTGAACAGTGCTCCGTGAGAAGTTCAAACTTTGGGATACTTTTTTATACCCTAACCCTGCTTTAAACTTCTCCACAACTTTATCCCTGACCTGTGTGGTGTGTTTCTTGACCTTCACGATTCTATTTGTTCACTAAGGTTCTCTAACACACCTCTGAGGGCTTTACAGAACAGCTGTATTTATACTGAGATTAAATTACACACAAGTGGACTCTATTTACTAATTAGGTGACTTCGGAAGGCAATTGGTTCCACTAGATTTTAGTTAGAGGGTATCAGAGTAAAAGGGGCTGAATACAAATGCACATCACACTTTTCAGATATTTATTTGTGAAAAAAAATTGAAAAACATGTACCACATTGTACCAACATGTACCAATTATGTGCCACCTTGTGTTGGTCTAAACTCCTGGCTTGGGTATTTAAAAAAAAATCTAAGAAACTGATGGTGATTACTGGTCATAAAATTACAGTCAAAACTGACAGTGGAAAAAGCCCAAAGACCCTAATGGTCTAAAGTTACTGACGTACATTTTGCCTGATGTGTGTATGATAGCGCTGGATGGATAGAAGTGAAAATTGTTTCTGATTGATATTGTCAGGAAAATTGTGCTCAAGCCTGTGCTCAAAAGAATGGCCGTGCTCAAGAGAATTATTATTATTATACAGGATTTATATAGCGCCAACAGTTTGTGCAGCACTTTACAACATGAGGGCAGACAGTACAGTTACAATACAAATCAATACAGGAGGAATCCGAGGGCCCTGCTCATTAGAGCTTACAATCTAGGAGCACGGGCCAAGTGATACAAAAGGTAATAACTGTGGGGGATGATCTGATGGAGAAAATAAAAGTGCTGTTGTAAGGTAGGGGCAGAATAGGCTGCTTGGAAGAGTAGGGTTTTCACGGATCGTCTAAAAGCGAACAGAGTAGGAGATATTCCATAGGGTAGGAGAAGCTAGGGAAAAGTTCTGGAGGTGAGCATGGGATGAGGTAATGAGAATGCTAGAGAGCAGGAGGGCAATACCGTATGAGTGTAGATCCATAAAGTGTCCTTCAACTGAGCCTCCAAGCTCCTTCAGAGAAACCAGCCTTGTGCATGGCCTCCACTGGATGCTTCTCCAGTTGCCGGGCCCCTCCTTAGACGAGACGGCACCGGACCACTCTTGGATGATTAGGCCCCAATATCCATTCAGGCCTGTCCCTGCAGTTGCTTCGCCTCGGGCCATCCAGCCCCGATGGTTGAAATTGCATGGATCCGCACCCCAGGCCATAAGGGCTGGTCAGGAGGACCAGAACCAAACAGACAAAAGATATCTTCTGGACCGGAACCCCGAAACACGTGATCTCAGCACCTTAAATACCACCTCCCAGAATTCACAGCAGGATGACACTCCCACTGGGCTGGTTCAGAGAAAAGAATGGCATCCATTACACCCAGCCAAACTGCGTTCTCATACTTGCCGGCGGTGACAGCGACACCTGCGGCCAAGGAGAACTCAGTGCAATTCTAGCTAGACTGATACTGAAACAATAATTTGGCATAATTAGCCCTAAAATCCAAATGTGGTTTGAACAACATATAGCGTGCGCTCGTCAGGAGATGGAGATTGCAGGACTCCCTCAGGCAATGCCTTCATCTTGTTTTCCTGAAGGACTGAGTCATCTTTGTTCAGGCATCTTGGGTCATCAATTACTTTTTGGACTAAGATGCTGACTATGGGATGACACAGTCATGTTATCCTGATACCTCGCATTTCTTGGCAGATTTTATAGAAATACAGAAACATAGAAGGGTGACAGCAGAAAACTCCATTGAGTTTCTGCCATTTTTCACTGCTTCCAGACAGCCCACCACATATTTACTGCGGCAGGGCGGCCAGGCTGCATGAAACAATGTACCTGTACGTTGTTTCCTTTTTGTGGTCTCGTGCGCATGCGCCATCGGCGGCTCATTCCCGATGTGATTGGACACAGAGAAAGCCAATTCGCAGGAGAGGCAGAACGCGGTCTGCCTATGTAAACAAGGCAGACCATCGTTCTATTAGAGAGGGAGAGAGAGATCTCTCTCTTCCTCCAGTTAATCATCCCTCACACAGTTAGAAAGCACTCCCTAGGGACTAACTTAACCCTTTGATCGCCCCTGATGTTAACCTCTTCCCTGACAGTGTCATTAGTACAGTGAGAGTGCTTTTTTTTTTCACTGATCACTGTATTAGTGTCACTGGTCCCCAACAATGTGTCATAGTGTCCGATTTGTCTGCCACAATGTCGCAGTTCCGCTAAAAATCGCTGATCGCCACCATTACTAGTAAAAATTTGTAAACATGCCATAAAAATATCCCATACTTTGTAGACCTGATAAATTTTGCGCAAACCAATCAATATACGCTTATTCAGATTTTATAAAAAAAAATTTAAAATTGAAAAAGTATTTTTTTTGTTGATAGCGCAAAAAATAAAAATGACAGAGGTGATCAAATACCACCAAAAGAAAGCTCTATTTGTGGGAAAAATAGCACATACATTTTATTTGGGTACAGCGTCGCATGAATGTGCAATTGTCAGTTAAAGCAACGCTGTGCTGTATCGCAAAAAATGGCCTAGTCACGAGGGGGTGAAACCTTCCGGGGCTGAAGTGGTTAATATATTTATTTATTTATTTATTTCTGTTGCTGTTTTTTAACTTTCTTGTTTGAGTATAGATCTATGTTTGTCCCAAGTATGTTTGAATCCACCACTTACTGTTGGCTGACTCTGTTGGAAGTCTATTCCAAAAATCAACTACTCTTTCGGTAAAAAAAAAAAAAGATGCTTCATATTGAAAATACTGCCCTCATGAACCTTATTTGCACCTTTTTATGTATTTAATTCACCCCTTTGGTGTATTGACTTCACCCCCTTAATGTACCGTATTTATCGGCGTATAACACGCACTTTTTCGCCTTAAAATCGGGGGAAAGTCGTGGGTGCGTGTTATACGCCGATACCCCCAAAAAAAGTGCCCAAAAAAATAAAACGGAGCAGAAAAACAGCGGGCGCCGCCGAAAAAAAACGAGCGCCGCCGTAAAATAACGAGCGCCGCCGAAAAAAAAAACGATCTGTCTGTTCCGCTCTGCTCGCAGTCCCGCCTCCCTGCGCTCGCTTCCGAAACAGCAGGGAGGCGGGACTGAGAGCAGGAGCCGAACAGACGGCTCAGGCTTTTCCGCCGCCGCTCGGTCTTTTCCGGCCGCGCAGTCTTCTAGGCGGCAATTTTAAATGTGGAAAATGACGCTGACCAGCTGCAACTGACACTGACAAGCTGCAGATCACACTGGCAAGCTGCAAATGACGCTGACAAGCTGCAAATCACACTGGGCCAGCTGCAAATCACACTGGGCAAGCTGCAAATGACGCTGGGCAAAGCTGCAAATGACGCTGGGCAAGCTGCAAATGACGCTTAAATGTAAGTGTTTTTTTTCCCTAAACTTCCCTAAAATACCTAAATACGGTATTTAAATGGTGCACTATAGCATTAATTAAAATTTTATCAACAAGGGAAACCTCTTCAAAATGCTGACTTTAAGGGGTTAAAACTGTTCTATGTTGATGAGCTGACTTCCCTATATTAACCTTGTGTGGACAGGAATTGGAAGGGCTTGTTATCTGGGTTTGTTAAAGTCCATACTTCTAGCAAGGGAATATCTTGTGAATTAGATATAATACAGTCCCTTGCTGGAAGCTTCTCTCATTTAAGAAACAAGTTCCACATCGCGAAATTGGCTCACTGCTAATACAGCCATTGTCACAACAGAAATCAATTTATGTTCACAGATCAAAAGAAAATGAAAGACTGAAATACAGACAGTGGGTGAGACGGGGGTTACAGGAAAGGCTATATTATACGTCCATGGACTATTTCCACCTGAACGCAAATTGGATGTGGAACCGATAAAGGCATGACTCTGAAACAACGTTAACAATTCTTCAAATCAATCCAACACAAACCATCCTGAACAATTTATATGACAGAAAGTCTCTTTTTTTTCAGTTTAAGTAAAGAAGTATGTGTATATATTATATATATACCGTATATACTTGAGTATAAGCCAACCCGAATATAAGCCGAGGCACCACAAAAAAATGTGAAAACTTATTGACTTGAGTATAAGCCTAGGGTGAGAAATGCGCAGCTACTGTAAGTGGAAAAGAGGGTCAACAATGCCCATTTGCAGCCTCACTGTGCCCATTTGCATGCCTCACTGTGCCCATTCGCAGCCATAGGTCCCCCGAACTTCAAACTTGGTAGTTAAGGGTTCCTAGATGCCCCCTAGCTGCAGACAAAATTCTCTGGACCCAAAAGGTCCCGAAATGACATTGCTGCAGATGGACACAGTTCACCGATTTTGGGGCCCTGTATCTCAGGGCCACTTGATGCTAGGAATCCCAAATTTGGATATGTTATAGTGTTTGTTTTACTGGGTTTGCACACCAAATTTTTCCTAACACCAAGTGGCCCCAAGATACGGGGCCCCAAAGTCGGGTCGGAAAATGGCATTCTCTGCTGCAGAAAAGTGATTGACTCCAGTATAAGCTGAGGGGGGCACTTTCAGCACAAAAAAATGTGCTGAAAAACTTGGCTTATACTCTAGTATATACGGTATATATATATATATATATATATATATAATATATATATACACACAATAAATATAAAATTAAATATAAAGTGTAAAATAAGTATTGAACATGTCACCATTTTTGTAGGTAAATATATATGTTAGCCTAAGTTCACATTGGTGCGAATTGGATTTCGATTTGAAATGTCAAATCAAATGCCAAATCTGTGCCTATTACCGGCAATGGCACCGTCGGAATCAGTGCGGCGCCAACTTTGCATCGCTGCACCTATTTCCAAAAGTAGTTCCTATACTACTTTTGGCGACTTCGGAGTGTGATTTGTTTAGACATCTGTGCAGGAACCCGCACAGATGTCTCTGAAACCGCTCCCGAAATCGGACTGATGCATGATCCTCTTTGGATGCCATAATAAACACCATGTTTGGAGGTCAAATGGCACTTCACATCACACCAAAAAAAAAAACATACCAACAGTGAAGTTTGGAGGTGGGAACATCATGGTGTGGGGCTGTTTTTCAGCATACAGTACTGGCACACTTCATATCATTGAAGGAAGGATGAATGGAAAAATGTACCAACACATTCTTTATAATAATCGTCTGCCATCTACAGTGGTGTGAAAAAGTGTTTGCCCCCTTCCTCATTTCCTGTTCCTTTGCATGTTTGTCACACTTAAGTGTTTCGGAACATCAAACCAATTTAAACAATAGTCAAGGACAACACAAGTAAACACAAAATGCAATTTGTAAATGAAGGTGTTTATTATTAAAGGTGAAAAAAAATCCAAACCATCATGGCCCTGTGTGAAAAAGTGATTGCCCCTAAACCTAATAACTGGTTGGGCCACCCTTAGCAGCAACAACTGCAACCAAGCGTTTGCGATAACGTGCAATGAGGCTTTTACAGCGTCCTGGAGGAATTTTGGCCCACTCATCTTTGCAGAATTGTCCTAATTCAGTTACATTAGAGGGTTTTCGAGCATGAACAGCCTTTTTAAGGTCATACCACAACATCTCAATAGGATTTAGGTCAGGACTTTGGCTAGGCCACTCCAAAGTCTTCATTTTGTTTTTCTTCAGCCATTCGGTGGTGGACTTGCTGGTGTGTTTAGGATCATTGTCCTGCTGCAGAACCCAAGTTCGTTTCAGCTTGAGTACACGAACAGATGGTCGGACATTCTCCTTCAGGATCTCTTGGTAGACAGCAGAATTCATAGTTCCTTTTATCACGGCAAGTCTTCCAGGTCCTGAAGCAGCAAAACAGCCCCAGACCATCACACTACCACCACCATATTTTACTGTTGGTATAATGTTCTTTTTCTGAAATGCAGTGTTCCTTCTACGCCAGATATACTTGGACACACACCTTCCAAAGAGTTCCACTTTTGTCTCATCGGTCCACAGAATGTTGTCCCAAAAGTCTTGGGGATCATCAAGATGTGTTGTGGAGAAATTGAGACGAGCTTTGATGTTCTTTTTGCTCAGCAGTGGTTTTCTCCTTGGAACTCTGCCATGCAGGCCATTTTTGCCCAGTCTTTTCCTGATGGAGGCATGAACGCTGACCTTAACTGAGGCAAGTGAGGCCTGCAGTTCCTTGGACGTTGTTGTGGGGTCTTTTGTGACTTCTTGGATGAGTCGTCGCTGCGCTCTTGGGGTAATTTTGGGCGGCCGGCCACTCCTGGGAAGGTTCACCACTGTTCCATGTCTTCGCCATTTGTGGATAATGGCTCTCACTGTGGTTCGCTGGATTCCCAAAGCTTTGGAAATGGCTTTATAACCCTTTCCAGACTGATAGATCTCAATTACTTTCTTTCTCAATTGTTCCTGAATTTCTTTGGGTCTTGGCATGATGTGTAGCTTTTAAGGATCTTCTGGTGGACCTTACTGTGTCAAGCAGCTCCTATTTAAGTGATGCCTTGATTGTGAACAGGTGTGGCAATAATCAGGCCTGGGTGTGGCTAGAGAAATTGAACTCAGGTGTAGACAACCACAGTTATAGTATGTTTTAACAAGGGGGGCAATCACTTTTTCACACAGGGCCATGATGGTTTGGATTTTTTTTCACCTTTAATAATAAACACCTTCATTTACAAATTGCATTTTGTGTTTACTTGTGTTGTCCTTGACTATTGTTTAAATTGGTTTGATGTTCCGAAACACTTAAGTGTGACAAACATGCAAAGGAACAGGAAATGAGGAAGGAGGCAAACACTTTTTCACACCACTGTATCAGGATGATGAAGATAAAATGAGGGTGGGCATTTCAGCAAGACAATGACCCCACATAAAGACAAGGAAGCTTTCAATTGGTTTAAAATAAAAGACTATAAAGCTGCTAGAATGGCCCAGCCAATCACTTGCCTTTAATCAAATAGAAAATCTATGGAAAGAACTAAATTCAGAATTCATAAAAGAGGCTCACGGAACCTTCAAGATTTGAAGACTGTTTGTGTGGAAGAATGGGTCAAACTCATACCTGAGCAATGCATGCGACTAGTTTCTCCATACAGGAGGTGTCTTAAAGCTGTCATTACCAACAAAGGATTTTGTACGAAGCATCAAATACATTTCAGTTAGCATGTTCAATACTTTTTACCTGTGGCATTCCATTTTATTACACATAACTTAATTTCTGAACATATTTCTTCTATTTTCTTTGTATGTTTGGATTTCATTGGTTGTTATTGACATGTGGAGAAAATGTCATGTCAATAGCACCTTTAGAAATATATTTACCTAGAAAAATGGTGACATGTTCAATACTTATTTTATTTGCTGTGTGTGTGTGTGTGTATGTGTATGTAGGTATATATATATATATATATATATATATATATATATATATATATATATATATATATATATATATATACAGAATAATGTGGAATGCCAGGCAGATCTAGAAAAATAAAACATAATGTATTCCAGTTACATAGTAAAATATACTATATGGCCAAATATGGGACACCCATCCAAATTATTGAGTTCTTGTGTTCACAGTGAAGGGATTTGGTAATGTTACAGGATACAAAGCCATTTTACACATGTACCACCCTCCGACTTTAGAGCAGGCTGCTATGTAAATTTAATTTGGCTCCCTTGTAAGCAGTGGAGCAGAGGATGTTTATTTATTTACTGCTGTTTAGGGTTACACAGGCTGATGCTTTGTAATTTCCCCTTGTCTTCTAGAGGATTCTAGAACCATAATGGAAGGAAGGACAAGGCATGCAGCCTGAAAATGTATAGGATTCTAGCCAATCTCTGATGCGGTGTGCCCGGTAGGTTGTTGGAGAGCCAATAAATAGTCTGAGGCCTGAGGCAGTAGTGTAGTGTTCCTGGGTACAGTCTTGCTGGACAAGATGCCTGTGCATGGGCTCTGCACCTGGGGCAGGAGTGCTAGAGAAGCCTTTGTGAAGACATTAAGGTCCCAGATAGCCTTAGCTGGGGGGGCATCTTCCCAAGTTTAGTCTGAAGAAGCTCACTGGAGAGAGCCAGGAGGAAGTTTGTGGGAATGAGTCCAAATGTCCTATGGTGGTGTGAGTCTGCATCTCATTCACTAGGAAGAGCCTGGTTGATTTCTGAAGGAGGGAACCGATGATCCTGTGGTGACCCCAGTGCTGAAGAATAGTGACTGTATGTAGCTTTTAACTCTAGAAGGAGATCCTGTGGCACATTCAGTTTGTGCAATGCAGCCTGAAATTGAGGAGTATTCCTTGTTCAGTCATGCAGTTGATCAGGGTATGCTCCCTAACCCTATCGAAGTTCATCATTTCCAATAAAAGATAAAAAAAGAAACTCCTAGACTATTGTTTGAGCCATAGAAAGAGAGCTGAAAATGTAGTGTTAACCCTTCAATGTGCAATGTGCAGTACAAACAGAAAAAATAAAAAAAATCTATTGTAGCCGACAAGTGCAAAGCCAGATATCACCCTGTCAATGTACATCTGGATGTACCCAATGTGGTAAAACACAGTATGCCACGAGCAATATGCACTATATATATATATATATATATATATATATATATATATATATATATAGTATATATATATATATATATATATGCTTCTAATCATACCACTCATGAAACATACATTCATTCGTTGTGCAAATGTTCCTAAATACCTATATATAATAATAAACATTCAAGTGCATCAATTATTACATATTATTATTGTGCAATAAAATTATATAAAGGATACCAGGGATAAAAGTCCATGTGCACAATTTATGTGAAGGAATCCAAGTTTCCAAATGAAATGAGTGAAGTGGCTACTCTGATTGTCCAATTGTGTGAATAATGGATCCAGATAATATGTGGGCCTCTGCCGGTATGCACCACCCTTATGTGAAGAGGAGGCTTACCATAAAATTATGACCCTCAAGTTATAGAGTTCATAAACTTTGTTTAAAGATGCCTTTTGGGTGGTTCGTTTCCTGCACGACCAGATGGGCTCTCCTGCTACCCTAGACCCAAAAATGTGCCTGCTGGGTCTGCTGCCGGACTTAGACACAGACAAACCCCTCCGTACCTTTCTACATGAGACACTATGCATGGCGAGAAAAGTAGTGGCTCGCAATAGGATGTAGGCCCTGCCCCCTACAATCCAGTGCTGGAAAAAAGAGATTAACGACACTCTTCCATATAAGAAGATGATCTTTGTACATAGAGGGTGCCCGCTTAAGTATGAGAAGGTCTAGAGCAGATGGTTAGCAGACGGTGAAACATGTACTTGATATGTTCATCCCCCCCCCTTTTTTTTCCTCCCTCATCTCTGTCCTTTTCTTTATTAAGTACGGGTTCCACCCCCTATGGGTATTTCGCATTATGTCACACAGATATTTCAATGTGCTTGTGTATGTACTACTGTTTTGGCCATACTGGCTTATACCGATTTATGCATCATGCATATATTTTTCAATAAATTTGGTTTTCCAATAATAAAAAAAAGATGCCTTTTGGGTCCAGCCTCATCCAAATGTACCCACATGTCACAACTGGTGATATTCAAATCCTCCACATTGGCTAGCTACAGATTGCTCCCCTAGAGCCGATTGTCTACACCAGCTAATGCAATTGTCTTCCTGGACTCATTCGCGATCATGTCTATACTTGTCACTCTCTGCTTGGACAATCAGAGTGGCCATAGAGAGGAAGTCAAGAGTAACCCGGTTCCTCTATGGTTTCCGTGGTCATAGGGAGGCAGCTATCCGGCTGGATGCTGGCATTTCATATGACTTTGGCGGCCATCTTCAATCAGGAAAAATCTATTTATGATCCTGGCTTCTGTATTTGGAACGCATTTTTGCGACTGGTTAGAGTAGTGACACATCACCTGTCTGTCAGGGACAGTGCTTGGCATCAAGGAAAGGTACTGGAGAAGTAGGGATGGTACAGGGACACACTATCATTCCGGAAAGCCTCCCTGTTTAGGTACAGACCATTGAGAATGCATTCTGCTTTTTGAGACAGATGCTGTTGGCACCATTCTGCTGTTGCATTGCTGTTACAACTTGTGAGTGTTCCCGGTCAAGTTGCTTTCCCACCTGGTCTGTTGTATATTGCTGGACTTCTGTTACAATATATTCTTGTTACTGCACTTGGACTCTACGTGTTTTCTGCCCTCTGCATCACGCTGCACCTACCCACAAGGAAAAAGTAACAATCAGAGCCAATCAGAGCTCTAGAACTCGCATAGTTCTGTCAGTCTAACACTGTGTTCATGCTTACTAAAGAAAGAGTATCAGCATGATTTGATCAGTGTGCTGTGGTTCCTTCATTCTCCAATCATAAGCTGGTATGGGTCCTGGACCAGGCTGCATTGCTTTACATCAGTGTAGTCTGCAAAGAAGCCCAGGACCTGCCTCTGTAGTCTGCTATGGGGTGTCTTGATCAGATTGGCTAAACAAAGTAAAAAATCTGTTGGTAGCTAATATTTACAGTATATATATATATATATATATATATATATACATATATATATATATATATATATATATATATATATATATATATATATATATATATATATATGTAGGCAGGCGCAGTCCAATGTATCCATTGCAGGTGGCACTCAGCTACAGCGGCATTGCAGAGGAAGAGGAAGTCAAGAGGAACAAGGTTCCTCTATGGTTTCCTCGGTCACTGGGGCAGCGACCGTTTAGAGGCTGGCCACCTATGTGATTCTGACGGTCATCTTAGGTGTGGCAAAGTCTATTTAACTAACTGAGATCCGCGCTATAGCCAAATGACGGCTACAGCGCGGATCTGATGCCCTGTCCCTGCCACGAGCTGCCTGCGCGCCCCCTGAAGAGTCTGTGAGACTCGCTGGATCACAGATCCGAGTAAGGGGTTGATCCCGACCCCTTACCACGTGATCAGCTGTCAGCCAATGACAGCTGATCATGTGATAATAACAGAGCCGGTAATCGGCTTTTTTTCCTCCCCGCGCTGACAGCGCGAGGAGAAAAAAAAAAAAGCCGATCACCGGCGGCAGTGAGAGGGACATCAGTCCCTCTCACTGCAATGTGCCCAATCCATTGTGCCCACCTTTGCCCCATTAAAGTGCCGCCTACCAGTGCCCACACTGCCATCTCTCAGTGCCCACAGTGCCATCTCTCAGTGCCCACAGTGCCATCTCTCAGTGCCCACAGTGCCAGTGCTGCACATCAGTGTCACCTGCCAGTGATCATCTGTGTCACCTACCAGTGCTCATCTGTGTCACCTACCAGTGCCCATCAGTGCCACCTATCAGTGCCCATCAGTGTCACCCATCAGTGCCACACATCAATGCCCATCAGTGTCATCCATCAGTGCCCATCGGTGCCACCCATCCGTGCTACCCATCCGTGCCACCCATCCGTGCCCATCAGTGCCATCTTTGCTGTCCCCATCAGTACCGACTTATCTGTCCCCACCAGTGCAGCCTATCAGTGCCCACCAGTGCAGCCTCATCAGCGCATATCAATGAAGCAGAAAAATTACCTGTTTGCAAAATTTTATAACAAACTATTAAACATGATTTTTTTTTTTAATTTTCCATCTTTTTTTGTTTGTTTAGCAAAAAATAAAAACCCAGCTGTGATTAAATACCACCAAAAGAAAGCTCTATTTGTGGGAAAAAAATTATAAAAATTTCATTTGGGTACAGTGTTGTATGACCGCACAATTGTCATTCAAAGTGCGTCAGCGCCAAAAGCTGAAAATTGGTCTGGTCACGAGGGGGGTTTAAGTGCAAAGTAATCAGGTGGTTAAGACCTCATCTCCTGGGTTTGGTGTTCATTCTAGTGCATGGGTAGTGTAAGTACAGGTCACATGTCTGTCAGGTATAGTGACAGGGAAATGTTCCAGAAGAAGAGAGTAGGGACAGCATAGGGATTTGCCACTCTCCCTGGAAACCTCCTCACTTGGGCATAGCCCAGCCAGGCTACATTCTGCCCCTCAAGACAGACACTGTCAGTTCGGATGCTGCCAGTTCAGCTCAGACCTGCTCTGCTACAAACTGCTGTTCATCTGTGAGTGTTCCCCATTGGGCTCCTTTCCACCGGGCTTGAAGTGAACTGTTTTACTTTGACTTTAATACAAGTTCTTCCAATTGCATCTGGACTGAGCGTGTGTTGCTGCCACTGCACCATGCTACACCCACCCACATATGTGTACTTCATTGTGCATAAAGTTGGCTGTCTGGAGTTCAGCTGTAATTTATGATACCGTATACAGTGGTGTGAAAAAGTGTTTGCCCCCTTCCTCATTTCCTGTTCCTTTGCATGTTTGTCACACTTAAGTGTTTCGGAACATCAAACCAATTTAAACAATAGTCAAGGACAACACAAGTAAACACAAAATGCAATTTGTAAATGAAGGTGTTTATTATTAAAGGTGAAAAAAAATCCAAACCATCATGGCCCTGTGTGAAAAAGTGATTGCCCCCCTTGTTAAAACATACTATAACTGTGGTTGTCCACACCTGAGTTCAATTTCTCTAGCCACACCCAGGCCTGATTATTGCCACACCTGTTCACAATCAAGGCATCACTTAAATAGGAGCTGCTTGACACAGTAAGGTCCACCAGAAGATCCTTAAAAGCTACACATCATGCCGAGACCCAAAGAAATTCAGGAACAATTGAGAAAGAAAGTAATTGAGATCTATCAGTCTGGAAAGGGTTATAAAGCCATTTCCAAAGCTTTGGGAATCCAGCGAACCACAGTGAGAGCCATTATCCACAAATGGCGAAGACATGGAACAGTGGTGAACCTTCCCAGGAGTGGCCGGCCGCCCAAAATTACCCCAAGAGCACAGCGACGACTCATCCAAGAGGTCACAAAAGACCCCACAACAACGTCCAAGGAACTGCAGGCCTCACTTGCCTCAGTTAAGGTCAGCGTTCATGCCTCCACCATCAGGAAAAGACTGGGCAAAAATGGCCTGCATGGCAGAGTTCCAAGGAGAAAACCACTGCTGAGCAAAAAGAACATCAAAGCTCGTCTCAATTTCTCCACAACACATCTTGATGATCCCCAAGACTTTTGGGACAACATTCTGTGGACCGATGAGACAAAAGTGGAACTCTTTGGAAGGTGTGTGTCCAAGTATATCTGGCGTAGAAGGAACACTGCATTTCAGAAAAAGAACATTATACCAACAGTAAAATATGATGGTGGTAGTGTGATGGTCTGGGGCTGTTTTGCTGCTTCAGGACCTGGAAGACTTGCCGTGATAAAAGGAACTATGAATTCTGCTGTCTACCAAGAGATCCTGAAGGAGAATGTCCGACCATCTGTTCGTGTACTCAAGCTGAAACGAACTTGGGTTCTGCAGCAGGACAATGATCCTAAACACACCAGCAAGTCCACCACCGAATGGCTGAAGAAAAACAAAATTAAGACTTTGGAGTGGCCTAGCCAAAGTCCTGACCTGAATCCTATTGAGATGTTGTGGTATGACCTTAAAAAGGCCGTCCATGCTCGAAAACCCTGTAATGTAACTGAATTAGGACAATTCTGCAAAGATGAGTGGGCCAAAATTCCTCCAGGACGCTGTAAAAGCCTCATTGCACGTTATCGCAAACGCTTGGTTGCAGTTGTTGCTGCTAAGGGTGGCCCAACCAGTTATTAGGTTTAGGGGGCAATCACTTTTTCACACAGGGCCATGATGGTTTGGATTTTTTTTCACCTTTAATAATAAACACCTTCATTTACAAATTGCATTTTGTGTTTACTTGTGTTGTCCTTGACTATTGTTTAAATTGGTTTGATGTTCCGAAACACTTAAGTGTGACAAACATACAAAGGAACAGGAAATGAGGAAGGGGGCAAACACTTTTTCACACCACTGTATACTCGAATATAAGCCGAGATTTTCAGCCCATTTTTTAGGGCTGAAAGTCCCCCCCTCGGCTTATATTCGAGTCACCGCCGTCTGCCTACATGAACAGCTTGTCATGTAGACAGACGGCAGTGTTCAAAAGCCGCGCCGCCTCCTCCCGCCCGTCCGTGATAGGCGGACACTAATTTTCCCAGCAGTACAGTGTTCCGCCTATCACGGATGTTCTGTCATTCTCATCTCATGGACGAGGATTAGAGAATGTCCGTGATAGGCGGAACACTGCACACTGACTGCTGGGAAAACAGCGTTCCTCCTATCACGGACGAGGAGGAGGAGGAGGCGCGGCTTTTTAATTTTTACAATGGCGCCGTACACGCTGTGGGGGGACAGAGCGAAGACCGATGACAGATGGCAGAGGGCACAGTACGGAGGGCACAGGACGGAGGGCACAAGGACAGATTGCACAGGACGGATGGCACAGGACCCGCAGATCGGCACAGGTAGGCTGCAATGGGGACACACGGGGGGGTCTGTACAGGGGACAGGCAGCTGCAGATGGGCATTGCTGACCCTCTTTTCCACTTACAGTAGCTGCTGCATTTTGTACCCTCGGCTTATACATGGGTCAATGCATTTTTCCCATTTTTTGTGGTGAATTAGGGGCCTCGGCTTATACTCGGGACGGCCTATACTCGAGTATATAAGGTATACATTTCTTATAGGTACATATTAGACCACTCCATTTTCTTTCAGTTGCTAAAAATTAGGAGTTGCCATGAGCTGCACTGAGCTGAAACCCTAATTGCAAACAGGTTAGGGTAATTCTTGTGACAGTTTTGTTCTGTAGACATAAGGATTCTCTATGTGTACAATTAATCCAAGGCAGCCATCAATACTTAAAAAATGGTCAAGGATAGATGGTAATAACAAAGTGGAGAATAAAATAAATTAACACAGTAATGAACGCCAATATACCGTATTTATAAGCATATAACACACACTTTTTCCCTCTGAAACTCAGGTACAAAAAATGTGTGCATGTTATACGCCAATATTTTAATTGGGTTGCTTCGGAGGGGAAGGGGGGGGGGGAGATGAGTGCTGCCAGATTACACAGAGCAGGGATCTCCCGTTTACTCGGCGGCCACCGTAATGCAAAGTTCTGCCTCCTGGACTGGCTCCTATGATAGACGTCACATGTCCCGGCATTGGACCAGTGTTCTATCTATCAAAGGGGCCGGTCCAGGAGGCGGGACTTCATATTACAGAGGCCACCTAGTAAACGGGAGATCCCTGCTCTGTGTAATCTCACATAAGACTGCATATGGGCATTGATCAGGCTGCAATGGTAAGGCTGCAGATAGGCACTGATCAAGCTGCAATGGTGAGGCTGCAAACAGGCACTTATCAGGCTGCATTGATGGGAAATGGTGAGGCTGCAGATGGGCACTGATCAGGCTGCATTGATGGGCAATGGTGAGGCTGCATTGATGGGCACTGGTGAGGCTGCAGATGGTCACTGATAAGGTTGCATTGATGGGCACTGACCCTTATCTTGCTTCAAAGTTCTTTATTTAAAATGTATGTTTTTTTTTTTCCTGAAACTTCTCTCTTAAAATTAAGGTGTGCGTTATATGCCGATAAATACAGTATTTGATCTACAACAGATTTCCTTTAACATCATATTTCTTGTATCTAATATTTTGGTCATGTTTCTCTCTGATTTAGTTTTGAACCTCATCTGTAAGGGGCCTATTATAAAAATTGCATAGTCATTTATCCAGAGAATCTGGATAAATCTGGAGAAAAACAAATGTTCTTTAGACTATTTTCTCTTCAGAACTAACATTCTTTAATTATGGGCAGTAATAAAATACTGCATTATGGCCAATAGATGTACTGTAGGTGAGGAAATACATATGTCTTTGTAACATACAATTCTAGAGAATGCTAGAGGGAATTAGCAAACACGTGTAACCATTTTCGTTTCAATATTTTTATATTAATTTTATATATTTTCATGTATTCAGCCTCAGCGCCCACACTTTATTTAATGCATTTAATGCATTTAGTAGAGGCTTCTCGTTTTTATTTTAGAGTAGAGATAATGAGGTGTTGACAAGCATGTAGCGCATCAAGGTGATCATCTTAGGCAAAATGTTGGAACGTTGGAAGGAAGCATTTGGACTAAATCTGTGCAGAAAGTGCAATTTCACAAACCCCAAGGAAATATTTAATTGTAATAAACAATAAAGTACCTCGGGTAAATACAATAGCAGATATAAAAAGAAAATAGAAAAGTAGAGCAAGATATAGAGTGGGAAAAGAGAAGGGGGAGGAGAAAGAGAGGGGAAGGAGCACCATTACCCGTCCAAATGAAGAAATGTAGATAAGAGTTAATGTACCAATCTATTAAGGCATGTCAATCATATGAAATCCAGAATGAACTGCATAGGGGGCTGGTAGCCGGAAACATTGAGGGAAACTCTGAAAGACCGGGGCAGATCAAAGCATTTAATGGAAACGCCTAATCAAATTGCTCAGACATTCAATCTGTTTAGAAGTGTGTGTTCTTACGAAGGCACCCAAGAGTCACATGTTTCCATGGGGCTCTAAATATTACTAGCAATGTCGTGATATGAACTCTGTTGGATTTTTGTCATCTGTAAGACTGTTCAGTTTTGGAAGTCAATAAAATCTCTCTCTGGGAGAATCGGGTTTTGCTGCGGAGACAATACTTTTAATAACTATATTCCATCTACGAGGAAGGAACGATTATAGATTAGATCACTACATTAAATATGAGAGAACAAAATTTTGTGGGTGGATTACAGCAGATACTGCTTAAAGGGGGAAGAGTGGATTTAAACGCTCTAGCTGAAATGAAAATAGATATTCAGAACATTCACACCATTGCTGCAGATTTGCAGAACGTTCAAATGTCGGTGAATGCATTGAATAAAACCATTCAAACGAATAATGTATCCAAGTCTATAGTTTGTGGTATTATAGGAAACTTGCTGAGTGAGCATCTGAGCCTAGGGCTTCAAGAAATCAAACGAGGAGAATGGCCAAGGATAATGAACTCAACTTTATTATTCAATCTTATCAAAGACAGTGGTGTTACTTGTAGGAACTTTGCCCTTGCTAATGTAAGGAGCCTGGATACTCTTTGTAATAAAGATCGCATCGGAAAGCAGGAAGGGTTTGATTCTAAAGACAAGGTTATTCTAGGCAGACCGCTTTAGTAGCCGTTATCTAATTGCGCATATTAAAAAAGGGTTTGTTGGTCAAAGGACAAATGGCCAGACCAGAATTACTCCACATATGAAAGGGAACAGATAATGATTATCTTAATCTAATCAGTATTCACACATATCAAAGGGGGAATATGCAAGAATGTAAATTGGGGCAGCTTTATAATTACAACTATTCACAGCGTGGGGTTGTCTCCGGTCACTCTGAAAGACCGGGGCAGATCAAAGCATTTAATGGAAACGCCTAATCAAATTGCTCAGACATTCAGTGTGTGTGGGGGGGGATATAACAGGACGTTCAATCTGTTTAGAAGTGTGTGTTCTTACGAAGGCACCCAAGAGTCACATGTTTCCATGGGGCTCTAAATATTACTAGCAATGTCGTGATATGAACTCTGTTGGATTTTTGTCATCTGTAAGACTGTTCAGTTTTGGAAGTCAATAAAATCTCTCTCTGGGAGAATCGGGTTTTGCTGCGGAGACAATACTTTTAATAACTATATTCCATCTACGAGGAAGGAACGATTATAGATTAGATCACTACACTGGTCATTACTTTTAGGCCAGCTTCCATCAGTGTGGTATTAAGAATCCCCCGGAATGATTTAGCACATGCAGAATGCCATTTCTCTTTAGTCCAGAGAAAATTGAAGTCAGTTTCCCAAGCGACCATAAAGGACGTCTTGGAGATAGGAGCCGTAAGTGATGTGAACGTTGTTACCTGGGGGGAATTGTGGGTTGTTAAATAAGTGGGTCAAGGGTTTGTATACAGAGACAATTGAAGGTGAAGAACGTAAGGAGTCCCATAGGGCGAAGGAGTGGGACAATGTAGGGGAGAGAATTGGGGGTCTATTTTTCTGAGCGGTCCACAATAAGAAGTCTAGAGTAAAGCGAGGAACTGCGTGTTTTTCTATTTGGATCCAATCAGGCTTCTCAAATTTGGAATAAACCATAGATATTTGGGCAAGCCTGGCTGCTTGATAATACTTATATAAATGAGGAAGACCTAAGCCCCTCTTTTCCTATGCGCATAAAGGATTCCTTGGGCCAATCTGTACCCTGCCTTGCCCCAAACGAATTTTAGAAGCTTACTTTGGAAGGTTTTGATGTGGTCTTTCCTAATGGGAATGGGGAGGGATCGAAATAGATATAGTAGTCTAGGAAGTAATGTCATCTTGATGGCATTTATCTTTCCCAGCCAGGAAATGGTGTGTTGTGTCCAGTTGCGTAGATCTGTTTCTAATTTACGATACATGGGAGGATAGTTGTGACTGTATAGACTTTCAATTTTAGCTGTGAGGTTAATACCCAAGTATCTGATGGAAGATTCACTCCATTGAAATTTAAAGGATTGTTTCAGAAGATCTACTGTGGAGGAGTCTAGGGAAACATTAAGGGCTTGCGATTTGGAGTAGTTCACCTGGAGACCGATAACGTAGAAAAGTTGCTTAGCAGAGCGCATAGATTGGGGGAGAGAGATAATGGGAGATGTTATGAAAAGCATAATGTCATCTGCAAATAGGCCACATTTGTGAGTTTGGGGACCACAGGAAACCCCTTTAATGTCCGGGTTTTGACGAATCGCTATGGCAAGCGTTTCTATTGCTATTGCAAAAATTTGTGGCGACAATGGGCAACCCTGTCTGTTTCCCTGTCTTATCGATATGGGTTTAGAATAGCAGCCTTGTATCCTAACTTTTTCCATTAAGCTGAGGATCAAGTGGATTACCTTCCGTTGTGTAATTAAAAAATTTAGTTAAGTATGGGGCTAAGGTGTGGGCAAACGTTTTGTAGCATGGGTTTGATATGCCATTGTGAACTGATGGAGGAAGCAAGTCTGATGAATTCCCCTCTAATGCAGGCTTTGTGAGCTGCCCAAAGTGTTTCAGCAGAGACGTTCCCCTGATCATTGAATGCGAAATATTCCTCCGTAAAGTTATGATCAAAGTTGATTTCCGCATTGGCCATAAAAAATGTAGGGAAATGGGAGTGAATAAATTTGGGGTTAAAGCTAGCGGGAAAATGGGTTTCTTGCAGAAGGACGATGTCTAATTTAGAAGTCTTATATGTGTTGAATACCTTTTTACGTTTTAGGGTGAATTTAAACCCTGTACATTATGGGTGGCTACCCTCCAAACATTACGCGTGCGATCAGCCATGGACCTGGGAGGAGGGGGAGCTGCCCGAACCCGCATCACCTACCTTCTTTCCAGATGTGTGTAGAAATGCCATCTGAAAGTGTGGTAGACCATTCCTGCTGGCATCGTTCGTCCTGCGCTGCTCGCCGTGAGGAGGATCTGAAAAATAGATAACGGGTAAGTAGTGCTCCAGAGAGGGGGAGAGGAAAGATAGAAAGAAATAGAAAAAACAAAGATAAAGGCGGTTACTCCCGCCCAGGCGAGAGAAGGCCCAGGGGGGAGCAACTACCACGAAGGTCATCTCACTGTAAGCCGTGAGATGAGAGGTAAAAACCAAACACCAACCACAATGGTTGGAGATCCCACTCCCCTGACAACCGAAGTAGTCCAGGAAGTGGGAGGAGGCGCATGTGAACCACACCTCGCCTAAGCGCCCTAAAACCTACTTCATTAGTGGCTTAATAAAAACAAACAATCCTATGAAAGCAGGTTGTGAGAACTGTTAAATGAATGTACCACCCATAGGGCTCGCCAAGCCCTAAGAACAGTAAAGCTCAAAGTACCCCCCCCCCTCCTCTCATGAGAGGGGAGAGAGGAGAGAAGAAAAAAAAAAAAAAAAACAATAAATAAAAATAAAAGTAAAAGTAAAAGTAAAAAGGGTAAAAAAAAAAAAAAGGGGGAAAGGGGGAGTAGCTAGGACCTACGTCCTCAAGGGAGACCAGAAAGACCACATGGGGACCCTGAATCACCCCCAAGTAAAGGTAGACATAGGTGTAGACCTTCCCTTGTTGTAGGGAAACAACCCAGACTGCAGACCATAAAGGACCCCAAAAAAAAAAATAAAAAAAAAAAATTTATAATAAAAATAAATATAAAAACACAAATAAAAATAAGAATCAAAAAAGGTCCAGAGTCCGGGGTGGAACCAGTTTAGGGTATTAGAGGAAATTCCAGATCAGGTGGAGCCGTTGTGTGATGATCTTCTAGCCTTGTTCTTGTCCCATAGAGGATTCGGGGGGCTCGTCGGGAGCGGGCGTTTATTGGCACCTGGGATGGACGAGGAGGCTTCCGTTTCCATTTCCTGTGTGATGATTTTTAGATTGAGGAGTAGTTGTTCACCTGATACGAAGGTGGAAAAGGAGTGTTGCTGACCTTTATGAGCGAACTTAACCGCAAATGGGAAGGCCCATTTGTACTTAATGTCCTTCTGGGTCATAGCTGTCAAAAGTGGCTTAAGAGCTCTTCTCCGTTGAATGGTAGAGGGGGAGAGGTCTGCAAATATCTGGACGGGGTGACCTTGGCAGGTGACCTGGGGAAGAGCCCGAGCCTGTTTCATCACAGACTCCTTCACAGCATAATAAAGCGGCTTGGCGATGATGTCCCTGGGAGAACCGTCCTTTCTGGAGGGCCTAAAGCTCTGTGTACCCTGTCTAATTCAAGGCGGGCCGGCGGAATGTTCGGCACGAGCGACTTAATCAAGTCTTGTGTGGCAGTGGTAACGTCAGCGATCGATTCAGGCAGGCCTCTGATTCTAAAGTTTAGTCTCCGCGACCTATTTTCCAAGTCGTCAATGCGCGAAAACGCAGTGTCCAGTTGATCTTGCATTGTTTGGATGAGGCCTGAATTCTGAAAGGACACTGCAGCTGTCTGTTCCAGTCTTTCTTCAATGGCGTCCATCCTGGAGCCAATATTCTGTAAGTCTGCTTTAATTTCACCCGTTATGGCAGCAGCGTTAGCCGTTAGAAGTGTAGAGAATTTGAGAAATAGATCATCCACTGTGATCTGGGGAAGTTGTGAAAAGTGACCCTGAGGGCCCGAAGCAGACACGCCTTGTGGAGCTGCAGGAGATAATGCCTGATCCCCAAAAGTGTGACTGAGTAGGGATTCCGTGGAAGCAGGAGAGGGAATCTGGGGCAGAGATCCAATGCTATACGTCCCTGGGGAATAATGTGGGGGAGCAGGGGAAATTCCAGTTTTGTGATCTGGAGTTAATTCCAGGTGAAGGTGTGAGGGAACAGGAGCTGCAGCAGCCATAGTGGCCATCTTGGGACACCCGATATGTGAGGCGGCAGAGAAGGCTTGTTTCAGGTTTCTTCTAACCCCAGATTTCAGCATGCAGAGTGATTACTATGACAGGGGGAGTATGAGGTACCTCTATTTGTGTCCTCCTGCCAAATTCTTCAAAGTATGAGGGTCCCTTTCTGGCTTAAAAAAGTCCGGCGGCCATCTTGGTACACCCTGCGTGTACTGCGGCTTCTGTGTGGGACCTATCTACTTCTTATACACGCTGTAGGCTCGGTATGGCGCGGAGCTCCCGGCTTAAGCGGCCATCTTGGAGCTCTCGTGTAACCATTTTCTATCTACTTCTTATACAAACAAAAGTATTTAATACACCTTTAATTGTGTGCAATTTAGTTACGTTTTTATTTTCCAAGAAATAATAACTTTCAGCTTCATTTTCCATGCTGATCATCCACACTTTATTAATAATAGTATTTAATGCATTTAGTAGAGGCTTCTCTTAGAGATAATGCAGTTAATGTAGCGCATCAAGGTGATCTTAAAAATGTTAACGTTGGAGGAATTTGGACTAAATCAGCAGAAAGTGATTTGAAATATTTAATTGTAATACAATAAAGAGGGTAAATACAATGAATGTAGATAAGAGTTAATGAAGGCATGTCATAATAAACTGCGGAAACTAATGGGGTTTGACGTGTTCCTTGTGAACTCCGTAAAGTAGAAGTTGACTTCAGATTACTGGTAATTTATTAATTGTATGATTGTTCTTCTACATACAGACATACACAACCACATATATTTACACACATTTACACAAACACATATTCAAACACACACAAACATTTTTTTTTTCTCCAGCTCAAATAGCTCCATGTACTGCTCTCAACATAGACTTTTCATAGAAACTCTTCATTAACATTCACTAATATGTTATAGTGACTCTTATGCTGCATACACACGATCGGACTTTCCGGCAAACTAGGTCTGACGGTCTTCCCGACGGAATTTCAGCGGAGTTCCGACGGACTTTCCGAACAAACGGACTTGGCCACATACGAACGGACTAATGCCGTGTACACACACAAGCGGACTTTGACAGACTTGGTCCGGCGGACTATCCGACGGACTTTGCAGCGGAGGTCCGCTGGACTTTTAAATGAACGGACTTGCCCACACACGATCACTCCAAAAGTCCAACGGATTTGAACGTGATGACGTACGAACAGACTAGAATAAGGAAGTTCATAGCCAGTAGCCAATAGCTGCCCTAGCTTCGGTTTTCGTCCGTCGGACTAGCACACAGATGACCGGATTTTTCGACCAGACTCAAGTCCGTCGGAAAGATTTGAAACATGTTTTATTTCTAGGTCCGTCAGGCTTTTGGGAAAGAAAAGTCCACTGGAGCCCACACACAATAGAATTGTCAAACCGATTCCGGTCCGACGGACCGAGTCCGTTCGAAAAGTCAGATTGTGTGTACACGGCATAAGTCCGTTCGAAAGTCTGTTCGTTTTGAACGTGGTGACGTAAACGAGACTAAAAAAGGAAGTTCAATAGCCAGTAGCCAATAGCTGCCCTTGCGTCGTATTCGGTCCGTCGGACCAGCACACAGAAGAAAGGTTTTCCCGATTTGAGTCCGTCGGAATTGAGTCCGTCGGATAGATTTGAAACATGCTCTATTTCTATGGCCGCCGGACTTTCAAATCGATCACTCCAAAAGTCCAACGGATTTGAACGTGATGGCAAACGACCGGACTACAATAAGGAAGTTCGTAGCCAGTAGCCAATAGCTGCCCTAGCGTCGGTTTTCATCTGTCGGACTAGCACACAGACGACCGGCGGAAAGATTTGAAACATTTTGAAACATGTTTTATTTCTAGGTCCGTCTGGCTTTTGGGAAAGAAAAGTCAGCTGGAGCCCACACACGATCGAATTGTCCAACGGATTCCGGTCCGCTGGACCGAGTCCGTTCGAAAAGTCAGATCGTGTGTACACGACATAAGTGTACAGTGTGCATAAGCATTTACATGGTGACAAAACGAGACTAAAAAAGGAAGTTCAATAGCCAGTAGCCAATAGCTGCCCTTGCGTCGTATTGGGTCCGTCAGACCAGCACACAGACGAATGGTTTTCCCGATTTGAGTCCATTGGAATTGAGTCCGTCGGATAGATTTGAAACATGTTCTATTTCTAGGTCCGCCGGATTTTTTCCCCGAAAATGAATGGATTAGCCCACACATGATCAGATTGTCTGACAGACTAATCCCTTTAGACCTAGTTCCCGGAAAGTCTGGTCGTGTGTACGCGGCATTACACTAAATAAAAAAAAATGCCAGTAAAAATACTTACATGTCCTGATGCCCATCCCTACAATATTTGCCCAATTGCAGAGCTATATCGACATGTAGACAATCAAGAACATAGCTGGATGGCCGCACTCCCAATTAACACCTTTATTGTGCAGAGTAGAATAAAATCCAAAACAGTCAATCCATGGACAGAAGAGGTACAGGAACAACAGCTAACGCGTTTCACATCATAATGGATGCTTAATCATAGCTAGTAATCATAATCTAATTGGTTTAACATCATTATATATATCTACAATCAAAAGTCAGAAGGGCTTCTCAGAGCCCCTCCTATAAACAATCAGATATGATTGAAAACAAATGTGCAAGAAAAGACATCAGGGGAACAGAAAATCACTAAACATCAAGCTTAGGATACGCTATAGTTAACAGTCACTGATTTTCTGTAACCGTTGATAGTCCTTTGCCACAATTCCATAAAAAATGTGTATATGCAACATTATATACATAATAAAAACAAAATGGTACACAAAACAATGTATTATTGGATTTTTCAAATACTGCAAATCGCAAATTGATTATGAATAGCAAAGTATGATTATATTAAATCAATTTAAATCAAAATTAACATTAAAATCAATGTCAATATTAAACTGAATCTAATTATATAGCACCAAATCTAATTATATAACAGTGACATTGAATTGTGTGATCTTTTCTTGTTCAGTGTATCTGCAGTAAAAAGAGGACCCTATATTTGCAAAGAACAAAAAGAGAAAAACTGAAGAAAAATAAATAAAAGAGAGAATTGTTTTTTATAATATATATATATATATATATATATATATATATATATATATATATATATATATATATATATATAACAAAATGGTATCTATAATATATACTTTAAGCCAAGATGTATTTTAAACAAGATGAAAGATATATTGTATTGGATTTGATCCTATAAAGAAAACCAAATTAACTAAATATAACTAAATTATATTAAATCAAGTTATGTTATATAAAATTAAATCAAATCAAACATAATAAATAAATATTAAAGATAATTTAAAATCATTAATTCACAAAAACAGATTAAGTCAAAAATCCATGATCTAAGTGCCTGGAATGAACATAGATTATAAATATGGCATGTGAGAAAAGAAAGAAATACCAACATTATTCATTGAATAACAGAATTTGGAAACGTCCCAATCAAGGTTTAAGCCTGCTGGCTTTTTGGTATTTAATGTAAATATCCAGAAAACTTCTTTCCTGCATACAATGCCAAATTTATTGCCACCTCTAATGGGCATGGTTATTTTCCTCATGCCTTGAATGACAAGGCTGGATACATCTTTGTTGTGATGTTCAACTCAGTGCCTGGCCACATTTGTGGAATGTTTTTTTCTATATCATAAAGATGATCATGTAGGCGATACCTTAGTCTATGAGTCGTTGCATACATATTGAACCTGGCATGTAGTGCATGTGATAACATAAACCACATAGCGTGTGTTACAATTAATGAAGGACCGGATCCCAAAAGATTTGCCTGTAGACACTCAGAGAATATTGTCACCCTTTTTAATAAATGTACAGTATGAACAATTGCCCATGCCACATTTAAACATGCCTGTAAATTGTAACCAGTGTGCAGATGACCGCTCACTGGTATACAAACTGGGGAATAACCATCTGCCTAAAGAAGATGCCCTTCTCGAGACGACCTGTATCCCATTCAATATAATCTGTGCATAAGTGGGATCAGTGGACAAAACTGGAAGATATTTCACAATAACTTTTCTTTTTTTCGCAAACGCCAGGTAATTGGCAAGCAGCTGCTCAGATACAGCATGCAATATAACTAGTGGCAGTTACAGGTTGTAGATTATAGATTTGCAGCTGTATGTATAATAAAATACATATAAAAAATACCTACACTTACGACAGGGACTTTAACCACTTGCTTACTGGGCACTTAAAATCCCCTCCTTTCCAGACCAATTTTCAGCTTTCAGCGCTGTCGCACTTTGAATGACAATTGCTCAGTCATGCTACACTGTACCCAAATTAAATCAATGATAATTTTTTTTTCCCCCAAATAGAGCTTTCTTTTAGTGGTATTTGATCACCTCTGCGATTTTTTTTTTTTGTTAAAAAAAATATAAAATGGGTAATTTTTGTCCGTCATTGATGTAAGCTGATGAGGCGGCAGTGACGGCCACCGATAGGTGGCAGTGATGGGCACTGATGGGTTACACTGATAGGCAGCACTTTTAGGAGGCACTGATTGGCAGCACTGGTGGGCATTGATAGGTGGCACCGGTGGGCATTGACAGGTGGCACTTGTGGGCATTGACAGGTGGCACTTATGGGCATTGCAGGGTGGCACTTATGGGCATTGCAAGTTGGCACTTGTGGGCATTGCAAGGTGGGACCGATGTCCCTTTAAGATAAGCCGGTGATCGGCTTTTTTTTTCTCCTCCGCTGTCACCAAGCTTTTGTTTTTATCATGTGATCAGCTGTCATTGGCTGACAGCTGATCACATGGTAAGGGCCCGGGACCCGCCCCTTACTCGGATCGCTGATCACCCGAGTCTCAGTGACTCAGTGATCACAGCGCGCAGGGAGCGTGCACAGGGGAGGACGTCATATGACGGCCTCCCGGGAATTGAGATCCACGCTGTGGTCGTCATTCGGCCATAGCGCGGATGTCAAATGGTTGTAAAGGTTTTTTTTTTTTAAAATAACATGACTAACATGACTTTGCATGAAAGAACAGTAAAGGAGGCATTATCAGCCATGGTGATGATAGATTTGAGGTAAGTCAGAAAGACGGGATAAGAATATCGGAGGACAACTCATGAGTAGCACAATCACAGCGAAGCAGCGCCATAAAATTTTAGCATACAAACTGATAGAAAGCAAAACCCCTAACTGAGTGCATACCCTGCTCATATCTAACAACCCTCCAAAAACTAGGAAGGATTTAGATAGGAGCCTCATACCCAAAACAATTAGAACAAAAACTGCTAAAGCAATTAGACTAAGTCCAGTGTGGCATTAGGCAAGGCTTGTGCGACCAAATAACCAGTCAAAATTGACAGTGCCAGGTGGTGTAAGGGGGGTTCAGGGATTAGGGTAGTCTTGTGAGAATCCAAAAGACCCTGAAAGTCTTGTGTCTAGTGCAGCAAACTTCTGAGGTTTAAGGCAGTCAGAGCTCCACTAGCTGAATACATGGCAGCAAAAGGTGAAAACGTAAAGGAGGAAACTGAAGCAGGCACAATGACACACCGTGAGGAATGGAGGAACCCCAGCAATGAGAAAACAGAAAAATTTTCATAAATAAGTGTTCAAAAAGGCTCAAATGAAAGTTGGAATACTTCAACGGGCATCAAGCAAATCTGCAGCTGCTTCAGGGGTGTCAAAAAAACGGACCCGATCTCCATCCACAACCCGCATTCTGCTGGGATACAGTAGACTGAAGCGGATATTCTTGTCACTGAGCCTCTTACGAACATCAGTGAAGGATCTGCGGCGTTGCTGTATTTCCTGTGAGTAGTCGGGGAAGAAGAGGAGTTTAGTGCTTTCAAACTTCAGTTCAGGGGTTGCTCTTGCAGCAGCCAGTATGCGATCATGGTCCCTGTAATTCAAGAGATTCAGCAGGAAAGGTCTCGGTGGGTTGCCTGGGGAAGGAGGTGTGTGCCCGTTCAACCACATACATGGATGGCATATTTCCTAGATTAAACAGGGAAATCATCAATTGCTTGGCAAACTCCACAGGCTTGTTCCCTCTGCCCTTTCTGACAAGCCCAGGATTAATACTGTATGTCGTTCCTCCGCAGGCAATTCTCAGTATCGATTGCCCGCTCTTGCAAAGCCTTAACTTGAATCTTGAGAACCCACAGCTCCCTGGAATCAGAATACACCACATCCTCAACTGCTGAGATATGGTTTTCCGTCTCAGCAACCCGGGAACAAAAATGATGTCATTTCTGATAGGGCAAATTTCAGTAGCCATGCCATCAATCTTAGCTGCGAGTCTCTCCGAGCTGGAGGTGGTGGCTGCTAGGATCTCTGCACAGACATGATGGAGAGTGAAGGCCGCGTATGCAAAATGGCGGTTGTGGAGGAGAGGCAGGGAAGAGAGGGGTTCAAGCGGGTGTTGTGCTGCTTACACTGTGCCATCCGGAGCAGGCTGAAAAAGTCACAGGATAGTCCAGGGAGAAAGCTGAGTATCTCAAGTGGGTAAGAAGTCTTCCAATAGTGCAGGATATTTTGGATGGAAATGTCAGGATCAGGAGCTCGAGTGCCTCAGGTCTGCTCTCTTTCACATCCGGCCACGCCCCCCTGCAACATGTACTTTGTATGTTTTTATTTACATGTGTAGTTTTTGTTGTATTTAGTAACCGGATACCTTATAATTTTTAATGTGAATTTTGTACCAATAAAATATATATTTTTTATCTGATGTATAATTTGCCCAGGGTACCGAGATAGTCCATTGTTTTTCTTTCCCTTCACTTTCTGCTTTGGAGATTTCTTGTAGGGAATAATCTCTGTGCACCCACTCATTATTGCTATATGGATGATGGTACCCCCAACTCTTTACCCTTTAGTTAGTTATTTGGAGGCTTTTCTGCCATTAATAAGTAAAACAGTAGTGCACAAAATCAAAAATGGAAACAAAAAATCAGAACTGGTGCCCGCAGGAAGATATAGCTCTTCATCTTTGACTTTCATGTTTATATAGTTGGTATTTACTGTGTTGTTTTACTTTTCCTTGTGGGCACATTTGTCTTTATCTATCGCTAAGTCTCTATTGTAAGTGTAATTTTTTATAATACACATTTTATTGTGTTGGATGGTGTTCCCAGGGAAAACATTTTGATTATGGGTTAGATTCCACTATTTTTGCTTTTCTCGGGTGTTTATCTAAACACATCTAAGGTATTGAACATTGTGTTCTTGAAAGCTTATACACATTTGGCAGACAGGTAAGGATTTAAAAAGTCTACTCTACTCTACTTTTTTCTTCTTTTAGAGGGTGTTTTTTTCTTGGAAAAGGGGGGGGGTGTATTTAGAGTAGTTTAGTTCTTTGTATTTATGTTTTTTCTTTATTTTTTGTATTTGATTATTATGTGTTTATTGGCATGCTAACATTTTTATTCTATTTTACAATTGTGGGCTTTTTGCTCTTTCTTTCTGTGAAAAAAAATATGCAAATAAAGCTATGGAGGCATTTTGAGCTCATTGCATCTTTAAAACACACCAAAAGACCTTAAAATGCCCAAAGTTTGGCAAAAATTCTTAATGTTCTTCCGAATTTAAAGTTTCCACAGACTTAAAGCTGAACTAAACTCTCTCCAACTATTTTAATCCTTCTGCTGATAATTATTAAATAGATAGGACGGCATATAACTTTTACTTGTTTTTTAGGGAGGTATATTTTTTTTACTTGTTTTAACTTTTTTTTTTTTGTTAATATATTATCAGTTGCTTCCTGGTTTCTGGCCTGCAACAAATTATCCACTTAAGGACCTTTCGCCATCTTTATACGTCGGAACTTTGAAGAGGATTATCATTGAAGAGTTAGCTGCCATAACCCCGGTATCCTCTTCTTCAATGAGCGGGCGGTCCGCTTTCAGATAAAAGATCAAAAAGATCCCTTTTATCGGCGGCGGGAGAGGGCCCCCCTCCCACTGCGCTCCAGTGCCCTCTGCCACTTACCAGATCCACTGGCAGCGGCAATCGCATCTGCTCCTCTCTGTGGTCTGCGAGTGAGGGGAAGATGGCCCCACTTGTCTCCATACCATTGCAGGTGCAGGGCGGAAGCGATGTCAAAACGTCACTTCCGCCCATAGCTCTTAAAGGGATTTTTTTTTTTTTTAAACAACTTTTATTTATTTATTTTATATTGCATTTTAGTGTAAATATGAGATCTGAGGTCTTTTTGACTCCAGATTTCATATTTAAGAGGTCCTGTCATGCTTTTTTTCTATTACAAAGGAAGTTTACATTCCTTTTAATAGGAATAAAAGTGACATTTTTTTTTTAAAAGAACAGTGTAAAAATAAAAAATAAAAGGTAAAATAAATAAGAAAAAAAATGTAAACGCTTCCCGTCCTGCCGAGCTCGCGTGCAAAAGCGAACGCATACGTGAGTAGCGCCCGCATATGAAAATGGCGTTCAAACCACACATATGAGTTATCACCGCGATCGTTAGAGCGAGAGCAATAATTCTAGCCTTAGACCTCCTCTGTAACTCAAGACATGCAACCCTTAAAATGTTTTAAACGCATATGGAGATTTTTTTTCAAGGATAAAAGTTTGTCGCCATTCCATGAGCTGACACAACTTTAAAGCGTGATATGTTGGGTATCAATTTACTCGGCATAACATTATCTTTCACAATAAAAAAAAATGGGCTAACTTTACTGTTGTCTTATTTTTTTATTCAAACAAGTGCGCTTATAAGACCTCTGCGCAAATATGATGTGACAAAAAGTATTGCAACGACTGCCATATTATTCTCTAGGGTGTTAGAAAAAAATTAAATAAAGTTTGGGGGTTCAAAGTAATTTTCTAGCAAAAAAAAAAAATATTTTAACTTGTAAACAACAAGTTTGAAAAATGGACCCGGTCCTTAAGTGGGTTAAGTCATATATCCCTGGGGTCTTCGTTTCATTTTTTTATCTGAAGAAGGGGAGTCGGGGCATTCTCAGCTGAGCACACCCTCTTGCCTGCATGGCTGAGCTAAGGGCAGATGGATTTCAGGAAGTAAATCCTACATTAATCATCTGCTCTTACTCAAGATGTCCACAGCTACAAATGCTAGGGGGTGTTTTTCAAAGTGATTTATCTGGGGAAAAAAGCATGGAGACAAGGATGGATGGATGAGCTTACAGTGAATATTAAAAAGGAATTTAAATTGTTTTTTTAGCTTGTGGTGCTCAGATACAGATTAGTTCCCCTTTAATGCTCCACCTATGAAGTGTAGTTTTCTGAGGTGTCTGCATCATTCAGATACCTTTTTTTTTCTGCTTGCGATTCCCTGCAAAGTAAAAACAATCATAGCGTCTGTTCAGAACGCCCCCTTCCGCCGCCCGTGCTTCTACCAGCGAGCCAGAGAATAAATCGGTTGACAAAGCCTGTTTACTATAGAGCTGACCAAGAACCAGATGGTCCCCGGCCATTTCTATGACCTTCGGAGTCCGGCAGATATAAACACTGCCTTTTTTTGGCTGGGGAGCTGAGATCATTTTTTTTTTATCTCAGGCTTTCCAGCCTAGAGCAGTGATCTGGAGATCTGGGGACCTACAGACCCCGGATCTCACTGTAAAGAGGACCTGTCATGCCCCATTCCTATTAAAAGGACTAAAAGTGATAAAAAAAATGTAAGTGCTTGTAAAGTCACTAAAGTGACTTTACATGTATGCAATGCAGATATTTAGCCATTACCAAAACTGTTAGTGTTTGATAGAAATGAAAAGTGTGCGGTCATGTGATCCCTAGTGCTGGCCAGCCTCGATCTACGGAGAGAAGCGTTAGAGGCCAAGATTCACCTGTGACATCAGCCGGCCAGCAGAGGGAAATATCCACCTTTCCTGCTTCTCTCCATAGACCGAGGTCAGCCAGCAAAGGGGAACATGTGACTGCACAGCTGCAGTGTCAGAAATTTTTAATTATCCTTTTCATTTCTTACAAACACTTACAGTTTTGGTAATAGCTGGACATCTGCATTACATACATTGAAATGTGCTGCATTATGCAGTGGAATAGAAGGTGAGGCGCGGGGATGAAACGACCTCATGCGGACAGGGAGGAGAGACTGTCAGGGGAGAGACAAGGGCTGCGGATGACAGAGACACATAACCTAACCACTGTAGTCAGGGCTCAGTAGCCATGATTATCATGGTCAGCAGAGGTAGGGGGACTCAGGAAATGGCAGGATCAACCAGGTTTATTACATGTTAGCAAGAGAAGAATTGCACAGCACAAGCACTGTGCTGTGCTGTGCTGTGCTGTTATTCATGCCTTAAAGGAACATGATCTTAGTAAATTTTTTGGGGGTTAACAAAACACTTTAAAGGGAAAGTGTCAAACTAATAAAAAAATAAAAAATAAAATAAAAAAAACAATAAATAAAAAATAAAAAAATTGAAAGTGCCCTTGTGCTCGCACACAGAAGCGAACGCATACATAGGTTGGGTCCACATATGTACACGATGTTCAAACCACACATGTGAGGTATTGCGAATGTTAGAGCGAGAGCAATAATTCTAATGCAAGACCTCCTCTGTAACTCTAAACTGGTAACCTGTAAACATTTTTCAAGCGTAGCCTATGGAGATTTTTAAGTACTGAAGTTTGACGCCATTCTACGAGTGTGCACAATTTTAAAGCATGACATGTTAAGTATCTATTTACTTGGCGTACTTTAACAATACACAAAAAAAACTTTCGTGTTTTTTTTTTTCTTAATTCATTAAAGTGTTTTTTTTCCTCTGCTATAAAAAATATATATATATAATATTTGGGGGTTCTGAGTAATTTTATAGCAAAAACATGATGATTTTTACATGTTGGAGAGGAATGCCAGAATTGGCCCAGTATGGAAGCGTTTAAAGTAGGCCTAGTTACATTTTAAAAGTGATGGTAGGTATGGAGAAGCTGCAAGTGCATATATACATATAAGGATAGATTTTGAGTTTTCTCATTACTGATATATGCAAAGAAATAAAATAAAAAACAACAACTTTATCATACAATTATACTAAACTAGAATAATGGAAACTCAAAATAAGCAATCCATTTCATTCTGTGTTCCATTTGTCCTACAATCAATATAGTTGTTTGATTTACATGTCCTTTAAAGCTCCATAAGGCTCTTGAAAACTTTTTGATAAAAAAAGTATAAAACAAAATGGAGTTTAACAAGAACAAGTATTTTCTTTCCTTTTAGGGTGTAAAAGGTACAAGTGTATGAAAGCCCACTGGCAAAATAAATAAATAAATAAATAATACACATTCGAAGAAAGCAGTGTAAAGCTTTGTAATAAAAGAAGACAGCTGAAAAATGCTTTGCAACTTTAGTAAATTCCCAAGGAACCTGCTAATTGGACTCAAGAGATATGCTAATCAACAGCTAGGTACACGGTGTAGGAGAGATGCTTAAAAAAAAAAAAAAACTACACGATATTTTATTCAAATAGATTATTTTCTAAGATTGTATTGCCAAACTATCCAGAAACTTGTCTCCCCGGTGAATAGTTTAATATGAATTTAAAATTAGCTCTCTGCAGTGTAAGACTGCAAGCGTTAGGTGATGTTACAAACTCCGATTTTGGCCCCAGTCATTACTGAAATATATTGCATATCTGTATTTCTTGGAATTTATGTGGAGCTGCTTCAAAGTAATTCTTGAATTTTCTAGTACGGTAAGGACAGTTTTTATACTTGAAGCCTTGAAAAAAAGATGAGTAGCCTACATGAGAGACAATAACTGTAGTGCAAAGCCGCGTTTACCTATTACCACTCTGTAAGACAAATTGTAAAATGCCTGGCAGTGCATTGGCGGTGGTATATTAAAGTGATTGTAAAGTCTCATTTACAAAAAAAAAATGTTATACTTACCTGCTCTGTGCAGTAGATTTACACAGGGCAGCCCCGATCCTTCTCTTCTCGGGTCCCTCTTCACTGCTCCTGGCCCCTGCCTCCTGTCGAGTGCCCCCACAGCAAGAAGCTTGCTATGGGGGCACCCCAGCCGAGCTGCAGCTCCGTGTGTCCATTCAGACACAGAGCTGCTGTTCGGCCTCACCCCCTCTCTCTCCTGATTGACTAACTGACTTTGATTGACAGCAGTGGGAGCCAATGGTGCAACTGCTGTGTCTCAGCCAATTAGCAGGGAGGGTCCCGGACAGCCGAGGGACTCGTGGACATAACTGGACAGAGATGGGGCTCCGGTAAGTATTACGGGGCAGAGGGAGGTTGCTGCACACAGAAGGCTTATTATCTTAATGCATGGAATGTATTAAGATAAAAAACCTTCTGCCTTTGCAATCACTTTAACCACTTTCTGTCCTTGTTTTTTAAAGCTGGCATTCAGCCTTTAGGTAAACATGATCCAAGCATCTCTACAGCCACCCAACCACTTTTAC
Organism: Lithobates sylvaticus; assembly: GCA_028564925.1. Classification (NCBI taxonomy): domain Eukaryota; kingdom Metazoa; phylum Chordata; class Amphibia; order Anura; family Ranidae; genus Lithobates; species Lithobates sylvaticus. The sequence goes on from CM053031.1 coordinate 35,161,219, forward strand.
AGGGCTTGGAGGGGGCCCACTGCAGCCATTCTTAGGCTCTCCCATTACTTCAGGGGGCCTGGTACCTACAGAGGAGATGTTGTAAGATCCATTCCCCCATCTCCCCTATGATGATTGAAGCCAGAAACAACAAATATTCTGTCACATCTGTTTCAGTTTTGTGTTCCCCAGTCCAGTAAAGCATGTCAAATCGCATGCCAAATCGGCGGCAATTACCGGCAAGGTGAAGGTCCCCAGCACTCAGCCCCTTTACAGTGATACAGTCACGATCCCCGGCACTCAGCCCCTCTGCAGCTTCCTCGGCTTCTCCTCCCTGCCCACCCAATCTGCCTCCTGTCCTGATTGGCCGGGAAGAGAAGCCAGAAGACAATATTGAATATTAATTTGCTATTGTCACAAAAGGGTGGGTTCGGGGGGCAGTGCTCTACGCCCCAAGCCCAACCTTTTTAAGCCAATTAGAGCCTCAGGCACTAATCATGTGGTTTGCTTAAAAAAAATTTAAAATGGACCTGCCGATACCCTGTGATAGTACCATCACAGGGTATCAGGTATTGCTTTTTGTATTCAACCTAGTGTGTCAGAGGTTTGAAGTTTTTAGTGGACAGGAGCAGACTGTTAAGAGGCTAAAGATAACTCCCTCCCCACCCACCCCATAATTCTCCAGTGTATATATAGCATTTTGCCACCTACATGACGTTCAATATGGATTTACATCTACTTTCGCAGACCTGACAGTGTCTACTAGCCTTATACTAATCTTACGCTACGCACTTTATTAGCACTCCTTATGCCTTCATTATAAAAGCACATGGCCAATATGGCTGCTGTGACCTCGTCTATAGTGAGGGGGAAAATGTATCCAAATTCCCACTTATTAACCCTTTTAAGCCCCATACACACGGTCGGACTTTTTCATGGATTCTGTCCGATCGGACAATGTTGTTGAAAAATCAGACCGTGTGTATGCACCATCGGACAGTGTACGTCGGATTGTCCGACGGACAAAGTCTTATCTCCTGCTGGAAAGATTTGCCGACAACACGGTCCGATCACACCAAATCCGATCGTGTGTACGGTTGTCCGACCGGACAAAGTGCTACGCATGCTCAGATCACATTACAAGACCAAAGCTATTGGCTACTAGCCTCTACGTAGTCCCGTCGTAGGCAACAATCGTCACCGCGTTCAGAATGATCGGATTTTCCGACAACTTTGTCTGACCGTGTGTACGCAAAACCAACATCAGACAAAGTATGACGGACATGGTCCGACGGACCTGGTCCGCGGATTGTCCGACCGTGTGTATGGGGCTTTAGGAGAACTGACCTAAATTCAAAGGTCAGGCAGTGCATTATGGTTACAAAAAGTTCAGTCTGATGAACTTGTGCATTCATTTGCCAGGACTTTTGAACAAGCAGGCTAGCGCCAAACCTCATGCCTAGCCATATGATTGGTGGTGCACAAATGTCTAAAATGCCATGGTATTCTGCAACATATACAGTACCCACTGGAATCCTTCTTATCTATTTATTAATGCTTGCCGCATAATGATTTAAGTAGTTAATGTTGATTCAGAGTGTTTAGTTCCACTTTAGTGAGTTGTTTTTGAAGGTAAGGATTCACATATACGGTACTTTAATTATTGGTAAACTAGAATTTGCTATTTTTTTTATTTTTTTTTAAGGGGGGTTTAATATGCTTTAATCTTTGATACATTCTGCTGACCTTTTTGGTTATGCCAATGGTCCCATTTAAAAGTTGTACAAGCTCCACAAGTGTAAGTAATTTATTCAAGGTTAATTATTCTGGAATAATTTACTACTGTATATCATGACTTCAATTACTTTTTATCCTGACAATTGGTTAAAGTGATTGTAAAGGCACAAGATTTTTTATCTTCATGCATTCTATGCATGAACGTAAAAAAAACTTGTTTGCAGCAGACCCCTAGTCCCCCCCCCATTACTTACCACTCTCGATTGGCTCCCGCTGCTGTTAATCACAGCCAATGAGCCAATCAGGAGACAAAGGTGGTGGGGTTGAACCGCAGCTCTGTGTCTAAATGGACACACAGAGCAGCAGCTCAGCTCGGGTGCCCCCATAGCAAGCTGCTTGCTGTGGGGGCAGCCGACAGGAGGGAGGAGCCAGGAGCGCCGGAGTGGGACCCGCAAAGAGGAGGATCTGGGCCATTCTGTGCAAAACCATTACACAGAGCAGGTACAGTAAGTATAACACATTTATTATTTTAATGAAAAAGGAAATTAAAGTGTTAATGCTTCAGACACAACTTGAAGTTGCTTTAGCAAATGTTTGGCCATACATATACTGTAGTGGTCCATGATTGGTATATTGTGGTGCTAGATTTGCAGTCATGGTGTTATTTCTACCTGTTGCCATGGGATGAAAAATTAGTTTAATGTACTACCCAAAATGACATTTTTCAGTTTTGCTTAGAATTAACCTTTTTCGCTATTCTCCTGACCATTCTGGTTATGCCAGCTGTCCCATTTAAATGCTGTACAAGTTCCACATTTACCTAGGATCATTTTGATTTTGGCAAGGCATTACGAGCTGAATGAAATGACAGATTAGAAAATTATACAACATAATTACATAATCTCAGCATTTGGGTAAAATTAGGTGACATGGATAAAAGATAACGCAGATAAAACCCTGGAAACTCAAATCGCACTTAACATTTCTTCTCGGGGGGAAAAAATGTCTCGGCAAAAGATGGAAGAAGAGATTTATAAGTTTAACTTTTTCGTCTGATGTGTAATTTGCTCTTTCTACTTAGAGTTAAATTGCTTATACATGCACAAGGGAAATGTCTGGAGGAGGGAGCCTCATATTTTAATTAAGAAAGATATGCAAAATGGTAATAGAGCAATTCAAATGCATTAGGCACCTTGGAAATCTCTGGTTGTAAATTCTGGTGTCTAGTGGGGCAATCTCGACTGGAGATCTTCATTTCCGAGCCGGCTAGTAACACTGGTTAAGTGTCCTGGAATAATTTACTATATCATGACTTTAACGGTGTGATAATTGTTAATGTTTCAGGCACATCTCTATTTTTTTCATTAGCAGTCATGAGAAGCAACACAAATCCAAGCAGTAAAAAATAATTACTAGAAGTGGGTGATCTTTTTTTTCATTCCAGAGCACTAATGTGTGTGCTTGGCTGCTTATTTTTAGATAACAAAAAAAAAAAAAACTATTTACAACTGAATGGTTTAAAAGCTAAAACATTTTTCCAATGAAATAAGAAAAAAGTAGGATATTGGGTTTAACCCATTAAAGTGGTGGGCCACCCTGAAAAAAAAAAAAACTTTAAAAAAATGTTAATAAAAATGTAAAATGAAAAAAAAAATTTTTTTGTTTTTTACTTACCAGAAATGGCTGTTGCTAGGCAGATCGTCCTAATCTGCCTCTTCCTGCTCCGCGGTGATGTTCTCTCCTCTGCTCCGAGCGCCGCCTTCTAGTGAATGGGGCGCGGTGTGTTATGGGAACTGTGTCCCACAACACATCGTGTTCCACATTCACAAATTCGACTCGCGCATGCGCAGTAGGCTGCGCGCCGACTCGTGCATGCGCAGTAGGCTGCGCGCCGACTTGCGCATGTGCAGTAGGAAACGGGCAGCGCAGTAGGATGGTGGCGCTGGAACCGGATCACCGAGGGACATCTCGGCCTCCACGACCGACATCGCGGGCGCCCTGGGAGGGTAAGTGTACTTATTAAAAGTCAGCAGCTACTTTTTTTTTTAGCTGCTGACTTTTAAAAAAAATTTTTTTTAGGTGAAACAGCGATTTAAAATCACCAAATACAATCAGTTAAAGTGGAAAAATCATAATCCCAGGTTCTTAGTTTATATCCTAGTTTATTATCAAATAGATTGGTAAGGTATATATATGGTAAATGCTAGTGGCTTTCTTTGTGTCTGTGTTTTTATGTCTCCTGGTTTCTTCTACATTGTCCAGCTTGTGTCTCCTGGGAATGTACAGTAGTTGGTGTTATTTTAGGTAGCACCAAGGACCTGGTCATGGAGACATCTTTGGAGTGCCCCACTGTATAAGATAGAAAAGGTCAGTTTAATTAGCCCCTGAGTAGTCTAGATAAGGACAACTGATCACTGCTGCCCAGATAGAAAAGTACCCAAAAAAGGACATTTGGACCAAAATGTACCAAAAAAAAAAAAAAAATATCGGTCCAGCCTCAGAATCTTTTTATTGATGCACAAATAGAGCAGGAGATGGGCATTGCATGACCTGGTGAGCACTTGCTTTTCTATTATGCACTTAGACCAGGGCATTTACTATAGTATTATGGAGGCTGTCTTTTTTTTTTTTATTCTAATGCCCTGTACACACGATAGGATTTTCCGACAACAAAATCCATGTTTTTTTTTTCCAGCGGAAGTTGGCTCAAACTTGCCTTGCATACACACGGTCACACAAATCTTGTCGGAAATTCTGAACGTCAAGAACGCGGTGACGTACAACGCGTACGACGAGCCGAGAAAATTGAAGTTCAATAGCCAGTGTTGCTCTTCTGCTTGATTCTGAGCATGTGTGGAACTTTGTGCATCAGAATTGTGTACACGTGATCAGAATTTCCAACAACGGATTTTGTTGTTGGAAAATTTGAGATCCAGATCACAAATTTTGTGTGTCGGAAATTCCGATGGAAAATGTCCGATGAAGCCTACACACGGTCGTGATTTCTGACAAAAGATCCCATCGAACATTTTCCATCATAAAATCTGACCGTGTGACAAGCTGTGATGGAGAGCACATACAAACATCCAAAAGGGGTTGTTTAGTAAAGGCATATAGACTGTGCATTTTGAAAAGTTAATTTGCACTCTGCAAGTGCAGTTGCTCCAGAGTCTAATAAATGAGCAGAAGCTCTGCTGGCTTCCATTATCCAACCGTGTGCAATAAAAAAGGCATTTTTTTTTATTTTCCTTGCATGTTATTGGGTATTCTTTGCAAAGTGAAGCCTTACATAATTGACTAAGCTCTGGAGCAACTGCACTTGCAGAGTTCAACTGCACTATGAAAAGTGCACAATCTACTTGCCTTTAGTAAATTAACTCCAAAGTCTTGAGTACTCGGGCATTTAAGATGTCTCCTAGACCATTGTCATTTGGACATCAATAATAGTCTATAACATCTACAGTATTTCCCTCTAGACTCCCAGGGGTTGATTTTCTAAAGGCAAATAGACTGTGCACTTGCACGGGTACAGTTGCACTCTGCAAGTGCAGTTGCTCCAGAGCTTAGTAAAGGTGGCAAAAACTATGCTTATTTCCAGCGTCCAATCATGTGCAAGTAAAAATGTTGTTTCTTTTTTTTTTTCCTTGCACCCGATTGAGTATTCTTTGTAACATGAAGCTTTACCTCATTTACTAAGCTCTGGAGCAACTGCACTTGAACTGTCTATTTGCCTTTAGTAAATCAGCTCCCTAATGTGTATAATAGTATGCAGGAAGACAGCCCTTACAATTTTTTTTCTGTTTATCTTTTCAGTTCTTCATTTAGGACCTCCATTAGAACTGCAGTAGCCCTGACTTAACTTTGCTTTGAAAAGAGCATTCAAGGGAAACATCTTGCTTGCTGAGGTCAATACTGCAACTGCAATGAAGCAGCATAGACCAACATAGACCACCTCTCCTTTCGCTAATTTCCACAAATACTCTTGCTCACTAAGTGGAGACACATTGAAATCTGTTGGTGCACATCCCTTGCCACCTGGACCATCTGTTCCTTTGCAGAGGAGTATCTTTATCCAAATAAGCTTATGATCCCAGGGGCGGCATGTTTTTCAGTTTTGAGGGCATTTTGTGTTTTAAAGCTACCAATGTCCATAGCTTTCTGACACATCTAGTTCACACTATGGTTCTTCTTTTTCTCCACAGACTAACTATAAAAAGTGTTACTGAGAGAGTTCCAACCATTCCAAATACTCATTGTATGTATGTATGCAGTGCACCTCTTCCCAGCAAGGGCGATGTAGACTCACACCGCTTTTGGACAGCTTAGGCTCTCCTACAACTTCCTCCATGCTTTCTTCTGTATGCTTTCTCCTGACCCAGCTGGATCCTTGCACTAGGTCCTGCAAATAGACCCCCCGGCTTCTTTCCAGATTTCTGCACCAGGGAGCAGAGCCCCTGTATAGGGTCTCCTTCTGCAGAACTGGACCCAGGAATACTCTACTGTGCTGCTCAGGCCTCCAACTACTCAGGCCTCAAACTACTAAATTTTTTTTGCATAATGTGAAATATGATGTTACACTGAGTAAATACATGTCATGCTTCAAAATTGCACACGCTCATGGAATGGCGCCAAACTTGGGTACTTAAAAATCCCCATAGGCGAAGCCTTAAATTTTTTTACTAGTTACCATTTGAGTTACAGAGGAGGTCTAGGGCTAGAATTATTGCTCTCGCTCTAATGTTTGCGGTGATAACTCACATGTGTGGTTACGTATGCATTCGCTGACACTTTCTTTTTAAATCTTTTTTTTTTATCACTTTTATTCCTATTACAAGGAAGTTAATTATCCCTTGTAATAGGAATAGTGCATGACATGTCCTCTTTACAGTGAGATCTGGGGTCATAAAGTCCCCACGTCTCACCTTTATGCTGGAAAGCCTGAAATAAAAAAAAAAAGACCTTGGCTTCCCAGCACAATTTTTTTGAATGCAGAGGCCAGGCATGATGTCATAACACCGCACCCGGCCTCCGAACGATCATAGAGACATCTGGTGAGCCAGAAATCTCTATCAGCGCCACTGGTTCCCTTCTCCAACTCACTGATGTCTCAATGATGTCTGTAGCTGCAGGCATCATTCAGATATCACTGCTCAAACCCGACAACGTCATATGACGTGCGGCGGGCGGGAAGCGGTTAAAGGGTAACTCCACTTTTGTGGTAAAAAAATGAATAAGAATAAAGAAAAACTATTATAGCATATACAATTGTGACACAAGTCATATTGTAATCAAATGATATTAAAAAAGACATTTGGTTTTCAATCTGGAACACTGTAATTTTATGTAAAATGCAATGCAATATGGCTAACTGCAGGCGTTCTGTACACAGATACTGTACAGAACACCCCCTGAAAATGTAATTTCCTGCTTGTGTGATTGACTCACTGATTTTCCCACTGATTCTCACTAAGATACAAATCAGATTTTGGCATCCCCTGCAACAATAATATCATTTTTGGTGAGATACTCTCAAAGGATGTAGATCCTGCCACTAGAGCCCTGCAGGTGCAGCAGCTGATTGAAAATTACAAAACCACCCCATACAGATTCACTGAGCATATGGACACAGGCAAACAAACAGCTATTACTTCAGAATGACAAAAGGTAGGAAGGAATCTGCAACAAAGTTTGTTAAAATCCTTGCAATGTATTGTACATATTACCCAGATGGGAATGTTTTTTTTCCCAGCAAAAGTGAAGTTACTTATTAAATATGCAATGCACTCTTCTTGCTTACTCTCTTTCTACTTTTACAATGCATAATATATACTTGTAGGATATATTTTCTACACTAAAAAAAAAATATCTTCCAAAAATGCTTTTCAACTCTCTTAGCATTTTACAACCAAAATTATAAACTCAAGGCTGATTTATAATTTCTGCAGTAAACTTCCAGCTGACAGCTATTTTGGTGGCCTTCCATCTTAAAAAATAGGAATGAGCCTCTATTTTCTTCTGTTTTATTGCTAGAGCCTGGTAGTAGATTTTAGATTTATACATCCTTCTTTCTGAACAATTGTTAAGGTGATGGGTTATTTATAAATCACAACGGTAGCTAAACATTGCGGAACTCAGATTCAGGAACAGAGTTTTGTCCTACAATTCTAAAACAAAACCAAAGGATATTTGTTGTCAGAAACTACCTATCATGGTCAAACGTATGAGTCAGGGTTCAATATTGGATCAATCCTAAATGGCTGCTGAAACCTTGTCTCCTGGTTTCCTCTCATTCACTTTCTGAGTCTCAGTGTGTTCTAAATACCCCCCCCCCCACTGGTTCTCCCATACTCCAGGTTCCTCTTCAATGTCCAGAATCATAAACAACTTGCATTTACTTTATTTCCCCCAAGTATCCTGTCCACCTTCAGGGGTGTGGGTGAGCAGACACTTGGGCTAATGTGAGTCAGCCCATGCCTCACTTGTCCAGCTTTGTCACAAAGTAATGACCTAGGTGAAGTTTACAAATACTTATGCCGCGTACACACGATCGGCTTTCTGGCGGACTTGGTCCAGCGGACATTCTGATCGTGTGTGGGCTACTAGATTTATGGGGGGTGGGTGCTTTGGGAAAGGGAGGCGCCCTGCGGCCCCCCCACCCCAAAGCACCTTGTCCCCATGTTGATGAGGACAAGGGCCTCTTCCCGACAACCCTGGCTGTTGGTTGTCCGGGTCTGCGGCGGGGGGCTTATCGGAATACGGGAGCCCCCTTTAATAAGGGGGCCCCCAGATCCCGGCCACCCACCCTATGTGAATGAGTATGGGGTACATGGTAACCCTACCCATTCACCTAGGGAAAACAAAGTCAATATAAAAACACACTAGACAGGTTTTTAAAATAGTTTATTAGGCAGCTCTGGGGGTCTTCTTCCGACTTCGGGGGTCTCTCCGTGCTTTCCGGCCTCTTCTCCCACTCTCCGGTTGTTCTGCCGGGCTCCTCCGCTATCTTCTTCCAGCTATTTTACTAGCGTTGGCCCGGTCTTCTGGTTCGTCGTCACTGCCTTCTTCTTCTTCTTCTTCTCTTCTTCTGATGTTGACACGACACTCTCTCCCGCTGTAATGCGCTAGACACGCTGCGTATCGACTTATATAGGCATAAGGGGTGGGGTCACTGGGTGATGCCTGGAGCTGCCTAATAAACTACTTGTGCAGTGTGTTTTTTTTTTATTGATTTTTTTTCCCTAGGTGAATGGGTAGGGGTACATGTACCCCATACTCATTCACATAGGGTGGAGGTCCAGGATATGGGGGCCCCTTTATCAAAGGGGGCTCCCGGATTCCGATAAGCCCCCCGCCCGCAGACCACGACAACCAATGGCCAGGGTTTGGTCATTGTCGGGAAGAGGCCCTTGTCCTCATCAACATGGGGGACATGTTGAGGGCATGCGGCCTAGTATGGCTCAGGAGGGGGGGCGCTCACTCCTTTCCTGACCGGCCGGGCTGCATGCTCAGATAAGGGTCTGGTATGGACTTTGGGGGGACCCCCCACGCCGTTTTTTCGGCATATGGGGGTTACCCTCAAAATCCATTCCAGGCAATGGAGCTCGCAAGGTGTCAATCTCGCCAATGAAAGCGGCGAGATTGACTTCCTTCTCTAGTCCCGTCGTACCTCAAGTCACGTTCAAATTGAACGGACTTTACTCCGTGTGTGTGGGCAAGTTCGTTCATTTGGAAAGTCCGTTGGACCTCCGCCCAAAGTCTGGCAGATTGTCCGTTGGACCTAGTCCGCCGGAAAGTCAGTTTGTGTGTGCTCGTGTGTGCGCGCAAGTCCGCCGGAAAGTCTGATCGTGTGTACGGGGCATTACAGGTCTTGCACCTACCCCTGCCTGTCAATGAACAGCGAGGGAGAGATAGATGACTTTCACTCTGTTCTCCTCCTCCTATGAATGTGTTCCTTGTTATTGCATGAACACTGCAACATAACTGACTTTCCTCTTGCTCTCTTGTACAGGGGATCATAAAAGGCTGGTACCAAGTCAAGTTAGTTTGGCTGCCATGTCTGTTTCCATGTGGAATCTACACATTCTAGATTTTGGTGAGTTTTACTTTTTTTGGGGTATTTGTTGTTAACCACTTCCCGCCTATTGTGGATTGATGTCTGCAATGTGGCTCCGTTATCCTGACTGGACGTCATAAGACATCCAGCAGGATAAGTTGCTCTGTGGTGCTGTGTCGCTCCGACACACTACATCTTCCATTGTGGTAAAGAGCATATGACGTAGGCTCTTTACCACGTCATCAGCTGTGACCAATCACAGCTGATCACAGCAGTAACCAGGAAGTGGCGGTAAACAGCTTTTCTTGGTTTGTGCTGACAGGGAGAGCCGATCGGCAGCTCTCCGGTCAGAGAGGGTGGTCTGCACTGATATTCAGTGCATTGATTATTATCTCAGCCCGCATCAGAGGTGCTCACCACATCTGCCAATCACGGCCCATCCGATGCCAGTCAGTACCCATGAAAATGCCAGTTAGTGCCCATCAAAATGCCAATCAGTGCCCATAAAAATGCCAATCAGTGCCCATCAGTAACACCTGTCAGTGCCTATCACAGATGCCAATCAGTGCCCATCAGTAATGACTATCAGTGCCTCCTCATCATTGCTTCCTATCAGTGCTGCCTTTTAGTGCCCATCAGTGCCACCCATCAGTGCCTATCGGTGCCCAGCAGTGCCACCTATCAGTGCCCAGCAGTTCCCATCAGTTCCACCTATTAGTGTCCATCAGTGCCGTATATTAGTTCTCATCAGTGGTGCATATCAGTGCTGTCTATTAGTGCCCATCAGTGTTGCATATTAGCGCCTCCTCATCAGTGTCCATCAGTGCCACCTTATCAGTGCCGCCTCATCAGTGCTCGTCAGTGAAGGAGAAAACAAAATGTTATAATATAAAACAAAAATAAAACCGCGCTATAGCTAATAATCAATAAATTAGGCTGCTGCTCAAGGTGGGATACACACACAAAGACACATGTAAAGAAAAAAAGCTGCGCCAAAAAAGAAGAAACATACACAAATAACTATTGTGGTTTAAACAGTACAAGATGCCCCACACGGTATTATCCTTAACGATGAGAACTTGTACTGTCCTCAGAAACCCTAATGTCCCCTTGGGTTGACAGTCTCTGATAGCACAATGTCCTAGAGATAGAGATAGGGACAAAGGCGAACTGTTCCCCAATGTCCAGGTGGAGACATGAAGGAATAGTAGTGGAGGAGATGATCCTGATGTTCAAAGGTAAGCAGAAAAGGCACCCGGTGACTTGGAAATGGCAATAATGTTGAACACAGTGCCCGACACCCTTATAAAATGGCTGCTTACCAAAGAGCAGAGGTAAGAAGGCTCTGCTAATAGGCTGCGATTCCTCCTGTTTCTTTGAGGCAACAATCGACAATCGCCTTTGTCCCTATCTCTATCTCTAGGACATTGTGCTATCAGAGACTGTCAACCCAAGGGGACATTAGGGTTTCTGAGGACAGTACAAGTTCTCATCGTTAAGGATAATACCGTGTGGGGCATCTTGTACTGTTTAAACCACAATAGTTATTTGTGTATGTTTCTTCTTTTTTGGCGCAGATTTTTTTCTTTACAAAATGTTATAATAGAAACAAAAAAATTGTCAGTCTTTTTTACTTTGTTTAGCAAAAACTAAAAATCCCAGTGGTAATCAAATACCACCAAAAGAAAGCTCTATTTGTAGGAAGAAAATTATAAAAATGTAGTTTGGGTACAGCGTTGCATGACCTCGCAATTGTCATTCAAAGTGTGACAGCGCCGAAAGCTGAAAATTGGCCTAGGCAGGAAGGGTGAAAGTGCCCTGTATTAAGGTGGTTTACATCAGGGGGTTGTGTGTTCCCCTAGCCTTTTGGTATAACTAAGAGACAGACTTTGTATAGCGGTGTAGTGGTTTTTAAGGGATCTTTATATGAATACATATTTACAGATATTGTTTATATTTATTTCCATTTTAGATTCCTTCTATTGTCTTCTCATTATCATCAGGCATACACGTTTTGAGAAAAAAAAAATTGGTCAGATTTCTTGTTCTGTTCCTTGATTTGATAATGGAATTTATTTTATTATCCATTATTATTTATCTAGGGTACTGTGCTATAGCATTATCATTTGATTATACCATCATTTCAATAGATGCCCATATCACAGAACCTCTCTTGCTATAGTGTCTCCCTAATCAGGTTCCTGGTGTTGGGTTCCCTCCTCCCCGCGGGTAAGCGAGGGCTCAGATGGTATTGGGTTCCCCCTGGATTTTAGGGATTGAAGTCTGGGGAGTTATTGAAGGAGGAGGTGAATAGATCAAAATGAAATGTGCCCCCCCACCCTCTTGTATTTCTTTGTGTCATTCTTTTAGATTTTTTGCTTCTTTTGTTTTGGATGAACTGTATTATTATTTGGAATTTTCTAAGATCTATTTTTGTATATTTTTTATTTGTTGCACTTATGAAAATAACTGGGGTCAATTGGTCCTGAAGAAGTGGGGAATCCGGCAAAGGTATCGACCTTTAGACATCCACTTGACCACATGTAATGTATAAATATGTGTCTGGTGCATTGACCCTCGGACATACTTACTGTGAAAACATAATATTTTTAAACTATGTGCTATGTTGGTCTATATATTTTAATCATTGTAATAATTATTTTTTCTGGAATTTTTTAACCAATTTGTTTACCATTTTTAGGCACATGCCAAAGTCCCATTATTACATGTTTCTGTTGGCAATAGATAATGAGCTGTGAAAAACCCCAAACTTAGTGGGGTGCCACCCTCATTCCCCCCAAAATGTGCAACTTGGTAAAAAAACAGCCAGATTTTTATTTCATGTCTTGCTAGGCATTCAAGGGAGGTAACACAATACAGTTCAGCATCAGACACATTAGCAGATATATGGGTCCAGTCACAAATGGCTGTTATAAACTGGTCTTGAAGCAAATACACATTTGTGAGTCTGGTTTTTGACCTAAGGTCAAACTAGCCGAGCCAAGCTGTATGCATAATCCATTATGTCTGTTGTGATGTAGTTGCATTCATAAAACATGGTTACACTAATGGATAGGCATACCTATTATCCTATTATAATACCTATTAACAGATGCAGAAGGCACATTAGACTTTCTAAGAAAACATACATAGGATTCATACAATCTCAATACCACAGCACTCACATATTACATAATGTGCATATATGAAACAGTGCAAACATTTTTTCATTAACTGTATATATGACAAAAAATAAAGTCTTTCCAAAAATCTTCAAAATCCAAATTCCATATAAAAAGTGCTGAAGTGCTTCATATAAACATGCTTCGCAGTGTGCCACACTCCCCGCTCATCTCCCCCTCACCGAAAAATGGACCCTCAGCTTTTCAGTCTGGGGACAGACACGCTTATATCTGGTGATGAGAGTAATGGGCTTCCTGGCGTCCCCAATAGGGTCTCCAAATTGTAAACTTTAGGGCAACTGGGATATCCACCAAACTCAGAAAACCAAAATGGTACTCATAGTGAAGTACTGATAAAACAATTTATTTGCACAATAATAAAAATCCACTTACATAATTCCAAGTACAAGCAGGCATAAAACAATCGCGAGGCTCCTCCGGGTTCACTGCAGCTCGGCATGCATTCCACGGAGGGCGGAAGTGACGTCATTAGTTGCAAAACCGGAAATTACATCAGTGCGTTTTGCCCCTCCTCCAGGGCATCATCAAAGAATCCATGTCTTTGAAGATGTCTTTGATGATGCCCTGGAGAAAAGTCCTCCATAAATAGGTCCCAAAGACAACTGGTCGGGACCGGATAGATGGCACCCAGAGGAGACCTGGCGTCCTCCTTATAAAGACATTTCTGCCCCGCCTCCGTGTCTATTTGTAACGGCCAATGACATTGCGGCTATTGCTGCGTTACGTCATTGGCGGTGACCTCATGAGACACGATTGGCGGCCTTGTCTTTTAGGGGCTTTGTAAGGACGACACCAGGTCTCCTCTGGGTGCCATCTATCTGGTCCCGACCATTTGTCTTTGGGACCTATTTATGGAGGACTTTTCTTGAGCAATTACTGATTGTCTTGGCCGTCCCTGGGAATAAGACTTTGCATTGGTAAGTCTGAGATAACTTCTTCTTGGTGATCCCATGCTTGATTAGCTCCTGCGGACTTGTTTTTATAAATTTTTCTATTTAAATAATTTTTTCTTTTTTTTCTTACATTTTTAGGGGGGATTATTTATTTTTCCTCCCCCCATTCATCCTGGGGTGTGGAGATCTCTCTCCTATCCCTATTCCGTGGGTTGGAATATCTTCCCTGGATCTGTGTCCTTGAAGGATTTTATTTCCCGTAAGTGATTCACACATGCAATGGTGTTGTTTTTTTTCCCCTTTATATACATATGTATGTACATACATACATGCATACGTTTTTAAATGTGTGCATGTGCGTATGTATATGTGCATTAATTTTTGATTTAGTCTATTTTATTTTGCTCGTTGTTATCAATTTTGCCCCCTTTATTGGATCTGTGATCCTTGGATTCCTTTGCATGTTTTTGGGGGGCTCCAGCTAGGCTCTTGGTCTCTGTCTGCATCGACTAATCTGCATTTTGCTCCTCTGCACCATGTGACATGTAAGTTTCTTTCAAATGTTTCATTTTTGGTTTATTGTAAATATACTATTATGTTCCTTCTATCAGTGGCTTTTATTACATTGTGAATGCTCTTTGTGTAATATACTGCATACACCATGTTATGTGTACCTCATGTGCTTATACTGTATTCTCATATTCCAGAAGTGGAAAATTTGTCCCTGATGAAGATTTTTATTTATAAATTATCGAAACGCGTTGGGCACCCACCTATGGTTGATCAATACTCATTGAGTGCAACTGTACCATTATTTTGTCACTGACATATTTATATGTAATTGTACTTGTCTTAGTAACATATTTTCCTATATATTGTTATCAATAAATATATTTCTTTCTTTTAAATATTATTCTACTTAATTCTTCATTAATTGCCTTTAAAATCCCCAATTTTTGAGGTTCTTTCTTTCAAACATATGTTTTAGGGATGATGGCAATTTACACATCTAACTCCATGAGTCAAACTTCTTTCTAATTGGAAGAGTTAACAAGCCCCAGTGCGGACTACTCTGTCTGCTGGTGCTAGGATTATTGAGCTGTAAAATCTCTGCACAGGGTGTGTCACATACCATAGTTGGAGGACTAGTTGACGAGAAGGCTTCCCTTGCGGCTTTGGTCCTAAATTTGGTGACAGAGGTAAAAGGCTCAAAGAAGCACGGGTGCCGGTAGCTTGATAGCAGGTGTCTGCCACGGTCAGGGATGTAGCCATGGTGAGCCAGGGTCATACACCGTGAGACAGCAGCATGGTCAGGAGGCCGGCCCGAATTGGGAAGCAGGCAGAGCAAGGTCCAGTAGCAAGCCGAGGTCAGAACCAGGAGATCAGGGAGAGAATAGTCAGAGGCAAGCTGAGATCAGAATCCAGAATCCATAGAGAAAGGTCAAGAACAAGCTGGGTCAGGAACAAGCTGGGTCAGCAATGGAAGATCAGTCAGCACAAGTAAGAACACAGGAACACAGGTCATGGGAAGCTGAAGAACATCCAGCAGCAGTTAGCATCCAGCAGGGTCTCCTTTAAATAGGCCGTTTGGTGCCAATGTACGAGGACGTGCATGCAGATGCATAAAGGCACACAAAATTGCGCCTAAGTGTCAGTGCACACCTAACATTAGCCTGAGCTTGTCTGTGTGCTGGTTAGACATGTGCACAACAAAAAAATGTGTTTATTTTCGTTTCGTTTTTTTCGTTTCCGTTGATTCGTAACGATTCGTAAATTCGTAAGTCGTCGGTGTTCGTATTCGTAACAATTCGTAAATTCGTAAGTCGTCGGTGTTCGTAAGAGTTATTTTTTCGTTGATTCGTTTTTCCGTTAGTTTAATTTTTGTTTATTCGAAATTTGGACGCATTTGTATTTATTCGTACATTCGTAACATTAGTAACATTTGTAGATTCGTATTTGGAGCATAATTCATAATTTTATGTAATGTGTATGCTATTATTACATTTTAAGAGACACGGAAAATTACGAATCGAAAAAAAAAGTTACGAATTTACGAATGTTTTCGTTCAATCCATTTGAAGCACGTTAAGCAGCGCCATTGTAAGAGACACGGAAAGTTACGAATCAAAAAAAAAAAAAGTTACGAATGTACAAATTTTTTCGTTCAATCCATTCGAAGCACGTTAAGCAGCGCCATTGTAAGAGACACGGAAAATTACGAATCGAAAAAAAAAGTTACGAATGTAAATTTTTTCGTTCAATCCATTCGAGGCACGTTAAGCAGCGCCATTGTAAGGGACATGGAAATTTACCAATTCAACAAAAAAAAAAAAAAAAAAGTTAAGAATGATTTTCGTTGTTCCTGTTTTTGATTTTCGGATTTTCTTCTTTCGTACATTCATTGTTTCTAATTAGTTTTTTTTCGGATTTTCGTCATTTTAGGATTCATTTGATTCGAACGATTCGCTATTCGTTAAAATATTTAGCAAATCGTTTGTTCATTCGTACGATAACGAATGAACGAAAATAACGAAAAAAAACGAAAAACGAAAAAAAACTAAATTAATTGCACATGTCTGTGTGCTGGTACATGCACACAAGCTTTAGCTGCACAGGAATGAGCAGTAGCTGCAGGAGAATGAGCATTAGCTGCATAAGAATTATCTTTAGCTGTATAAGGATTAGCATTAGCTGAACTAGCTCCTTGACAGGGTGAGGCTGAGAGTGCAAATTGGCACACCAAGTATATGCTACAAAAAGCTGTAAAATATAATTATTTCCCTTTAATTACTATGAAATAAATAAAGCAGCAACTTTTATTTTAAACACCATATGTATATTCTACTAAACATTTACAAAAGAATAAAAAATAAAGCAACATCTGTTTTCCCTTTAATTTGGTGAACTCTGTGGTCAAAACTTTCTTCTATAATGTAGAAATCAGAAATAAAGTTATTACATGTTCAGTTTTGATCCCTAGATCTTCTTTAATGAGCTGTAAAGAGGTCTAGTGAGGGTGAATTCAGCTTCCCAAACACACGTAGCTCATTAATCCAATTAATGATTAAATCCATAAACACTCACCACTAGCCTGATGTATCTGAAAAAACAACACGTTCATTAATCTTAACAAATATACCAATTTCTGAAGAAGCAACTGTATCATCTGAACATGGTTCAATATGTCATAGGAAGCAAATAAATGAGTATTTGTGATGAACGCTTCTAATTTGTTTTTATTATTATAATAATTTTCTATGTGTATTACATTGCTGTGTCCCTAAGTAAATGTCAGCACTGAGAGCAAAATGAATAGTGGCACCTAGAGGTGCAGTAAGCAAACTTACTAAATGGTGGTGAGCTTAAAACAGTTGTAAAGGTAAGTTTTTTTAGTTTAATGCATTCTTAGCATCAAGGTGAAAAATGTTTACATGTTCAGCTGCACCCAGCCTCCCCGAAATACTTACCTGAGCCCAAACTCAAGCCAGTATTGTGCTGCTGCTCTTCTCTCCCCTCTCTCACAGGAGTCATTGGCCCCTGCTGCTGTCTATCAACTCCTGTGAGCAGAGGGTGGGGAGCAGGGCTGGGCTGTACTGTGGGTGTCAATCGACGCCTAATCGACGCCCACAGTGCAGCTCGGAATCAGGCCTACATGAGTGCCCCCAAGCTGCTTGGTATGGAGGCACTCAGTATGAATAAGGAGCCAAGAGCACTGGCGGAGACAGTCTGAATGAAGTGCAAACATATAATTACATAGTTAGTTAGGTTGAAAAAAGACATCTAGTTCAACCAATAAAAAATAAATAAATAGAAAATTACCATATATAGCATCCTATACTCACTGCTGATCCAGAGGAAGGCAAAAAACCTTATAAAGCAATTGGAGCAACTACAGTGTCGTAAAGTGGAAGGAAAATCATAAATGGTTTTCAATTTTTTTTTTTTACAAATAAATATGTGAAAAGTGTGGGGTACATTTGTATTCAGCCCCCCTCAGTCAATACTTTGTAGAATCTCCTTTCTCTGCAATTACAGCTGCAAGTCTTTTTGGAGATGTCTCTACCAGCTTTGCACATCTAGAGAGTGACATTTCCACCCATTCTTCTTTGCAAAATAGCTCAAGCTCTGTCAGACTGGATGGTTTGTGAACAGCAATTTTCTTGTCAAATTTGTTTATTGAATTTTAACAATTAGTATACATAAGTACAAATGGTGGCAGCAAAAGAAAAGATAACATATATGGTAATAATATTGAGATATAGTTCCAACATAAACTAAAAGTAGTTTAACAAAAACAATTTTAGGATGGATCTAACTACTCAAAAGATTGCGTCATACATTGTATAAGAGAGGATAAAACCAACTTAGCCCAGGTTAATATAAGATGACCTCAGTTAAAAAAAAAAAAAAAGGTCTTAATTATTATTAAGAGTATAGTTTAAAAAAATAATAATAATTTATTATAGAATCTAAAATCTTATACTACATATGTACAATTGGTATAATGATAACCAAGGTAATAAAAGTTCTGCTACCAGAACTGTATAAAGAGTGAATTGAAAGAGGAGAGAGAGAAGAGGGGAAAAAGTAGAAGAGAGAAAGAAGATAAAAGAAAAAGTAATCTTAGGTAGGAGAAAAAATAGATAGGGAAGAAAGAAATGAGAGGTAGTAGGGGTCCCCAGGGTAGTACATGGTAATAAACACATACCACGAATGCAGAGAATGGAAGTATAAATCGAGATTACCAAGGTCTTAGTAGGGAAGCATCAAAATTGGAAGGCAAAAAGTAAGTCACCCAGGGATTCCATATGTTCTCAAAGTTGGATATTTTATCTTTAGTTATAACCTCTGTTTTGGCATGGATCATTGCTTGATTGACTCTATTTTTAGTTTCAGCAATAATTAAGGACGGGGATTTCTAAGCTTTGGCTTGTTTGTTTTGCGGCTGTAGTGATCTGTAATAGGATTTTGAATTGGCGGTAGGAAAGAGTGGTCGATTTTAAGTTTAAAAGTGCTATTGTAGGATTGGGATTTATAGGGATTTCAAACAGTGTTGAAATCATAAGAAATACATCTTTCCAGAAATTTTTTGCTACCGGGCAATCCCACCAAGTATGAAGATGTGATCCAAGATGTGAACAGCAAATTTCAAGTCTTAGTAAAATATACAAAGTTTGTATAGATGGTGCGCAAAATCAACCTTATTGATGTAATAGATCGAAATTATAAGTATTAATCGATCAATTTATTTATTATTGTATCAAACATTTTAATACTGGCTTGTTCACCTTTGAGCACATCTTTTCACCACACATATTAATGACATTAAGCTGCCTAGTGTCATTTTTTGGAGTATTTTCTACCTGCACGTTTGATATATTTTATTTATTTATTCACCGTTTTTATACGCATATTTTATTCATCAGTCACTTGGATCACTTATCCACTTAGACTATATATATTTTCTTCATATATTATTGACCACTTTGGACCTGCTGGCAATAGTGTATATGCACAGTATATAAATAAATATATATATGGGTCTGGACTTTGACTGGCCCATTCTAACACATGAATATGCTTTGATCTAAACAATTCCATTGTAGCTCTGGCTGTATGTTTTGGGTTGTTGTCCTGCTGGAAGGTGAACCTCCCCCCCAGTTTCAGGTCTTTTGCAGACTCTAATGCCGCGTACACACAAGCGGACTTTTCGACGGACTTGGTCCGGCGGACTATCCAACGGACTTTGCAGCGGAGGTCCGCTGGACTTTCAAATGAACGGACTTGCCCACACATGATCACTCCAAAAGTCTGACAGATTTGAACGTGATGACGTACGACCGGACTAGAATAAGGAATCTCATAGCCAGTAGCCAGTAGCTGCCCTAGCGTCGGTTTTCGTCCGTCGGACTAGTACACAGAAGACGGAAAGATTTGAAACATGTTTTATTTCTAGGTCCCTCTGACTTTTGGGAAAGAAAAGTCAGCTGGAGCCCACACACAATCGAATTGTCGGACAGATTACGGTCCGCTGGACCTAGTCCGTCGAAAAGCCAGATCGTGTGTACACGGCATAACAGGTTTTCTTCTAAGATTGCCCTGTATTTGGCTCCATCCATCTATCTATCAACTCTGACCAGCTTCCCTTCCCCTGCTGAAGAAAAGCATCCCCACAACATGATGCTGCCACCACCATGTTTCATGGCAGGGATGGTGTGTTCAGGGTGATGTGCAGTGTTAGTTTTCCACCACACATAGCGTTTTGCTTTTAGGCTCAAAAGTTCAATCTTGGTCTCAACTGACCAGTGCACCTTCTTCCACATGTTTTCTGTGTCCCCCACATGGCTTTTCGCAAACTGCAAACAAGTCTTCTTATGGCTTTCTATCAACAATGGCTTTCTTCTTGCCACTCTTCCTTAAAGGCCAGATTTGTGAAGTGAATGACTAATAGTTGTCCTCTGGACAGATTCTCCCACCTGAACTGTGGATCTCTGCAGCTCCTCCAGAGTTCCCATGGGCCTCTTGGCTGCTTCTCTAATTAATGCTCTCCTTGCCGGGCTTGTCAGTTTAGGTGGTTGACCATGTCTTGGTAGGTTTGCAGTTGTTTCCATTTTCAGATGATGGATTAAACAGTGCTCTGTGAGCAAAGCTTGGGATATTTTTTATAACCTAACCATGCTTTAAACTTCTCAACTTTATCCCTGACCTGTCTGGTGTGTTCCCTGGCATTCATGATGCTGTTTGTTCTGTAACAACCCTCTAAGGACTTCATAGAACAGCTGTATTTATACTAAGATTAAATTACACATAGATTAACTATATTTACTAATTAGGTGACTTCTGAAGGCAACTGGTTCCACTAGATTTTAATTAGGGGTATCAGAGTAAAGGGGGCTGAATACAAATGCACGCCACACTTTTCAGATATGTGTTCGTAAAAAATTGGGCGGATGCAAACACGCTGAAAGCCACGGCTGTTGCACATCATGATGTTCGTTTTCCTGTATTTACCTGTAAGTTCACTACAATAAATAGCTATTTTATACTTGACGGGTTTCACTATTTGCTGCCTTATTCTCTCATTAGGTGTTGCTGACCTATTGATTGGATGACCACACTTATTGGAGTTCATGATCTTGGTGGCTTTATGTGCCTAATGCAAGTTGTATTCCATGATTGGATCACCATATACCCATTGTCAGTGTTTGCAGAGCGAAGCTGGGATTCCTGGTTATTGATTAATACATGCCTGCCTAATACTACTTCCTGGTAAGCAGATTGGATATACACTGGGTGTGGTGTGTGTTCCCATACACACTGAAGCTGGTGAAGGTTTTTTTCATATTTCCCTTCTTGAAAAGACTGATGATTTGATTAGCGCTGCATGTGGAATTTTATTGTATTTATTTTTAACTAGTATCGGCGGCAATCTGCAACTTATAGCGGGACTGCAATATTGTGGCAGACAAGTTGGACACTTTTGACACTTTTTTGGGGACCGGTGACACAGATAGACTGATCAATGCTAAAAATATGCACTGTCACTGTACTAGTGACACTGGCTGGGAAGGGGTTAACATCAGGGGCGTTTAAAGGGTTAACTGTGTGCCTAGCCAGTGTTTTAGTGTACTGTGGGGGAGGTGCTTTTACTAGGGGAATAAATGGATCCATGTCTCTGTTTTGAGTTGAGAGGAATCTTAATATAGTGCAGTCTTACCCCGAAGGGTCCCGACGCGCATAGCAAAGATCCTGGAAAGAGAGGGCCCAGGGACCAGAAGCAGCACAGAGCGGTGGAAGGGTAGAAAAAAGAGACTACGCAGGAAACGCCTGCGTGAAAAGCCAAGTCTTCAGTAACCTGCGGAAGACCAGAATAGCTCGACAGGGAGGCTATTCTATAGTACGGCACCCTGGTGGTGTTTTGCAGGACCTCAGGGTTCATGCTTTCCTTACTAACAAAATCTGCCTTGTTTACATAGGTAGATTGCCATTCTGCCTGTGTGCCAAATGATCAGCTAGTGCCGGCAGACATTGAGTCTGTGGGAGCCACTGATTGGCTCCCACTGTGTAGCACTCGTGCCCGCTACGTGCAGGATCACGTATATATATGTGATCCTGCGCATTGCAGCTGCCCTGTAGCAGTAAAACTGCTATAGGGCAGTCGGAAACTGGTTAAACATGTATTGCAAAAAAAAAAAATGTTAACAGCCAAATTCAGTAATTTCTAATGTGTGTCACAAACTCAAAAATCATACATGATTTTGTGTTAGCGATGGCTTCTGGTTTAACTTTAAAGAAAAGATGTTGATGTTTTGTATATAGTTTTATTCATTTTCATATTTTTTTTTTTTTATCTGATGGTTGATGTGTCAGATAGGAAACTTCCTGTGACCAATACATTTTTTACAGTCAGGAAAAATTGCATTCAAGGATTAGGGTGTCACAGAGAGTGCAAGCTTTTGTTGGAAATGTGATTCCGGTGGCTAAGCCTGCCCCACCGCAACAATGTAGGTTTTCTCTGGACTTGAAAGGTGTCTTGAGAGCAAACGTAGCCAAGCAAACAAGTGTACCAGTGAAAGCATTATAATGGTATAATTACATCAAGGAGTTCCATGTCACCTGCTGTTTAGCTATTTACAAGAATCCCAACTCCCTCTCTTATTCAATTCTTATTTAAATGACCTTTGAGAGGTATTGCACAGCTCACTTAAAGTCCAGCAGCCTTTTCTTTGACTAACATGATCAGTTTTTTTGATTCTGAAAATTGCTTTCTAGTTTATTACACTTAGCATGTGGAAGTGGTGGCACTGTTGGAATTAAGTCAATTTATTTTGAGTAATTCTGTTACTGCCTTAATGGATTAATGTCATGGCCCATTTACCTATGTTATAGCGAGATACCCTCTTCTGTTTATTCTTTCTTTGCTTGTCCACATTCCACTGGTTAAGATTTAAACAATTTTATTAATTATTTAGGTGTAATGTTTATTAATTTGACCTTGTACTACATAATGCTATTACGTCATGCTATTTAATAAAGGTGATCTCTGGTTGGCTCCAAGAGAAGACTATGCTTTTAACAAAGTTGCTGCGCTGGGCCCTGTGTATTTAAGTACTTTTATGCCGTGTACACACGATCGGAATTCTCGTCGGAAAAAACTCTGACGGATTTTCCGACGGAATTCCAACGGAATTCCGCTCAAGCTGTGTTGCCTACACACGATCACACCAAATTCTGACGGTCAATAACACAGCGGCATAAAACACGTTCGACAGCACTATAAAAGCGAAGTTTAATGCTTCCGAGCATGCGTCGAATTGTTTCCGAGCATGCGTCGGAATTTTGCGTGTCGGAATTGCATACACACGATCGGAAAATCCGATAGAAAGGTTTTCTGTTGGAAAAATTGAGAACAGGTTCTCAATTCAAAGTCCATTGGAAACTCCGACAGAAAAAGACCGTTGGGCATACACACGGTCGGAAAATCCGATGAAAAGCTCCCATCGGACAGCTTCCATCGGAAATTCCGACCGTGTGTATGCCGCATAAGAGTAAATACAGACTAGAGAAACCCCTTACATTAAAATACCTGCAGGCACACTGAAATTAGAACATTTGAAAATTGTAATTCAACAGTAATGATCAACAAAATTGTCTCAGCTAAACTGATTTTGCCATCAGCAAAAGTTTGCCTAAACACAAACCCTCAATTTTGCTTATTAAAGCCCAACATCATAACAGCATTATTTTCTTGTTCATGAAAGGGAAAACCATGCATTTTAAAGCACATTTGAAGAGTGTTGTATATATAGAGAAGACAGATATGAAAGCACATAGGGCTTTCATATATCTGATCCGGCCGCACCTGGAGTATGCTGTCCAGTTCTGGGCACCAGTCCTCAGGAAGGATGTACTGGAACTGGAGAGAGTCCAGAGAGGGGCAACAAAACTCATAGGGTCTGGAAGATATTAGTTATGAGGAAAGGTTAAGAGCACTGAACTTATTCTCTCTGGAGAAGAGACGCTTGAGAGGGGATATGATTTCAATGCAAAAATACCATACTGGTGACCCCACAATAATGATTAAGCTTTTCCACGAAAGGGAATTTAATAAGACACATGGCCATTCACTAAAATCAGAAGAAAAGCTGTTTAACCCTAAACTGCGTAGAGGGTTCTATACTGTACTGTAAGAGCGTTTAGGATGCGGAATTCTCTTCCACGGGCAGTGTTTTCAGCAGGGAGCATCGATATTAGATAATAGACATGTGCATTCGTTTTCGTCCGAATACATTTTTTTGTGTTTAAAAGTTTTTATTAAAGTTTTGTATACTCAATACAGGTACAACAAGTGCAAACATACTAAAGAGAAAATTAAACAGGCATGTCATGTAACAGAAAAAGTAATAATGACAAAGTCGTATAATAACGCAACCAAGGATGTCATAACAAGTCTCAGGTACCTGTCACTTCGGTTCAGGATGCAACCCTGCCTGTTACACCAGCAGACCTGCAGAAGGGACCCAAGCCAGGGAGAGTCTGTGAACCCCGAGAGGCGACAGAAGAAAGTAAGGAAGCACAAAAAGGGGGGGGGGGAATACGTGTGAAGTGAAAAGGAAAAAAAAAAAGGAGAGGAGAGTGATGTTCCGTTCATCAGCTTGTAGATCGGGAGGTCAGACTACCAGGGGGTACTCCTGGTATGAGGGAAATATTGCAGAGGGTTGCCCAGGGTTCCCAGATGCTCCTAAACTTCTCGGTTTTGTCGTTGAGCTTGGCAACGGTTTGTTCCTGAATCATGATCCATGTCACCTTCTGTTTAAACAACCGAAAGAGATGGTATGTGTCTTCCAGGCTTTGGCTATAGTTATTTTGGCCCCCAGGCAGAGAAACAATGCTAACGCCTGGGACGTTTTGGATAAATCTGGGATAAGAAAGTTCAGCAGTGCCCACCTAGGGTGAGGCATAACTGTAGAGCCTGTCAGGGAGCTAATGGTTCGGAATATTTTCCGCCAGAAAGACCGTATGCGAGGACAGGTCCACCAAACATGGACCATAGAGCCCTCCAGTCCGCATCCTCGGAAGCAAACCGGAGACGTGCCCGGGAAAAGTGTAGCCAGCCTGTAAGGGACATAATACCATCTTAGTAAAACTTTCAAACTGGCTTCAATCAGTGATATATTGAGAATACCTTTGTAAGCTCTTGCAGAGGCTCGATACCAAGCTGTAGGGTCCCAAGAATCGTCCAGGTCGTACTCCCAGGCTCGGGCATAAGATGGTTTGGACTGTTTTGTCATAAGTGCCGTATAGATCAGTGAAATGCCCCCCTTCTGATCAGCCGTGTTGATACACCATTGTTCGAATGGGGTAATAGTGGGGGGTAGTGGTTTGGTGGTCCAGATAGAGTGCAAGAAATGGGAGATTTGTGTGTACCTATAAAGTTCTGAATCGGGCATGTCTAGTTTCTTCCTACAGTGCCGCAGTGAGAGGGGCCCCGAATGGGAGAAGAAGTGACCGATACGATATAGGCCTTTGTCGGTCCACCATTTAAATGCTTCAATGTTCTTTCCAGGGGGAAATTCAGGGTTATGAAAAATGTGTGATAGGGGTCTCAGTGGGGATATGATTGAGCTCAGGGAGAAAAGTTTGGAGCTAAGCGCTATAGAGTGTGATAGGGTGGGTGCCATGATAGCCGGTCTGTCTTTCGAAGAGCAACTTAAGAGGAAGTCGATGGTGTGCGAGGGAACAGCTTGTCGTTCCATGGTAAACCAGTCTGGTTTAGCATGACTAGAGTAGGCTAAAGAAATTTGTGTCAGCCGTGCAGCCTGATAGTAAGCCCAAAGATTTGGAAGTCCCAGACCCCCTTGAGTTTTTAATCTGTAGAGTGTTTCAGAAGGACATCTATAGCCTTTCCTACCCCAAATAAAACGAATGATGTCCGACTGTGTTTTGGTGAGAACACGTTTGGGTATTGGGATCGGCAACGAGCGGAATAGATACAGTAGTTTTGGTAACAGCGTCATTTTCACCGCATGAATTCTGCCCAGCCAGGATAGACCACATTTAGACCACCTCTCCACGTCTTGTAAGCATTTTTTTATCATGGGCGGATAATTTGCGCGGAATAAATCCTCTATTTTCGGGGTAAGCATGATACCCAGGTATGGGATCTGGTAGGGAGCCCAAGTGAAAGTAAAATTATCTGTAAGTTGTTTGAGTGTATCTGGCGGGAGGGTTACATTCAAAGCCAGTGATTTAGTCATATTAACCCTTAGGCCTGATATCTTACTAAAGTCCCCAAGGATCTGAAGGATCGTAGGCATGGAAGTCAGGGGAGAGGTAATAAAAAGAAGGAGGTCATCCGCATACAGTGCGCATTTGTGCTCATGGGAGCCGCAACGTACCCCTTTGATGTCTGGGTTTGACCGCAGGGCGATGGCCAAAGTCTCGATTGCTATAGCAAACAGGAGAGGTGATAGAGGGCATCCCTGTCTGGTCCCCCTGCCGATGGGAAAGGATTCCGAGTACCTACCCAGTAGGCGCACCTGTGCCGTCGGAGTGGAATAAAGGGAGTTAATAAGATTAAGAAAGTATGAGCCACAGCCCCATCGCCTAAGGATATCAGACAGGTATGCCCAATCTATTGAGTCAAACGCCTTGTGTAGATCAATTGACAATAAAAATCCTTTTTGTGCAGGGCCCCCGTCCCATTTAGATTTTAGCAAGGAAATGATGTCTACTGCCCGTCTGATCTGGTCTGGTCCCTGTCTCCCGGGGATGAAGCCTACCTGATCCTTATGTACATATGTGGAGATAAAGCTAGATAGTCGGTTGGCAAGTATCTTAGTCATTATTTTTATATCATTGTTAATAAGAGATATAGGGCGATAGTTGCCAACCTCACTGATATCCTTGTCAGGTTTCGGTATCACCGAAATATATGCCGAGTTCAAATCTGTATTTAAAGAGGCCCCATCCCTGAGAGAATTGAACATTCTAGTTAAGTGTGGTGCCAGGCAGTGACCAAATTTCTTGTAATATCCCGTAGATAGGCCATCCGGGCCCGGGGAAGAGCCCAGCTTAAGGTTCTTTATAGTATCTAAGACTTCCCCTTGGGTGAAGGGGGACTCCAAAAGTTCTGCATGTGTCTTATCTAGAGAGGGTAACTGCAGACCATGTAGAAATTTATCCCGTAAAGTAGTGGAGGGGCCGGGGTTACGTTTGTAAAGATCCGAGTAGAATCGTTTAAAGGTTTCCATTATTTTGCTCGGGTTCTGTGAAAGTTCCCCTGAGGTTACCTTCAGTTTGGGAAAAGCCTGAGTGCGTGTTTTGGGGGAAAGCTTAGCTGCCAATTTGGAACCGATCCTATCTTGTTGTGCATAAAATTTGGCCCTGGTCCATTGAAGATGTTGAGCTGCTGAAGTGGTCAGTGTCATGTTGAGAAGTGCCCGAGCCGTGTCTAATTTTGCTAATGAAAGTGCATTGGGGCTACGTTTATGTATTTTTGATAGTGAGCGAAATTCTTCCGTAAGTCTCACTGTTTCAGCCCTGTGTTCCGCCTTTAGTTTAGAGGACAATTGGATTAGACTGCCCCTGATAACAGTTTTATGCGCCGCCCAGCTGATGGTCGGGGATATCCCGTCTGTCGAGTTTAACGTAAAGTATTCTTGAATAGTAGATTCCAGTAACGCACATTGTATAGGGTCATTCAAAAGGGTTTCCCGTAAGCGCCAACGCGGACGGAACTCGGTGCCTGCTGGTTTACACGTGAGTAGTGTAACTACGGAGTGGTCCGAGAGGGAAGAGTCGATGATCTTGGAGGACCTAATGAGAGGGAGTGTGGAAGTTCGGGTGAAGATGTGGTCTATCCTGGCAAAGGAACCGTGCGGGGCGGAAAAGTGTGTGTAGTCTTTGGTGCGCGGATTAGTTTCCCTCCATACGTCTATCAGGTCAGCTTCGTTGAGAATCTTAGCAAGTTGGACGCTCTGTTTAGACGGGTGTTTGGGTTTCGAAGCACCACTTGCTAGCTTGTCTAGGGAGAAGTCAAAGGCTAAGTTGGTGTCCCCTCCCATGAATACCGTCCCCTTGAAATGTTTCTGCAGTCTAGTTACCAGGGATTCCATGAAGGATTTTTGACCCTTATTAGGTGCGTAGTAAGAGACAAAGGTGTATAGTTCCCCATCTATGAAACCCGATACCAGAATATAGCGTCCCTGGGGATCAGTTATAGTTTCGGGTTGGGAGAGATTTAAATGTTTCGCAAAGCAGATCGCAACCCCCTTAGTTTTATTCTCTGCGGATGCTAAAAAAAATTGTGGGTAGCTTTGGTGTAGGAACTTGGGCTTGTATGTAGAAGGGAAGTGTGTCTCCTGCAGAAGGACAACATCTGCATGTATCGAGTGATAGTATTGAAGGGTTTTCCTTCGCTTGATCGGCGAGTTAAGACCCTGAGTGTTGTGTGATATTATTTTTAGGGTGGCGGCCAGATTGGGTTGGTCAGGCATGGATCAGAAGGGGGTGATCTATACAGTCGTCATGGCACTTACCCTGCCGTTGGGAGATAAGAAACATCCTCCGTCCCGTGATGCAAAGAGAGATGAACCTGGAGCCTGGGAGAGTCGAGTGGAGGACTCTGTGTGACCTATGAACTCCACCTAGAGTGTCTGGAGAGAGTGAGAGAGAAGGTATGAAGGGGAAAAGAAGAGGGAAAGGAAAGAAGGAGAAGAAGACAAAAGGGTTAATGAACTGCTGTTGAGACCTTTTAACGTGTGACATGTGACACAATAAAACAAAGGGACCCCCTGGTCCCTTCCCACCCCCCGGTCGGTTCGGATTAACCAAACCCACCACAAACCCCATGGTACCGGTTATTCTTGGAACAGAAAAACCGGAATAGGATCTAGGAAATCCAAATGGGCCCCTGATCCAGTTAAGGCGCAATGGGTCCACCACAGCCCCCCCCACCTTAAATCAGTATCTACTGAGGGGTCCTATCCGCCCCATTATTAACAGGTTCCGGAGCGCCCCCTGGGGGTCTGATCCCCCTTTAGGCCTAATATTTAGGATATAAAAAAATTACAATAAAAAAAAGGAAAAAAAATTAATAATGAAAAGGCAAATTCAAATAAATGTAACAGACCCTGCAAAGCCAGGCATTAAAACTAAACTGTCGATGCACCCCAGCAAGGGGGAGAATAAAAATACTAAGTGTCATCCTTAGCCTATAACTTGACTTATAAATGTTCTAAGCATGTAAATGAATTCAGGCATTAGGGTTAACAACTGTATTCTGCTAAGGACTCAGTATGTCCTCCTTGTAGGGAGGACCAAGATAAAAGTCAGCAGACAAAGAGCCAGCTATCGCTCCCAGGTAAAGCCATAACGTTACAAATGGAGGTAACTATTCAAAAAAAAAAAAGAAAAAAAAATTTTAAAAAGGGAAAAAAGGACAAACAGGACTGACTAATGTGAGGAATGTCTCAATCATGTGGTCCAGCCGGGAAAGGGGGGCTCCCCAATGCCTTCCTCTATAAGGAAGAGGAGGAGAGGAGAAGTCCCCAAACAGACCTTTCCCCAAAAATGTATCCCCAAAATCAGGGGAAAAGTTCAGTCATGCAGCAAGTAGAGCATAAGAGCACATGCTCAAGGCGGAATGGTTTCCTTGGACCTTTTGGGTCCTTGTTTCAGCCAGGATTGTTGCAGCGGACTTGCTGGCGGTGGTCTCTTGGTCGATGAGGGGGTCCCTTTGTTAGCATTGGCAGGCGACGGTTCCAGCTGTATCAGGCCGAGGTGTGTTAGCAGTCGTTCCCCTTCCTGAAAAGAGGAGAAGCAGAAATTCCTGTTTTTGTAGGAAAAGTTCAGGCGAAGAGGAAAGGACCATTTATATGTGATGTCCTTGTCCAGGAGTACTTGCAGTAACGGTTTAAAAGACCTTCTCTTCTGTACTGTATAAGGTGACAAATCTGCAAAAATTTGGATCTTGTGGCCGAGTAAAGTGAGGTTGTCTGAGTATCTGGCTTTCCTCATGACCTCTTCCTTGACTGCGTAGTGGTGTGGTTTGACAATGACATCTCTGGGGAGACCGTCTGCTCTGGGGGCCTGTAGTGCCCTGTGTGCTCTGTCCAGCTCTAGGCGGTGGTCTGGGATGTCAGGTATAAGGCTTTTAATCAGAGTTTTAACTGCTTTTTGAACATCTTTTTCAGTTTCCGGGAGTCCCCGCAGCCTAAAGTTATATCTTCTGGACCTATTCTCAAGGTCATCGATCTTTGCAAACGCCGATTCCAATTGATCCTGTACTTCCTGTAATCTGGCAGAGTTCTGGTTAATCTGTGCCACAGCTTGGTCAGCCCTATTTTCTATGTTATCCATCCTCATACCTATTTGCTGCAAGTCAGCATGTAGTGATGCAGTAATTTGGGCAGCATTCATAGCCAGACCTTTAGTTAACATCTGAGAGAAAGCTGTCATCATAGACTGGAAGTCTGTGGGGATAGGGATGTCCTCTTGGGCCTCACTATCAGTGAGTAACATGCCTGTGTGTGGGTCCAGCATAGGGGTAGTGGGATATCCTGAGCCCATTCTCCCCAATAAGGATTCAGTAGAGGAGGGAGAGCTGGCTGTTGGCAGGGGGGGGGAAGTCTGTACCTGTATAGTGTTGATCTGACTGGTCCTGGTCCGCAATTGATGCTTCCTGCTCCTCTGAGGCCTGCGGGCCTCGTGTGGCCGACGCCATCTTGGCATAGCTGAGGGGGCCGGGAGCGGCCGTCATTTGGCCTGATAGATCGCGCCTGGCCAGCGGGACCGACATGACCCGATTCCCTGGGGATTCCCCTACCAGGATGGCTGAGTGTGGGGGGTGAACGAGCGCTCCGTACGCTCCGGTGGTCAGCGGCGGGCTGTGGTGGAGCGGAGCTCTAGATGCCGGCGGCCATCTTGGGAGCTGCCGCGCATGCGCCGTCCCGAATACATTTTTGTGTGAATTTTGTTATCGTTTTAACAAACGATAACGAACGTGCAGAATCAAAAAACCGAAGGATCCGACATAAACAAATGCTTTATTTTCATTTTTGTTGTGACAACAGTTTGATATAGATAGGAGATTCGACATGACGCTGACAATAGTGATCTGAGTCCATCTAACCTGTGGTCGAATGTGCCTAACCTTAGCTCTATTAGTCCAAGATTACTCTACATAGAGAGAAAAGATTCAACATAGAGAGAAAAGATTCAACATTATAGAGACAATAGCAAAAAAGGTCAAATGTGCCTAACCTAACTCTATTAGTCCAAGATTATTCTACATAGAGAGAAAAGATTTGACATAAAGATTCAACGAAGCAGTTGGTGCGAGTGGACATTTATGGTCAAATTCTCCACCCATAGGCTATAGAAGAATTCTAATGTTGGTTGACTAGTAATAATAATTAATACATATAATTATTACTAGTGTCATACAACATTAGAATTAGTTTAGCTGATCTGTCGAATCTTCTTAGAACATTGGACAGATTCTACCTTAATTATTTCGGATTTTCAGACGAATGCATTTTTTTTTAATGAAACAAAATAAATAAAAATGAATTTCAGGAATAACTAAATAAATTCCAAAATGAAATATTTCAGTGTGCACATGTCTATTAGATAAGCACCTGAACGACCACAACATACAGGGATATACAATATAATACTGAAATATAGGGCTGTGCAAATTAAAGATTAATTCCTCGATTAATCGATTAATTTTTTTGATCGATCAAAATTATTTTGATCGGTACTCACCTCCGCCGGCTTCCGGGTCTTCAGGGAGTTCTGGAGGAGATCCGGTGACGTCACAGACATCGACGTCACCGGACTCCTCCCCCTTCCCAAAGTGCCTCCGTCTGCTAACGAAGAGAAGGGGGGAGGAGTCCGGTGACGTCGAAGTTCTGATTGAATTTAACGTGTACAGGGAGGAGCTACACATGACGTCACCCGCGGCTGCCCTACAGAACTAACACGATTGTCGGCTTTACATGCTGTGTTTTTTATCATCTTTATGGGAGTAGTTTGTGTTTAAACACAAAAATGAAATCTTATACTTAGGCAGTGAGTACCTAGATCTTTTCTTTCTACCCATGACCCGGCGTCCTTGCTGAGATCTAAGGAGACGTGAGAGAAGTTTATGGTCCGTGTTAACCCTTTTGATACCCGCTTGCATGACCACCTGTTTGCACAGGGGTCCATGCCATAAGGTGAGAGTGATTAGACCGGAGGTGGAGGGATTGTCACGCTACTGTGGGAAAAAAAAAATACTTACGGCAGTGATACAGTTTGAATTTAAAACGTATTTGTGAACTGTGAAGTTAAGTCATGGATTGTGGAAACTAACTAGTGTCGGGTGATTGTATATAGTGTATACCACATTTACCACTGACTAATGCAGAGTTGCAATGCAAGGAGATCAGCTAAAAGTAGTTGGATCTGTGTATTATAATTAATCAAAATTAGTCGATTAATCGATTTAAAAAAATTGATTAATAGAAACACGAAAATTTTAATCAGTAACAGCCCTACTGAAATAAAATCACACACATAGGTTGGACTTGATGGACTTGTGTCTTTTTTCAACCTCGCCTACTATGTAACTATGTAACGAGCTTCCACTGATGGGTGAATAGGCCCGGGATGGGACAATGGTATAGGGATGTAAAAGGCCAAATACACAGAACCAGAAACAAATTAGTCTAGGGCATGTCCACCATGTATATACTGCATCACCTCGAGTCATTGGAGGATGGATTGGCATGGGCAATGCGGGTCGGAACCCAATACCAACGTAAAAGCACCTTATATGCTGCCTCCAAAGTGGCTGTGTTAAATGAGCATTTGGTTACAGAGAACCAGGCTAGCTAACTCTATCGCAGTTGCCAAATCTTGTTCCCACTAAGCTACATAGGTGAGAGGAGGAGAGCAGGGACAGGAAACAAGTGTGTACAACAGGGAAACAAAATCCTTCCAAACACCAGCACACAGCAAACATGGAAATATAAGTGAACTAAAAAAAAACAGTGACAGAATATGTGACTAATTACAAACTGAAGCCTAATTAACAACTAACTATATACAATATATACAAAATGGGAAACACCAAAAAGCAGGGAGGAACCTGGAGGTGCAGGGAGCAGATGGGATAGGGGAAACAAAACTAAGATCGGGAACAAGGGGGAGCTGGTACAATGCAGCAGGGTACAGGGCAAGAAGCAAGAGCAGGATCTAGGCAAACCAAATGTGGCAGCAGTAAAACACTGGAGTAAGAGGCACTTATGAATGAATGAATGAATAATTTGTATAGCGCTAACAATGCGAACTGAATCGCCTCAAGGCGCTGTATTGGTGCTTTGTTGTCAAACTTCTTAGAAGAGGTAGGTCTTGAGTTTTTTCCTGAAGGCCTGATGGTTTTCTTCCATGCGGATGTTGGTAGGTAGAACATTCCATAACCGAGGTCCTTGGACAGCGAATCTCCGCCCCCCCTTTGATTTGTAGCGGGATTTGGGAATGATAAGGAGGTTTTGGTTAGATGATCGAAGACTGCGATTGGGTGTGTAGTGTTTTATTATCTCAATTAGGTATTGAGGAGCGACTCCATGTGTGCATTTGTGGGTGAGGCAGAGGGTCTTGAATGTGATCCGATTCTTTACGGTTAGCCAATGTAGGGTCCTCAGGGAAGGAGAGATGGATTCCTAGGGTTTTTTTCCTGTTATCAGCCTTGCTACAGTGTTTTGGATAATTTGTAAGCCTGCAAGTTGATATTGGGGTAGTCCTATGTAAAGGGAGTTTGCGTAGTCAAGTCGTGAATTAATGACTAAGTAGGGGAGGACCTAAATACCCTCCCAGCAGCCAGCATCAGGTGGAAACTAACTACTGGGGTCTGCTGGCCTCAGAGACACCTGCTGGAGGACACTTGAATTACAACCCTCTGCTCCGGTGGAAACAAAGTGCCACCAGCAGGTGATCCAGGTCCTGACAACAGGCTTCTTTTGGAGAGGGGCTGTTTCAATACACGTTGTACGGACATGATCTACTGTGGTCACAATCAGGAAACCCACCCTGAGAAATGTTATGCAGCTTTCACTGTAGCGCATGTAGACAGGGCATGGCTGAAAATCTGCAGCCCTGAGATGTACCAAAGGATGAAAAAAAATTGAACATTGCTTTATTTTTAAAAATGGTAAATGTTTTTGCACACAGAGCATTAGAAAAATAAATGTCATTCAGTGAGGGTTCACATCTCCTCTAATTTCATGCTATTAAGCAATACAAAAGCTTACACATATTATATAAAAAAGCTAACACAACACCTCTTCTAAGTGCTGCCGTTTCCATGCACTGAACTCATCAATTCAGTTTTAGCAGCAGGATCAAAAAAAATTAAAAAAATCACACGCATAACTAGACTTTTAAAAAATAAAACAAAATATAGTACAATGTTACAATTCAAAATTGTGTTTCCTTACATAAAAGGGTTGAAAACAAGATATATGCAATCCATTAACACTAACCTTTCAAACTATTTATGTCAGGCTAATGGAGGGAAAAAAAAGCCCTATTTTCCCCAAATAATCCAAACTGTGAAAAATATAACTCTTACAAATGATATATTTTTATGAATAAATTCCCAGACCTTAAAGTAAGTGACCTAAAATGGCTCGCCCTTGTAGACACTTAGGAAAGCGATTTCAGCCACTAGATTACAGGCTTCCAGACTGATTTATACCCGCTGTCAAGTTGAACTTTACGGACTGAAATGCTTTTGAAAAGCATGCGACCTATAAATTGTGAACAATAAAAAAAATAAAAATAATGAAAACAAACAAAACAATTTGGAAGTTTAAGCACTGCTGAGTCTCCTGTCCTAGTTAGGAAAGATGCACGGTTGTGACACAGTGTGTGGCCAGCAAGCCTTGAATGCAGCACAGTCGTATTTCCAGACGCTTCCCTGTTCTTTATGTTGGGACTGCATAATGTATTATTTTCCATAAATTCCATCGTTTTGCACAGCACTGCTCCAAATTCAGTACATTCATGCCAGTGTAGAATTGGCTATAAATAATGCAATTACCAAGTAATATAGACTTATAGTGATGAAAAAGCTGCTCCCAAGATCTTACATTCTAAAGAAGGAAATAAAAAGCAAAGTAGTTGGTAAGGTGCCTTTTGTGTGATTCTTGGAGGATGTTGTAATATCTTGGCTGCAGGTTGTAATGAGACTTGTGTGCACCGGTAAATGGGACTATGAATTTAGAAAACAGTCAAATCTAGAAGTGAGTTTAACCACTTGCTTACTGGGCACCTAAACCCCCCTCCTGCCCAGACCAATTTTCAGCTTTTAGCGCTGTCACTCTTTGAATGACAATTGCGCGGTCATACTACACTGTACCCAAATTACATTTTTTATCATTTTTTTCCCCACAAATAGAGCTTTCTTTTGGTGTTATTTGATCACCTCTGCAGTTTTTTTTATTTTTTGTTAAGATCAAATAAAAAAATTAAAAATACAAAACCGTTCTATATTTTGTAAATACATTTTGCAAACAGGTAATTCTTCTCCTTCATTGATGTACGCTGATGAGGCTACACTGATGGGCACTGATAGGCTGCACTGATGGACACCGATAGGCTGCATTGATGGGCACTAATAAGGCGGCACTGATGGACACTAATAGGTGGCACTGGTGGGCACTGATGAGGTGGCACTGGTGGGTACTGAGAGGTGGCATTGCTGGGTGGCACTGATGGGTGGCACTGAAGGGCATTGATAGGTGGCACTGAAGGGCACTAATAGGTGGCACTGATAGCTGGCACTGATGAATGGCAGTGATGGGCACTGATGGGTGGCAGTGATGGGCACTGATCGGCACTGGTAGGCGACACTGATAGGCAGTACTGCTAGGTGGCACTGATTGTCACCACTGGCAGGCATTGATAGGTGGCACTCATGAGCATTGATAGGTGGCACTGATGTACTGGTGGGCACAGATTGGTGGGCACCGTGGGCACTACTTGGTGGGCACATATGAGGCGGCTTCGCCTCTCCCTGCTCGGGACCGATGTCCAACAGAAGCCGGTGATCAGGGTTTACTTCCTCTTTTACCCCTTAATTGCACCCTAGAATTAACCCCTTCCCCACCAGTGACATTTACACAGTAATCAGTGCTACACTGTAATGGCAGTGATCAGAAACTCATAGTGGGACTGTGATAGCGTGGCAGGAAATCTGGCGGACATCGGGTTCACGGGACCCGCTGATCAGCTCCTCGCGTCCAAAACCCAGAAATGCAGAATCACGTATATATATATATTATATATATATACCCATAAATATATATATATATATATATATATATATATATATATATATATATATATATATATATATACGTGATTCTGCACAGCCCGCACTGTAGCAGGAAATCTGCTATGGTGTGGTCGGCAAGTGGTTAAAGCTTCCAAGATTGACAAAAGTTTGCCACACGTATGGTCAGCTTTAGAACAGACCAACACGCCGTCATTTAAACGAAGCCTGTTTAAACAAAGAGAAAAGCATTTACTGGATTAGGAAGATGAAACAAACTTAAAGCCATTGTGAAATCACACAAAGCATTATCTCAGCTTTTAAAGATCAATAAATATCTTCTTCGATTTGGCACAGCCCTCAATTGATACTTGAGAGCTCATGAAGATGAAAAATGTGATTAAACTGAATTTAACGTATACTTTCAGCTGACTCAATTAACCAAAAACATTGTTCTCTGTGCTTTAAAATACATCTGAGCTCAATTCATCTAAATGCATCAGCCGGCTGAATTCCTGATCCTCCAAAGTGAATGTCTTTTGCCAGAATAAATATGTTAGCAAAAAGAATATCTTACAAATTAAAGGGAAACCATTATCTTTTTATAGCTTTCTGCAATGTGGACAAGGGAATGTGACTGAGTGTAATGTTTTAAAGCTGTACTCCAGGCATGTAGGATTTGCACATGAATAACATGCCTAAAATGCGTTAAAACAGTAGTAAACCCAAAAGAAAACCTTTACAGTGCCTTGAAAAAGTATTCATACCCCCTGAAATGTTCCACATTTTGTCATGTTACAACCAAAAATTTAAATTTCTTTTATTGGGATTTTATGGGATAGTCCAAAACAAAGTGGCCCATAATTGTGAAATGGAAAGAAAATGATAAATGTTTTTCAATCTTTTTTTACAAATAAGTAAAAAGTGTGGGGTGCATTTGTATGGCGCCCCCCGGAGTCAATACTTCGTAGAACCTCCTTTCACTGCAATTACTGCTGCCAGTCATTTTTGGGATGTCGCTACCAGCTTTTCACATCTAGAGAGTGACATTGTTGCCCATTTTTCTTTGCAAAATAGCTCAAGCTCTGTCAGATTGGATGGAGAGTGTCTGTGGTCAGCAATTGTCAAGTCTTTCCACAGATTATCTATTGGATTTAGGTCTGGACTTTGACTGGGCCATTCCAACACATGAATATGCTTTGATCTAAACCATTTCATTGTAGCTCTGGCTGTATGTTTAGGGTTGTTGTCCTGCTGGAAGGTAAACCTCTGCCCCAGTCTCAAGTCTTTTGCAGACGCTAACAGATTTTCTTCTAAGATTACGGTATATTCCTGAGTAAATCTTTATTCAAAATAGTATCTATAGAAAACCACTATGTCCAAAAGACAGCCCAATGGACGGAAGTTGGAAGATGTAGGATCTGAAGACTACTGCAAGTGGATATTACTCCAGCAGCGTGTGATCAGACTATGACTCCTGAACTGTGAGTTTCCTTTGTTGCTGTGCAAACCATTGAGGAGTGCCTGTACCCCAACACGGGTTAGATGGTCTCTCACCGCACACCAACAGAAGGTCCATCTGTATTACCCATCTGTCTGAAAGTGCCACTGTACCCAGGCCCGCTTTTCAGTGTATCAGTACCACCTTGTTTGAACTGATCCAATGAATATGCATTACCTTTAGATGACTGATTTTTACTTGGCCAATATCACCTCGATGAATTGGAGTTCACCCTGTCCACCTTCACGTGATCCCTTATCCTCCATGTGACTCCAATATTCCAGCTGTTTTTAACTTGCTGGTTAAATCATGTATGGAATATACTCTTCCCTACCTATGTTCATATGAAAACTATATTGGTAATTTTATGCACTTGTCACTACTGTATACCATCATTAAGGACATATGGAAAGCCTGGAGGTCCTCAGTTAAGCACAAGACTGGGTTACAGTGCATACTACAGAGGTTCCCCAGAGCTTTTTCAGTCCCAACACCAATATTGCTGTCTGATTTAAGTTGACTGGCACATGTGCCTGAAGTAGTATGACTGATGATGAGTGAGTCTGTACAACTCTCACCTGATTGGACCAGTGACATGCCTGGTCATCAGGATCCTGCCTGTTTTTAAGTTTCCTTACTTTATTTATTTCTTCTAAGATTGCCCTGTATTTGGCTCCTACCATCTTTCCATCAACTCTGACCAACTTCCCTATCCCTGCTGAAGAAAAGCATCCCCACATGATGCTGCCACCACCATGTTTTACAGTGGGGATGGTGTGTTCAGGGTGATGTGCAGTGTTAGTTTTCTGCCACACATAGCGTTTTGCTTTTAGACCAAACAGTTCAATTTTGGTCTCATCTGACCAGAGCACCTTCTTCCACATGTTTGCTGTGTCCCTCACATGGCTTCTCACAAACTATAAATGGGACTTCTTATGGCTTTCTTTCAACAATTACTTTCTTCTTCCAACTCTTCCATAAAGGCCAGATTTGTGGCGTACACAACTAATAGTTGTCCTGTGGACAGATTCTCCCACCTGAGCTGTGTATCTCTGCAGCTCCTCCAGTTACCATGGTCCTCTTGGCTGCTTCTCTGGTTAATGCTCTCCTTGCCCGGTCTGTCAGTTTAGGTGGACGGCCATGTCTTGGTAGGTTTGCAGTTGTGCCATACTCTTTCCATTTTCGGATGATGGATTGAACAGTGCCCCGTGAGATGTTCAAAGCTTGGGATATTTTTTTTGTAACCTAACCCTGCTTTAAACTTTTCCTCAACTTTATTCCTGACCTGTCTGGTGTGTTCATGGACCTTCATGATTCTGTTTTTTCACTAAAAAACCTCTGAGGGCTTCACAGAACAGCTGTATTTATACTGAGATTAAATTACACACAGGTGGACTCTATTTACTAATTAGGTGACTTCTGAAGGCAATTGGTTACACTAGATTTTAGTTAGGGGTATCAGAGTAAAGGGGGATGAATACAAATGCACACCATACTTTTCCGATATTTATTTGTAAAAAAAGTTTAAAAACCATTTATCAATTCCCCTCCAATTCACAATTATGTGCCACTTTGTGTTGGTCTATCACATAAAATCCCAATAAAATACATTTATGTTTTTGGTTGTAACATGACAAAATCTGGAAAATGTCAAAGGGTATGAATACTTTTTCAAGGCACTGTATTGTACTGCAGTTTACCAATTCTTAAATAAGGCTGCATTAGTTTAAAATTTTTAGGCTTTCTATCTTCTAGTTTCATCTGGTGAACCAGCTAGCAAATCTGTTTTTCACAGCTTTTTCAGGTCTCCAGCAGAATGTATCAGCTTATATGGATGAGACAAGCCACGTAAGGCCTCATGTACACAGGACCTTTAAAAACCTCTTCTAAACGCTGGAACTTGACAGCTAGTAACCCGATGTTTAAAAACTTAAATTATAGTTAGTAGTTTCATAGTTTCATAGTTAGTAAGGTTGAATAAAGACATCAGTCCATCCAGTTCAACCTGAGTGAGTGTCTACAATTGTCCCTATCCCTGTACATTGCACACTCACATCGGTCCCTACCCTCCAGGAGCCCACAATCCAAGGTCCCCATTCATATACTAGGGCCAATTTTTTGGACAGAAGCCAAAATCTTTGAATTTGGATGCTGCGTTTACATTCCGCGTTTATACGTGTTTGCATTTAGAAGCTCTCTCTCTCTCTCTCTCTCTCTCTCTCTCTCTCTCTCTCTCTCTCTCTCTCTCTCCTTGCATCCCACAATATACAAGGGTTCTGGAAAGTCTGTTTTTTACCATTGATAATAGTCAGAAATGCTTCCCCATTAAAAACGCCTATAAATGAAAATGCTAATAAAAGCGAGTTACCACGTTCAGGGGCGTTTATACGCTGTTACAAGCATTTAAGATTTCAAATGCCCCTGAACTACCGTCCTGAATGCAAATTTTTGCTTTAAAAAAAACGCTTCTAACCTTAAAGAGGTTGCATACCCGTTTTTTTTTTTTTTTAAACAACCTGCAAGACAAAGCCATAATGAGCTAGTATGACTAGCATACTAGCTCATTATGCATCACTTACCTTAGATCGGGGCTCCCGACGCCGTCCTCGTCTCCCCCTTATAGCCGTAGCCATCTCTCCACTCGGTTACTTCCGGGTATCACCGCTCCGGCCTATCACAGCGCCGCTGCAGCGCTGTGATTGACCAGAGCAGCGAAGACGTCGCTCCGCGCATGCGCGCGGGAGACTTCAACTTCGGCGAGCCGAAGTTGTGAATGGGGATTAACCCTGTGAATGCCCTGTTGTCTACGGCACGTGGCCAGAAGAAAGCCATTACTTTCAGCAATAAAAATAGCACGTTTTGAGTTTGTGAAAAAGGCATGTGGGAAACTCCAAAAATGTATGGAGGAAGGTGCTCTGGTCTGATGAGACTAAAATTGAACTTTTTGGCCATCAAAGAAAACGCTATGTCTGGCACAAACCCAACACATCACATCACCTAAAGAACACTATCCCCACAGTGAAACATGGTGGTGGCAGCATCATGCTGTGGGCATTTTTTTCAGCAGTCGGGACTGGGAAACTGGTCAGAGTTCCGGGAAAGATGGATGGTGCTAATTGTGTGTGATTTAAGGCTAGGGCGGAGGTTCACCTTCCAGCAGGACAATGACCCCAAACACACTGCTGAAGCAACACTTGAGTGGTTTAAGGGGAATATTGTAAATGTGTTGGAATGGCCTAGTCAAAGCCCAGACCTCAATCCAATAGAAAATCTGTGGTCAGACTTAACGATTGCTGTTCACAAGCGCAAACCATCCAACTTGAAGGAGCTGGGGCAGTTTTGCAAGGAGGAATGGGCAAAAATCCCAGTGGTAAGATGTGGCAAGTTCATAGAGACTTAACCAAAGTGACTTGGAGCTGTGATAGCCACAAAAGGTGTACAAAGTATTTAATTTAGGGGGGGGGGGGGTGAATAGTTATGCACATTGACTTTTTCTGCTATTTTGTCCTAATTGTTGTTTGCTTCACAAAAACAAAAATATGTAAATTGAATGATGCAAATCCCCAAGCATTCCATGTTAATTCCAGGTTGTGAGGCAACAAAACACGAAAAATGCCAAGGGGGGTAAATACTTTTGCAAGGCACTGTATGTGATAGATCAACACAAAGTGGCACATAATTGTGAAGTGGAAGGAAAATGATAAATGATTTTCAAAATATTTTACAAAATAAATATCTGAAAAGTGTGGCGTGCATTTGTATTCAGTCCCCTTTACTCTGATACCCCTAACTAAAATCTAGTGAAACCAATTGCAGTCACCTAATTAGTAAATAGAGTCCACATGTGTGTAATTTAATCTCAGTATAAACACAGCTGTTCTGTGAAGCCCTCAGAGGTTTGTTAGAGAACCTTAGTGAACAAACAGCATCATGAAGGCCAAGGAACACACCAGACAGGCCAGGGATAAAGTTGTGAAGAAGTTTAAAGCAGGGTTAGGTTAAAAAAAAGGATAAAAAAATATCCCAAGCTTTGAACATCCCATGTAGCACTGTTCAATCTATCACCTGATTACGGCACGACTGCAAACCTACCAAGACATGGCCGTCCACCTATACTGAAAGGCCGGGCAAGGAGAGCATTAAACAGAGAAGCAGCCAAGAGGCCCATGGTAACTCTGGAGGAGCTGCAGAGATCCACATCTCTGGTGGGAGAATCTGTCCACAGGACAACTATTAGTCGTGCTCTCCACAAATCGGGTCTTTATGGAAGAGTGGCAAGAAAAAAACAATTGTTAAAAGAAAGCCATAAGAAGTCCCGTTTGCAGTTTGCGAGAAGCCATGTGAGGGACACGGCAAACATGTGGAAAAAGGTGCTCTGGTCAGATGAAACCAAAATTGAACTTTTTAGCCTAAAAGCAAAATGCTATGTGTGGAGGAAAACTAACACTGCATATCACCCTGAACACACCATCCCCACCGTGAAACATGGTGGTGGCAGCATCATGTTGTGGGGATGCTTTTCTTCAGGAGGAGCAGGGAAGCTGCTCAGAGTTGATGGGAAGATGGATGGAGCCAAATACAGGGCAATCTTAGAAGAAAACCTGTTATAGTCTGCAAAGGACATGAGACTGAGGTTCACCTTCCAGCAGAACTACAACCCTAAACATACAGCCAGAGCTACAATGGAATGGTTTAGATCAAAGCATATTCATGTATTAGATTGGCCCAGTCAAAGTCCAGACCTAAATTCAATAGAGAATCTGTGGCAAGACTTGAAAATTGCTGTATACAGACGCTCTCCATCCAATCTGACAGAGCTTGAGCTATTTTGCCAAGAAGAATGGGCAAAAATGTCACTCTCTAGATGTTCAGAGCTGGTAGAGACATCCCCAAAAAGACTTGCAGTTGTAATTGCAGTGAAAGTTGGTTCTACAAAGTATTGAGGCTGAATACAAAAGTACCCCACACTTTTCACATATTTATTTGTAAACAATTTTGAAAACTATTTATCATTTTCCTTCCACTTTACAATTATGTGCCACTTTGTTTTGGACTATCCCATAAAATCCCAATAAAATACATTTAAGTTTTTGATTGTAACATGACAAAATTTGGAAAGTTTCAAGGGGTATGAATACTTTTTCAAGGCACTGTACCATCAGCTACATACAGTATACATCGATGTGTTCCGGAAGCGGTACGGGGACTTCATATCCACTGCCGAAACAAAATCGAGTCTGTCTAAGTTCTGCTCATCCATCCTCCAAAAGCCTTGTATTTTTTTCAATTAATACAAGGCTTCCTCTAATTGGATGAGGTGGGAAGGCAGCTGGATGACACCACTATCTCTACTCCAACCAATCAGAGGAGGCCTTGTATTTATTGATAAAATATAAGGCTTCTTGTGAATGGCTGAGCAGCGCTGATGCTACATACAGTTTACAAAGCGCTAACAGCGAGCGCATCTATAGTAAAGGAAATCATTCAGCCCAAACAAACTATTTAAAGTAAAACTAAACATGGAGTTAGGCTTTAAGTGTTTTGGGAAATAGCACATGTTATAGTACAAAATACTTTATGGTAGAAATAAAAGTCCAGTTCACAGTATTAGTATGGGACCTTTTACCATGTTAGAATGATGGAAGCTTGCACGTACTTGCAAGTAATTAAAAAGGAAGCATTATCTACACAAAGTGTGAGTTTTAGAAGTAGATCATTGAATAAGTAAAATTAAACTAAATTATTCATTGAAGTGCTGGGGGCAATAGATGTTATTGTTTTGGCTGCATAATAAAGCCGGGTAAAGCAGGAAACAATTGCGCTGTTGTTGCAGAAAAGTAATTCATTTAATGTAGGTTTTTACCACTCAAAGTGCTAATTGTTGTTGTTGGGGAAAGTAAATTTATGGAGACTAAATAAAGTCTTAAAATGATATAGTATCATAGATAAAACATTTTATTTATGGGCTTGTACATTGAGGGTTTGATAAGGGTAAATAGGAAAGACACAAATGAATGCGGCTCTGTATTCATTAATGCATCATGAAATGTATTTTTCTAATGCTAGCAGTGTAAAGCCCCATACACACGCGCGGATTATCCGAGGACCATGTCCGTCATACTTTGTCTGATGTTGGTTTTGCGTACACACGGTCGGACAAAGTTGTCGGAAAATCCGATCATTCTGAACGTGGTGACGTTTGTTGCCTACGACGGGACTACGTAGAGGCTAGTAGCCAATAGCTTTGGTCTTGTAATGTGATCTGAGCATGCGTAGCACTTTGTCCGGTCGGACAACCGTACACACGATCGGATTTGGTGTGATCGGACCGTGTTGTCGGCAAATCTATCCAGCAGGAGATAAGACTTTGTCCGTCGGACAATCCGACATACACTGTCCGATGGTGCAAACACACGATCTGATTTTTCAACAACATTGTCCGATCGGACAGAATCCATGAAAAAATCCGACCGTGTGTATGGGGCTTAAGTGAATCTGACTTGGAATCAGCCTACTGCAAGTCCTACTGGACAGAGAGAAAAAGGGAAGACAATGATACTCAAATGAGTTTTGTCTGGTAATTTGAAGTAATCAGCTCAGGATTCAGTCTCGAAAGCCCTGCAAATACGATCCGAAAATAGGAAGTAAAATTTCGTCCATTTAGTATGGTGCTTTCGACAGATGATTACGATTGTTATTACGACAAAAGCTGGATGTGCAGACTATAATTTTATTCGTATGTGAACACAACATCCGATTTTCATATAATTAGTATGGTTTTCTTCTGAAAAAAATTGTAAGAGCAAGACTACGCATGCTCAGAAACGAAAGAATACATACAAACCTATTGTCAAATCTACAACACATTACATCACTTTTGAAATTGAATTCTGTTGTAAGAGAATTTTCGTATGGTGAGTAACCTGTTCACTTTCGACATGAGACTAGCATGCAACAAAAAACGGATGAACGGTCGTCCGAAAATCTGATCGTGTGTACGAGGCTTAAGTTAGCAGTAGGGATGAGCGAATCTACCTGGGTTCAGTGTTGGAAGTTTGTAGAGAACACAGGATGTGCTACCTCCAGGAGTTATGTGAGCAATGCGATTGTGTCTATGTTTATATCATATGCTGCTTTTCTAAGTTAATTGCTTATGGTTTTCCTGCCACCCAGTGGTCATTGCATTAACTCCAATTGCATGATGTAACTACCTTCC
This sequence comes from Lithobates sylvaticus, assembly GCA_028564925.1. Lineage (NCBI taxonomy): Eukaryota > Metazoa > Chordata > Amphibia > Anura > Ranidae > Lithobates > Lithobates sylvaticus. Next base: position 35,206,125 of record CM053031.1, read on the forward strand.
TTCCTCCTTACAAATTCCTGTTTTGTTCTTTCGAGACACACATTGAGACTTGGAAAGAAATGTTTCTTTTGATCTTCCATTCCTATACGCGTTACACCTCCAAAGGCTTCCTCAGTAGGAAGATGATGTTATGCTAAGTAAATAGATACCAAATATGTCTCATGCTCTAAAATTGTGCACACACGTGCAATGGTATAAACAACATAAATGTTATTATCCAGATGTGAGGCTTTAAAAGCCTTTACAAGTTACCACTTTAGATTTAAAGAGGAGGTCTAGTGCTAGAAATTACTACCCATGATCTGACATTTGCGGGAAAATCTCATATGTGTGGGACAATCGCTGTTTGCGTGCATGCGAGACTGGCGCACGTTTTCGCCTTTGTTTGGGAATGGGGGCACTTTAAATGATTTTTTAAATATAATTTATAAAAAAAATTGACACTGTTGTTTTAAATTTTTTCATCACTTTTACTGCTGTCACTAGAAATGTAAACATCCTTTGTGACAGCAATAGGCATGTGACAGGTACTCTTTATGGAGGGATCTGGGGTCGCTTCCCGGTTACCATAGCAGAGACCCTGTGAAAGCCGATCCTGGTTTTGTGTGGGTCTCTGACTAGCCGGAAGATTAGTAGCTCGGGTCTCCCGGTGGGACGGGAGAGCCCAAGAGAGCTGCCAAATGCAATGGGGGGGGGGGGTGGTTACGTCCCCTCCTGCTGCTTGAAAATGCAATCGAGCAGCGAGTTAGCTGCTCCAATTGCATTTACAAGTTTGCCAAACGTTGGCTCCGAAAAACGGTACTGGGGTGATGCCCATCACCCTGGTACAACCACTTAAAGTCAAATGACGTACTAGGTACGTGATTTGGTGGCAAGTGGTTAAGGTAAGTGGTTTAGACTTTAGTACCACTTTGATGTCCATAGTCATGGAGCACAAGTGCACCTCAATTTCTGTTCATATCCAAAAGGAGAAGAGATATCTATCTTCACCCAGCAGAATGATAAGAATTTTTATTTTTTTGTCTTTTAATTTTTATAACATACATAATTAGGGTTTTCAACACTGAGTGGAATTATCTATAAAGTAAAAAAAAAAAAAAGTTCTGCTTAACTTTTGCATGAAGCTTTAAGTGATTCACATTAGTGTCATTCTAATCTATATAAGCCTTGTTATCCTCCATACTTTATTATGAAATGCAGTAAAATATTAATCTGAGAAAAGCCTAATTATAACCCTCAGAATAGCATTTAAATTAGTGCTTACTTATCTCCTATCAAGTGCTCATAATTTAGGGCTTTATTGGCTCCCTGCTGTCCATCAAATTGCAGTGACTTCCAGCTGATTAAGGCAGAGAACAGCAAATAGTGTAATTCTGTGTGGTATCTTGGAACAGGACCGATTCAGACTCAGCAACTTGCAAATAAATTTAAGAATTTCTACACACAGTAGTCCTCTAATTATGAGGTTAATTCAATAGATCACTGAATGGAGCTTACACTATCATCACCACAGTTTTGATGTTCCCCTGTGGCTGTATTCCATTTTTTTAAATAAAATCTTTGTTTTTCATTTTTGTTCATCCTTTGTTGACTCCTGGTGCTGCAGACTCTTTTCGATCACTTCCCGTTCACATTGCACTTCAACAATGGCTATGGAGTGCCCAGTGTAGTTCCCCAAATTGGCCACTGGAATGCACCATAGTTATGGTTGAGAACAGTAGTCAGTGTAAGTGCCAAGGTAGCTGCTAGAGGTCACTAGATGTAGTCAGTGGAGTGTACCATGGATGGCGAGAACAAACGCAATATTCCCCACGCACACATTCAAGAAAATGTCTGTTCAGTAATGCTGGGTGCTGTAATGACCACAGGATGGAAACCGTGGATGATCAAAGTGAAGAAATGTCATCACCCCACCAAGGATTCCTTGAAAGTGTTCAAAGCTTAATTTTTATGGTCACACGGTAAACATTCAACAATGTTTCGGAGTGCAGGCAGATAACGGGGATGGTCGGAGACAAGCCGGTTAAGGTAATCACAGGAAACGGGTTTTCAGGATCAGGACACTCACACGCTGTAGATCAGGCAGCAAGACCCCAGTGTGGCCGTTAGGACTAAATAGCCCGTCTGGCGCCAATAGGCTAGCGTACCCCAGATGACGTCTTAGAGGACGAAACGCGTCTGGTGGACCACAGCATCAGCACTACGCTACTAATCATTGAAATCCTTGCCATATTTCTTCTACTCAAATGTGAGCATTTTACCTTGTTTTTTACCAATAAATTGTTCTGTTAAACGTTATTACGCCATGCGAGTTCTGTTTTTACCCTATTCCAGTACACATGAATACGCATGAACACACAGAGTTTTTGACGCCCATCCTCTGTCCATTGCTATATACCCTGAGGGAAGCCTTGGAAACAGTCCGTGGAACCGCGATCCACCAGCTTTATAACCAAAAGCCTAACACGACTTGCGAGGCATACGCCTTGGCCAGTCTGTGACTTGCGGTAAGCTGCATTCCTACAGGCCTTGATGCCATCGGATCATCACCATCGCACTTAGAGCACCTTCTAGTGCTGCTGGATGATTGCACAAAACTTTCACTCCAAAAAGGACCTCACCACCCATATGGACTTTGTCACATCCAGCATATGATTCACAAAGCACATAGTCACTTTATACTAAGTCCATTAGAATATTTTGACCTTTTGCTATCAGATCACTGTATATCCACATTTGGATCACTCACAAGCACCTTTAGACTGATACTCAGTCTTTTCCCTTTATCACATTTTTATTCATTTATATGTGTTTCACGATTTAATGATTATATGTTTTTAGTCATATATATGTGTTTTTATACTGAATGATTATAATTTTATCATTTCACTTAATAACACAACATTTATTATTGCATGGTTGACCAATATCCATAGGTCACGCGCACATTAGCACTTCAGTGCAACATATTCTACTTTACCAATTTTACATACCGTTAGTCTTTCGGCAAATGTTTGCAGCTCCCTTCATACATTAATTAGTAGCCACAGCGCAATATTTCCCCTCTTTTTCCATTTACACTCCAACAATGAACTTATATTTGCTCCCTCTTGACCTGATAGATATTCCATTGAAAGAATGTTGTTATATCTATTCAATAAGTGCAAAAAATACCCGTTGATCCCGCTATAAAAACTTCATGTTGACCTGTGGGAACAACAGAACCCCCCCCACACACACACACACAATATTATGGAGATGTATAAAAGGGGGAGGTGTTATGCCCTCTGAATCTGTGGCAGAGTGCATTTTTAGAGGGCATTTGACAGGTGGTAAAGGGGTGATATGCTCCCTCTCCACCTAAATGGGTCATTACTGCCCGCAGAGTGCAGCAAGGGATTTTATTATGGTGGTGGCTGGTATACAACCCCATATGGCTACCTCTGCAGCTTAAGGAAGTAAGGTTGGGGGGGATGGGGGTCACGGGGGCCTGTTTACTGCCCACCAACCGCAAGTGTAAACTTAGCTTGAGGCAAAAGGTGTGCTACTGGCAGGATTACCAGGTGAAATAAATGAAAAAAAAAAAAAAATGAAAAAAAAAAAATAAATCTAATGCAGCCATCACATATAGGGCCTAGTAAGCTGTAATTTATTACATTTTTGCTCTTGGGTTTAGAGACACTTTAATGAAAGCTGCAGATTTAATTAAAGCTGCAGATTTTAATTTAATTATTGAAAACAAATTTTGAAATTACATTAACATGTTAAAACGTATATGAGATTTTAGTGATTGGGTTGACATCTGCTTTAAGAAGGATCTCCTGACAAATAAAACAAGTCAGTGGGTAATTCAGCCCACCAGCCGTCACAAATTATCAGTTTTGGAATAACTGACTTGTTAAGGAAACACTAACATAAAAAATTCTATTTAACTTCATATATATATATATATATATATATATATATATATATATATATAAAAGTTATTTATAGCGGTGTTCCACCAGCAAATTTTTTTTTTTTTAAGTCAGCAGCTACAAACACTGTAGCTGCTGACTTTTAATATATCTGTAATAATAGACTGTAATAGATCTTTTAGTAGATATGTCCATCGCATCGGTGCAGGCGCCGCCATTCTAATTAAGGGAAATCGGCAGTGGAGCCCTGCAGCTTCACTGCCTGTTTCCTACTGGGCATGCACGAGTCGCACGGAGCTTTGTGAATGGCCAGCTGTCTTCTGGGACACACACAGGTCCCAGAAGACAGCGGGGGGGGGGGGCTCGCCGCACAAAAGGATATGACGTCCTATGCCACGGACCGGATGGATCGGAAGTACAGGCTGTACTTCATAAAAAGGTACTATAGAAGAAAAAAAAAATTACTATCCAAAAACGAGGGTGGAGAGGTGGTCTTTTGTTTAAGACGACCTCTCAAAAGTGTGTGGAACTCCACTTTAAACATTTTTTTTTTTTTTTTTTCACATTTAAAAAAAATATTTTAGCAGGTATCAATAAATTTTAATTTTCAGTGTGAACAAAATCAAAAATTTGAGGTCCCTTTAAAAGTGTGGCACCAGGTGGGCCACTCAAATCCTGCCCAAATCCTGCCCAGTAGCACTGAGAATAAGTAGCAGTAAAGAGGTTTTCATTTATTTCTCTCCCCCCCCCATTTGATTGACAGCCCAGAAGATTAAGAAGGCTGGGCTGTGCCCTGATTGGTTGCTGTTTCAGCTGAAGAGGACCAGCCACTAGTGACAGGAGCAAGGGAGGACATTTTTTTGACTGGGCGGGTCAGGAAGATCTTCATTGGCTGTCCAGGAGATTGAGGAGGCTGGGCTCTGCCCTGATTGGCTGCTGGTGCAGCTGAAGTGGTCCAGCCCCTAGCGACGGGAGCAAGGAATTTTATTTTATTGACAGGAGGATCTGCATTGACTGTCAGATTTATAACCCACCCACCACCCATAGAAGGAGTACGGCTGAGACTCGCAGAGGGTGCAAGGTGCTTGGGGCTATGTAGGGGACTGTGATGGGGAATGAGCAGTGCAATTATGGCAATTGTTGTCATAGACCAAATAGTATTTACTCTACTGGTAGAATCTTTGTTTAACCCACTCTTTCCTTCTATAGGGCTTTGTCTCCTAAATAAAGCCCATTTAAACCATTGATTGGTGTATTGGTGTTCTTAGGTCCAGATATAGGGCAGGTCATCAATGAACCAGGGCAGTAGGACCCAAACAATCCAGTGGTTCTTCCAGGGGTGGCGCTACATACGCGTACAATAAACATGACAGTGTATTTTTCCATTGTAAGTCATAAGCAGGAGATTTAACAAATGCTTTATCAGTTTTACTTGTTGCTATGGCATGAAAACAACATGTTTCATCCCTTCAGATAATCATTAGGTCTGTAATCTGTCTGCATTCCAGCTGTGGGCAGCTATAGAGTGTCCTCTTGTCTGAGTCTGAGTATCACATCTCAGGCCTGCTGGGAATTGCATACTGAATGGCGGCTTGACTAAACAAAGGAGAACTGATTTAATCAGACAACTTACCCTTTAAGTTAAGGATTTTAACATTTAAAGTCCTGCGGGACAGAAGATTAGTCTGGCACTTGTAAATCCTCGCTAAAAGGAACAACATGCAATGCTTTCTCATAAACCATTTCATTCAGCACATTTTTTTACAAAGTTAACCTGCTATACTGATCATTTATTTTCCCCCATCAATAATCTTTTTTAATCAATGTTTAATACTGACTTCTGGCTTAAAGAGGATTTAAACTGCAGGAAAGGAGAAACTATTTGGGACCACCAGTAGCTTTTTTGACAAAATGTGCAGCATAGATCCTGATAATAAAAGCAAAACGTGTTCCAAACATGAAACATATGCCTAACCCTTAACAGAGTGGGAAATCATACTTACCTAGTTAGTATGGGAAAAGGGAATCATTCTTACCAAGGTGGATGCCAGCTCTAAGAGTGAGAAGAACCGATCGATTAAACACAGCTGATCGCTCAGTTCTCAGAGCTCCCTGAGCAGAGAGCTGGTGACTGACTGCTCTGCTCCCCCACACTCACTGGAGCACTGGGTTGTGGAGGGGTGGAATCGGCCGACTCAGGCTCTCAGCAACTCACTGGGAGGCTGAGCTGGGTGCCGGTCCAGGCATTTGGATGGATCCCCATAATATGGTGGTGATCTTTCCTAAGCCTGTACTACTGCAATGCCGAATGATGGCTACAGCGCGGCTCGATAACTCCGGGAGGAACCGGCGCATCATGCTCAGCCATCCATCCATACTCAGCAATACTCATCCATCCATCCATGCTCAGCCATCCATCTATACTCAGAAATACTCATCCATGCTCAGCCATCCATCTATACTCAGCAATACTCATCCATGCTCATTCATCCATCCATACTCAGCCATACCCAGCCATACCCAGCCATCCCATCCGTACTCAGCCGTACCCAGCCATACCCAGCCACCCCATATGTACCCAGCCATACCCAGCCACCCCATCCGTACCCAGCCATACCCAGCCATCCCCAGCTATCCCATCTGCACCCGACACCGTCGGCGTACCCAGGCATACCCAGCCATACCTGGCCATACCCAGCCTTACTCAGCCGTACCCATCTGTACCCAGCCGTACCCGGCCATACTCAGCCATACTCATTCACGCTCAGTCATCCCATCCATAATCAGCAATCCCCATCCACAGCTCATCCATCCCCATCCACAGCTTATCTATCCCCATCTACAGCTCATCCATGCCACATCAGTTCTTCTCATCCATGCCACTAGAGTGCCTCACAAAAGTGTAATAGGTAGTCAAATTATATTTGACATTTATGCCCCTAGAACGCCTGATGGAGCTCCCTGCATGTTGGGCCTCTCTACAAGGCCCGGCTGTGTAAAAGTCTCACACCTGTGGTATCGCCGTACTCAGGAGGAGTAGGAGAATCTATTTTGGGGTGTAATTTTTGGTATGTACATGCTATGTGTTAGAAATATTGTATAAATGGACAACTTTGTGTAAAAAAATGCGTTTTAATTTTCTTTACACATTTTCCTGCAACTTGTAGTAAAAAATTACACGTTCACAAGACTCATTAAATCTCATAGATTTTACGTTGGGTTGTTTTCTTTACAAAATGGGGTCATTTTTGGGGCGTTTCCATTGTCCTGGTTCTCCAGGGACTTTAAAAATGTAAGAGGTAGTCAAGAAATGATATGTGTAATTTATGCTCCAAGAACGCCTGACGGTGCTCCCTGCATGTTGCGCCTCTGTATGTGCCCACGCTGTGTAAAAGTCTCACACATGTAGTATCACCATACTCAGGAGGAGCAGTAGAATGTATTTTGGGGTGTAATTTGTGCTATGCATATGCTGTGTGTGAGAAATAACCTGCTAATATAACAATTTTGTGAAAAAAAAATCTTGATTTTGCAAAGAATTGTGGGAAAAAATTACAACTTCAAAAAACTCACCATTCCTCTTACTAAATACCTTGGAATGTCTACTTTCCAAAAAGTGGTAATTTGGGGGGTATTTGTACTTTCCTGGCTTGTTAGGGTCTCAGCCATCAAAACAGATTGCGGCCAAAGGAGTGTTGACAACATCTACATCACTGCAAGAGGCTATTTCTCCTGCCACATGTATACACTTACGACAGGCTGCTGGAGAAACCTTCCTTACCCTTGGTAATCACTTGTTTCTTCACACTGCATTAACTCTTGTACTGATGTCTTCATACCCCAATGTGTGTAGTGACCCAAGCTGTAGGCTATATGTTACGTGCCTCCATCATCCCGTGTAGACTATATGCGGCAGTTACTTACATTGTACCCTTTTAGTAACTTCAGACCAGGCAAATGCAACATTTCAAATGAAAAAATGAACATGATGACAATGACAATTGACAGTCCAAGATAAAGTTCAGATATTCCCTAACACCCCTAGTCCTTAACTATGGGCTTGTGGCTGTCCCAGTATACCTCTTCAAGCAAAAGTCTAACGTTGGCTAAGTCCATATCTGGTATTTAACCGCTTCCCGACCGCCTCATGTAGATATACGTCTACAGAATGGCACGGGCAGGCAAAACCACGTACCTGTACGCGGCCCTTTAAATGCCTGCCCGTGGGTCGCGACCCGGTCGGGAGCTCCGGGACCCCGGCCGCGGGACCAGCGGACCCAATCGCCGCTGGTGTCCCGCGATCGGGCTATGGAGCTGAAGAACGGGGAGAGGTTTGTGTAAACAAACCTCTCCCCGTGATTCCTACTCTGCCTGTCATTGATTGGCTGTTCCCGGTCATCGGGAAAGCCGATCAATGACGTCAGACGTCAGCACCGCCCCTAATGTAAAAAAAAACACACACGTCAGAGCCCATAACCCCTCCCCTCCCCCTAGTGGTTAACTCTTTCACTACAACTGTCATTTATACAGGAATCAATGCATTTAAATAGCATTGATTTCTGTATAAATGACAATGGTCCCAAAAATGTGTCAAAAATGTCCGATGTGTCCGCCATAATGTCGCAGTCACAATAAAAATCGCTGATCGCCGCCATTACTAGTAAAAAAAAAAAATAATAATATAAAAAATATTAATAAAAATGCTATAAAACTATCCCCTATTTTGTAAACGCTATAACTTTTGAGCAAACCAATCAATAATCACTAATTGCGATTTTTTTTACCAAAAATATGTAGAAGAATACGTATCGGCCTAAACTGAGGAAAAAAATGTTTTTTTATATATTTTTTGGGGATATTTATTATAGCAAAAAGCAAAAAATATTGAATTTTTTTCAAAATTGTCGCTCTATTTTTTTTTATAGCGCAAAAAATAAAAACCACAGGGGCGATCAAATACCACCAAAAGAAAGCTCTATTTGTGGGAAAAAAAGAACGCCAATTTTGTTTTGGAGCCACGTCGCACGACCGTGCAATTGTCAGTTAAAGCGACGCAGTGCCGAATCACAAAAAGGGGCCTGGTCCTTTGTCTGTCAATTGGTCCGGGGCTGAAGTGGTTAACTCTGGCTTTAACAGGATATGCGCCAGGCATAGCATCCCTTTCTGAGTGTGTGTAAGTCTCGCCTCTCCTCCCCCTAGATATGGGCCTCCATCCCTTTTAGAGCACATAGGACAGGAGGTTTGGACCCCCCAAAAAAAAACAACAAAAAATATTCGGGAGTGCAGTTAACTCCTATCTTCCAGCTTAGGGGCAGCAGTGATCACTACCTACCTACATGCAAGCAATGGGAAGCAATTCCTCATTCTCTCCCAGCGATCAGACTGCAACATTGTATTTTTGTGAAAAGATGAGAGCTGCAACATGACTGATCTCTGTCAGACTTGTATAACAACAGCCAAGAACTATACAGGCATCAGGATTTCCATGAATGTATTAACCCTAAGCATTTACTGTGTTATCAGGGTCAGCATCTACTTCTAGTGCAGGAAGTAGATGCTGACTCTGAATGATGCCTGAACAAAGATGTCTCCATCCCTCTGAGAAACATTCCTTGCATTAAGGTAAAAAAAAAAAAAGTCCTAGTAGTAGTTCACCACCCTTAATACTTACCTGGTCCTCGCTTTGATCCAGCGTTATACTTGTCTGCAGCGGCACTCTCCTCTCATCCAGTTCTCATATGACACAGATGCAGCAATGGGAGCCATTGGCTTCTGCTGCTGTCAATCAAATCCTGTGAACAGAGAGTAGGGGACTGGGTCAAGCCACGCTGTGTATGTCTATGGGTGCACACAGCCCAGCTCGGGAGAGCACCCACAAGTGTGCCCTCATAGAACACAGTTTACTGTGGGAGCACAGTCAGAAAAGGAGGAGTAGACAGCGCCAACAGGGCACCGCAGAAGAGGAGGTAAGTGGTGGCTCAGTGCAATAAGATTGCACAGAGCAGGTCAGTATAACATGTTTATTATTTTAGGTAAAGAAAATTAACTTTAGAATCACTTTAATACCAAAATTGGTAAAACATTGGTTGGTATTAGCTTTGGCCCTGTATCTACAATGGCATGCTATAGAATGGCTATGCTTCATGGAATAGTGGTTGGCACTTATGCCTTGCACTACTGGGGTCCCTGGTTTAAATTTTGGCTAGGACACCACCTACATGGAGTTTTCATGTTCAACCTAAGCTTGGGTGGGTTTCCTCCCATGCTAATTGGAAGCTATTCAAATTGGCCCTAGTATGTGTAGACCTCCCAACTTTTTGAGATGGGAATGAGTGTCACCTATTAACAATATTATGTATAGTACACACCCCTGTCACTCCCCCTTATAGTTGAATTATAAAATACACAAGTGTTTTTTTTTTTTTAACCACTACTATTACTTTATACCGACTCTTGAAATTTAAAAATGCAGCAGTTAAAAATGTGGATGAAAGGTTTAGCCCTGTGAAACACTATTTGAAAGATAAATATGGCATTTTATATACAAGTATAGTACCCTCCCTGTGCTAGGGAGACTGGTATGACTCAGAGGTAGCATCTCTGATATCTCCCCCTACTTCTAAAAACTTGGAGAAGATCCTAGAAGAATAGGAACGGAGGATAGGAAGATCTGCCTGGAGCAGTCCTGACCAATCCCCAACAGATGGGTTGGCAGGGGCAGGCCCCCACAAATACTCAGGGTCAGCCCAGCTGGTGTAGTGGAGTTTTGGTGAAAGACTGGAGATGCAGTGTTAGGGTGTTGGTGGCCCTTGAGGGTAACCCCCTACTCTGGGGGGGGGGTGACCTTGGACCTGGGCTTGGGTGCGGAAGAGACCCTCTTCATGACACACAGGGGTGTCCTGACCAGAGGCAAGAGAGTAGGAGAAGGACAACAGGAGGAGAACACTGTGGGGCAAATTTCCAGGGAAAAAGAGAGTTACAGTCAGGAGGACTGAGAGGCATGCCTGAGAGGACTGGGTGAAAACAGTCTGGGATTGATGCAGAGTCAGTCTGGGAGGACTGTGGAAGTTTAGCCAAGAGGGCTGGAGTAAGGGGCAGCTGCAGCCAATTGGGCTGGCAGTGCCTGAAGAGGTGGTGCTGGGATCAGTAGCCACAGAGGGACAGCTGGGCACTAAGTCTTTGCTACACTACAAAAGGGGCTGCGGTCCCTGTCTGTAAAGGGCATTTGCTACTAATCTGACTGAGCCCTATTATCAGATCATCTAATGCCCCATACACACGGTCGGAATTGCCAACCACAAAATCCGTCAGATTTTTTCTAAAGGATTTTGGACGAAACTTGTCTTGCATACACACGGTCGCACCAAGTTGTCGGAAAATCCGATCGCTCCGAACGAGGTGACATACAACACGTATGACGGGACTACGAAGAGGCCAGTAGCCAATGGCTTTCGTCCCCAAATTTATTCTGAGCATGCGTGGCACTTTGTGTGTCGGAATTCTCTACACACAATCCGACGGAAAAAGTCTGCTAGCGTCCACACACAAACGGATTTTCCAACAATATAATCCGATCTGACTTTTTCTGTCTGAATTTCCGACCGTGTGTATGGGGCATTACAGTGTGCCAGCTGGTCCTGGGAGTTGTGGTGCTTCAAGCAAGAGTTGTGCTGAAGGAACCTGAGGAGTGTGAATAGTCTGTACAGAAGAAGTTGTCCCTGGAAAGTTCTGCTAAAATTCAAGTGGGCATCAAGTGGACATCCCATGATCTCCCTATCCCTAAGCAAAAACTATTAATCTTACTTTCACAAGGTCATCCAGTGCCCAGGGCAAAGATGCCAAACTGCGCCCCCTTTCCCTTAGGGTTAGGGTCACCCCCCCACCCCTGCAATAAACCATTGCGCCAAGGGCAGCCGCCCCTCCTGCCCACCCCTTGTCCCGGCCCTGCTTTCACGCATCTTAGAAAAGATATCAGCCCAATTAAAAAACCCAGAATCTTTCTGTTCCCTACAAGATAAATGCATATAAAATTAAAACTTTTTTTCTCTTAATGTACACATTGAGTACGTGTTAACAAGCATTGCTGCCTATTTTCTATTTTCTGTGTTCATTTAAAGTAGATTATATTTCTTGGAGTTGCTCGCAGAGGTGATTATGTTTTTCTCTGCATTCTCCTTCATTTGGTTAAAGCAGAATTATGTTCTTAAAATTCAGTTGGGCTTTATTATCTATAAACCATGCATGGCGTTTACTAATGCCGTTTCCTGTGGAAAGCAGATATTCCGAAACGTATAGACAAATATGAAAGACGTCAGTGCAGTTTACAGTTTTTGAGTAATAAAATATTTTTTGAATTTTGAATATAAAATGTATGGATTTTTGGGGTTTTTGAATACACAAAGCACAAACATAGTTCCAGACAGTGTTGCCAACCTACCAGATTGAAATTTACTGGCACAGTCACGTTTTTACTGGCATATCCAAAAGTTACGAAATAACAGTTTTAAGTGCAAATTTCAGTATTTAGACTACAAACAAGTACAATATGCAATTAGCAATGTGATTTAAGGTAGATATTAAGACAAAAACATATTTCTTAGTTTATTTTCGATATAGTAAGTAGCTCAGGCACAGAAATTGAGAGGGCAAGAAATTAGAATGGGTGACACACACACATGAAATTGACTCTCAAAATGACACTGACAGCAGTATGCAGCAGCACAGATGATGTTGGCACCTCACCGACATGACACGCAGTGGCGTCGCCTTTAGGGGGATTTACACGGGGAGGGTTACATTAGGGGGATTACACAGGGGGAGAGCTGTGCTGATGTGCTAGCCTGCTCAGTGCCCCCGATTGCTCAGTGGCCCAGGGGGGTTGACACCAAACTTTAACGCACCAGGTGACATCAACTCTAGTGATGCCACTGATGACACGTCCCCCCCTGAGTCACAGTGGCTCACTCTCTGCATGCCAGGTGGTCCCTTCAGTCCATTCCCAGCTTACCTTCCTTACCATTTCACAGACCTGCACATAAGGCTCCGGCTGCTCCATTACCTTGAACTATGACATCACGTGACACACTGCCGACACAGTCCGAATATACACTGTAGCAGGCACTTGGATGGTCCAGGCCAGGCATCACAGACATATTTTTACTGGCAACATTTTTGTTTCACTGGCATTTACTGGCAGAAGAAAAGTGCCCATTTTTTACTGGCTGCCAGTAAAAATACTGGTGGTTGGCAACACTGGTTCCAGAATATCTGCAGAATTGAAATATAAATGTTTTTGTGGTGTATTTTACATGTTCTGTACATATGAACATAAGGTAGCACACAATGGGGTTGATTCACTAAAGGTAAATAGTCTGTTCAGTTTTCAAGGAAATTATCCCTTAGCTTAGTGAATGAGGAGAAGCTCTGCTGACTTTCATCATCAAATCATGTGTAAGAATTTTTTATTTTTTTTTTACTTGTATGTAATTGGACATTCCTCACAAAGTAAAAAGCCTATTTGCCTTTAGTAAATTGACCCCAGTAAAGCAGCAGCTCAGCTCATCCTGCACCCCCACCTTCCCATTAATGAGTCTAAAGCTGGCCATACATTATGTAATTGTCTTGTACAATGTTCCTTTAGATTTACCAAAATCATATAATATGAGGTCAAACCTAAACACGTTTAATCTGTATGCAATTAGGCAGGCATTTGCACTACATAGTTAATGGCACATCTAAAGGAAATTGAATAAGAAAATTGTATAATGTATTGCCAGCTTAAACACTTCAATACCGGGTACTTTCACACCTTCCTGCCAATGCTAATTTTCAGCTTTTAGCGCTGTCATTTTTTAAATGACTATTGAGCGGCCATGCTACACTGTAGCCAAAATAAATTGTTATCATTTTGTTCCCACAAATAGAGCTTTCTTTTGCTGGTATTTAATCACCTCTGCGGTTTTTATTTTTTGCTAAACGAATAAAAAAAAGACAGAAAATTTCGAAAAAATTAAAGTTTTTCTTTGTTTTTGTTATTAAATTGTGTAAATAAGTCAGTTTTCTCCTTCACTGATGGGCACTGATAAGCTGCACTGATGGGCACTGATAAGGCATCACTGATAGGTGGCACTGATATGCGGCACTGATGGGCATTGATAGGCGGCACTGATGGGCACTCATAGGTGGCACCGGTGGGCACTGATAGGTGACACTGGGCACTGAAAGGCTGCACTGATGGGTACTAATGGGTAGCACTGGTAGATGGCACTGCTGGCCATTGATGGGCATTGATGGGCACTGATAGATTTCTCTGATAGGCATCACTGGTGGCACTGGCAGGCATTTTTCATTGGCACTGATTGGCAGCTGCGTGGGCACTGATTGGCAGCTGCCTGGGCACTGATTGTCATTTCCCTGGTGGTCTAGAGTGGCATACCTGGTGGTCCAGTGTGGTGGCCATCCCTGGTGGCCATCCCTAGTGGTCCTGGGTGGGCATCCGAGGGGGGGCTGCGCTGATAAACAATCAGCACAGACCCCCCTGTCAGGAGAGCAGCCGTTCGGCTCTCCTCTACTCGCATCTGTCAGACGCGTGTGAGGAAAAGCCGATCAACGGCTCTTCCTGTTTACATTGTGATCAGCCGTGATTGGACACGGCTGATCACATGGTAAAGAGTCTCTGCCAGAGACTCTTTACCTAGATCTGAGTTGCAGTGTGTCAAAGTTTTTGCCCATTATTCTTTGCAAAATATCTCAAGCTCTGTCAGATTGGATGGAGAACTTCAGTGAACAGCAATTTTCAAGTCTTGCTACAGATTCTTAGGTCTGGACTTTGACTGGGTCATTCTAACACATGAATATGCTTTAATATAAACCATTCCATTGTAGCTCTGGCTGTATGTTTAGGGTCGGTGTCCTGCTGAAAGGTGAACCTCTGCCCCAGTCTTTTGCAGACTCTAACAGGTTTTCCTCTAAGATTGCCCTGTATTTGGCTCCATCCATCTTCCCATCAACTCTGGCCAGCTTCCCTGTCCCTGCTGAAGAAAAGCATCCCCACAACATGATGCTGCCACCACCATGTTTCACGTTGGGGATGGGGTGTTCGGGGTGATGTGCAGTGTTAGTTTTCCGCCACACATAGTGTTTTACTTTTAAGCCAAAAAATTTAATTTTGGTCTCATCTGACCAGAGCACCTTCTTCCACATGTTTGCTGTGTCCTCCACATGGCTTCTCGCAACTGCAAACGGGACTTCTTATGGCTTTCTTTGAACAATGGCTTTTTTCTTGCATGACTAATAGCTGTCCTGTGGATTCTCCCACCTGAGCTGTGGATCTCTGCAGCTCCTGGTGTGTTCCTTGGCCTCCATGATGCTCTTTGTTCAATAAGGTTCTTTAACAAACCTCTGAGAGCTTCACAGAACAGCTGTATTTATACTGAGATTAAATTACACACAGGTGGACTCTATTTACTAATTAGGTGAATTCTGAAGGGAATTAGGTCCACTAGATTTTACTTAGGGGTATCAGAGTAAAGCCTCATACACACGATAGGACTTTGTACAAACTTTCCCGTAGATTTTTGTACAAAGGGCGTCGGCCCTGAACTTGTATTGCATACACACAGCAGGACTTTTTCAGCCAACTTTCACCAAATCAAGTGTTTTTTCTGCTCTTTACCGCCACCTTTGGTCAACTTCTGTATTGTTGTCTGATCTTTTGCATTGGTTCTGCATTGGTTTGTACAAAAGTCCTATGGTTTTGTGTACACATGATCAGACTTTGCTCCATCTGACTTTTGTTGGCAGAAAGTTGGTCCATTCGCACAGCCAACAAAAGTCAGATGAAAACTGAAAAAGTTGGTCCGATGGAGCGTACACACGGTCGGATGTTGGTCCAAAACAGCTAATTTGCATGTTTGTTGTCAAAAAGTCCGATCATGTGTATGGGCCTTTAGGCCCATTTCACACTAAAGCGTTTTTCAGGCGTTACAGCGCTAAAAATAGTGCCTGTATAGCGCCTGTGTTTAACTCCAGTGTGAAAGCTGGAGGGCTTTCACACTGGAGCGGTACGCTAGCAGGACGGTAAAAAAAGTCCTGCTAGCAGCATCTTTGGAGCGGTGTATTCACTGCTCCTATACCGCTCCTACCCATTGAAATCAATGGGACACCCTGGCAATACCGCAGACAAAGTGCCGCTGCAGCGGCGCTTTGCGGGGGGGTTTTAACCCTTTTTCGGCCGCTAGCAGGGGTTAAAACCACCCGCTATCGGCTGAATAACGTGGCTAAAACAGCGGTAAAGCAGCGCTAAATATAGCGCTGCTTTACCGCCGACGTTACATTTTTGGTTGTAACATGACAAAATGTGAAAAATTTCAATGAATTTCTATGAATACTTTTTCAACGCAATGTACATAATTGTTTACTGGATCACAATTGCTAGACATTAATTGATTTTACAAATTGCTCTTTAAGTTTTCATTTGAGCGTAAAAGTCACCAGCAACTTCATCTCGTGGGACAAAAGTACAAAGCCCCCATCAGTTTGCAAAATAGCTTATACACAGTTGGTTTCTTTATTCACTGCTTATGATGCATTTTTAATCACAGGGCATAGCTGAGAAAGCCCACATAAATATTTTACTAATTGCTGATGATAATAGAGTCTATTTATTATCTATCTCCGCAAATGAGCAAAAATGATCTACTCATTTCCCTCGCTAACTGGAAATACGGACGGCCAAAATCAATTCAGCAGCACTGGTACGATGCTGCACTCTTTGCAGAAGACAAAAGATAATAATTACTTTGCTGGACAGACTTGACTGGAGCATAAATCAAAGAAAAGATAAAACTCCTGCCTGTAATTAAATAAAAATTATGAAATTAACTTAGCCACTTGCTACATCTTAGTGCTTTTAATATTCCTATAGATAGGATTATTGATTGATGGTGTGTATATAACCTGTCATGGGGCTTGAATGCTATACAAATACAGACTGAAAATAGCTGTTCATTTCTTGTACAGTGTAATTTTCCGTGCATTCACAGAGCACTCACGTTTTACGTAATTATGAGGATAAGAGACTGTCTGGGGGAGAAGACATTGTCTCGCGTCTTTCTTTACTTTTATCAGGAACACAGTTACAAGACACTGAAACTGTATTATAATAATAATACGATAATAATAGGAAAAGGAATTACTTTGCATTTCTTTTAATTTGGGAAAAACAGCCAAATATCCTGTGCAGACTTACTATAATTACTAATGCTGCATTTTTTTACACAATCGCAGGTGTATGGGTGCAAGGGCTGAATTTGGCCTGCTGTCGCCAAATAGCACCACAGTAAAGCAGGCAAAACACAACCTCCTAGCAGTCACCCACACTGGAAAAAATAGGCGCATCTTACTCCAAGAACAAAAGTTCTATATAGTGCGTACTACCTAAGGATGAATTCACACATAAGGCTACTTTCACACCTAGGCGCTGGGTGCGCTGGCGGTAAAGCGGCGCTATATTTAGCGCCGCTTTACCCTTTTTTAGCGGCGCTATTCGGCCGCTATCGGGGCGGTTTTACCCCCCGCGAGGGGCCGAAAAAGGGTTAATACCGCCCGCAAACCACCGCTGCAGCGGCGTTTTGCGGGCGGGTTTGGAGCGCTGCCCCATTGTTTTCAATGGAAAGGGGTGCTATAGGAGCGGTAAATATACCGCTCCTACAGCGCACCAAAGATGCGGCTTGCAGGACATTTTTCAGCGTCCTGCAAGCTCACCGCTCCAGTGTGAAAGCCCTCGGGCTTTCACACTGGAGAGACAGCAACGGCTGTTTCAGGTCGGTTTGCAGGCGCTATTTTTAGCGCAATAGCGCCTGCAAACCGCCTCAGTGTGAAAGGGGCCTAAGGATTAATTTACTAACGCCAAATAGACTGTGCACTCTGCAAGTGCAGCTGCTCAAGAGCTTAGAAAACGAGGTAAAGCTTCACTTTGCAAAGAATACCCAATCACATGCAAGGGAAATTAAAAAAAAAAAATGCATTTTTTCTTGCACATGATTGGATGATGGAAGTCAGCAGAGCTTCTGCTCTTTTACCGTATATACTCGAGTACAGGCATACCCCACTTTTAAGTACACAATGTTTCTTTTTTACTAAAGCTGGAAAGTGCAAAATCAGGCTCACTTCTGCATAGAAACCAATAAGCTTCTAACATCGGCTTGTTCAATTAAGCTTTGGTAATAAAACCTGGAAGCTCATTGGTTTCTATGCAGAAGTGAGCCTGATTTTGCACTTTCCAGCTTTAGTAAATAAACCCCATTGTGTACTTAAAAGTGGGGTATGCCTGTATATAATATTCAACCCGAAAATATAAGCCGAGGCACCTAATTTTACCACAAAAAAAAAGGGAAAATTTATTGACTCGAGTATAAGCCTAGGGTGAAAAATACAGCAGCTACTGTAAGTGGAAAAGAGGGTCAACAATGCCCATCTGCATGCCTCACTCTGCCCATCTGCATGCCTCACTGTGTCCATCTGCATGAATCACTCTGCCCATCTCCCTGCACTGTGTCCATCTGCAGCCTCAATCTGCCCATCTCCTTGCACTGTGTCCATCTGCAGGCTCACTCTGCCCATCTCCCTGAACTGTGTCCATCTGCAGTCTCACTCTGCCTATCTCCCTGTACTGTGTCCATCTGCAGCCTCACTCTGCCCATCTCCCTGCACTGTGTCCATCTGCAGCCTCACTCAAGTAAGGGAAAAAAAAAGAGAATTGCACACCACACTGCCCCCTACTGCAGCCAGAATAGACAGCTTCTGGAGAGGAAACTGCATAGGTTTACCTCTCTGGCAGCTGTACATTGTGTGGGAACTAGCCCAGATGCCCCATACACACGATCAGAAATTCTGTCAGCAAAAGTCGGATGTGAGCTTTTGGTCAGAAATTCCAACCATGTGTCTGCTCCATCAGACTTTTGCTGGCTGAATTCCAGCCAGCAAAAGATTGATAGCAGGTTCTCTATTTTTTCGGTCCGGAAAAGTTCCTATCCGAAAATGCGTTTGTCTGTATGCAATGCGGACGCGCAAAACATCATGCATGCTTAGAAACAATTCAACGCATGCTCGGAAGCATTGAACTTAATTTTCTCTGCTCGTCGTAGTGTTGTACGTCACCGCTTTTGTGACGGTCAAAAGTTCAGAGAACTTTTGTGTGACCGTGGGTATGCAAGGCAAGCTTGAGCAGAATTCCGTCAGAAAAAACATCCAAGTTTTTTCTGACAGAATTTCTGATCGTGTGTATGGGGCACTAGGTGTGGTTGTTGTATTGTTTTTTTTGTTTTTTTTTTTTACTTTTCACCGGATGATCCTGCCAGTAACACACTTTCTGTCCTAGAGTGTCAAAGCTTGCTGACTGTCCTGTATCTATAAAGAAGTAGCATTTACACTCACCTGACTGCTTACCTGATTTAAACTGGCCATAGACTGAGTGGTTTTGGCTGATTCCAGATAAACCAGCCCAAATATGGCTCCATGGGTGGTTCTGTTGGCACCCTTCCACCCAACAGTTTTCAACTGAAAAAACTAAGAAAATTGTTGGCTGAACAGAAACTATATCCAATCAGATATTCCTTTGAGTGTCAAGTCCACCCTTTAGACTGTGACTATCAGGCTCTTCACAAGTTTTAAGCCTGTTTTAAATTGTATTCTTTTGTTTTATAAAAGATCTACTGCACTTCACACTGGTTAAGTGAAAGGTGATCTGGCTCCTTTTGGAACACCACCGTTGGGTTACATTTTCTCTTTGCCTCCAAGACCTATTCCATAGAAAACATTGTTGGTACTGATTATGGTGAACAAGCCCGAACCAGAGGCAAGCGTAATAATAATTTTCAATAAATGGTTATATCAGGCTGTCCCTGTGTTGTAAACCAATGCATTATTTTTTTATATAAATTTTTCACAATTACAATAGGCAGAAAAACATAGAAATACACAAGATACATAGACCTAACCATCCACGTACATATTCAGAAAGGGTACCATTAGGACACCACCATAAGTCTAGGTCTAAATAATTCAACATAGGTACATCATAAACCCATCTTGGGCCAAAAGTATAGACCAAAACGCTTCAAGAGACTGTATATAGTTTGTTAATCATTAGCCCGGCCTGAAACCCAATGCAATTTGGAGGGTATACGAGATGGACGATGAGAGAAATGTAAGCTTAGGAAAGAAGAAAAGAGAGAGAGAAGAAGAAAAAAAAGGGCGGTAGGGAGGAAAAAAAGAGGAGGGGTAAAAGAGAGGGTGGGGGGAAGGAAGGAGGCCAGTGGGAGGAGTAACAAGAGTACACCTATCGTCTAAAGAAATTATGTCCCGCAGACAAATGGGGTTCAAGAATGTCAAGTGTTGACAATGAAAGGAGAGTGTAGCAGTGCAGAAGATTATCCCACCTAAATCTTTTTGAATTCATCTGTACAGGAAAATTCAAGCTAAACCTTTCAGTTGTATCTTTGAGCACATTAGTCAGACCTTCCATTTCCTTAATGTCCTCCACTTTCAGGATCCATTGTTGTAGAGTAGACGGGTGCACTGACTTCCATAAAGGCAGAATACACGCCCGGGCAGTGTTAACGAGGTATCTCATCACAGATTTTTTTATATGTGGACAGTGTTACTTCATTGTGGCGCAGTAGGTAAAAGGAAGGTGTGAAAGGTAAAGTCCGGGCAGGACCAAAATAGATGTAACATGTCCCCTCTCTCAGCACCACAACTCCAACATGTTTCTGGCACAGAGGGATAAATACGGTGCAGTAGTGTTGGGGTGCGGTACCACCGGGTTACATTTTTTTACCCCAATTCCTGAAATTTATTGCATGTATATTATTAAAAGGAGAGGGTCAAGATCTTTTTGCATTCTGCTGGGGTCCTGCATAGTTGAAGGTAATTGTCCTATTTGTCTAGATACCTAAGGGGGGGTCTGAGAAGATTTTGTGAGTAACAGTTTGTAAGAGAGGGAAAGGGCATGTCTGGATATCTCTTCATTCTGATACTCCTTTTCATAGGTAGTCAATGGTCTCGTAAAGGAAGAGGCCACTGGCAGGGAGTGCAGGAAGTGAGAGAGTTGAAGCATTGGTAAATAACCCAGGTCCTAGAAGTCTGGGTCCAGCTACATCTTAGTGGCGTAAACTAAATAGGTTTAGATGCATGGTTGGCCCAGGGGCAAAAAGGAATGATTTTCAGGGCTCCACCCACTATCCTAAGAGGGATGTAAACCCCTATTTTCTGGTGTATTGACCATGATTCCCCAGGGGGCTGAAAACAGGCTCTATTGTTGTTGATAGAAAATCTTCTGTCATCTACCAGGATGATGAAGATGAAACGAGGGGGGAAATTTCAGCAAGACAATGATCCCAAATACAAAGCCAAGGAAACTCTCAATTGGTTTCAAAGTAAGAAAATAAAGCTGCTAGAATGGCTTAGCCAATCACCTGACTTTAAACCAATAAAAAATCTATGGAAAGAACTAAAGATCAGAGTTCATAGAAGAGGCCCATGGAACCTTCAAGATTAGGAGACTGTTTGTGTGGAAGTATGGGACAAGATCACACCTGAGCAACGCATGTGGCTAGATTATTCATACAGGAGGTGTCTTGAAGCTGTCAATACATTTCAGTTAGTGTGTTTATTAATTTTTCCCTGTGTCATTCCATTTTATTACACATAATTTCATTTCTGAAATTATTTGTTTTGGTTTCTTTGTATGAATGGATTGCATGGGTTGTTACTGACATGTGGTGAAAATGTCATGTCAATATCACCTTTAGAAATATATTTACCTAGAATAGTGACGTGTTCAATACGTATGTTAGCCCCTGTATGTGCACTCCAAGTCTATGTTTTGCCTCTGTGTGTTCCCATGCAATCCTATCAGTTGGGACTGTGTTACCCACAGCCTTGTGAATCCTGCATTCCAGTACTCTGTTGAGTCAGAGGGCCGCAACCTGGGAATCACCTGCAGCGTAACATCACCACATTCAGGAGCTTTGTTGAAGACAAGGCGGTTTCTTAGATTCTGCACCCCAGCCTTTCTTAGGGCTTTCATCATTGCTAAGTGTTCAGGCATGCCAAACTCTCTGTACCTTCTCTGTGGCTTTCGCCACTTTCTGCCCCAGCCAGCTACAACCAAGTCCTGGCCTACAAGTCTGCCTCTGGTGGGAGCGGATTCATAATCTGTGACAGTCTGCTTTAAACGCTTCATCTTCCTGGCTCAGCCCGCCCTCAGTGAGCAGTAAGAAAGCACCATCTCCATCCAATGAGCATGGGGCTGACAAATTAAGTACTAATGATAAACAAGAAAGTAGCTGAATAGTCTTACTTACTGGTAAAGGTGTTCTTTTTTTTTTCAAACTGATTAGTCAAAATTTCATTTCTTTTGGCAGATAAACTAGTAAACAAACACATACACTCACGGGCCACTTTATTAGGTACACCTTGCTAGTACCGTGGAAGAGGGGGGGGGGGGGTGGGACTTTAAATAAGGTGCATGAGGTAGAGCTAGACACAACCATATACATATGTAAAAAATTATATTCTTTATTAGACCAAAGATAGGGCATGGATCAACCCATATAAATGCATAATAACGCATTGGCATATAAAATACAAAGTATCAACATATATATTGAGGATAGTCACCAACATGACACAGAAAGTAAATATTGTACATTGCAGTCCCTCAAATGGAGTAGGCATTACATTATATCAGGGTGGTAGAGCAATAAAAAACATCTAGAATCATACATATGAGATGGATGCATCAAAATAAGCTCGACAACGTTTTGTGGACTTCTATCCACTCATCAGGAGCAAGTGCATCCATATACTAAAAAGGGGATAAAAAAAAAAAATCACCATTATAGTTTGATATAGCCACAGACTGGAGGGGTAGAGGGATTAAGGATAATGATGAACAAATAAACAGCCATAACTGAAAGTACTCACATAAGAGCTGATACTAGGTCATGCGATACCACCTGCCAGAGGTCAGCCAGATATATATGTCCAGCACGGGAGCTGAGGAAAGGACCCAAGCATGAACCAGGAGCACACACACAGTCCCCCAAATAAAAGCGTGTATGGAAAAATCTTGATGTAACTGTGGATGGGTTTTCTGTATTGTATACAATAGAGTAAATGCTTTGTTACCATATTGGTATAAATAAAAAGAAATGTCATATAGAGTAGACCCATCACCACAGTATAAAAGTATATTATAGAGCATATCAACAAGGTGAACAGAATGAAAAGATAGGGTGTCCATATGGTAAGAATAGGGAAGAGGAGATGAGATTCCTGAAATCAGGAGAAATTGATGAAGAGTAGAGAAATTTAAGAATAAAGCAAGAGCTTGCTATGTATTTACCCATGTAGGTCCTAATGAGATATGAACCAAAAATGGAGTGTAGGATGGGAATGCTGAAAAAAGGTCACTGAAGGGGAACTTCAGGGTGAGCCCAGCGTCCAGGGTCCCATCCAGCGTCACACCTTGCTAGTACCGGTTTGTAACCCCTTTTCCCTTCAGAACTGCTTTAATTCTTGGTGGCATAGATTCAACAAGGTGTTGGAAACATTCTTTAGAGATTTTGGTCCAAAGTGACATGATAACATCACGCAGTTGCTGCAGATTTGTCTGCTGCACATCCATGATGGGAATCTCCCATTCCACTACATCCCAAAGGTGCTTTATTGCTCTAGTAAGAAAATATCCCCAACACCATTACACCACCAGCCTTAACCGTTGATACAAGGCAGGATGGATCCATGCATGTTGTTTACGCCAAATTCTGACCCTCCCATCTGAATGTTGCAGCTGAAATCGAGACTCATCAGACCAGGCAACATTTTTCCAATCTTCCATTGTCCAGTTTTGGGGAGCCTGTGTGAGTTGTAGCCTCAGTTTCCTGTTCTTAGCTGACAGGAGTGGTCTACTGCTGCTGTAGCCCCTCTGCTTCAAGGTTTGATGTGTTGTGTGCTCAGAGATTGTATTCTGCATACCTTGGTTGTAACAAATGGTTATTTGAGTTACTGTTGCCTTTCCATCATCTTGAACCAGCTTGCCCATTCTCCTCTGACATCAACAAGGCATTTTTGTCCACACAACTGCCGTTCACTGGATATTTTCTCTTTTTCGGACCATTCTCTGTAAACCTGAGAGATGCTTTGTGCGTGAAAATCCCAGTAGATCAGCAGTTTTTTAAATACTCAGATCAGCCCGTCTGGCACCAACAACCATGCCACGTTCAAAGTCACTTAAACCCCCTTTCTTCCCCATTCTAAGCTCAGTTTGAACTTCAGCAAGTTGTTTTCACCACGTCTAGATGCCTAAATGCATTGAGTTGCTGCCATGTAATTGGCTGATTAGCAATTTGTGTTATCAAGCAATTATACTGGTGTACCTAATGTAGCGCTACCCCCAGTTAAGAGAGCCGCTGGTTTGTTTTGGGTCCCTGAGTACAGCTCCACCAACCCCCGGCAATTTGGCTCTACCCGCTCTGGCACAGTTAGTAAAGGGGTACGTCCCTATGCACATAAAACTTAGCTTATACTCTAAGTGTAATTGGTATGAACTCACAAGCAGACTGCTGAAATAAGAATAACTGGCTTTACTTTTGTCAGTAAGGAAAAGAAATAGCAACATGCGTTTGAACATATGACTTACAATACTTTAGCAGGTCCCTGCAATATGCACTTTAACATGTACACACATATGTAACAACTGGCAGTGGGGAAACGGAGCGCCCAGTGTGGCGACCGTCTGCTATACACCCCTGAGGTGCAATAAATCTATCTGCGCCTACCTAATGGACCAGGCCTGATCCCTAGCAATAGAGCTCAGTCCTTGTACTAGTACAGTGTTCTTCACCGGCAATGAATCTGTAGAGGTGGTGCACATGTAGCTTTAAATGGTGTCTTTGTAATCCACAAAAAGTAACATTGCTGCTCTGAGGTAAATTGCGCCTAGGCAGTTCAATAGGCATAAACGTGTGTGTCAATGCAGTATGAGCCTCTCGGCTCTCTCACCAATCCTTGGGTACCGTCCTCAGCTCCGGTCCCTCCAATGGTGGCTCTGGTCTCTTCAATGGCGGCGTCCGGTCTCCTCAGTCACAGCCCTGAACTCCGGTCATCAGCTCCGTCCGACCGACAGTAAGGGGAAGTCTCCGCTCCGCTGCTGTGGACTCTGAGGGGTGAGAGTCTCACTCCATCGGCTGCAAGGCCCAGGCTTCAGGCCTTCAGCTCCGGTCCGCACAGGTGTCTCTGCTGGCTGCAGTCTACGCGTCACACGCTCTGTCAGCAGAGGCAGGCCAGTCCTGTCAGGCCTCAGAAGAGGAAGTGTCCCAAGAGGAAGAGGCGGTCTCCGCTCTTCCGTTTTATAGCCTCCCCCAGCAGCCTCCCGGGCGGAAGTCAGCAGCCCGGGGGCCTGGGGAATCATGGGAGATGTAGTCTCTTCCCCTAAAAGGGGTAGAACCCCGCTACACACTCCCCCCACTTTGAATCTTTGGTCCCCAAAGACAGTGTTCAAACTACAAACTTTCTCGGGAACAACATTTTCACATAATTTGGACAGAGGAGCTTCCCACCAATTGGCATAAGATGGGGAGCTGTCCTGTCTACAGGTCACTTCAGTGTGGGCGACCTGCTTAACTGTGCCAGAGAGTGAGCTGGGGTTGCCCTCCACTAAATGAACAGCGGAAGGGTCAGGGCTTTCAGCACTTCTCCTTGCTGTAGTAACCGAGTCCTCTGAACTTTCTCCCATCTTGGGGTAAGTTAACTTCTTGGGAGGCTTCACAACTCTGCGAGCTCTCTGTTCTCTTGGAACTTCTTCAGGAACACATTCTGGCAACATCTCTGGTTCTGGAACATCTTCTTCTTGTTCTGGGTAGAGACCAGGGATATCTTCCCAGCACTCAGGCACATCACTGAATGGCACAAACTCTGTGGCTTCTGGGTTCAATGTGTTATCTTCCACATCTTCAGTAGGTGGAAGATCTATGGCAGAATTTCCTGGGGTTGAGGAAGGCCATAGCCATTCAAGTTCTCCTCTTTCTTCTTCTGGTTGGGGGTCCTGTCCACCCCTAGCTTGGGATGTCTGAGACCTAGTATTAGGCCTGGGGGTATCCAGAATGGAAACAGATTCAGGTAAGTCTCTCGCTGGAGGCATTCTGACTGCTTCAGTGAGTGGGAGCAAATGATTCCTATGCCAGGTCTTCAAAGGCCCCAACCTTCCTTCTGGTTTCAATTTGTAGACAGGCAATCCTGGAAGTTTTCTACAGATGATATATGGCTCTGATCTCCATCTATCAGCAATCTTGTGTTTTCCAGGGATCCCTAGATTGCGTAACAGTACACGGTCCCCAGGCTGTAGGTCCTGTACTCTAACTTTCAAATCAAAGTTCCTCTTATTTCGGGCCCCTCTCTGGTCAGAGGCCGCTTGAGCTTTTTCATAAGCTATCTTCAGACTGCGCCTCAGTCTGTCCACATATCCTTTGTGGGAGGCAGCAGAGGCATGGTCCAAAGAAATGCCGAAGGCCAAATCCACTGGCAATCTTGCTTCTCTCCCAAACATAAGTCGGTAAGGGGAGAAACCTGTCACATCACTTGTGGTGCAATTGTAAGCATGCACTAGAGCTGAAATGTGTTGACTCCAATGTTGCTTCTTCTCTGTTTCCAAAGTTCCCAACATGTTCAATAGGGTCCTGTTGAACCTTTCAGGCTGGGCATCACCTTGAGGGTGATATGGTGTGGTTCTAGTCTTCTCTACTCCCAGAGAATCTAGTAGCTTCCTGATCAGGCGACTCTCAAAGTCCCTTCCTTGGTCTGAATGGATTCTCTGTGGCAGTCCATAGTGAACAAAGTACTTCTCCAGAAGTACCTTGGCTACTGTAGAGGCCTTCTGGTCCTTGGTTGGGAAAGCCTGAGCATAACGGGGGAAATGGTCGGTTACCACCAGAACATTTCCCAATCCGCTCAAATCGGGTTCAAGGCAGAGAAAATCAATGCATACCAGATCCATTGGGCCTTGACTCTGTAGGTGGCCCATTGGGGCAGCTTGATGGGGTAAAGTCTTTCTCTGAATGCATCTTGCACAGGAATGGCAATACTCCTCCACTTCGGCCCTCATGCAGGGCCAATAAAACCGGTCTCTGACAAGTTGGAAGGTTCTCTCTGCTCCCAAGTGACCATGCTGGTCATGTAGGGCAATCAGCACAGTCTCTCGATGCTTCTCTGGGAGAAACAACTGCCACTTGTCTTCTGGTCCATCAGAGGGGCCCCTTCGGTAGACTACCCCCTGATGCACCTGTAGTTTGTCCAACTCTCTCCTCAGTAGGCGAGCTTCTTTAGAAGGGTGAAGGCGAAGTCCCTCTGGACTCTGGTCTTCCAGGGCTTCCAGGACCAATCTCCCCATGGGATCTTCCAATTGGTCACACCTTAGCTCCTTCTTGGACAGCTTCGGCAGACACTCTTCTGCCAGTTGAGTTACCCCACAGTAACACTTTGGGACTCCCACTGTGGTAACTCCTATTTCTTCAGCTCTGGATCCTCCTCTGGCTTGGAGTTCAGCCCCTTGACAAAGGGCTCGCACTCCATCTGGTGCCACTTGAGTCCAGTCTTCCCAGTCATCGACCATGACATGGGATCTTCGGGACAGGGCATCTGCATCCCTATTTCCAGCCCCTGGTCTGTACTTGAGACTGAAATTGAATCCAGACAGCGCCGCCAACCATCTGTGTCCAGTTGCATCCAGCTTGGCGGTGGTGAATAGATAAGTCAAGGGGTTGTTATCTGTCTTTACAGTAAACTCGGCCCCATACAAATAGTCTCTCAACTTGTCAACAACTGCCCACTTAAGGGCTAAGAACTCCAACTTGTGGGTGGGATAGTTCTTCTCGGAGGGGGTCAGGCTCCGGCTCACATAGGCCACTGGTCGTAGCTGGTCTTCATACTCCTGGTAGAGTACTCCACCTAGGCCCTCATGGCTGGCATCAACATGTAGCTCATAGGGTCTAGTGGGATCAGCGTAGGCCAAAACTGGGGCTGTGGTGAGACTTCTCTTCAAGGTCCTGAAAGCCTCTTCACACCTTGAATTCCACTGGTCTTGGACCGACTCACTGGACCTCCTAGGCCCCATTCCATCTTCCTCTCCTTCTGTCTTCAGCAGTTCGTTGAGGGGTTTGGCAATGCGGGCAAATCCATCCACAAACCTGCGGTAGTAGGAGCAGAACCCCAAGAAAGACCGAAGTTCTGTAACTGTTGTGGGCCTTGGCCACGAAGTAACTGCCTCCAGCTTCTCAGGGTCTGTAGACACTCCTTTTTCAGACACTATGTGTCCCAGATAGTTCACAGAAGACTGATAGAACCGACACTTCTCTGGAGAAAGTTTGAGTCCCTCTTCACTGAGCCTCTTCAGTACTTTCTCCAACCTGGCTTCATGTTCTTCCAAAGTCTTTCCAAAGACAATGACATCGTCCAGATACACCAGGACTTCTATGAGGTTCATGTCTCCAACTGTCCTTTCCATTAGGCGTTGAAACGTAGCAGGAGCTCCAGATAGGCCCTGAGGCATCCTGTTGAACTCAAAGAATCCCACTGGGGTTATGAAGGCAGTCTTTTCTCTATCTTCTGGATGCATGGGGATTTGGTAATACCCACTCTTGAGGTCCATCACACTGAACCACTTTGCTCCAGATAAACTCTGCAAGGCATCTTCTATCCTTGGCGTGGTGTACTGGTCAGGAATGGTCCTCCTGTTGAGAGTTCTGTAGTCAATGCAGAGCCTCAATGACCCATTCTTCTTCCTGACTACCACAATTGGGGAGGCATAGGGGCTTCTGGACTCCCTAATCACTCCCGTCTTCTTCAATTCCGCAAGCTGCTCCCTCAGATCCTCCAGATCTGCTAGCGGGACTCGCCTCACTCTCTCTCTGAATGGCTTGTCCTCTTGCATGCGGATTCGATGGGTGGCACTCCTCGCACACCCTACATCAAACTCATCTTTAGAGAAAATCTTCTCCCATCTGGTCAGCTGGGCCTTGGCTCTCTCCTTCCAAGCTCCAGGTAGGTTAGGGTTTTCCATGGAGAGTTTCTTCCAAACATCTTCTCCTTCACCCATCCCCTTCACTTCTGACCAGCCAACTGGGACAGCAGGACTCACCTGTCCCAGAAGCATCCTGGCAGGGATCTCCACGGGCTGCTCCGTGGGGTTCCTCACACTGACAGGGACTCTTCCTCTTGCCTTCCTCAGGTCCTTCAATGAGATTACTTCTGGTATCACTTCCAGACCTGAGTGACCCTCCATTGGGTCGGGTTCCAACATTACAAAGGGGCCAGGCTGCTCCCAGGTAAGCTTCACCGTGGCTCTCATGCAGGTCACCTCTCCGGGCTGTAACACTGCTCCTTCTTTTCCAAGCCTCCATACCCTTCCTATCCCCTCACTTGGGGTCTTCTGCTCTAGGACCAACCGCTGATAGGCTGCCTTCAGCATGGGATGGATCTTGGGAGGTGAAAGATTCTCTTTCTTCACCAGGGGAGTCAGAAGCCTTCTGACTAGATCCGTGTTCGTCCCTATAATCAGGGAGGTCTTGCTGGTTCCAGGCGGGCGGGGACACACCACTGCTAGGGTGTCAAACACTTCAGACTTCCCAGCTACGGATGGGTCAAACGTCAACCGTATGGGTAAGTATCCATCATAGGGGAAACTCTGAGTTCCCAATCCCCTTATCTCCAACTCTTCTATCTTCTGTATTGGCAGATGACTCAGGTATCTGTCATAGAAGTCCCTGTACAATAGGGTCACTTGGGCTCCAGTGTCCAGGAGGGCCTTCGTGTACACTCCTTCCACCTGGATGGGTACAGTAGGGGATGGACCAACTAGCTCCTCTGGGTAGGGCCTAGTTGATGCTGTCCTCTTCTTTGGACTCTTTGCTTTACCAGCACTTGATTTGCACTTGCTCCTTTCTTGAGCCTGGTATGCATTAATTTTCTCCCTCTTACTGGGAGTGTGAACCCGTTGAGGGATATTGTTATCTCTCACTTTGAAGAGTTCACGTCTGGGGGTGCTGTGTCTCTCCGGAGGGGTCTTGCCCCCTTTCTCTGGAGTGCACCTTGGTTGAGGATCCCTGGGCCCCTTCTGAGGGGTTTGGTCTCCTCGCTTTCTCTTCCTGTTGTGCTTCTTGGAGCTCACTGAAGGTGATGGGCACCCGGTTGACTCCTTCACCGGGGCCCTTTGGCGTTTCCCGCCGGCTGGCGGCTTTCTGCCTTCTTCTTCTTGGGACTGGAACATACAGCTGCAATATGACCAATTCCTCCACAATTAAAGCAAATCATCTCACCGTAGTCAGGTGGGGATGCTGGTGCTGGGACAGCTGGAAACAATTCCTTCCTGCCTGTTTCTTTCTTGGGACTGGGCGTCTCTTTCGCCACTAGAGACGTCAATATCTCCATCATCTGGGACATCTGCAACTTCAGGGCATCTACCTCTGTGTCTCTTTCAGGGGTTAAGGCCGACCTGACCGTGGCCACTGGAAGCCTTGTAGACCCCATCACTTGCTTTTCCCTTTTCTCTTCCAACATGGCCTCTTCTTCTCTGACCATTCGGATGAGGTCAGGGTAGTCCAGGCTCTTCCCATCCTGCCGGGTGCGTAGAATTAGTGCGACAGGGTCCAGGGGTTGGGCTCCCCTCATCACCTGCTGGGCACGGGCTTCATCTACCTTCCCTGGATCTATCCCCTTCTTCAGGATAATCCTATGCAGGATCTTGTCTATGCGTCCCATGTACTCTGACAGCTTCTCCCCTGTCTTCTGGTAACAGTGTTCCAGTTGATAGGTAAGTTCTGTGACCTTTTCTATCCCACCAAACACACCTTCCAGGATGTCTATGTAGTCCTGGGCAGTGCAATCCTTTTTGCTCGTCTTCAGATTGCGTATGGCCTCTAAGGCAGGTCCTTTTAGGCTTTCAACAATCCTTTGCTTCTTTCTGCCTTCTGAGACCTCCCATTCTTCTAGGGCCTGCGTGGCACCATCTAACCACTCTTCAAATCCCTCTTCTCCCGAGGGTACAGGTGTCCTCCCTGAAAACATCCGGAGTTTCCTGTATCCCGACATTGGGTAATCCCCGGGGTCTCTTCTGCACTGGGTCACAATCTCCCCTAGGACAGCACACAGTTCTGCACTAAGAGTAGTGTGTGCGGGTGCGGGACTTTCCGCGCCCTTCTGCTCCTCCTTCTTTGGGGATAGAATGGCTTTCATAGGAGAACCTTCTCCCTTGCGCGGCAGCGCATGCAGCAATTGGTAGGCCTGGCCATTCGGTACCTGTATACTTTGGCTCCTGAACTGCTCTGGAGTCTCTTCCTTCCATTCTATTAAGGCGTATGTGTACCCAGCATCATTTCTCATGTCCATTATCCATGACTTCTGGCATGGGGATAATGACATTATGAGCTGCTTGACTGCCTCTCTCTGCCATATCCCTGGCAGTTCGATGACTGCTGCTGCGGCTGGGTCAGCGGCCCATGTTGCGGACCACCGTCCCACTTCTATTGGGTCCATGCCGGTACCTTCTGGCGGCTTTTCCCGCTGACTCAGGATCCCGGATTACGAGCCCCCACGTGTAGCGCTACCCCCAGTTAAGAGAGCCGCTGGTTTGTTTTGGGTCCCTGAGTACAGCTCCACCAACCCCCGGCAATTTGGCTCTACCCGCTCTGGCACAGTTAGTAAAGGGGTACGTCCCTATGCACATAAAACTTAGCTTATACTCTAAGTGTAATTGGTATGAACTCACAAGCAGACTGCTGAAATAAGAATAACTGGCTTTACTTTTGTCAGTAAGGAAAAGAAATAGCAACATGCGTTTGAACATATGACTTACAATACTTTAGCAGGTCCCTGCAATATGCACTTTAACATGTACACACATATGTAACAACTGGCAGTGGGGAAACGGAGCGCCCAGTGTGGCGACCGTCTGCTATACACCCCTGAGGTGCAATAAATCTATCTGCGCCTACCTAATGGACCAGGCCTGATCCCTAGCAATAGAGCTCAGTCCTTGTACTAGTACAGTGTTCTTCACCGGCAATGAATCTGTAGCTTTAAATGGTGTCTTTGTAATCCACAAAAAGTAACATTGCTGCTCTGAGGTAAATTGCGCCTAGGCAGTTCAATAGGCATAAACGTGTGTGTCAATGCAGTATGAGCCTCTCGGCTCTCTCACCAATCCTTGGGTACCGTCCTCAGCTCCGGTCCCTCCAATGGTGGCTCTGGTCTCTTCAATGGCGGCGTCCGGTCTCCTCAGTCACAGCCCTGAACTCCGGTCATCAGCTCCGTCCGACCGACAGTAAGGGGAAGTCTCCGCTCCGCTGCTGTGGACTCTGAGGGGTGAGAGTCTCACTCCATCGGCTGCAAGGCCCAGGCTTCAGGCCTTCAGCTCCGGTCCGCACAGGTGTCTCTGCTGGCTGCAGTCTACGCGTCACACGCTCTGTCAGCAGAGGCAGGCCAGTCCTGTCAGGCCTCAGAAGAGGAAGTGTCCCAAGAGGAAGAGGCGGTCTCCGCTCTTCCGTTTTATAGCCTCCCCCAGCAGCCTCCCGGGCGGAAGTCAGCAGCCCGGGGGCCTGGGGAATCATGGGAGATGTAGTCTCTTCCCCTAAAAGGGGTAGAACCCCGCTACACTAATAAAGTGCCTGATGAGTGTATTTCAACCATAAATTAAGCAGTTTGCCTGGGGTCCCACTTTAAGGGATACTATAACTCTTTATTTATCCATTTCAGCAAAGCCGTTAACATAGCTTTAGGGCAATATTTCAGTATAGGTCTGCTTTATCCTTTCCTAAGAAAAATGAAATCAAAGAACGTAAGCTGTAAAATGTTGTGTTCTCACTAACATCATTTACATAGTTCATTTATATCCGTGTGAGGGGATTAATAAATCCTGTATTCAGGGTATAAACAGGGCCCATATAAATGCTAAGTAGATTTGCAGCTTGGAGCTTTGATTGAAAATCCTAATGGTAACACAGATTGCCTTCCTTTTACAATCCTAAAGATCTAGTAAAAACAAGCCCCGCGTTCCCGAGCCCCAGCTGACAAATGGGAAACTGAAGCTTGTGTTTCAACACTACCCTACAGACCTGGAAGCAGTTTAACTTAAAATCCAGGGCAGAATGTTTTTCAGGATGAAATTTGAAACTCACATTTACCTTTTATACATTTTCTTCTCTTGATTTTTCTAGTATTCGGTACATTTTCTTTCAGTTATTGTACAGTTATTCTCTTTGCATGTCTTGCTCTTGCCCACTTTTCTTTTTCCCCATATTCCCAATACAGGTGTCTTCACACAGACTTGTATTTTTTGTTTTAAAGATTGAGTATGTCTTACCAGGTCGGCAAGTTAAGGGATTGCTATAGACCAGCCTTTCTCAACCAGGGAGACGAGGCACCTTGAGGTGCCTTCTGGGTTCCTCAGAGGTGCCTTGGCAAAATGCCTAAAAATTGCCCAAAAACTGTGCAAAAGCTGGCAAGTGGATTAAGCCTGCCTTTTTTTGTTACACAAAACCACAAGTTTTCATTATGCAGCATTAAAACTTTGGGCCCAGTGTGGGCCAGCTTCTGGTTTCCTAACAACTGATGATGCCATCTGTTGATAAGGAAGACATCGGGTGTCTGCACAGCATCCTTGTTGCCCTTACCTACCCTTCTTCATCAGTACTGGGCTCATGCTAGCTGTGTGAAAAGAGAATGGCTGAACTACTGGTCAGTACCAGTGTGCAAAGGTATATTTGCATTAAGGATAAATCACCTCTAATGGTGTCCTATGTGTACAGATGCTGCTGCGGTATGTAAAACTATTAGGCCCCTTTGACACTGGGGCGGGAGCGGCGTCGGTGGTAAAGCAGCGCTATATTTAGCGCTGCTTTACTGTAGTTTTAGCAGCGGTATTCGGCCACTAGCGGTGCAGTTTTAACCCCCGCTAGCGGGCGCTAGCGGTGTTGCCGTGGTGTCCCATTGATTTCAATGGGTAGGAGCGGTATAGGAGCGGTGAATACACCGCTCCTTCACCGCTCCAAAAATGCTGCTAGCAGGACTTTTTTGACCGTCGTGCTAGCACACCGCTCCAGTGTGAAAGCCCTCCGGCTTTCACACTGGAGTGAAAGGAGCCAGATTTTTTCAGGCGCTGCACAGGCGCTATTTTTAGCGCTGTAGCGCCTGAAAAACGCCCCAGTGTGAAAGGGGCCTTAGTTTAATTTTTTTTTTTTACATTTTAGTACGGGAGCTTTGAGAGTGTGCAGCATTTTAAAGGATTCCTTGACTGAAAAAAGTTTGAGAAACACTGCTCTACACAGTATGGCCAAACTCTGGGGACCGTTGGACTGCCAGTCAAATTTAAATACATTACGTAACAATGACCTCTGGAGCCCTAGAAAAAATCATAAAGTGATACTAAAGGTAATTTTTAAAAAAATAAACAAGTTATACTTACTTACCTGCACAGAGCAGCCCTGATCCTCCTCTTCTTGGATACCTCGCTGGCACTCCTGGCTCCTCCCCCGTTGAGTGCCCTCATAGCAAGTGGCTTGCTATGGGGGCACTTGTGCGTGCTCACTCCTGAGTCTGGCTGCAGCCCACCCCCTGCTTCTTCCTCACTGGTTGTGATTGAGAGCAGCGGGAGCCAAGGGCTCCTGCTACTGTCGCTGAGCCAAGGAGCAGGGAGAGAGCTGGGAGATCAGCTGCCCTTGTGCACATTTCTGGATCGAGATATGGCTCAGGTATTAGGGGGGGGCTGAGGGAGCATGGAGTGCATAGCATGCATAGAGTGCAAGATGATAAAAAAAACCTTCAGCCTTTAGAATCACTTTTACTGCTGGATCCATGGCAATTTTGAATTGTGGGGGTGATGTTGAGCATTTTAGCAATGTATGGAATTAATCATGGTCTGATTGGGACATACGTTTGAAGGCAGTGAGCCCATGAGCCTGTTTAAGTAGTTACTGGGTTTCATGCAGAGTGCATGAACACCTGCAGTCTTGATTCATCACATCTTTTTTAGTGGTTGTTACCTTGCCAAGGTTTGTACTGTTAATTATGGCTTATGCCTTCCTGTGGGTTTTTGGGGTATTTAAATGCCTCTTTAGCATATACAGTGAGCATAAGCAATCAGGCTAATGTTTATGTATTGTTATTGTTAAATGTTTTGCTTATATAAGAATAAGATCAAATTAGATTACATAATAGTAACGTGCCAAAGACATGAACATGTAAGCATGTATGCATGAGAACAGTACGCCAAACTACAATAAATTGTAGAGTTCAGAAAAAAAAGAGGTATAAAAATAATAAGGGAATACATGTAAAGTGCTGTAAACCGATAACAGATGACAGCAAATCTGTATTAAGTACATAAAAGGCAAAGGATGGAGCTGTAAAGTCATGGTGGTACTATCTTGGTATACCTGAAGTAGGCAATGAGATTGTATAAACTGGAGGTTAAGTAACTCACAGCTACTAAACGGTATAGTCAGGTATGGTCCACGGGAGAATCACTAATTATCAAAATATGAAGAAGAAAGAAAAACAGCTTAAAAAGTTATATGTTTATAACTTATGTTGCAAAAATCTGGGGCTTCTGTAGGTGGGCTGAAGTTGAAAAAAAGAAAAGAAAAAAAAGAAGTATAAGAGGAGGGAGGAAAGAGGAGGGGGGGGGGGGGGGGGGCAGGTGAGATGAAGATATGACGAGGGAAAACCCAAAGACCAGTTGAAGGAAGAAGACTTAGGTATTGCACTTGTTGGAGAAGTGGGCTATTGATAAAAGTAAAAATAGGGATTTGTCAAAATTAGTGGGGAGAAAGTGTTTTACCCATGGGCTCCAAAGCACCTCAAATGTAGAGATTTTGTCTAATATAGTAGCATCTATTTTTGGCATGGATCATTGCTTGGGTGATTATATGTTTATATGCTAGACATGTGCACAATAGAAAAATTAGTTTAGTTTAGTTTCGTTTCTGTTCGTTTCCGTTGATTCGTAACGATTCGTAATTTCGTAAGTCGTCGTTGTTCGTATTCGTAACGATTCGTAAATTCGTAAGTCGTCGGTGTTCGTATTCGTAGAGTTATTTTTTCGCTGATTAGTTTTTCCGTTAGTCTAATTTTCATTTATTCGAAATTCGTATTTTCGTTATATTTTGTATTCGGACGCATTCGTATTTTTAGTTACATTCGTACATTCGTAAGATTTATTTATTCGTACTTTCGTAACATTGTTTCATAAAATTGGTAATAGGAGCATAATTCATAATTTCATGTAATGTGTATGCTATTATTACATTGTAAGAGACACGGAAAATTACGAATCAACAAAAAAAAAAAAGTTACGAATGTACGAATTTTTTAGTTCATTTTGATTTTCGTTGTTCCTGTTTTCGTTTTTCGGATTTTCATTCTTTCGTAGTTTCATTGTTTCTAATTTAATTATTTTGTATTTTCGTTGTTTTTCATATTCGTTCGATTCGATAATTCGTTAAATTTTTACTAAATCATTCGTTCATTCGTACGATAACGAATGAACGAATGTAACGAATTTGAACAGAAAACGAATCGTAACTAAACGAATTGCACATGTCTATTAGATGCCACTATGCATAGGTTGGGGGATTTCCAGGATTTTACTATTATGTTTATGTATTGTTTAGGTGGTCACAGTTTATCTGTGATAGCACAAGTTCTTTCCTATTTGTATAGTACATTGCATATCATTAATAAAGCTGCCTGCTTTCAACTTGAACATATTTTTGCATCATTATTGGGGCACGGTTACTGTTGTTAATAAGGCCTTTATGCCTATGCTTCACACAATTCAAGTGAAGGTAAAACTCTAAAAATGGACATCTAAATTAAAATGTATCATGGTGACTTCAGCTAGATTTTAGAGCAGGGATATGCAATTAGCGGACCTCCAGCTGTTGCAAAACTACAAGTCCCATCATGCCTCTGGCTCTGGGTGTCCTGCCTGTGGCTGTCGGGGTCTTGCTATGCCTCATGGGGCTTGTAGTTCTGCAACAGCTGGAGGGCCGCTAATTCCATATCCTTGTTTTAGAGGGTAACTACACATTTGTGCAAGAGAGGAGCAACCACCAGGAAGATGCACTCTACTTAGATAGCAAAACTTTAGCATCTGCAGTGTTAATGTCTCCTCAATAACGAATATTCCAGTTATGGTGCTGGCATTCAGGATTATGGAGAATGATGGCTGGTCCCATCCATTGGTCCTGAGCTGGATTCACAGCTATTCCTAAATGAGCTGCCATGGAGCACAATATGTACAAACTGTGCTATACAACACTAGACATGTGCACTGACAAAAAATGTGTTCATTTTCGTTTTCGTTTCATTCGTTTTTTTGCTTTTTTCGGAAATTCGGAAAATCGGAAATTCGAAAATTCGGAATTCGGAAATTTCGGGAACTTTCACATTTCTATTTTTCGGATTTTTGGATTTCCGAATTTTCGGATTTCCGAATTTCCGAATTTTCGAATTTCAGAATTTTGAATTTTCGGATTTCCGAATTTCGGATTTTCGGATTTCAGAATTTCGAATTTTCGGATTTCCGAATTTCGGATTTTCGGATTTCCAAATTTCCGGATTTCCGAATTTCGGATTTTGGGAACTCCGAATTTTCGGACTTTTGGAACTCCGAATTTTCGGACTTTCGGATTTTCGGAATTTTGGGAATTCAAAGATTTGAAAATCCCAAAATTTGAAAATCTGAAAAAAAGAAAGAAAATCTGTTTAATTAATAACTAACTATTAAATTAACGAGTACGGATTTATCCAAAGTTACAAATTACCTGAAATAATGAATGCCGCATCTAAACAAATGGAACGGAACAAATTAATAATAAATAATTAATAATAAATAATTAATAATAGTAAAAAGGTTTTATTATTATTGTTATTTATTATTATTAGATCGTTACGTTCCATTTGGTTAGATGCGGCATTCCTTATTTCAGATAATTCGTAAGTTCGGATAAATTTGTACTTGTTGCATTCACTAACAGACAAATTTGAAAGGGAATTCCAATACCTATAATTTAATAGTTAGTTATTATTTAGAATTAAACAGATTTTCTTTCTTTTTTTCTGATTTTAGAATTTTCTAATTTTTGAATTTCGGAATTCCGAAAATTCGGAATTCCGAAAATTCGGAATTCGGAATTTCGAAAATCCGAAATTTGGAATTCGGAATTTCGAAAATCCGAAAATTCGAAAATCCGAAAATTCGAAAATCCGAAATTCGGAAATCCGAAAATGCGAAATTCGTAATTTTTCGGAAATTTCGGAAATTCGTTATTTTGCAAATTTTGAAATTCGGAAATTTGGAAATTTTGGAAATTGAAAAATTTGGAAATTTGGAATTTCGGAATTAACGAATTTGTCAAAATTCGTTAAAAAACAAATTTGGAACTAAACAAATTGCACATGTCTATACAACACACACATTGAGAGGAAGCATGGCAGAGCCTATCTACCTGTTGCTTTCTTTACTCTCAACCTTACACTTTAAAGAGGCTGTCAAATTTTCAGGAAATATCCTGCTTGGAATCCCTACCAATCGTCTATTTTAGCTGAGCATCAGTATTGTCTGTGTCATGAATCTGCAGGACAGCCATTCATAAAAGAAATAGATTTCCTAGGACAAGCAAAAAAGTATATTGGCCTCAAGCAATAGTAGGCAGAGAACTTCTCGAAGTAAAAGATTGGATCGGTGGGACTCTGGTCATACACTTTTCTCTATAGGCAACCTGAATAATGGGAGCAGTGAAAATAATTTTAATTTTTATGAGCCTACTTTATTACAAAGCCTACTTTTTCTTACAACATAATTCCTTTAAAATGACTCTGTTGTCACATCAAACATCTGGCAAAAACAAGTCCCTGCAAAAGAAGACATGGTACACGCACCTCTCTCGTGGTCTTTTATGCCACCTCCATTCCAGTGCTTTCTTCCTGAGTATAGCACTAGCAATCTATTATTATACTTCCAGTTTAACTTCCTAGTGTGTAAAAGAGACATGTGACATATTTCTCAGTATTTATCCAGGTGCCAATTAATCATAGCAGCTACAAACAGTGAATATTCCTGACTTTGCAGTTTCTATATCCATGAATTTTAAATTGCAATTATTTGCAACATATTTTCAAAGTGTGCCATAAGAATACCATATTGTTTATATATTTTTTTTTCCAATTTCTTTTTGTGATTTATTAAGTCTGACGTTTGCAAAAATTACCTCCTTGCGTAAACAGTCTTGTGATTGTATATAAGTTTAATACAGAATTTATGGTGCATAAAGATACCTGTTACAAATAAAAGGGCCAGTCCTCCCAAAAGTGATGGCTATTTTAAGCCTAATTTTTTTTTTTCAGAAAATAGGTGTAGGTACTTCCCCTCTCCCCCAAGTCACCAATTTCCCTCTCTGAGTACCTTCCATTATCTCTGCCCCATACCCTCCTCCCAGTACGGCCCCATTTAGAGAAAACAGAATCAAGTAACATTTGTGGTGCCAAGCAATTTGTATGGAATTTTTTAATCCACTTGCTTACTGGGCACTTATACTCCCTTCCTGCCCAGGCCAATTTTCAGCTTTCAGCGCTATCGCACTTTGAATGACAATTGCACTGTCATGCAACACTGTACCTATATGACATTTGTTATCATTTTTTTCCTTGTCAAAAAGGTTTATTGATTGCACAATAAAATGAAAGTACATTGGTTACATATACAAGGATGTATAAACATAAGCTCTTTGTAAACCACTTCAATACCCTGCATATGACGTCCACAAGGTGGATCTCCCATCCTGGGTGGACATCATATGACGTCCTCCCATTCCCGGCCGTCTAGGGGGCCCGCGGCGTCGCTCGGGACCTGGTGCGAGTGCCCGGCCCGGCACCGCGATTGCCCGGGAACACAGCAGGACCGTGGATCTGTGTGTGTAAACACACAGATCCACGTCCTGTCAGTGGAGAGGAGACCGATGGTGTGTTCCCAGTACAGAGGAACACCGATCGGTCTACTCCCCTTGTGAGTCCCCTCCCCCTACAGTTAGAATTACTACCATAGGGAACATTTTAACCCCTGCAGCACCCCCTAGTGTTAACCCCTTCCCTGTCAGTCACATTTACACAGTAATCAGCGCAATTTTATAGCAACAATCGTATTTTTAGCAAAGGCAGCAGCCAGGCTCAGCCAGTTCCAGGCGACCACTGACTG
This sequence comes from Lithobates sylvaticus, assembly GCA_028564925.1. Lineage (NCBI taxonomy): Eukaryota > Metazoa > Chordata > Amphibia > Anura > Ranidae > Lithobates > Lithobates sylvaticus. The sequence continues at coordinate 35,246,349 of CM053031.1, forward strand.
GAGCACTGTCGACACCGAACTTTTCTGTCGCCATTTCGCTGGCCTTCGCTCCCCACTTTGCACCAACTGCCAATCCTCCACCCACACGGCCAACTGGTGTTCAGACCCCGATGTCAAACGCTTCCCCAACTTCTCCTCCGTCCCAAATACAGCCCAGTATTCAGGAGCAACCCCACAGCACCCCCAGGAAGATAGGCTCGGACGGCCCATCCAAGCGATAGGAAGTGCGCAGATATGCAACAATTTTAATATGGGGGTTGCAACTTCCCACGTTGCAGACTTCTCCACGTCTGCCTCACCTGCCGCAAGGCTCACCCCAGGGCCTCCTGCGGGATTAAGAAGCTCAACCCGGCATGACTAAGCCGTATTCACATCGGATGGCTGCAATCCTACCTTTCCTCACACCCGTCACCCTCACTAGCAGCCTTCCTGGTACAGGGCTTCACCACAGGCTTTCACACGGGGTTTATCACACTCCCCGACACCACCCACGAGAGCAAAAACCTGCTGTCAGCAGCCATCGACGAGGAAGCCATCAGTACCTTGCTACAAAGTGAACTTGACCGGTGGTACATGATCGGCCCTTTCTCTCACCCACCATTTTCTGTTTGGAGAGTTAGCCTTATCGTGCTCGTCAAAGGAAAGTTTTCCAATAAACTCTGTTTAATCTATGATTTGTCCGTGCCTCATTTCTCTCACACACCTAGTTTAAATTCCCTCATACCCTCAGAGGAATTTTCCCTCAAATACTCCTCTGTCGACCTCGCTATCCAAACCATCCTGAGCGTCGGTGCGGGCGCCTGGCTGTCCAAAGCAGACGTCGCGGACGCTTTCAAGCTGCTACCAATCCAGCCATGCCTGTGGCGATGGCACGGAGTCAAGTGGAAAGGTCAGTATTACTTCGCCACGAAGCTAACCTTCGGCTCCAAGAGCAGCCCGTGGCTCTTCGACACATTCGCACAGTCCCTGTCCTGGATTCTCTCACACCACGTGTCCTGTCAGAAAGTGATCCATTACCTGGACGATTTCTTGCTCATCGAAGACCCCGGCGAACCCCCTGTAGACCTAAAGAGTCTAAGGGAGGTCTTTTCCAACCTCAACATACCCATAGCAGAAAAGAAGGCCCAGCACAACGCATCACCTTCTTAGGTATCATACTGGACACTCGGGCCATGCAGGCCAGCCTACCACCCGACAAGCTAACCCGCATCAGGGAGGTCATTCATACCTTCCCGACTACCCAGGGGTGCACTAGGAGGCAACTCCAGTCTTTACTCGGGATGTTAAATTTCGCTGTAAGTATCATCCCTCAGGGACGTTCTTTCGCCTCTCGCCTCCTGGTCTTTCTCACACAATTTCAAGACCCAGACCAGATCTTCAAGCTAGACCAGGCAGCAATAGCCGATCTCACCATGTGGGACCACTTCCTAGCAGTATGGAATGGCATTTCCATGTTCATACCATCAGCATCTCCCTCTTCTCCCCAGATAGTCACTGACGCCGCTGCCTCCACTGGCTTTGCAGCTATTTTTGGCCCCCACTGGTTTGCCGCTCCATGGCCGCCAAAAATCTTGGCAATCCCCGGGTTCAGCCAATCCTCTTCGTTATTCGAGCTGTACCCCATAGTGGCAGCAGCACAAACCTGGGGAAGTAACTGGGCAGGTCAAACAGTGATATTCGCCACAGACAATCAGGCCACAGCCAGCATTATAAACAAAGGCCGCTCCAAGTCCTTGGCCATAATGGCCTTCCTGCGCAGGCTAGTTCAACTGTTCCTTCTGCACCAGTTTAATGTCCTCTGCATCCACATCCCGGGCAAATGTAATACCTCAGCCGACGCTCTGTCTCGCTTTAATTTTCCGTCATTCTTTTCGCAGGAGCCCGGAGCCGACCCGACCATGTCTGCTATCCCATACTGGTCTCAACTAACCCTGCTCTGTGTCACTACCTTCACAGCGCCACCAGTCTTATTAACCTTTCGTTATCACATAACACGCTGAAAGCCTATCACGCTGCCTGGAAGACGTACCACCGGTTTCTAGACCCAAACCCCGGGGGGGCACCAGGGGACCTCCACCATATCCTGGCCTTTATTTCATACTGCCACACACAGCTAGCATTATCGCACAACACCATCAAACTTCATCTAGCCGGTATCCAGCATTTCATTTCTTTGCAAGACCCTTCCAAACCGTCCTTGTTCGCCTCCCACGCAGTCAAGGCAATCCTGCGCGGCATTCTCAAGCAACAGCCGCAGATCAACATCAAATGTCTTCCAGTAACCAGTGCCATTTTTCGGGACTTGTCAATCATGCTCTCTCATTCCCCCGTTCGGCTTACTTCCCAGCCTGGTCATCCAGGCAGCCATGTACCTGGCCTTCTACAACTTCTTACGCCCCAGCGAATTTTCAGTCTCCGGCCCTAGCTGCAAGACGCTACGCACCTCATACGTCATCAAACATTCTTCATCCTGCACCTAGAAGCATCTAAAACGCAACAGGCTGGCCCAGGGGCTGACATCAAGCTTTTCGAAACTCTCAATGCCTGGTGCCCCGTAGCTGTTTTAGATCAGTTACTAGCACATCTACCTGATCCCTCACCCGACAGCCCGTTATTACCATTTCCGGTTAGACCCCTTAGCAGCAATCAATTTGTCGCGCACGTCAGGATCCTCCTTCGCAATTTAGGTCTTGACCCCGCACGATTCTCAGGACATTCCTTTCGCATTGGAGCAGCATCAGCAGCCTCACGCAACGGAGTCCCGGGTCACGTGATCAGGAAGATGGGCCGGTGGAAGTCCACCTGCTTCGCCCGATACATTCCCGATCCACAATCCGAAATGTCCCGGGCTTTCAGCAACCTTGCCTTGTAGTGTTTACCTTTACATAAATAAACTATTACCTCCCTAAAAGTCTTTTGCGCCCTTTTCTTAACTATTCTCCTAGCAGAACGGGCCTCACCTCTCAGCTCACAAGGGCTTACCTCACGGCAGGCCAGGGCACACTTCAGGTCTATTTATGTTGTCTGTCTTGTGGTGTGTTTATGTTTGCTCCTTCATATCTTTCAGGACCGAGGGCTCCGACCATAAATAGGAAGGCCAGTATGGTGACCTGCAATTATGTGAGGAGCCCGGAGGGTATATATACCAGACCATCCACAAACGTCCAGTGTCGGTTCCAGTGCGCCGTACCCACCCACCCATTTCCCCTTCTCAGAACACTCCAATACGTTTCTCTACAGAAACAGCCATTACTTCTTAAGGTAAGCGCCCTTTTCTTAACTATTCTCCTAGCAGAACGGGCCTCACCGCTCAGCTCACCAGGGCTTACCTCACGGCAGGCCAGGGCACACTTCAGGTCTATTTAGGTTGTCTGTCTTGTGGTGTGTTTATGTTTGCTCCTTCATATCTTTCAGGACCGAGGGCTCCGACCAAAAATATATATATATATTACACATGTGCAATTCGTTTAGTTACAAATTCGTTTTCCGTTCAAATTCGTTATATTCGTTCATTCATTATCGTACGAATGAACGAATGGTTTACTAAAAATTCTGACGAATAACGAACTATCGAAAATAACGAATATGAAAAACAATGAAAATACAAAATAATTAAATTAGAGACAACGAAACGACGAAAGAATGAAAATCCGAAAAACAAAAACAGAAACAACGAAAATACCGAACAAAGATTCAAAAATAATGAAAATCAAAATGAACGAAAAAAATTGAAATTACGAATATTCGGAAAAAGGAAATCAAAACAACGAAAATACGAAATAACAAAAAATTCTGCTGATCGAGAATTCGAAAGAACGAATATTAGTTCTGATTCTGAAATATTCCATCCAGAGTCCAGATAGGGTGTGGTTGGGTCGGAGGCACTGTTTTGGTGGATTTTTGAGTTAAGTTCTGACTTGTGAGAGAGAAATTCTTTGTTTCTTAAACATGTAAATAGCATACACATTACATAAAATTATGAATTATGCTCCGATTATGAATCTAGGAAAACAATGTTCCGAAAGTACGAATAAATCAATCTTACGAAAGTACGAATGTAACTAAATCTACGAAAATACGAATTTCGAATCAACGAAAATTAGATTAACGGAAATACGAATCTTTTTAAATCAACGAAAATATAGCTTTTCCGAAAATATGAATGCGTCCGAATACGAAATATAACGAAAATACGAAAATATGAATTTCGAATAAACGAAAATTAGACTAACGGAAAAACGAATCAATGAAAAAATAACTCTTACGAAAATACGAACGAGTCCGAATACGAACACCGACGACTTACGAAATTACGAATCGTTACGAATCAACGGAAACGAACAGAAACGAAATGAAACTAAATGAATTTTTCTATTGTGCACATGTCTAATAGATATAGCCCTATATATATGTATATATATAGTACATATATTTACACCATAGATAGCACAAGCAGGGATCTGCACATTGAGGCACCTTTTTTAGTTTTCAGATATACATGTAAAATGTATGTAAGGAGATTTATTTCATCTCTGTCTATCATCTGAGGCTGTTCACTTCACTGGGTATATGTGAGGGTTTACATCCACTTTAACCTACCTGAAAAACCCTTGTACAGCAGCACTTATTTTTTTTTTAGAAAAAATTGAATTAATTGTTTTTTATTTTATGTCTACCTCTGCCTTGAGCTCACATTTAAAGCTTAAAAAAAAAAAAAAAAAAAAAAAAAAACATATTTAGCAGCAAGTAAAAGTTTGCTTTCCCTTTCCTTTTACTTTACAGTGAATATGAGCAAAATGTTTAATGTACAATAAGCATTTCATTTTGGAAGTCTGTGTTCTCCAAGTACTCATCTGCTCAGCTGAACTCTAATTTAAGTTCCTTAACCATCTCTGCATTGTAGGATGCTATCCGTTCCCTGAAATTTATTAAGATAAATTGCTCCAGGATATTAGTTTGCAAGAAGCTCTGAAACAGATTTAGGGTAGCAACATCAGCGGTGTGATGAATGATCCGCTTCTTGGCCATTAACCCGTGTATCGCTGAACTATGGCTGCAAATATATATTTTTGACTTGTCTTCAACCAACAGTTTTTTTTTTCTACAGACATTTTATACCTTGTGATAAGTATTTCTAATAAAGAATGACGCTGGAGGCAATTCATTGTTATAGCCTAGAAATGTAGTAAGGATGTTTTCTTAACAGTGAAAATGCATGGTGTCTGTACAGATTTGGCGTGTGTCAAGGTTTAATTGAGCTCAACATGTTCCACAAAGATTCTAGGGAAGCAAGCCAATTTAGGGGAGTTTTCTCGAGGGTAACTGTAAAAAAAATACATAAATGGGGCCCCTTAGTGGTATCATTATGCCCCAGGTCTTGTCTCTGCAAATTACATTTTCTTTGGTAGAAGTATTTTATAATTTTTCTTGTATAAGTAAGCACGAAAGAGCAAATGTTTTTATAAGCCACACAAAACCTATGGCTAGATACTGAGCACATGCGGGCAAAAAAGATTAAATCCCAACTCAAGTCCACCTCCATACTATTTTCTCAACTCTACCCACTCTTTCAAAACATTTTATTAAAAATAAAAACCTTTCCCTTTCTGTTTTGTTGCTTCTTTTTTGGACTTTGCTCTGCCCTTATGCCTGCTTCAGAACTATCCAAGGTGTGCTGTCTGGGCTCTCTGCCAACTATGTCCCGTGACTCTACTTCTGATCCCCTCTATCCTGGATGTGGGCATCGGAGGGGATCCATTGCCTTGATGGCTCATCACTCCCCTTCGAGTCTGAAATCGAATCGCCTGCTGATCCTTGTGGATACTTGACACTTGATCAGTGTTGACACTTGAGAAAAGGGGGGGGGGGGGGGGGGGGGCGTGCTCTATACAAGCATGCTCTGAAACGTGTTGTGGTTCCTCTACTCCCCACTGACATCACACGCACAGAAGCGTCGCTCCCTGAGCTGATCATAGCCATATCCTCCAGCCATCCACAAGGATTAGCCGGTTCCACTCTCTGGTTCATTGTGGCTCCCGCAGCTGGATTTACTGCTCACCCAGGACACACTATAGATGCTGTAGAGGATCCCATGAGCACACCATTTCTTACTTTGATGAAAGTGTTGGATATTGTATACTACTGCATAGTAAACATTGCACTCAGAGGCGCTTTTCTGTTTCATTCTAGTTATGTTGGGGAGTTGGCTATGTAGTAGGGAGTTTAATTTCAATGTTTTTACTGCTCGTGTACTCATATATCTTATTATGCTTACCATCATTATACCTTATTATTTGCATTTATGTGCATCGTGGGAATTTTATATATGGTTACTCCTGAGGAACAACACATTGGTGTTCACTTACTGTTTGTTCTTACCCCAATATAGCTGTGTCTGACATTAGATCGATCTCCTGGAACATACGAGGTCTCAATGAAAAATTAAAACGCTCCCTATTATTCAAATTTCTAGCATCACACAAACCCCGCATTCTCTTCCTGGAGGAGACCCATCTCACAGGAAGTCGTAAACTGGCATTACGTAGATATTGGGTGAGACAAGCTTTCCATACTACCTACTCCACTAATGCGGGAGGAGTAGCCATACTTATAAATAAAGCACTGCCCTGTAGAGGGTGGGAGAGGGTGATAATGGACCCCAGTGGCAGGTACATTATCTTAGTGTTGGAACTTCACTCAATACTTTGGGCTTTTGTCAATGTATATCTGCCTCCATCGGTGGACCACTCTTTGCTATTTTCCATTTATGAAAAGCTAGCTCCCCTCCCTTCTACACACATTCTATTTGCCAGTGATTTTATTTCTGTCTTAAACCCTGTCCTTGATTCCTCAAATTCATTGTGATCGGCTTGCCTAGATCTCACCCAATGGGCTAACACGTTCACTCTTACAGAGCTATGGCGCTGGAAATATGCTGACTCCAAGGTTTTTTCTCACCTGTCCGCAGTCCACAAGTCAGGTTCTAGAGTAGATCTCGCTTTTGGTAGCTCTTGGGTACTCCCAAAAATGACAGGGGCCTCGTATCTTCCAGGAGGTCTATCTGACCACTCCCCTCTCGAGTAGTGCCTCTGGCTGGGCAGTCGGAAGGATCCCGGTACTTAGAGACTGGCTCCAAGTTGGATTCACAATGAAAGTATGGCTGAACTAATATCCCCTCAAATTTACTCATATTGGTCTCACAACATGAATACTACATCGACCGATATAGTGTGGGGTGCCTTCAAAGCTACAATCGGAAGCTGCAAGAACTGATTGTAATTCTTTTTTTTTTTTTATCAATAATTTTTATTCAGTTTTTTTTTGGGGATAGCACAATAGAAGAAATATTGATGAATTGTATGTCACACTTCTGCACACATGCAGAAAACACTGAAAGATTTTATTTTTTTGCAATAGCAGGATACACCCACAGTGTGTAAAGTGTGTATCAAACTGCAGAAAATGCTATGGGAAAAAAAAAATGTCACTACAATTTTCTTTTTGGGATAGCACAATAGAAGAAATATCGATGGATTGTATATGTCACACTCCTGCACACATGCGAAACACTGAAAGATTAAATTTTTTTGCAATAGCAGAATACACCCACAGTGTGTAAAGCGTGTATGAAAATGCAGAAAATGCTATGGGAAAAATAAAATTTCACTACAATTTTTTTTTTTGGGATAGCACAATAGAAGAAATATTGATCAATTGCATGTCACACTCCTGCACACATGCAGAAAACACAGCAACATTTTATTTTTTTGCAATGTTTTTGCAATAGCAGAATACACCCAGAGTATGGTGTATCTCTTAGTAAAATATGCAGTGATGGTGCACTGAGCTTGCAGATAAAAGTTATATTTTGTCTGGCACTGGCCTCATGGCACTGTTAAAAGACTGTGCACTGCACCCCAGCCAGGGTACAATTGATTTAGGAATCTGGTGAATAATTCTCTCTCCCTCTTTCCCTCAATAAAGACACTCTCTAGTCTCTAGCTATGTAGATCGCTCACTGACTATTACTAATTTGAAGATATTTCAGGAATGTGGACTGACTTGTAAAAGGCGCCAATACATCGCCGAACACCAGACCCGAACCCGAACATACAGTCAATAGTTCAGTTTCGGGTCCGGGACACGGAAACCCCAAAAGTCCGGTACGGACCCGAACTTTACAGTTCGGGTTCGCTCAACCCTAATCACCAGTCATATCTAGACTCATCTATGGAAACAGCACAACACATGTCAGTGGTTCAATAGCACCCATGCCCCCCAGATATTAACCGTATAGGGGGTCCCTTACTTGTAAAAAGTAAACATCAACTAAGCTTATATCCAAAGGCAGATATGCACACAGCTCTCTAATGGCATAATTATCTAAAAAATCTTCATAATCCATGGGAGCAGGTCAGTGACAAAAGCATTATGCTACTATCCGACACCAGTATATATTTGGCACAGGGCCCCCCTTCCCCAAAGCACCCCCCCATGTTGAGGGCATGCGGCCTGGTACGGTTCAGGAGGGGGGGGCACTCGCTCATCCCCACCCCCCTTCCTGACCGGCCTGGCTAGCTTTCTTCTTGCCACTCTTTCATAAAGGGCAGATTTGTGGAGTGCATGACCAATAGTTGTCCTGTGAACAGATTCTCCCACCTGAGCTGTGGATCTCTGCAGCTCCTCCAGAGTTACCATGGGCCTCTTGGCTGCTTCTCTCATTGATGTTCTTCTTGCCCGGCCTGTCAGTTTAGGTGGACGTCCATGTCTTGGTAGGTTTGCAGTATTACCATACTCTCTCCATTTCCGGATGATGGATTGAACAGTGCTCCATGAGATGTTCAAAGCTTGGGATATTTTTTTATAGTCTAACCCTGCTTTAATCTTCTCCATAACTTTATCCCTGACCTGTCTGGTGTGTTCCTTGGCCTTCATCGTGGTGTTTGTTCACTAAGGTTCTCTAACAAACCTCTGATGGCTTCACAGAACAGCTGTATTTATACTGAGATTAAATTACACACAGGTGGACTTTAGTTGCAAATTAGGTGATTTCCGAAGGCAATTCGTTCCACTAGATTTTAGTTAAGGGTATCAGAGTAAAGGGGGCTGAATACAAATGCACGCCACAATTGTCAGCTATTTATTTGTAAAAAAAAAAATTAAAACCATTTATCATTTTCCTTCCACTTTACAATTATGTGCCACTTTGTGTTGGTCTAGCACATAAAATCCCAATAAGATACATTTACGTTATTGGTTGTAATATGACAAAATGTGGAAAATGTCAAGGGGTATGAATATTTTTTCAAGGCACTGTAGGCCCTGAACTGTGATCTACTCTTCATGGATACTTCCAGGCTCACACATCTTCCAAAACAATAAAAAAGAAATCACAAGTTAACTAAGGCTGTTAGTTTAAAATAGTTTAGTTTAAGCAGCTCTGTGATAAATCTGATGCCGTTAAAAGGATGATGTTTTAACACTGCTGTATTTAGAATGACAAACTGCTCCTACACTAAAGAACAATACAGCTGAATTCACTTCTTCTGAAACATCTGTGCCAGCGTGGAGCCTTGCCAAGACACAGGAGCGCCGTCACAATGTCTCCTTGTGGAGGGCACAGCGTTTGTTTTTCGTGCTCAATAGGAGCAGATCAGCCAAGGTGAATGCACAATTACACATAAAGAAAGATTATCGGTAAAAAAAATACTCTCTTTAAGCACCAAGACTTTGGTTGCTTTAAAAAAATGGCCTTTCTACTGAGCGATAATACTTTTAGGTGCATCGCAGTACAACGAAGAGTACATCAAAAGAGTTGGTGTGAAATTCCTGCTCTCTTTCATACACAGCTTCTGCCTCAGTGATTTAAGAAAGTAGCTTGTAAGTTTTGTAATTGACAAAATAAGTGAACTCTAATAGAAGAGGGGACAGGGATAAGATTGAAGGAGGTAGAAACTTTGCTTGCGAACACTTGAATAAAAGATTTAAAGCTTTACTTTAGTCAAACAACTTCTTTAAACAGTGGGTCTATCTCTACTACTTATGCCTCAATTGTGTAAGGGCATGCACCTAACCTTCTCCTATGTGCAGGAAAGTGAGAGAAAGACTTATGCTTAGTAAGGGGGCTTTTAAACTAGGCGACGGGGGGGAGGGTCCAGAGGTAGAGATTGTCAGCGCGGAACATATTCCACTGATAGGTTGACTAAAGCACATAAACCCAAGGTACAGTATATATAGTAACAAGCCCTGTTTGGAATCTCGGAACACCTAATAAGAGGACAGTATGTGACCAGTCTAAACTACGTGGCATGTTCACCAATGCCAGGAGCCTGGCGGACAACATAGGGGCACTAGAGATACTGTTGTACGAGGAGGATTTCGATTTTGTGGGAATTTCAGAGACTTGGTACAACAGCTCTCATGAATGGCTAGAAACCATTCAAGGGTATTTCCTTTATCGCAGGGATGGGGGGGGGGGGGGGGTATGCCTGTATATCAAGAATAATATACAAGTAAATGTGAGAGATGACATCACTAAGGGAGCTAGGGAGGAGGTGCAATCCTTATGGGTAGAGATTCAAAGGGATGAAACTAAGGGGAAAATAATACTGGGAGTATGCTATAGGCCCACTAACCTGAGGAAGGAGGGGGAGACGGACCTACTATCACAATTTGGATTAGCAGCGAGGATGGGAAGTGTTATCATAAAGGAGGATTTTAATTATCCAGACATAGACTGAGCGGAAGGAACCACGCATTCGTCTAAGGCTCACCAGTTCCTAAATGTCTTGCAAGACAATTTCATGGGTCAGATGGGAAACAACTAGAAAAAAAATGTCACTAAAGCTACTGATTACCTACAATACAGACCTGATCACGGATATGAAAATAAATGGAAATTTAGGAAGCAGCGATCACAGGTCAATTAGCTTCAGTATAAATCACACAAATTGGAGACATAAGGGAAATACAAAGACACTGAATTTCAAAAGAGCAAACTTCCCCAAACTACAAACCTTGCTAGAAGATATAAATTGGGATAAAATCTTAAGAGCAAAGAACGCGGAGGAGAGATGAGTTTGCTTTAAGAGCATATTAAATAAGGGCATTGGGAAATAAATTTAAAAGAGCGAACAAAAGTCCCAGATGGCTTAAATCCAATGTAAAAATGCATATAAAGGAGAAGGCCTTAAAAAAATACAAGGCTAAGGGATCATCATCATCAGAATTCAGACTTTACAAAGAATGCAGCAAGAAATGTAAGGGTACAATTATGGTGGCTAAGATAGAACGCGAAAGACACATAGCGGAGGCAAGCAAAAAAAATCCTAAGAAATTCTTTAATTATATAAACAGTATAAAAGGGAGGACAGACCATATTGGTCCCATAAAGAATGAGGAAGGAAATCTGGTTACAAAGAATGGGGAGATGGCGAAGGTATTTAATTTATTCTTCTCCTCAGTCTTCACAAAGGAATCGGGGGGCTTCAGTAACCAAAACTGCAGTGTTTATCCTCATAACACATCACAGGAAGCACCCTCATGGCTAACAGAGGACAGAATTAGAAATAGAAGTGGAAAACTTAACAATAAGTCACCGTGACCAGATGGCTTGCACCCAAGGGTCTTTAGGGATCTCAGTCAAGTAATTGCCAGACCATTGTTCCTAATTTTTACTGACAGTCTACTGACTGGAATGGTACCAGCTGATTGGAGAAAAACAATGTAGCTCCAATATTTAAAAAAGGGCCAAAATACATCCCTGGGAATTGCAGACCAGTTAGCCTGACATCAATAGTATGCAAGCTCTTGGAGGGGATGATAATGGACTATATGCAAGATTTTAGTAATGAAAATGGCATCATTAGCAGTAATCGGCATGGATTCATGAAGAATCATTCTTGCCAAATCATTCTATTAATATTCTATGAGGAGGTGAGCTGCCATCTAGTTAAAGGAAGGCCCGTAGACGTGGTATATCTGCATTTTGCAAAAGCATTTGACACAGTTCCCCATAAACATTTACTGTACAAAGTAAGGTCCGTTGGCATGGACCATAGGGTGACAATGGTACAATTTCGTATCTTGACATTTTTGTTCATGTAGGCAAAGCAAGTTTTGGTAAAAGCATGGTGGTCTTCTACTCCCACTATTAGGTAAGTAAAACATAAAATGATATAGTTTTGATTAAACAAAATGATGTTGTGATTCTTAAAGATGGAAATTTGAGATCTGGACCCCATGGGTTGGACCCTACCTCCCTCATTGGCCCTTGTAGGCCCTTTGATAGATCAATCTCACAGATGACTCCGCTGACCCATAACGTGTGGAAACCTAGCATAGATTTTTGCCTCCGTGTCACAGTTTTTTTATTTTTTTTAACTTTGTATCTTCTTTCTGCCCACTTTCTCAAGTCATTGGACTTTTTTTTCCAGAAAAAGGTCGACAACAGGGCATGTCATCTGCATAAAATCTTCTTTGTTTACTTCAAATCCATCCAGGTAAATGTCAGCAAAAGTCAGCCCATTGGAGGACAGGCAAGCTATATTTCTAGCACAGCCAGAAAACTGACCATGCTGGGATGGATGTGCTCTCATGCTTAGCGAGGTTAATCTGAAATAATAAAGCAGGAGGACTGGCACCAGGTATTTCACACAAAGGGAGCAATACAAAGAGAACTGTATACTGTTATATCCAAGTACATGGTACAACAGGCCCATATCAGGAATATGAAATGTTGAGGTGAATTTTAAAGCGGATCTGCACACAATTTTAAAAGTTAAGCTCACTGATTTCTGAATATAGCACAGTTCCTACCTTAAGATATGTGGCTTGCCTGTGTTATGTCCCTGGGGCTGTGGGCGGGGATTTTGCAGGTATTCGCATCATTTCCTGTCCTCGCCGCACTGTCTCCTGGGATCTCGTGTCATTCATCCCAGGAGTCAGTGCGGAGAGCCGCCGCAAAATCTTGCGGGATTTCAACTCTCCCCATTCTGAGAGAGCTTCACATCACAACGGGGGCGGGAACTTCCTAAGACGCCACTCGTTGTGATGGCAACAAATATGTTTACGCCGCTCAGCGCAGTTACCACTGAGCATGCGTTAGAACCAGCAAGGAATGCTGGTACATCTACTGTACTGGAACAAGGAAGTGATTGCTTGTGGGCTTCAAATGCCCACAAGTAAGATGAAAACTGCTGTATATTATTTTTTATAACTTACGATTTTAAAGAAAAACGGACATGGATAGCGGAAAATAACACTAAAAGTGAGTGTGACATTAGAAAGATAGGAATTTTAAACTGTAAAAAAAATAAAAAAATTGTGTGTGCAGATCTGCTTTAACTCCAGGCAGATATAAAATATACAGCATAATTCAGATCTGTATGCATTAAGATCATCTATTTTTTAATGCCACAGCACTTTCTAAAACCAGACTTTCCAAAACTGAGAAAGAAGCTACAAAACATCATCACCATTACAGAACAAGTCCAAGTTGGATGTGATCAGAGCCGATCCGCCCTATACGCGGACTACGCAAGCTGCGTAGGGCCCCGCGGCGGATCGGCTCTGCTCGGGGGCCCCTGGGGCCGCTGCCGCCACTGTGAGGGCAGCGGCGCCTGAAAAAAGATGGCCGCGGGGTCGACATGCAACTGCGCATGCGCCCGCCTTTCCGAAAATTGCCGAGCAGCGGCAACAGCGCTGGCGCATGCGCAGTAGCCCGACATGGCGCATGCGCAGTTGCATGTCGGCCCCGCGGCGATCTTTTTTTCAGGCGCCGCTGCCCTCACAGTGGCGGCAGCGGCACCAGTGACACGATGGCGCCAAGTGGCGCCATTTTTAAAAATAAAACGTCCCCTCCGCAGCCTCTTACCTCCTGGGCCCCCTCCCCCTCGCAGCCTCTTACCTCCTGGGCCCCCTCCCCCTCGCAGCCTCTGACCTCCTGTCCCCCCTCCCCCCTCAAAGCCTCTGACCTCCTGCCCCCCCTTCCTCAGCCTCTGACCTCCTGCCCCCCCTTCGCAGCCTCTGACCTCCTGCCCCCCCTCGCAGCCTCTGACCTCCTGTCCCCCTCCTGCAGCCTCTGACCTCCTGTCCCCCCCCCTCGCAGCCTCGGACCTCCTGCCCCCCCCCCCCTGCAGCCTCTGACCTCCTGTCTCCCCCCCCCCTCGCAGCCTCGGACCTCCTGCCCCCCCCTGCAGCCTCTGACCTCCTGTCCCCCCCCTTCGCAGCCTCGGACCTCCTGTCCCCCCCTGCAGCCTCTGACCTCCTGTCCCCCCCCCTCGCAGCCTCGGACCTCCTGTCCCCCCCTGCAGCCTCTGACCTCCTGTCCCCCCCCTTGCAGCCTCTGACCTCCTGTCCCCCCCTTGCAGCCTCTGACCTCCTGTCCCCCCCTTGCAGCCTCTGACCTCCTGTCCCCCCCCTTGCAGCGTCTGACCTCCAGTCCCCCCCTTGCAGCCTCTGACCTCCTGTCCCCCCCCTTCGCAGCCTCTGACCTCCTGTCCCCCCCCCCTTCGCAGCCTCTGACCTCTCCTGTTGCCCCCCACAGCCTCCCACAGCCTCTGACCTCTCCTGTTGCCCCCCCGCAGCCTCTGACCTCTCCTGTTGCCCCCCCGCAGCCTCTGACCTCTCCTGTTGCCCTCCCCCGCAGCCTCTGACCTCTCCTGTTGCCCTCCCCCCACAGCCTCTGACCTCCCCTGTCCCATCCGCAGCCTCTGACCTCCCCTGAGTCAAGAGAGGGAGCGCAGCCAGGATGGGGGTCATGGGAGAAGTCAGACATGTATGGACTGTGGAGAGGAAACTATGGGATAAAACCAGAGCCACCAAGCTGGAGCCGACTGACTGAGCCCTGCATGATGCACCTGAGAGGAGGTCAGTGACAGCACCGCCAGGCCAGTCTAGGGGGGGTCAATACAATATTGTAAGGGGGCACTGATATAAAGGTTTCCCCCTTATCAGTAAACCCCCTTATCTTAATGTTTTCTTTCTCTGGTCACCAGAGTCCTCCCCACAGTCCCAGAGTTCCCCTTTACATCATAGTATGCAGGATTCCACCTTACAGTGCAAGGGGGAACTCTGATGTAAAGGGCAATGACCCCGATGTAAGGAGGGGCTTTATAGGGATGCTCTCTGGGGACCCTGATGTAAGGGGGGTGCTCTCTGGGGACCCTAATGTAAGGGGGTGCTCTCTGGGGACCCTGATGTAAGGGGGGTGCTCTCTGGGGACCCTGATGTAAGGGGGGTGCTCTCTGGGGACCCTGATGTAAGGGGGGTGCTCTCTGGGGACCCTGATGTAAGGGGGAGGCTCTCTGGGGACCCTGGTGTAAGGGGGAGGCTCTCTGGGGACACTGGTGTAAGGGGGAGGCTCTCTGGGGACCCTGGTGTAAGGGGGAGGCTCTCTGGGGACCCTGGTGTAAGGGGGAGGCTCTCTGGGGACCCTGGTGTAAGGGGGAGGCTCTCTGTGGACCCTGGTGTAAGGGGGAGGCTCTCTGGGGACCCTGGTGTAAGGGGGAGGCTCTCTGGGGACCCTGGTGTAAGGGGAGGCTCTCTGGGGACCCTGGTGTAAGGGGAGGCTCTCTGGGGACCCTGGTGTAAGGGGGGGACCCTGATGTAAGGGGGGGCTCTCTGGGGACCTTGGTGTAAGGGGAGGCTCTCTGGGGACCCTGGTGTAAGGGGAGGCTCTCTGGGGACCCTGGTGTAAGGGGGGGGGGGGGCTCTCTGGGGATCCTGATGTAAGGGGTGGCTATCTGGGGACCCTGATATAAGTGGGGGATCCACACTCAGATATGTAAAGATATATATATTGTATACATGTCTGTTCTATTTTGTTGTACTTATTCTTTGACTGTTTTGTTTAAAGGAGGGAGGATTGTATTGGGAGCGCTGAAGTGTCAGGTGTGACTGTGTGGCAATGGCAAATGGTTTACATAGCTCACGGCATCACGGGTCAGGTAGAGGGCCCCTCAGCAGAATTTTGCTTAGGGCCCCAGGGAGGTCAGGATCGGCACTGGATGTGATTACCTACTACTAGCTATACCTCCTCTCTCATTTTCCAGTTCTCATTTCTCAAGTAGCTTTGAAAGTACTGAAACTGGGGGTGCATGCACGGCACAAATCTGGACGGACATTGGTAGGCAGAACTCTGAGTGCAGCAGGGATTTCTGCAGCCTCCCCAGGGCCATTTAGCATTTATTTTGTTTCCTGACATACCCGTACTCCTGGTGCATGCCGACATCCAAAAGGAAGACAAAGCAAAGACCACTTACAAACTATCTTCTCTGGGTTTGGGAGCAGGCCGGGATGCCTCAAGATGGTGCCCGTTTCGCCACATGCACAGACAGCCCCCCAGAGACACCATAGACAGTGAGTACCCGGTCCAGCTCACAAAAGTGGAAGATTGGCCGTGTATGAAAAACTGGCTGATAAGTTTCAGACAGAATTACGTAAATCGAAGTCTTTGAGATGGTCCAGGTCTAGATTCCTATTGCATAGCAACTCGGCTTCTGCTATGTTTGCGAAAAAGCTTAACCAGTCTATTCAGCCCCCTCATTCTTATAAACTTAAGAATTCTGCTGGGAATACTGTCTCCCATCCCACAGAAGTACTCCAGATTTTTTCTAAATGTTATCAGGATCCCCCACCTCTCTGCCTTGTTCTTCTGCTAAATTCTGGCTGGAAGCTCTACCTCTCCCGACATTGTCGAAGGAGCAGATGCAAACCGTAAATGCCCCTTGCACGGAAACAGAAATTCATTCCATAATAACCTCCCTGAAAACATCTAAAACCCCTGGCCCAGATGGATTTTCAACCTCTTATTATAAAAAAAATCATAATCAACTCATTCCTAGTCTAAAGACTCTTTTTAATTACATCCTCAAAGGTAACACCTTCCCTGATTATATGCTCATGGCAAACATGTCCCTTATACCCAAACCGAATAAAGACCATTCCCTCCCACAAAATTATCAACCGGTCTCATTTATCAACAATGATTTAAAAATATTCGGTCACTCTTTGGCAGATAGACTCTCTGTCAGGGCTGGGCTCAGCCCTTCCTTCTCTGAGATGGCCGCTCAGCTGTCGGCTACTTGCCAGCTCCCATCTCTCTCCAAAGTTACCTAGCTGAAATTGATTCTGCTCGTCAGTCCTGCCTACTTAAGCCGTCCAGTCCAGAGGAGCTCTGCCTTTGCCTTGGTCACATCACAAGAAACTATCTCCTGCGTTCCTGTTTTAAAGACTGTCATTGCTGACATCCCTTCAGGCTACAGATCCTGCTTGCTGTTCCACTACTTTGATCCCTGACTCATGGCTTGGCTGACGATCTGTTCCGGTTACTGAACTTTGGCTATGTTTTGACTACGTTTGTTCTTTTAACTTTTATTATTAAACAAGTGTGATTTAACTGTAGTTCTGTCTCGGTCTAATTTCATGGTTTCTGACACTGTCAGGGATCAGATTGGAGACTAAGTTGACGAGGTCGGCCTCTCATATATCTCCTGTCCTGGCTCTGCTGAAGGTGAAACAGAGGAAGCCGAAGGACAAGAGGAACACGAGTACCTGAAGAGGATTGCCAGGATCCAGCAGTCTAGAACAAGCTGCGGTGTGCAGAGCAGGAACAAAAGGCAGCCAGGCAGGTAACCGGGGGTTAACTGAAGCCAGGGACTTAGACAGGAGCAGGGTCTCAGGAGTAGCCAGGTGGGCAGTGCGGCACCAAATCATCAGACAGGAGCAGGGTCAAATAGGAAGTGGGAATCAGGAACCAGTAGTCAGAGATATGGGGAAGTCCAGGAGCAAAGTCAAGGAAAGCCAGGGGTTCAGCAACGGGTATCAATCAGGCAAAAGCAGGAGTCACAGGGTACGACTACAGGACAGCTGAAGATCAGTCAGCAAGATGTTGGAGACAAGACTCCCTTTAAATAGGCCATCTGGCACCAAGGAGAATTAGGTCCGTGTGCGCGCTGATGTGTGCATGTACGCCCACGTGTGTGTGGACCCCCGTGTGCATGCGCACGCTTGTTCGCACATCTATGCGCGTGAATCGTCTCACAGGAATTCCCTGACAGACACTCTCCAACATTATAACTTCACTGATCTCCCCTGACCAAACAGGTTTTATCCCAACCAGGCAGATCACGGATAATATTTGGTTAGCCACAAATGTTATCTAAGAAAAAGGTGCTCTGGTCAGAAAGGGGGTAAATTCTTCCGGGGCTGAAGCAGTTAACCCACCCTTGCAGTGCTGGCACAACCCCACTGCAAGGGATATTTTTTTATTTGCCTGGAGTTGGTCTTTAACTTATTTGCAAACTGTCTTCCGTATCTCCATCACGCACTGATCACCTCATTACATTTCTATCCATACAGTCAAGGACATCCTGCGGAGTAGTCTGGGGAAGTCCATTGAGAGGATGCCTATCTCACATTTTAGGGCAATAAGAAAAAATCTCTATGAATTTCCCAAGAGAGTCGAAGAATAATATATTTAGAAGATCTTAGTTGATTTCTCAGCTTGAAGCCCTCAGGTCTTCAAAAGATTACCTTCTAAACATATCACAGCTTTTTGTGCTCATATCATGAATTGCTTTTCTGCTTTTTTGTCCACATAATAAACTGCTTGTCTTGTCTTTCCTTTGAATGAGCTTGTTGAATATTTGCATGTGGTAAGCGATAGGGATTTATTTACAGGTTGCAGTGAATTGGTATGCTCATGAATGTACGATGCTCTTTTAATAAATGAAAAATCAACTTTATTCACATGATGTCAACCCTTTTTTTTCGCGGGCAAGAATAAAAAAAGATGTGAATGCAAGATGTATTGAATGGAGACGAAGTGAGAAAGTATACGACTGATTCCGTCTAAGCAACTAAATAGCTTTCATCTACATTCATACAGCATGGCAGAATATCCTAATTATCTTACATTTCATGCTTGAACTGCAGAAAAAGTACAACTATACTCTATCAGTAAAAAAGAAAAAATCTACATCAAATCACTTTTCAAATGCAAGTAAACTGTGCTATGTAGGAAGTTATGAAGAATTAGCACTGGATACCAAATGTTCATGAACATAGGCATGCTGGATCCATTTTCAAACTACGGACTGTTACTTGTTACTGATGGGAATACACCCTCCCAGTTCATCCGCATAAATAACTAACTAACACAGACCAGGTCCCCCCACCTTCGCCATACCTTTAGCTGTTGATGACAGATCCCCTTCCCTACCTAAGGGGTCAGTCAGGCGAGGCCCACATCAAGGGGGCCAATTGAACAGATACATACCCTATATTGTCAAAAGTATTGGGGCGCCTGCCTTTACACGCACAAGAACATTAATGGCATCCCAGTCTTAGTTTGTAGGGTTCAATATTGAGTTGGCTTCAACTCTTCTGGGAAGGCTGTCCACAAGGTTTAGGAGTGTGTCTATGGGAATGTTTGACCATTCTTCCAGAAGCGCATTTGTGAGGTCAGGCACTGATGCCCAAACTCACTCATCCATGTCTTTATGGACCTTGCTTTGTGCATTGGTGTGCAGTCATGTTGGAACAGGAAGGGGCCATCCCCAAACTGTTCCCACAAAGTTGGGATAAGTCTGATAAGTTTAATGCCCCCCAAATGTTACTCAACCTGGAAGCCTTAAAAAGTTCACCTTCAGCAAGATTTGGCCAACATGCTGTATTTTCTTGATTGAGGTATTTCATGTATATGCAACTTTGTGGTCACTAGAGGGAGGTGATGATCATAGGAAATAAACATATTAGTCACATTACAAAGATTATTTGCAAGGTTAGCTTGTTTTAAGCTGTAAACAAGTTGGCGAGGATCATGAATGGTGTCACTGACCAAAAATGGTCATTCATAGCAACCAGATTTAGACGATTATGTTTGGCTAGGGGCTTTGAGCACCAATAAAGGTGAATTTTATTCAAAGCAACAAGGGTGTAAATAAAGCCATAGAAGACTATGTGACTGCTGTGGGGCAGAAATAAAGGGGGCCCAGAGCTCTTTGACTACACCGTGATTTTCGCAGGTAGCATTACACCATGGTAAATACATATTGGATAAAATGAATGTATTTATAGATTAGGGACCAAAAAATGGTTATGAACAAAAAATACAAGTGATTTGTATTTCGTTCTGCTATAAAAACTGCCTTTGAAATGAAAATTAAAGAGAAGTGGATTTTTTACATGGTCTCATCACAGATAGCAAATAGTCATGCTCTCCTTTCCTTAGCAGCACCTATCCTAAGCACCGATCCTCGTCCAAAACTTTACTCTATCCCTTCTAATCTTAAAACTCTCAGCAAATTTACTTTTGAAATGTCCTTCTGTAGGTTTGTTCGATTTATTTTTCACCTTCAATCCAATGCTGTCCTGTTCTCCGTAAAAAGATGTCTGATAGGTCGAATGCCCCCAAACGTTACTCAACCTGGAAGCCTTAAAAAGTTCACCTTCAGCAAGAATTTCCAAAAATCCCCTTATGCATTTCTTTATTTTCTGCATATTATATTCTGGCACTCCTCCTGTTTTAAATGGTGCAAGAATAAAAATATATGAAGTAATGAACAAAATTTAAAAAAACACAGAGCAAAAGAACCTTCTGTATATACTCGAGTATAAAATATAGTTTTTCAGCACATTTATTGTCCTGAAAATTCCCCCCTCAACTTTATCCTGGAGTCAAGCACTTTCCTGCAGCAGAGAATGACATTTTCCAAACCGACTTTGGGGCCCCATTTCTCAGGGCCACTTGGTGCTAGGAACCCAGTGGTACTAGCACTACAACATATCCAAAGATGGGGATCGGGTGACCCCGAGATACGGGGGCCCAAAAGTCGGTCAACTGTGTCCATCTGCAGCAATGTCCCGAGACCCCACATTTTGGCTGCAGCTAGGGGGCATTTAGAACCCTTAACTACCAAGTTTGAAGTTCAGGGGACCTATGGCTGCAAATGGGCACAGTGAGGCTGCAAATGGGCATTGTTGACCCTCTTTTTCCACTTACAGTAGCTGCGCATTTCTCACCCTAGGCTTATACTCGAGTCAGTAAGTTTTCCCATTTTTTTGTGGTAAAATTAGGTGCCCTGGCTTATATTTGGGTCGGCTTATACTCGAGTATATATGGTAGTTATATCCAGGAGAACTAAAAAACAAGGAGGGATTGTTTAATGATGGTAATGAATATTATAGAGGAAGTAATCATGTATCAATATATTGTCAGTTTGGTCAAAAGACCCTTTGACTAACTCATAGAAAGAGAGAAAGGGGCACTGGAACATCTGGAAATGAGTGATTCACAATACAAAATAATGGAAACTATTCATAATAGTGTGTGAGATCTCATTCATAGTTTAAATCTCTAGGGATGCAAGGGACCTCTGATCTGAAGTTCATTTCATCAAGGCAGTTGTGTGCATCATCCCAGGCTCAAGTTCCCCATTAATAAGTAACATTTGGTTTTATGCTGGGTACAATCAGGAAGTTTTTTTTAATTGTTCAACCCAGCAGGCTAATGAACAAAAATATGCTGATTGCTGTACTAACACACCGAGCTATTATGTTATGACATGGGGATTGCATGCCCCCCCCCCCTTTCAACGCCAGAACACAGTAGTCAGCACTCACAGCCATTGGGCTGATTGGATGCTGGTTTTCCAGCATGCTCGTTGGGTTCAACAGACACCAGTTGTGAGACCGGCTCCTGTTGAACAAGAAGCTATACACACTGGCTGAAAGTTGTCACGTTCCTTCCCAACCAACAGTTTTGATCAATTTTCGACCCGTGTGTACCCAGCTTTAGACTGTGGTGCCTTGAGATTTCTACTTTAAGGCTGTATTCATACACAAGAGAGGCAATTGGCAGCTCTCTGTTCGGTAGGGAGCTGTGTGGTAAGCAATTCAGTGCATTCCACAGCTCCCTTTTTTTTTCTCACTGAACTTTATTTAAAGCATACAATATAGTATACTTCCTTCATGTCACAATTGTTTTCTGTGTGCATTGTAAAAGTCCAGTCACTGCACATAGTGTGCATGCAGCTTTAAAGGGTGCAGAGATTGAAAAAAGTTTGAGCAGCGCTGTAACCATTTCTCACTCTACCCAATACTTAAGAAAAGTATTGCCTAGATGCAATGGTCTCAAAACTGTGGCTCGAGGGCCAGATGCAACTCTTTGCTTGCATTTATCTGACCCTTGGGGCACTAGTCCTCCACTGATATGAGATACTATTCTGCCAAATTGGGGCACCATTTCTCCCACTGACACCAACAATGGAGCACTAAGTCCTCCCACTGACATCAATAATGGGGCACTGTTTCTCCCACTGACACCAACAATGGAGCACTAAGTCCTCCCACTGACATCAACAATGGGACACTGTTTCTCCCACTGACTTCAACGATGGAGCACTAGTAATCCCACTGACATCAACAATGGGGCACTATTCTTCCCACTGACATTAAAGATGGGGCACTATTCCTCCCCTGACATCAACAAAAGGGGCACTATTCTTCCAACTGACATCAATGATGGGGCACTACTCCTCCCACTGACATCAACAATGGGGCACTATTCCTCCCACGGACATTAGCAATGGGGGCGCTATTCATTCCACCCACTGACATCAACAATGGGGCACTATTACTCCCACTGACATCAATGATGGGACACCATTACTCCCAATGACATCAACAATGGGGAACTATTTCTCTGACTGACACCAACAATGGGGCACTATTCCTCTGATGCCAGGACAATTTCCACTCCCGCTGGCCACAGCCCTTCTAAAGCCTGACGGACCATAAACTGGTCCTTTGTTTAGAAAGTTTGAAGACTCCTGGCCTACAGCCACACTTTAAGGAGTCAGCGACTATTCTCAGCTCCAAAAGCCCCATCCCAAAAGACGGTATTGCCCACTGCCAAAGACCTCCCTACCCCACAGATGGTTGGAATTTAACAGCTTTTGCCTCATTCTAAACTGAGTTACTACCTAATATGAGAAAGAAACTACTTCTTAGTTATTTAGGCCACATTTGTTGTGTTTCCTTTCCTATTGCAGATCTTTTTGTTTGTATAGTCCCATACATATTAGATGTTATAAATTATTATTATTCGATATGCAATTATATTTTACTTCAGATAGTCTTACGTAAGAAAGAAGGTACAAAAAACGAGGCACTCTACATCTTGTAAGTACAGGCTTATGCTCCTTTATCATAAAACTGGGTCTGGTTTTGTACTGCTGACAGGTCCACATTGGTTTAAGCTGTTAACTAGCCAGAAGGAGACTACCATAGCCGAATGACATTGTGCCAAAGGTATAAAGATAAACTAAAGAAACCCTTGACACATTTCAACAGTGTTATTCGGAAGAGCTTAGGAAGATTGGCAGTTTTAGTAGATGTTCCATTGGCTTATCTGATTAGGAAGAAAATTTTCATCAGCAGAATATGACCTTTTAACTTCCCCTACAAAGACATATGGTTTCAGTCATATTAACTTAGAGCGAGAGTGATGTATTAAAATATGCACTGTAAGAAAAGAGCCAGGGATTGTTATGTGACCTTTTTACGCTGGCAAAAATATCAATAAAAAAGAGCCCTCTTTTGGACTCCTCTAGATAAATATCAAATGAACACATTTCTAACAAGGCCATTGAAGCTTCTTTTTTATCTATTTCCGAAGGAGGATAATGGCAACAATTTTAAACTGGTGATTACATCTCGCCTTTCATCTTCATCTTTAAAATGCTAAAACATCCTGATACTCCAATAATAAATAAATTGAGCGATTAAAATCAACAATGTCGAGTTTGAATGTTACAAGTGGATTGGTGAATTTTAATATGGATTTACAGTCATTCTTTAAAAAGGGTATGTTAAAGGGTCATTTCAACTCATCCCCAGCTGTCATAGTTGGAAATTGATTCTTGTGGACCTTATGTGACGTGACTTGCTAGATCCCCTTCTGGGTAGTTCATACAGTGGTCATTTTATGTAAGCTCATACCTCCATAAAAAGTCATCCTCTTTTCAGAAAAAATGCAGTTCTGGCCTTGCTCTGGTATGTAGGAAAGGTGCAGTTAGCTTGCCTGCCACTAGATGGCTTTATGACCATTATGACATGGTAAGGGTACAGTTATAAGCAGGTGTTTGCTCCCCTTTTTTAGAAACCCCTCTTGTAGTGATGTAATGGGTGGAGATAGTGTCCACATAAATACCAACTGTGGGTGGGGTCCAGAGTCCAGGATGTGAGAAAAGAACACCCCAGAGCTTCCAATATGTAATTGTGTACTGAGCTGATCCAAAGCCGTGCTGAATTCCTAGGCAAGATGATACAGATTGTAGTTGCATTGTCTACCCCTGAACTTCTTCTGCAGGTCCTGTAGAGTGGTGCAATTGGGGGCCTGGACAGAGTCTTCTTATGTGATTAGAAGCTAAAACCTGTGAATAGCTGTCATCAGGGAGCATGTCTGGCTAGGGCAGAGCTATAGAAGGGACATTTGGAAAAGGCAGC
The DNA here is from genome assembly GCA_028564925.1 of Lithobates sylvaticus. NCBI lineage: Eukaryota > Metazoa > Chordata > Amphibia > Anura > Ranidae > Lithobates > Lithobates sylvaticus. The sequence goes on from CM053031.1 coordinate 35,270,859, forward strand.
TACTAATAGAGGCACTTTGTCCCCCTGACCCTCAGCTGCAGGTTCTGTGACTCTGTGATGGATAGCCTAGGGCCAGGGATTAACATTACTATTGAAGCACACACCAGCAGCCTGCACTCACATATTGTAAGTTTCAGCTGCCTCTCTCTCTCTCAGACTTTTTAGGTGGTGGGAGCAGATTTGGGGAGGGAGAGGAGCTCTGTACTAGAAGTGGGGGAGAGCGCCGGGGGAATTGAGCTCTGTACTGGAATCCTGGAGGGGGGGTTACTGGGGAGGAGAGCTGTGTAATGAAGAGGTGTGGGAGGGAGAATTTGGGAGTAAATTATTTTTGGTTGTAGACTGGCTTGTTAGAGATGCACTCCACAACCCTGCACTCTGTACACAGAACCCTCCTAGACCCTGCACTCTGAACGTAGTGTACTCCTGTAGTGTTGGTATGTAACAAGGCACCCGTTAGTGCAATTTGGCCACACCTAACAGATGCTGTGATCCCTCGCCAACGCCCCCCTTGGGAGGTTGAGTTTCTGCACCTTTTTTTCTGAGATAAAAAAAAAGCTTTGGGCCCAGCCACCCAAAAAGAACAGACCACTCATGAAAGCAATGGGCCGATGGGGAAAAATCTCCCCTAACTGCTCCTTCAATCTGTGTAATTATTGACAGTGTAATGATGTGTGGCTTTTCCTGTGAACTGGCTGGAGTGGTTAACTTTTTTTAAATTATTTATAATTATAATTTGTAATATGTAGCATGAAGGGGTTAATGTGCTGCCACTGGTCACTGATGCATTTGTTTCACCTGTGTCAGTGTTTAACTCCTTAATGCAGCATAAAGGGTTAATTAACACTGACGCTGGTGCCACTAATGCAGCACAAAAGGGATTAACTAAGTGCCAGTCGTCACTAATGCATCAGTGACCAATGACAGTACATTGACCCCTTCATGCTACATATTTTTAACAGCATTGTTAAATAGTTTTTTTTTTTAACAACCCCCTATTTACCTGGTAGTGTGTTTAGCACATTTCAGTTACCCAACCAACCCGGAGGATCCAGCGCTGTCCAACTGAGAACCTTTTCTCTACTGCCAGTGCTCAGCCCCACACTGCCATGTTTTACTGTGATGTCATCGATAGGCTGCTGGCTGTTTCGGATTCAGCCAGCACACCTATAGAAGACTGGAGGAGGGGTGGAGCAGAGGGATAAAGATTCACTTTAAAGTAGAATTTCAGCTTAAACCTAACTAGCTAGCAATTTAATTAGAATTGTTTTAACAAAAAAAGGTTTGCGTTTTCATTTTATATCCTTAAAAAGGTCCACCAAAATCCTCAACACCAGGCCCATGATCATCTGCACCTGGATTTTATATTTCATATAAGGACACTTTTTATTCATGTGATATACTCACCTGATCAATTTGCTCATCACTGTTGTATGCACTTTCTTTATTCTTGTTCATATATATTTATTGTCATTTATTTACAGATAGTGCTGCAATATTTTTATTATATTTTTATTATATGTTATTTTAGTGTTTGTATCTCTGCACTGATTGCACGCTGCTGTTTATAGACCATTTTAGCGCTGACGTCACATTCATTTTATAGTTGTGCATTTGCATTTCTCCCTAAGCTCAGTGAAGTTGAGGTTTCTCACTGTTTTCAGTCGGTGTCACTATCGTCACTGGCTTATAGTATGAGGTTTCCTGCCAGGCTGAGATATGAATATTCATATTTTCACTAGCCATCCAAGTAGGGGGCTCAGGCCACTGGGGCATGATGGAGTAGAGTATAAATATTTGGGGATGTTGTGCATGTTGCTCTCTTGCCTCAGAATGTGGCCTGAGAAGTTGCTGCTGGACTGTCTATGCTGCTGGGCCCAGAAGCTTGATTGGGGCCTAGCATGTGCTGGGTTAATTCATCTACACACCTGGCCTAAGATTTACCAGCTGGGGAAGCTGCCATCTCTTAAGATTTGAATGCTGATTTATAGTGATGCTCTTCAGGGTGCTATCTGTGGCAGAGCCGGGGGCCCATATCTGCAACTACATAAATACCCCTGAGACTTCACCCTTGAGGATCCAATCTGCTAATACTTCACTATAAGGCAACAGGAAGCTATGTCTGGGCAGTTATTTGGTGGTCTTGTGAGTAAAAGACTGTTTGCTGATCCAGGTGAGATTTGGTGCTTTAAAGATATAGAAGTAAGTATGGCTTTTACAGGATACAACTCCCACAGTGCCCCTGATTTGGTCACTAGACATGTACACTGACAAAAAATATGTTTGTTTTAGTTTTACCTGTTTTCCAGCTTTTTTCGGAAATTAGAAAATTTGGAAATTTAGAAATTCAAAAATTCGTAGTTCGAAAATTCGGAAATTCAAAAAATCTAAAATTTGGAAAAAAGAAAGAAAATCAGTAAAGTTTGAAATAATAACAAACTAATAATAACTAACCATTAAATTATAGGTATTGGAATTTCCTTTCAAATTTGGCTGTTTGTGAACATAATGAATACAAATTTATCTGAAGTTCAGAATTATCCAAAATAATGAATGCCGCATCTAAACAAATGGAATCAAACAAATTAATAATAAATAATAATAATAAAAAGGTTTTATTATTATTATTTTTATTTATTATTATTAGATCATTGTTCCATTCGATTAGATGTGGCATTCATTATTTCAGATAATTCGTAACTTTGGATAAATTCGTACTTGTTCCCCAACAGCCACATTTTCAGATTATCATTCATTTGAATTTTCAGATTTTCATTCTTATTTCTGAAATTTCAAATTTCCAAAATTTCAAATTTCCAAAATTTTGAGTTTCCGAATTTCCAATTTCTCAAATTTAGAATTTTGCAAAATTTTGAATTTCCAAATTCCGAATTTCAGAAATTCAGAAATTTTGAATTTTCTGAAATTCAAAATTCTGAAATTCCGAAATTCTGAAATTCCGAAATTCTGAAATTCCGAAATTCTGAAATTCCGAAATTCTGAAATTCAAAATGTCATAAATTTGAAAATTCAGAATTATTGGAATTAACAAATTTGTCAAAATTAATTAAAAAACTAATTCGGAACTAAACAAATTGCACATGTCTACTGGCCACCCCTTTTAGTTTCAGAAGTCTAGAAGTGCTATTTACAGGACAGTGAAGTTAGTGTCCTTTTCTCGGAGCTAGCATTGATCTGAGTATCCCATGTCCTAAAATTCCTTAGCATTAAAAACTTAAAAGCCGTCCCTTAGACTGGTTGCTGGGTCAGAGTGCATGGAGTCGTATTGTTTGTGTGCTGGTAGCCTCTATATAATCAGGAAAAGAACCCTGATAATCATCATCATTTGTGCTGCCATTATCAGATTGAATATAGTGTTTTTACTACATTTAATCATCACCAATCAGAGGCAATTTCAGGGATACCACTAAACATGGTTCCCAATTGTTAGTGCTATATCAGTGCTGTCAGTAACAGTAGGGCCTCAGAACTTGGAGCCTGCAATACTTTGCGTTCCTGGTTCCACAGAAGAATGTATATAATTCTACTTTAATGACGAGACATAATGCAATAATAAGGGTCATTAATAACATTAATCTACAAATTGAGGCTCGGAACACTTTTTTTAAATCGTGGTAATCAACCAGTTGAGATGACGCCGTCTTTGCTCGCAGGGTAGGAGCAGACCGATCGATGCCTCAGATTAGAACAACTACAGTCTCTTTCTAGATTTGCTTGGGGCTCTACCTACTGGTTATAACATAAACAAATTTATAATAATTCATATTTACACAAATAACAGAAAAAATCTATATTTTTATTTTTTAGCACTTAAATTAATAAAGCAAATATAATAAAACTGTATAGGCTGATTGTTCTTATTACTCTTGTATGCTGTCTCCGTACATTGTGGAATTTCTTTTAAAAATTATGACATTGGGTCCGACTTGCCAGTTAAAATTAATTTAAGGAATATATGAGTTTTGCTGAAATTTATTACTGTAGAAAGGATGCTGGGCTGCCTTTAATTCACAGCTGATGGGTTGACAGATTGTTTCCTCAAAACACTGACAGTGGATATATAGCATGAAATTTTAGGCATCTGGAGAAAAAGCAAAAGCGAAAACTAATTTATAGTGGTGGCTTTGTATATTTAATTTAGTGAAAAGCTACTTGTAAACTTAAAATATAAATACTTCGAGGAAAAATTAATAATTTTCTGGTTAAGCAGACAACACATTTGCGAGGCAGAAATACACAGATCAGCCATAATATTATGACCACCCACCATAACATGAATACTCACCTAATACTGAGTAGGAAATACAGGGGCCCGAAATACAGCCCCCAGGTTACTACCCCCATGAAGACGACGATTGTGGTATAGAAGTAGGTGACGTCACAGCTAGCGGAGGCAAACACTCTCTCCCCACATACCCCCCTATGGGGTAACCCCACAATGCCGCACCTCCAGTCTGTCCCGGATCCGCAGATCTGGGTCAGATACGAGGTCTGAACATTGCGCCACATTTATAGGGGTGGACGCCTCCTCTCCTTTGCGGATCTGAAGAGTAAGTACCATCTACCCCCTGGATGTTGTTTAGATACATGCAACTTAGGCATGCAGCACACGCGCAGTTTCCTGGTAGGATAAACATTGCTACCCACTCAGTTGAATCTCTTCTTATGGCCTCGGAGATAGACAGTACACTTCCATATATCTCAGACTTACGTGTTGAGCCACTGCTAACACTGATGCAATATTTAGCAGGTGGCAAGCAGATATTCCAGACCTCACTGAGGAGGACTGGTTGGAGGGTCTTCAACAATGCATTCCCCTTATGATTTTGGCGCGTGAAAGGTTCGTACAGCTGAAGTTTCTCCATAGAGCGTACTATACACCCCAGAGGTTGGCTTCCATCTACCCGGGAGTGGATGACCAGTGCCCTAAGTGCAGACAGTCGCTGGGGTCCTTCTTTCACGTTGTATGGACGTGTCCTATCCTACAAACCTATTGGAGCGCAGTGGTGAGCGACATAAATGGGGTGACAGGATTGCACTTGGAAGTAGACCCAATGATATTCTTACTTGGCATAACTGATAATTTGACTACTACCAAGCACACAAAACTGATGATATTCTATGCAGCCTATTATGCTAGGAAAGAAATCTTGTTCAGATGGAAATTGGCAGACCCCCCTACGGTTAAGGCGTGGAGAACCCAGGTTAATGCCATACTACCCTTATACAAGCTTACATACATGGGCAGGAATTGTCCCCACAAATTTGACAGGATCTGGGCATCTTGGGTCGAGGATAAACACCCTACGGTTTAGCCCCCCTCTGTTGGTTTTTCCTCATGAGATACTAGTGTGTGAGCAATGGTGACTAGGGTTGAGCGAACCCGAACTGTAAAGTTCGGGTCCGTACCGGACTTTAGGGTGTTCGGGTCCCGGACCCGAACCCGAACAATTGACTGTATGTTCGGGTTCGGTGTTCGGGGATTTAATGTTTCTTTTTAAAATGTCTTTTAAAAGCACTCGCGGCTGTATGAATTGATATTCATATAGCCGCGAGTGCTTTTAATACAGAGAACAGTCATTGAAGTCATTTATTTTTAAAAAGTTAGTCATAAAAAGTGTTTGGGGACCTCGGTCCTGCCCCAGGGGACATGTATCAATGCAAAAAAAACTTTTAAAAACGTCCGTTTTTTCGGGAGCAGTGATTTTAATAATGATTAAATTGAAACAATAAATGTGTAATATTCCTTTAAATTTCGTAACCTGGGGGGTGTCTATAGTATGCATGTAAAGGGGCGCATGTTTCCTGTGTTTAGAACTGTCTCTGCAAAAAGTGTCATTTTTTGCAGAAAAGAAAGCTATTTAAAATCACTCGCGGCTAATGTTAATTGTCGGGTCCCGTAATACAGAGAACAGTCATTCATTGAAAGTCATTCATAAAAAAAAATTCATTGATAAAAAAAAAAAAAAAAAAAGAGTAGGGGTCCCCCCAAATTCAATAACCAGGCCCTTCAGGTCTGGGATGGATATTAAGGGGGATCCAGCCAAAAAAAAATGGCGTAGGGTCCCCCTCAAAATCCATACCAGACCCTTGAGGTCTGGGATGTATTTTAAGGGGAAACCCAGCCAAAAAAAATGGCGTGAGGTCCCCCTCAAAATCCATACCAGACCCTTATCCGAGCACGCAACCTGGCAGGCCGCAGGAAAAGAGGGGGGGACGAGAGCGGCCCCCCCTCCCGCCTGAACCGTACCAGGCCACATGCCCTCAACATTGGGAGGATGCTTTGGGGGTCCAAGACCCCCAAAGCCTCTTGTCCCCATGTTGATGAGGACAAGGGCCTCGTCCCCACAACCGTGCCCGGTGGTTGTGGGGGTCTGCGAGCGGGGGGCTTATCGGAATCTGGAAGCCCCCTTTAACAAGGGGACCCCAGATCCCGCCCCCCCCCCCCGTGTGAAATGGTAAGGGACAAAAGTACCCCTACCATTTCACCAAAAAAGTGTCAAAAATGGTAAAAATGACAGGAGACGGTCTTTGACAATTCCTTTATTAAAATCTTCTTTCTTCTTTCTTCTGGTCTTCCTTTCTTCATCTTCTCCTTCTGGCATCTTCTTCTTCCATCTTCTTCTTCCTCCGATCCACTTCTTCTTGGCCTTCTCGTCCAGCATCGGTGTCTCTTCTGGGCCGCTCCGCGCAATGGGAGGCTCCCGCTGGGTGAGGCTTCTCTTCGGTATCTTCTTCCACGGCGTCGGTCTCTGAGGTTTCTCTCCGGTATCTTCTTCCAGGGCGTCGGTCTCTTCTTGGGCCACTCCTCGCAATGGGAGGCTCCCGGCGTGTGAGGCTTCGCTTGGGCTGACAGTTCTTTTATAACCGAGGGCGGGGCCACCTGGTAACCCCCGCCCCCTCTGACGCATGGGAACGTCATGGGGACTTCCCTATGGCTTTCAAAGACCGTCTCCTGTCATTTTTACCATTTTTGACACTTTTTTGGTGAAATGGTAGGGGTACTTTTGTACCCCCTTACCATTTCACACAGGGGGGGCGGGATCTGGGGCTCCCCTTGTTAAAGGGGGCTTCAAAATTCCGATAAGCCCCCCGCCCGCAGACCCCCACAACCACCGGGCACGGTTGTGGGGACGAGGCCCTTGTCCTCATCAACATGGGGACAAGAGGCTTTGGGGTCTTAGACCCCCAAAGCATCCTCCCAATGTTGAGGGCATGTGGCCTGGTACGGTTCAGGCGGGAGGGGGGGCGCTCTCGTCCCCCCCCTCTTTTCCTGCGGCCTGCCAGGTTGCGTGCGGATAAGGGTCTGGTATTGATTTTGAGGGGGACCTCACGCCATTTTTTTTTGGCTGGGTTTCCCCTTAAAATCCATCCCAGACCTCAAGGGTCTGGTATGGATTTTGAGGGGGACCCTACGCCATTTTTTTTTGGCTGGGATCCCCCTTAATATCCATCCCAGACCTGAAGGGCCTGGTTATTAAATTTGGGGGGACCCCTACGCTTTTTTTTTTTTTGTTCAATGACTTTTTTTTTATGAATGACTTTCAATGAATGACTGTTCTCTGTATTACGGGACCCGACAATTAACATTAGCCGCGAGTGACTTTAAATAGCTTTCTTTTCTGCAAAAAATTACACTTTTTGCAGAGACAGTTCTAAACACGGGAAACATGCGCCCCTTTACATGCATACTATAGACACCCCCCAGGTACCGTTTTTAAAAGTTTTTTTTTTTTTTGCATTGATACATGTCCCCTGGGGCAGGACAGGTCCCCAAACACTTTTTATGGCTAACTTTTTAAAAATAAATGACTTCAATGACTGTTCTCTGTATTAAGGGGGACGGGAGCCGACACTTTATTATAGCCGTTCGGGTCCCATTGACTTCAATGGGGTTTGGACTTTTTTTTTTTCTGAAGTTCTGCCGAACCCGAACATCCAGGTGTCCGCTCAACTCTAATGGTGACCCTTATGGCGCACTTAGGATCTTATCCTTTGTTCCTGACCTCTGTCTCTCTTGCATATCTTCTTGCCTGGTCCCCCCCTGCTCTCCCCACACCTTCTTCGCACTCCCCTTCTTTCCTCTCCCTATTTCCTCTCCCTCCTCCCTATACCCCATATCACCCTTTTACCCCTCCACGTTTTCCCTCCCCCTCCTCCCTTCCCACCCCCCTCTTACCCTTCACCATCCTGATTGTTTCTGAACCTTGGATTCCGGCTGATTGAACTTATCCAACAAAGAGTGCGGCCTTTTTCCCCTCTTAGTTTAGGAAATGCAACCCTCTTAGTATGTATGTAGTGCATTGTAGGAACTATCTTTGTATTCTATCATTTATGGTTGACTGTTATTTTCACGTGTAACATGCTTTTACTCAATAAACATTACCTGTGTTTAAATACTGAGTAGGAACACCTTTCGCCACCAAAACAGTCCTGACTCAAGGCATGGACTCCCCTAGACATCTAAAGGCATTCTGTGGTATTTGGTACCAAGCCGTCAGTAACACATCCTTTAGGTGCTGTTAGTTGCAAGGCGAGGCCTACATGGATTGGACTTGTTTTTCCAGCACAGTCCACAAATCATTTCTGCACTGCTGTATCATCTGTGGTCCCGCATTTTTAACCACTTGCCAACCGCGCTATAGCCGAATGATTGCTAAAGCACGGCCGGCTAGTTCTGGGACACCATCAATACGATGAGGTCCCATGATCGCACCTGAATCGGGGTGCGGGCGGCATACTCTGTGATCACAGTGTCTGGAGGACACTGCTGACCACAGATTGAGATAAAGAGCCAATCAGTGGCTCTTTACCATGTGATCTTCTGTGTCTAATCACAACTGATCACGGATGTAAACAGAAGCCGGTTATCGGTAGACATGTGTGATTAGTTTCATACGAATCGAAAATTTGTACGAATTTCCATAAATTCGTACATTCGGGAGGATCCGAAATACGAATTGCTATGCTTCCGAATTCTGTACGAAATTTCGTTTACGAATTTCGGATCCAAATTTCTAACGAACATTCGTAATTGTTACGAAAAGTTAACAAACCTAAAAGTTAAAAACCCAGGAAGTCAGCACAGTACCGGGATGGTGGGAGCCCCTCATAATGATAAATTCATCATAACGAACATTCGTAATTGTTACAAAAAGTTACGAACCTTGCGAAAATTCATATTTTTCGTACGAAATTTCGGACACGAATTACAAAATACAAATTAATTCTAATACGGAACAAAACAAAAAAATTTATTGACGGCGCACATGTCTAGGTATCGGCACTCCTTTCCTCATGCTGACAGCATGAGGAGCGGAGAAGAGTCGATAGGAACATCTACACAGATAATTAAGGCATGCACGTGCCCCAGGAGATTGTCAGATTAGTGCCGAAAAGCCGAGGAGCGACGTGCTGACGTCACCGCGCTGTTTCACGTCACGCTTCTACGGGTGTGTTTGTACTATTTGCCGGCCAGATTTTTAATGAAACTTTTTTACTTGCATTCTCTGCATTCTCTGGTTGTTAGCACAGATTTTAATATAATAAAATACCACTCGGTTTTACCGATGGCGACTCTCTTCTATTTTTTTCTACTGGTATAATACTCACACCGAGTAGTCTTGTGGCTGGCTGCTGACCGCTGGCTATACTCTAATGCTGCGTACACACGGTCGGAATTCTCGTCGGAAAAAGCTCTGATGGTTTTCCCATCGGAATTCCGACGGAATTTCGCTCAAACTGTCTTGCCTACACACGGTCACACCAATTTCTGAAGGTCAATAACACCACGCCTTAAAAAAACGTTCGACTGCACTATGAAAGGGAAGTTTAATGCTTCTGAGCATGCGTCGAATTGTTTCCGAGCAACGCGTCAGAATTTTGCGTGTCTGAATTGCATACACACGATCAGAAAATCCGATAGAAAGGTTTTCCGTCGGAAGAATTAAGAACAGGTTCTCAATCCAAAGTCCGTCGGAAATTCCGACAGAAAAAGACCGATGGGCATACACACGGTCGGAAAATCCGATGAAAACCTCCTATCGGACTGTTTCCATCGGAAATTCCGACCGCGTGTATGCGGAATGAGTCTCCAGGAACATTTGGCATATCGATCATCGGAGGTGCTGGGAAGATCAAAGGCCCTGGCTGGGTATTAGCCACAAGCTCAGACAGCTTGTGCAGCTGGTAAGCTTGCACCCTATGTGGTGGTGGATTCACGTTTTCTTATAAGAAGTCATTGAAGATTGTATCACATGGTGTCTTATCAAACATTTCCTTTCTTTGGAAGTTTCAAGGACTGTGGATTCATTTATTTATCATTAATGCTCACTTATTATTTTTCCTGTTTGTAGTCATCCTTTGTGATTTGTTTCACAATTCGATCGGACTGATTGACCTTATTCAAGTGCACATTTTTTTTTTTAAATATGTTTAAGCGCAGCTCCTTGTGTTTTTTTATTTATATCTGTGCGTATTTCACTTTGAGTTGCAGCTGGTGTGGAGTCACCCATTTCATTTAGTAAATCTCTTTGCCTTCCAAATCAGGCAAAGAGTACTAAATGAAATGTTTTTTTTTTTTTTTTTTTTTTTACTTACCTTGTAATTGAAGACTTCCGGTCTTCTCTCTCTGCGGCGGCGGGCGGGGTCTCTGCGTCGATCGTCGTCACGCCGCACTGTCTCCTGGGATCTGGTGTCATTGATCCCAGGAGTCAGTGCGGGCATCTTCCGAAATCTCGCGAGATTTCGGCCACATCTTCCGAAATCTCGCGAGATTTCGGCCACATCTGCCGAAATCTCGTGAGATGTCGGCAGATGTGCCGTTACTGCGCACGCGCGAGTAACGGCGGTGCATGCTGGGCCATCAACAGTGCCTGTGGGGTTTCACATGCCCACAGGCAAGATGGACCCCAGCAGACAAGAAGAAGACAAGAAGAAGATGAAGATGAAAACCGGCGGCGATCGAGATGGAACATGGAACAGGTAAGTCCCCCAATTGAGCTATATGCCCTTGGCATATAGCCCAAAAAAAAAAAAAAAGTGTGCAGAGTGCAGAACCGCTTTAACCTTAATTGTGAGTGTAAACATTTATTTGTGTGCAATTTTAATAAATGGATTCACGCTATGTATGCTGTTCTTTGGATTCCTTCCTTTTGGTGGATGGGGTGAACCAGTTGAGCATCGGTCCTAGGTTGATGACATAATCTGCACAGCGGGTCTGTGATGTAAAGCTTTATTGTCTTCCTAGGCATATGCACAGGGGGTCAACAACCTTCTTAGAGTTCAGTCCCCGGAGGAGAAACTGGAAATACCGGTGCCTTGTGTGTTCCACTGCACCTGACTCCACTCTGTGTCACCACCAGTATCCCATCCAGGGACCGAACTCGCCAAAGGTTGGTGACCCCCTGTGCATATGCCTAGAAAGGTCAATACAGCTTTATGTCACAACACTTATCAGGAAATTATTAGGAGTCACTGGAAGAAGGGGAGGATCAGAGAAGGCAGGATCTAGCAGCCTTTTTTACACAATGCGGAGGATTAACCTCTTAGGTCCCACGGTGAGTATAAAAAGCATGCTTTATTACATATACAGACTGATTTTACTGTTGTGGGTTTAGTAACACTAAGAATTCGTTTATTGTTAACAAGGGGATTTCATTATCTAAATAAGGGTAACGCAGCTTTACAATTTTCTGCATTGTTGATTTCATGGTGACAGTAGGGGCACTATGAAAGCAGCACACATTTTTTTATGTTGCATGGGTATTTTGATATATACAAAAGCGGCCCTATTACCTTTTGATGAAAAAGTATGTGCCATTTCTAACGAACTAAAATGAATTTGATTGGGATGTTGCTGCTGAACATAAGCCAAGCTAATTGTAAAAGAAAACATTCAAAAATTCGCTACCACGGTATACTATCGCTAAGATTCTATGTTAAAATTATACTGTTCAATAAAACCACATACAGCTTTACGGTATCCTCAGGCATGTTATTTAAATTATTATTATTATTATTATTATTAAATTGTGTTTTTTCCAATGTTTCCCTCAATGCTGCATTAAAAGATCCTCTCTCCATTGATATATTTACTATGGTGACGCCCGAAACTTCAGAGGTATTGGGCAGAGGTTGTGGGTACACTTAATGGGCTCTTAGATTTGAATCTTTCAGTGGATCTTTTAACCCCTTGCCGACCGACTCACGCCGATATACCTCGGCAGAAGGGCATGTACAGGCATATTAACGTACCTGTACGTTGCCCAGTAATGAAGTCTTTTAGTTTGTTTTTTTTGCTCTGATGAGCTGGAATAAAGGCCTCTTTTGAAAACGTATCACATGATTTGGAGCCTCTGTTTTATCTTTCCTGGGTGACATCCTGGGATATTAGCTGTGTAACCACCGCTCAGCCCCCGAGAGCAGGAGAATTTGGCTGCAGAGAGTTCGGCACCTGATGACCCTGGATCAACTTGTTACCTGATTAAATCTGCTTTAAAGACCAGTGTTCTGGTAAGCCTCCATTTTTTATTCAATATAGAGATGATGGCATCTGCGTGGTCAATTTGAATGCTGCAAACCATGATATCCCATCATTTTCAAAACGCACCTTGAATGCTTCTTTGGAAGCTCTTCTTCTTTTGTTTTAGTCATGTTTATTCATTTATTTTTATCTTTATATATGGACATTCATTTGGACAGTATAAGGACTAATTTGAATGCACTACTCTATGTGTTTACACTATTGTTCACTGATTATATTTTTCTCACTGAGTCCATATTTTTTAGTATGGTCCTTATGATTTGATCATTAATCACATTTACTCTCATTATACTTGCTAGTTGTTGGTATCATACACTGAGTAATCACTCTAATTATTTTACTTATTTCACCTTTGAGCGCTGCACTTTTTTTCTTTATTATGTGTCAAGAGGAGCCATATTGTTTGTTCCTACTAAGCAGGAAAAACGATATGGCTCCTCTCCTAGTCAATCCTATCCCCATACAGTTAGAACACACTGAGGGAATACATATTTAACTGCTTGATCACTCCCTAGTGTTAACCCCTTCCCTGCCAGTGACATTTACACAGTAATCAGTGCATTTTTATAGCATCGATTCCTGTATAAATGCCAATGGTCCCAAAAAAGTGTCAAAAGTCTCCGATCTGTCCATCGCATTATCGCAGTACCGATAAAAATCGCAGATCACTGCCATTACTAGTAAAAAAAAAAAAAAAAAAAAAAAATTGCCATTAAAATGCCATAAATCTTTCCCATAGTTTGCAGACACTATAACTTTTGCGCAAAGCAATCAATATACACTTATTGCAATTTTATTTACCAAAAATGTGTAGAAGAATATATATTGGCCTAAACTGATGAAGAAATTCATTTTTTTTTTAAAACATTTGGGGATATTTATTATAGCAAAAAGTAAAAAATATATATATTTTTTTCAAAATGTTCTCTTTTTTTTTTTGTTTATAGTGCAAAAAATAAAAAATGCAGAGGTGATCAAATATCACCAAAAGAAAGCTCTATTTGTGCGAAAAAAAGTACGCAAGTTTTGTTTGGGTACAGCATCGAACAACCGTGCAATTGTTAGTTAAAGCGTTGCAGTGCCAAATTGTAAAAAGTGCTCTGGTCAGGAAGGGGTTAAATCTTCCAGGGCTGAAGCTGGTAATATTACTTTAACCAGTCGAAACACATCAGGGCTTTAGACCCATGCATGGGGATAATCACTTTTTACTTTGCTGTCAATCAACTTTCAGTATTTAAGTGATACAGTATTTCTTAGTTTGCATATGTGTTACTACTTTGTACACTGTTTCCCTGTTCACAAGGGGTTATTTTAATGTCATCTCAATAAACATTGTATTTTAGCCTCACTTTTTATCCATTTTTATATTCATTTGGTATCGTAAAGTCGGAGAAAACAATCCCAAACACATACAGCACGGTAATCCTCCTCTACTCACCCCAGGACTGCCGTAATGTATGTGTTTTGGATTGTTTTCTCCGTGGTAACATCCATTGTAAGATATTCTGTTGCCAAGAGTTTTCCGTTTTCCATCAGTGCTACTTGCCCTACTTGGGTTTTGAACCAACTTGTATTTAACCACGTAAAACTTTGGTTACTCATAGCTAAGTAGTCATCACTATCCCACACTTTCTATGGCATCCGTTGTGATTTCACGGCCGTACCACATCAGTCAGCACATTATTTGGAGGTGCATGCAATAAAAAATTCTATCTATCTAATTCTATCTAATCAAATGTGTTATGGTAGTCTCATCTTGCCTTGAACGCCCCTGATGAAAGGACCTCACAGTTGGCCTGAAACGTGATTTACTATTGTAACCTGTTGTTTTTATTAAAGTGGGGTTGCACACAAAAAATAATAAAATCATTAATATTCCTAAAACAATTTAAATAAAACATTTGGGGAAAAAAATGTTTTAACTCACCTCTAAATGGCTGTTGCTAGGGGGTCCCTCGTAGTCTGCCTCCTTCAGTGCCTGGGCTGGTGACATCACTTCCCCTCGGCGCAGGAAGGGCTCAGCTCTGCCCCCTCCCTCCTGTCAATCATCTGGGACACGTGACAGGTCCCAGATGATTGCGCGGCAACCCACGGCACGCGGCGTTGCTCACGCATGCGCAGTGGGTGCCCGGGTGTGAAGCTACAGCCGGGCGCCCACACTTACAATCCTGGCGCCGCCGAATGGAGGGGGGGATGAGCAGGACTTCGATCCATAGCGTCGCTGGACCCTGGGACAGGTAAGTGTCTGATTATTAAAAGTCAGCAGCTGCAGTATTTGTAGCTGCTGACGTTTATTTTATTTTTTTTTTTTTAAATGGGCACCCTGCTTTAACTCTATCTTTGGAGATGTTTGCACCTGAATAATTTTATATTTTCTAAAAATAAATACCATTTATATAATTTTTGTCTATATCCTTTCCCTTGTTGCCTAAAAAGTCCCTAATACTTACCTTGGGGGGTATTTGCTTTTTCATACTCATTCTGTGATTGTCAACCTACTAGCCCCATTGGTGGATTTATACATAGCATGGAACATAGGGGCTAATACCGAGCTAGATTGGGATACAGGAACACAATTGCTGTACTGGGTCAGTAACAGTTCTTACTAGAGCTGCACGATTCTGGGAAAAATGAGAATCACGATTCTTTTGCTTAGAATGAAGATCACGATTCTTAAAAACTGTTTTGTGACCATAGAACTCCTAGTCAGATGATCCCATCAGGGAAAGCTGCATACCTCCCAACTTTCTGAAATGGGAGTGAGGAACACCTATTAGCAAAAGTATATAGGCATAGGACACGCCCCCTACTGCGCCCCCTTAAAAGGAGAATTGTATAAAAAAAAAATGATTGGTTAAACCCACAAGTGCTTTTTTACCACTACTATTCCTTTATATTGTCTTTTGGTATTTATAAATACTGCAATTTAGAAATTGGATGAAAGGTTTAACACTGGAAAACACTTTTTGAAAGATAAAAAGTGCTTTTATACACATCTATATAGATCAGACCAAAATGAGGGACAAATGAGGAGGAATGAGGGACAGAGGGACATTGCTCCAAATCAGGGACAGTTGGTAGCTATGAAGCTGTGCCCAGTGATATGTGGTGAGTCCATGCCCAGTCTGGGACACTCCCCTCCCCCTCCCTGTAGTCACATCATGTCTGACTCCCGTTACCCACGACTGACATACATAGTACTGAGTGAGCAGGTCATTGGCGGGAAACCTGTCCCCAAACTAGTGGGATATAGGGTGACCCGGCACACCGCCACCATACTGCCCCATATTCATCTACACAACAACCTCACTACTACAGCAAAGTGCAGCCTCAGCATTTCTCTACTAAACACACTGAGCGCTCCGATGTGGAGGAATGCCAGAGAACTGAGCTCAGTCCCGGTATACACTAAGGACAAGCCCCGGTGACACACTCCGCCATTCACCTCAATATGACACTCTCCCCTCACCTGGAGTACAACTCGACTGTCACCAATCAGACCAGCGAGATGAGGACAGACAGCAGGGACCAGTCCAGTCTTTACGCCACACTGACCTCTGCAGGGAGAGTGTGCCGCTGTGATCAGGCCATTGTACCGCCCACGCCCAGGCATCATGTCATCCAGCCGCATCACGTGCTCCGATGACTGACGTCAGTTCCGGTTGCTGGCGTCAGTTCCGATACCTGCCATTTGCGTTCCACGCTGGTTACGTGGAACCGGCGGGATATACAAAAATCGTGGGTCATCCAGTCTGGAGATCACGTGGGGGGGTGAATCGAGATCGCAATCTTTTCTCGATTAATCGTGCAGCTCTAGTTCTTACATATATTTTTTTCTACAACGTGTTTAGCTGTTTGGTTGGAATTGCCCTTAAAATCCACTAAGGTAGAACATCATCAAATTCTTTCTGACAATCAAATCCATTTAGTTAAAAACCGTAACTCCAGTAGTAAAAGGTTGAGCCACCAGTCACCTTATGCATGCCATAGGGTTATTAAAATTGCTTTCAGGAGGAAGAGTGCAGGTCGACCACAGCCTGCTAGCGTGCTCAAGGCGTCATAGAACAACATATAAGTGTTTAATTATCAACATGAAACCACATCCATTTATTGTGTGCCCTAGAATATCCCCGGTGACTTTACAATGTCATGTGGCTGAGACCATTGTAATGAAAAAAGTAAGTGAGGCAGTGTTCTGTAAAACAAACTTTAATACAGAGCTCTGCAGGGAATGTCAAGGTGCGGGCTTACTGTTTGACCTTGGACCTCCATTAAAGTACCTTCAGCTTATTTCATATCACCAGATCAGTAAGAAAAAGGGAAGAAAGAACAATGGGACACCAAGAAATGCACACACTAACCTCCTAATCTGTGAAACTCTGTTGGGGATGTTTTAACTGTGTCTTCAGGTGTGCAAATGAAGCAGATACTTAACAAGGAAACAAACACTGAAAGTGCACATAAACACAAGGTTCCTGCGTTAATCATCTGAGTCACCCCTTGAGCGGATTCTCCGAAAAAGCTGAACTCCTGGAAAACAGCTAATTACATAGTTAAAATGCAACTGTGAAAAGATTTCTGTCCTCTAATGCCACGTACACACGAGCGGACTTTTCCGACGGTCTTTCCGACGGACTTTCGACGGAGTTCCAACAAACTTTTCGATTGAACGGACTTGGCCACACACAATCACACTAAATTCTGACGGATTTGAACGTGATGACGTACGACCGGACTAGAATAAGGAAGTTCATAGCCAGTAGCCAATAGCTGCCCTAGCGTTGTTGTTTGTCTGTCAGACTACCATACAGACGAGCAGATTTTTCGATAGGAACTGGGTCCGGCGGAGTTCCGGCGGGAACATTTAAAACATGTTCTATTTCTAAAGTCCTTTAGAATTTTCGACAGTAAAAGTCCGATGGAGCCCACACACGATCGAATTGTCGGACCTTTGCTGTCGAAAATTCCTCTCGTATGTACGCGGCATTACGCTATCACTGCTGCTGTTAGGATTAAGCTGGATTTGGTCCAAACTCAGTTTGGCAAAGCCCGTATAAAACTGTCACATGATTAGCATCTCTGCCGACCCGGGCATTCCCAGCCCTGGAGCTGCACATACACAAAGGGGCACGGATGCTTTTGATGTTATTGATCTAACTTGGATATGTTTAATCAATGTTATTAACCTAATTAGACCATGTGAACATATTAAGTCAATTACATCATAGGCATCCCTGCCCCTTTGCGTATGTGCAGCTGTGTGGTGGGGAATGCCGTAACCTGAGATGATTGGGCAGGTGGGTATGTGATCTTGTGACAGATTCTTACAGGTTCTGCCAGAACCCAGTTCATCCCTAGCTGTGAGACAGTAAAGCCAAGCCCCTGAGTTCCAGTGCAGTTAAAGTGATTGTAAAGGATCATTTTTTTTTTTTTTTTAATAAATAACAAACATATCATACTTACCTCCACTGTGCAGCTCTTTTGCACATAGTGGCCCCCCGAACATCCTCTTCTGGGGTCCCCCGGCGGCTCTCGCGGCTCTTCCCCACATCAGATAACCCCCTAGGAGAAGCGCTCTCCCGAGGGGGTTACCTTGCGGGCGCGCTCCCAAGTCCAGTATTTGCATCCATAGACATAGACATGAATGCCAGACTCGGCCCCACCCCCGGCGCCTGCGTCATTGGATTTGATTGACAGCAGCAGGATTTAATGGCAGCGCTGCTATTAATCTATCCAATCAAGAGCCGGGACCCCATGGAGAGAGGGACAGCGCGTCCCCGTCCAAAGAGATGAAGGGGCTTAGGTAAAACGGGGGGACTGGGGGTCTGGTGACTGCCAGGCGTTTTTTCACCTTAATGCATAGGATGGACCCTGCATTCACTATATCTGGTCTCCCACAGTACACAGAACATGGGAATGCAATTGTTTTTGTAAATATAAACTGCTAAATACCTTTTATCATCAGCAGTATATAGCAGTCTTGTGACTTCTATCTGTGTATAGATAAAACTTGTAGGAGGAGTTTTTATTCTCCCATGAATGTCCTATAAGGATGCAGGACCCCTGACCCTCTGTCTGGACAGTTCTGTTTGGCCCTGTACTAATCACACGCACTCTCCCAATAATAAAAAACAAACTCTCTAGCAATACACACCAAACTGAGCATGTGCCGACTGAATCCCCTAACTCTGTCTTATCCAGAGATGTTTTGGAGACAATACAAGAAGGGGAGAATCTGTGCATACAGGATCAAACAGCCTTTTTACACAATGCAGAGGATTAACCCTTTGGTTTCCACAGTGAGTATAACAAGTATGTGTTACTGCGTATACAGATTGATATTACTGTTGTGGGTTTAGTTTAGTTTAGTTGTGAGTTTTATTTTAGTAGCTTTAAAGCACTGAGATATGCCCAGATAACAAGGATACATTTTCACAAATTATTTTTGCATTGTTGAATTGTAAGTCTTGTTAACTTGCTGCATGTTTTTACTGGCAAGTTGTACACTTGCAGAGCATTTGAAGCACAAGTTCTAGTTGACACCTTTCCAATTTGTAGCAAATTTGAATAGCAAGTCTCTAGCAAGAGCAAAGTTGCAGTGGTGAGTCTACAGCAAGAGCTCTGCAAGTCTACAGCATAAAAATTCATTTAAAGTGACCCCTGTTTTGGGATGACTATTACACAACATAACTGTGTCAGCCGCCCCTTTACATGGTGGGGGGGGGGGCACTACAAGTGTCAAGGGCCCCTGTACATGGTGGGGGCACTACAAGTGTCAGCGGCCCCTTTACATGGTGGGGGCACCACAAGTGTCAGCGGCCCCTGTGCATGGTGGGGGCACTACAAGTGTCAGCGGCCCCTGTACATGGTCGGGGGCACTACAAGTGTCAGTGGTCCCTGTACATGGTGGGGGCACTACAAGTGTCTATGGCCCCTGTACATGGCGGGGGCACTACAAGTGTCAGTGTCCCCTGTACATGGCGGGGGCACTACAAGTGTCAGCGGCCCCTGTACATGGCGGGGGCACTACAAGTGTCAGCGGTCCCTGTACATGGTGGGGGCACTACAAGTGTCAGTGCCCCCTGAACATGGCCGGGGCACTACAAGTGTCAGCGGCCCCTGTACATGGCGGGGGCACTACAAGTGTCAGCGGCCCCTGTGCATGGCGGGGGCACTACAAGTGTCAGCCGTCCCTGTACATGGTGGGGCCACTACAACTGTCAGCAGTTTTTTTTTTTTGGGGGGGGGGTGGGGGGTGCAGGCAGCTGGTCTTGCCTAGGGCACAAAATAGTCTAGCACCGGCATCAAATATAAGTGCTTACACTTACCTTTAGTACCAGATTGCTGCATTCATGTATATATCTGCCTTCAGATAAATTCAAATGAGGACACAACATATAATTTCAAGCAGCATGCACATTGTATTTTTTATTTTGAATCTGAGCTACAGCGCCACCTGCCCTGCACTTTGCAAATCTCATCATGCTTTCCCTCCGGCTAGGGGACTCAGTGATCGATCAAGAATGACTACATTCTGGAAATACATGTTCCTGTTTAAAATTAAACAGTTTTTAGACAGGGTCATTACAAAATATTGATACTTTTAAAAATGAATGCTGGACTAGTAAAACAACACTGCTGCATCTGCTTTACTTACCTTGTTCCTCTGCCCCTTCCAGCTCTGCACATCACATGTCTCCGTATTACCGGCATATGGTAAATGCTGATGAAGTCCTGGCATTCATTACATAATTAAAATGCCATGATGCATGTATTTAGGAAATTTTCAATATTGTCTCTCTGCATAATAAGATAGAGGTAATACAAGGAACGCTACAGCTATAAGGACAGCCCTAATATGTACTGATAACTCTTTTTCTGTCCATTTTAATGACACAATGCAGTCCGTTTGGACATTATATTATTCGCTTGTTTTTATGTTGGAGCCTCTGTACTGAAATGAGATGACCTGTTTGCTGGGTCAGACATGTTAAAGTTTTACTAAACCCACAACAGTAAAATCAGTCTGTATATGTAGTAACGTATGCTTGTTATACTCACTGTGGAACCTAAGGGGTTAATCTTCTGCATTGTGTAAAAAGGCTATTTGATCCTGTCTTCTCTGATCTGCCCCTCCTTTCACTGTCCCCTAATAATTTCCTGATGTAGCGCTGACATCCTTGCCTATTGATGTGCTTATGTATACTTTAATGTAAGGTTAATGGACATTGCTGTGGTTCCATACCCAGAGCCATCTAGTGACCAAATATGGGTAATGCACCTGTATATTATTACCTCTGAACAACCTAAAGACTTGTACAGGAAGTGAGTGTTGTTTTGATTCAGAAGGTTGACCTTGTTACCCAGGAGTCTGTGTGACCTACCCATCAACACTCTCTTACGCAGTGCATGCTGGGTAGGAGATAAAAGGAACGCGAGCAGACATTTTAGGTCTCTTGGGATCATGTTGCCTGCCTGTGCGGATCTGTGAGGAGGTTTCCCAGAGACATCGGCCTACAGCCACTGCGAAGCGAGAACATGCTCGTTTTTAAAGTGACCTGACGGAGCCTGAGAGACGGCGACCGGATTGAGAAGGTCCAGAGACACTCATCGGAGAATCAGAGAACCAGATCCATCCAGTGGAGCGGTACGGAGCGTCTGGCCCAGCTGACACAGAAGCAAGCTACAGTCACAGGACCGAGATTATCACGCGGAACTCCAATCCAGTTGGTGAGTGGGTTTCGGCCCAACGTTTGTTAACTTGTTACACGCAGTTAGACTCGCATACAGGCCCCGCTGGTATCTGTAGTTCCACGGAGGAGTAACAGAGCAACTGACACTAAGCAGGCTTGGGGCCAATTCACTCTGGCGCCCAAGCATTGTAAATAAGTTATTGGAGTTACACGCGGAGCACCTTGATCTATCTTTCCATATACTTTGGATTATAAATTTCGAAGGAGTTACTTTAGCTAGCGAAGAAAGAAGATCCCGGATAAAGTACTGTAAGTGAGATCTCACGCATAGCCTTTAAAGTAGGGGGAGCTCCCAGGTTTAAATATATAAATATATATACATTTGACATTGTTTTATATTGAAATATATTGTGCTGTTGTCCTATGTTGGGATGACAGCACAATTTCTGTAACCACCTTTTTATTGAATATTCTGCAGTAAAAATATCTCTGGTTAAGTATCCAATTGTGTGGCATACCATTTTTCCCCACCAGGTGGAGCCAGTGGATCCTGAGGGTATAATACAGGTACTTTGCATTGTCTTATATTGTACTGTATTACATTGCACCACAGCTGTGCCAAGGGGATTGAGTCAAGTTAGTGGGGTTTCTCGGTAGAGTGCAGGCCCAATACAAACCAGCAGCTCCTTCGGGGGTCAGTGCTACACTGATAATACAGAGTCTATGGAGTCAGGTTGCACATGCTCAGTCTGGTGTGTATTGCTAGAGAGTTTTTTATTTTCTATTGGGAGGGTATCAGTGAGTGTGATCAGCACAGGGCCAATTAGCACTGTCCAGATAGAGGGTCAGGGGTCATGCAGTCTCATAGGACAGTCAGAAAACTCCTTCTACACGTTTGAACCAGTGCTTGGCCAGACACTGCTAGAAGTTACAAGACTGCTATATACTGCTGATGAGAAAAGGTATTTAGCAGTTTATATTCACTAAAATAATTGCATTTCCATGTTCTGTGTACTGTGGGAGACCAGATATAGAAAGTCCCGGAGCAAGGGAACCTTAGTGCAGGGGCACATGACTGGGGGACGCTGGGGCTAATTAGGTGCAGGAAATGCCAGTGTTAGGTAGACACAGGGCGGTGTGAGCCAGCACGTCCTGTGTCTAGTAGTGGGGGCGGGGGCGGAGCCAGACATTCAGGCACGTGCAGGAGAAGAGGTAACACACAAGCAGTTGTTCTCCCTCCCACCCTCCCTTTAGGCAGCTCTATGGTATGCATGTTTGTGCTTTTTGTTTTTTCTGTTTTGTTGTTTCAGGTACTGGTGGCAGGGGTCTCTGGTTCCTGAAGGTCGGAATGGTGGTTTGTGTGTATATATTGTAGGGGATCAGGGGGTGAAGAGCTGGCTCAGAGACAGTCCAGTGAAATAAAAATGGCTTTATTCAGCAAAACAGCAAACCAAAAGTAGACATAAGGCCAGACAGACTTGTCTTATCACACGGATGTGCACACCGGCACAGTTCAGCAGCACACAGGCTTATAAGTAACAGTTCATGGCTCCAATCAGAGCTACAGTCTATAGAGCTACAGGTATAAAACTTCCCCCCCTTAGTACATAAATGCGTACCCTGCATCAATAAAAATCAAGCGTTGTATTAGTACTGTGCCTGTTAAGGTGCTTTAGCCCCGCCGGAACTGGTGTTATCACTCGGCTGTATAGAACAGCGCTCAGCTTCCTGCTGCCTAGTCCCTGGAGCGCACGTTTGAGGCGCAGAACGTCACTTCCGGTCGTCGGTCACTGCCCTGACGTTTCGTCACATCCGGACTTCTTCTGAGGGCGCTTGATTTTTATTGATGCAGGGTACGCATTTATGTACTAAGGGGGGGAAGTTTTATACCCAATAAAATCTTTTATACAGTATCACACTATATGCAACCTTCTTTTTATATGAGGGGAATGGGTGTATGTTCCTGCTATGTCTGCTGCATAAGGAGATAAGGAGTGGAGAAACGCTGATGCTGGATAAACCTATTTGATGGGCGTATTTTTAACTTGGGTCTGGTGAGTGCATCCCCATGCGGGGAATTTATATCGCACGTGGTGAATACCTGGTGGAATTCTCGGTGGATACTGATTATTTTGCACGGAAAGAACTTTTACAGTAGCGATTGAAATATTCACTCATCTTCTTTCATCTGTGATTTACCGTATAGTCCTCGGTGCGAATAAGGACATCTGCTGCAATATTATAGAGACTTTATATAGGAAGGACTGTTTTTATAAAATTGCCATATTTTCATACTTTGCACATTTTAAGCGGCTGCTATTACCGACTGTGGTGTTTAATATTTATACTAATTTTATATATTTATATTTTTATATATTCTTATATATTGGTATATTTATTTATTTATTTTATTTATCCAACTTATTGAGAAGAAATATATCCAATCAGCGCGGAGGGGTGTACCTAGGGGCAGGCATTAGTGGTTACACTCATTCTTTACATGTAGTATAGTATAGTATGGTATACTGGGAGGTACTACAGCCGGATAGGTGTTTCAGCTTAATATTTCAACAAAGGTAAGACATATGACAGATGGCTGAGTTTTTAGGAGGGGGGAGAAAATGATGGCAGTGGAGGGAGGGGGTTGTATGCAGAGGGAAGAGCTACTATTTGATGCCATTTGGCAGGTATGTGTGTGTGGCGGGGATGGTTGAGTTCCTGCACCTATTCTCTAAGAAAAAAAGCCCTGTATAGATGTATATATAATATACGGTGTGGTACGGGTTGGGACCTATCTTGGTATGGGTACCTTCCCTATCTGGAAATATGGGCTATCGGTCATCGAGCTGTATGGTGCAAGAAGGTGATAATAATTTGTCCCTGTGCTGGTGGGATCGCGGCTAGGGGCCAGGATGCTGTGGTGGTGGTGGTCAGTCGATGAGATAGCATTACCTTCTTTCAGGAACCTCAGACGTACAGTTAATTGGTTGGGTTATATATATATATATATATATATATATATATATATGTATGTATTAAAATAAAAAGGTTATTTTTATAAAGTTGTTAATTTGGAATTAATGAAGGGGCCATTTGTTTGGCCATTTAATCCAGAAGGAGTTATATGTTTAATTTTAATAATTTAAGTTCAATGGTAAAGGGGGGTTAAGGGGGGTTAGTAGGTCATCTAGCAAATCAGCATTACACCAATCAGGTAAATGCAGGCTCCTGAGTTTAGTAACACTTTAAAGTCCAACTCAAGGGGTAACATTTTATTTTGTTTTGAACAGAACAAATAATAAGGATAACTGAGCCCCATTGTGTAGGTCAAAACTCTTCTTTAATGTCTGGACATTTTTGGGCTACCCATAGAGGTGACGTGAAATGTGTTTCCATGCATGGCATTTGAAAAGTTGATGGCTCACATTGTGAGTGGAATTGCTTGTCTCCTTTGCTGAGAGGCATTTTACATTTACAAATTACAGACCTGAATTCCTTCAGTTCTAAATTATAGGTGGGACATTGACAGGTACATTTAGGCAATTGATAGATCCTCACCTTCGTTTTTGCTGCTGTGTTACTTGAAACTGGACCTTTTGACCACATTTTTGTATTTGGGGTGCTAATGGTATTATGATTTTAATTTAAGCTACACCAATATCATTTTTTTTTCAGTGAGTTTGAGTACCGATACTCTCAGTCAAGTATTTAGATAAAGTGACAATATATAAGGAATAAAGAAAAGGTTACCTAAGTCCTATCAAAATAGAAAGGTTTGTATTTGAGGCCAATAGACTTTAATGGTACCGTAAAAATTGAGATACACAAATATATAAAACAAATAGAATTTTATTGAATTACATAGTAGGTGAGGTTGAAAAAAGACACAAGTCCATCAAGCCCAACCTATGTGTGTGATTATATGTCAGTATTACATTGTATATCCCTGTATGTTGTTGTCGTTCAGGTGCTTATCGACCGCCTGTGGAAGGGAATTCCACATCCTTGCCACTCTTAGGCCCCTTTCACACCAGGGCGTTTTTCATGCGGTGCAACGCTAAAAATAGCGTCTGTTCATCGCATGAAAAAATCCGGCACCTTTAACTCCAGTGTGAAAGCCGGCGGGCTTTCACACTGGAGCGGTGCGCTAGCAGGATGACAAAAAAAGTCCTGCTAGCAGCATCTTTGGAGCGGGATAGGAGCGGTGTGTTCACCGCTCCTATACCGCTCCTTCCCATTGATTACAATGGGAGACCGCGGTAAAACCGCGGCAATACCGCGGTTACCGCGGCAATACCGCGGCTACGGCGGCGCTCTGCGGGGGGTGTTTAACCCTTTTTCGGCCGCTCGCGGGGGGTAAAACCGCACCGCGAGCGGCCGAAAACCGCGGTGAAAACGACGGTAAAGCAGCGCTAAATATATCGCTGCTTTACCGTCACCGCGGCTCACCGCCCCAGTGTGAAAGGGGCCTTACAGTAAGGAACCCTCTACGTAGCTTAAGGTTAAACATCTTTTCTTCTAATTTTAATGAGTGGCCACGTGTCTTGTTAAACTCCCTTCCGCAAAAAAGTTGTATCCTTATTGTGGGGGCACCAGTACGGTATTTGTAAATTGAAATCGTATCCCCTTCTCCAGAGACAATAGGTTCAGTGCTCGCAACCTTTCCTCATAACTAATATCCTCCAGACCCTTTATTAGCTTTGTTGCCCTTCTCTGTACTCACTCCGTTTCCAGTACATCCTTCCTGAGGACTGGTGCCCAGAACTGGACAGCAGTCTAGATGCGGCCGGACCAGAGCCATGTAGAGTGGGAGAATTATAATTTTATCTCTAGAGTTAATCCCCTTTTTAATGCATGCCAATATTCTGTTTGCTTCGTTATCAGCAGCTAGGCATTGCTGAGCCTATTATCTACTAGGACCCCCAGGTCCTTTTCCATTCTAGATCCCCTGAGGTCCACCCCCCCCCCCCCCCCCCAGTGTATAGATTGCATTCATATTTTTGCCACCCAAATGCATTATTTTACATTTTTCTACAATAAACCTCTTTTGCCATGTAGCACCCCATTAACTTGTTCAGATCTTTTTGCAAGGTTTCCACATCCTGCGGAGAAGTTATTGCCCTGCTTAGCTTAGTATCGTCTGCAAATACAGAGATTTAACTGTTTACCCCATTCTCCAGGTCGTTTATGAACA
Source organism: Lithobates sylvaticus (assembly GCA_028564925.1). Classification (NCBI taxonomy): domain Eukaryota; kingdom Metazoa; phylum Chordata; class Amphibia; order Anura; family Ranidae; genus Lithobates; species Lithobates sylvaticus. The sequence goes on from CM053031.1 coordinate 35,297,308, forward strand.
AAATAAATAGGATTGGTCCCAGCACAGAACCCTGGGGGACCCCACTACCCACCTCTGACCATTCCGAGTACATCACCACCCCATCATGCCCCGGGTGGTGATGTCACAAGAGGCAGGGCCTTTGGATGAGGTCACCGGGTGGCCCTGCCTCATAGCTATATAAGTAATGGCACACAGCAGACCCAGCATTACATCGGGAGAGAGCTTCGAGAGAATATTGGAGGAAGAACAGAGGGAGAAGACAGTGGAAGAAGACAGGGGGAACACAGTAGAGAGAGGAGAACTGGCGACGGTAGAAAACAGCGGAGAAAAGAGAACTGGCGGCAGGAGAAGACAGCGGAGAGAAGAGAACCATCGGCAGAAGAAGGCAGCTGAGAGAAGAGAACCAGCGTCAGGAGAAGACAGCGGCGAGAGAAGAACTGGTGGTGGGAGAAGACATCAGTGGAGGGAGAAGATATCAGAAGAAGAGACGCCGGAGCTGCTTAAATAAATTATTTTGTTTGGGTGAATGGGTAGGGGTACAATGTACCCCATACTCATTCACATAGGGTGGGGGGGTGTAATCTAAAGGTGCCTTCCAGAATCCGATAAGCCCCCCACCCGCAGACCCCATCTACCAACAGCCAGGGTTGTTGGGAAAAGGCCCTTGTCCCCATCAACATGGGGACAAGGTGCTTTTGGGTGTGGGGCACAGGGCCCCCCTGCCCCAAAGCACCCACCCCCCATGTTGAGGGCATGTTGCCTGGCATGGTCCCCCCCCCCCTTTTCTGGCCTGCCGGGCTGCATGCTTGGATAAGGGTCTGGTATAGATTTTGGCGAGGGTTCCCCTTAAAGACCTTCAGTGCACAAGCTGCACCGCAAGTCAGATCATTAACCACTTGAGATCCGCGCTATAGCCAAATGGCGGCTACAGCGCGGACCTGCATTGCATTGCGCAAGCGGCCTGCACGCCTCATGAAGAGCGCCCACGGTGCGCTTTGTGATCAGTGAGTCTATGAGACTCGCTGGATTACATATCGGAGTAAGGGGACGATCCTGAAGTTGGGACTGACATACGGGAATGAGATTGTGCAAGTTCAGCTTAACTCACATGATTTCATTCCTGCTGTCAGTGTGAACCTAAGCTAAAAACGCCTCTCCAAGTTAATCTATGGCCTTAGTGCACACTCAGGCTTTTAGGAGCTGTAAGTGGCATAGGCGTTTTTGAGCTGCAAAAAAAAACCCACGGCTAGTGCATTCTGAGGACCGGCATTAGAGAGAGCTATAAAAATGTCTGATACTGGTAAAAGCTGGTAAACGCTGTTTAACGCTGGATACAGCCGGGTTAAGTCTCGCCAAGCATTTATTTATTTATGTCAAAATCAATGGTTCCCTATGAGAGCCAATTGGTTTGAATAGAAGTTGCACTGCAAGTCGGATCATGAACCACTTGCTTACTGGTCACTTAAACCCCCCTCCTGCCCAGACCAATTTTCAGCTTTCAGCGCTGTCGCACTTTGAGTGACAATTGTGCGGTCATACAACACTGTACCCAAATAAATTTTTTATAATTTTTTTCACACAAATAGAGCTTTCTTTTGGTGGTATTTAATCACAACTGGGGTTTTTATTTTTTGCTAAACAAACAAAAAAGATGGATTTTTTTTTTAAATCATGTTTCATAGTTTGTTATAAAATTTAGCAAACAGGTAATTTTTCTCCTCATTGATATGCACTGATGAGGCGGCACTGGTGGGCACTGATAGGCTGCACTGGTGGGCACTGATAGGCACAGATAAGGCGGCACTGATGGGGACAGATAAGGCGGTACTGATGGGCACAGATAAGGTGGCACTGATGGCCACTAAGATGGCACTAATGGGCCCTGATGGGTGGCTCTAATAGGCACTGTTGGGTGGCACTGATAGGTACCACTGATAGATGGCCCTGATGGGCACTTATAGGTGGCACTGATGGGCACTGGTAGGTGACACTGATGGGCAGCACTGTATATGATGCACTGATTGCTGACACTGATGGGTGGCGCTGGTGGGCACTGATGCGTGGCGCTGGTGGGCACTGGTAGGTGGCACTGGTGGGCACTGGTAGGTGGCACTGGCAGGTGGCACAGATGAGCTGGTGGGAGCTCTCCTTGATTGGGACTGATGTCCCTCTGAGAGCCGCCGGTGATCGCCTTTTTTTTTTTCTCCTCTCAGCGCGAGGAGAAAAAATAGCTGATTACCGACTCTGTTTACATCACATGATCAGCTGTCATTGGCTGACAGCTGATCACTGATTACTCCGATCTGTGATCAGCCGAGTCTCATAGACTCGCTGATCACAGAGTGCGCCACACGCGCCCTGCAGGGGGCGCACAGGCCTCTCAGGCACGGGAGGACGTCTATTGCTGTACTCCCGGCAAAGTAGGTCCACGCTGTAGCCGTCATTCGGCTATGGCACGGATCTGAAGCAGTTAAGATATATGAACTGTTTCTTTACCAAGAATAGGATTTTTTTCATAATTTTTATTTAATTTTTGATTTAATTGATTTTTCACATAGACTGGTTGCACTGTGATATCTATCATTGTATGGAAAATAGGGATTGTATAATCCAAATTTTTATGTAATTATTCAAAGAAACACAGCGCTGCACTATAAGGAAATCATCACATGGGACAGTCAACATGGGCTTTTTATTGATATTCTTTGTCTCAGACCTGCAGTAGAAATAATCCTTTTTATAGCTTGAGCTTCCCCAAAATATACAATGCAAGAGTTAAGCTGTAATATGCGGTACTCGTGTTCTTGAAAGTGGGTAAATTACATTTGATTCCAGTCCAGTGGTCCCCTGCATTCCGTGACTTTGCATTCACTCAGCCAGTTTGGACTTTATTATTCAAAACAGAAGCAGTAAGCAAAAAATATATATATATATTTTTTAGCAGAGCCGTGAGGGATTTGAGGACTAAGCCTGGCCAATCTCCATTCGTGCATATCATTCAGCCTGCCGGTGTACCTTCAGAAGGTTTAAATGAGAGAATGATAAGCCACACCATGTTCTCAAAGATTATTATCAGTATTGATGGGTCATTAATAAACATAGTGCATTAGGTTTTCTGAATGTTATCAGATCCCATCATTCCTCGTGACTAATCTGAAATAAAAGCAAAGAAAAAGAAACATTTTCATTGTGTTTCTGATTATCCTTCCCCTGACTGTTTACCTGCAAAGAAAAATAAAGGCATATTTTGCTTACTTCAAGCCAGGGCCCCACACCAAAATTTATCCCTACCCAATCCCCCCTACCCAATCCCCCATTTATAACTGGATCTACCTTGATCTATGTTCATGTGATGAACTAGGTCCTCCTGAGTCTTCTATATTCTGAACTCCAGTATGGGAGTCTCCTTCTTCGGGTTCCCAAGTTACTGCCAGGTGGTGTGGACTAGGGATGGGCCCGGTGCTCGATGCGAACCCACGTTCGCATCGAGCACCGGGCGTTCGCTCGCTCGGCGAGCCCAGAACTATTTTGGCCGCTCGCATCACGTTCGTGTGATGCGAGCGGCCCCGCAATGCATTGCGGCCGGCGCGGCCGACGCAGTGCATTGCTGGCTGATGATTGGCCAAGCATGCACTGTGACCCCGCATGCTTGGCCAATCACAGCCCCGGAAACTCGAAGAGCCATAATTGGCTACAGGCAGGACGCCTGTAGCCAATTACAGCTCAGGGGCTGTAGTACACGCCCCCCCTATAAAATGCCGCCACGCCGTCTGCGCCGGTCACATGCTGTTCCGGCGCAGATTGAGCAGGCTGATTCTGTGACACTCTGCTGCATTTAGATAGTTAGAGAGATTCACTTACAGAGATTGAGTTAGATAGATTCAGTTACAAAGATTGATTGAGAAAGAGGGGCTTGTAGTGTGCTCGTGGCAGGCAGGCAGAGCTACTATATTTTGTTACCAGAAGCACCTATAGGACTTGTAGTGTGTTCGTGGCAGGCAGGCAGAGCTCCTATATTTTGTTACCAGAAGCACCTATAGGACTTGTAGTGTGTTCGTGGCAGGCAGGCAGAGCTCCTATATTTTGTTACCAGAAGCACCTATAGGACTTGTAGTGTGTTCGTGGCAGGCAGGCAGAGCTCCTATATTTTGTTACCAGAAGCACCTATAGGACTTGTAGTGTGTTCGTGGCAGGCAGGCAGAGCTCCTATATTTTGTTCCCAGAGGCACCTATAGGACTTGAAGTGTGTTAGTCCCATCACACACACAGAGCTATATTTTGTTCCCAGAAGCACCTATAGGACTTGAAGTGTGTTAGTCCCATCACACACACAGAGCTATATTTTGTTCCCAGAAGCACCTATAGGACTTGAAGTGTGTTAGTCCCATTACACACACAGAGCTATATTTTGTTCCCAGAAGCACCTATAGGACTTGAAGTGTGTTAGTCCCATTACACACACAGAGCTATATTTTGTTCCCAGAAGCACCTATAGGACTTGAAGTGTGTTAGTCCCATCACACACACAGAGCTATATTTTCTTCCCAGAAGCACCTATAGGACTTGAAGTGTGTTAGTCCCATTACACACACAGAGCTATATTTTGTTCCCAGAAGCACCTATAGGACTTGAAGTGTGTTAGTCCCATTACACACACAGAGCTATATTTTCTTCCCAGAAGCACCTATAGGACTTGAAGTGTGTTAGTCCCATTACACACACAGAGCTATATTTTGTTCCCAGAAGCACCTATAGGACTTGAAGTGTGTTAGTCCCATTACACACACAGAGCTATATTTTGTTCCCAGAAGCACCTATAGGACTTGAAGTGTGTTAGTCCCATTACACACACAGAGCTATATTTTCTTCCCAGAAGCACCTATAGGACTTGAAGTGTGTTAGTCCCATCACACACACAGAGCTATATTTTGTTCCCAGAAGCACCTATAGGACTTGAAGTGTGTTAGTCCCATCACACACACAGAGCTATATTTTGTTCCCAGAAGCACCTATAGGACTTGAAGTGTGTTAGTCCCATTACACACACAGAGCTATATTTTCTTCCCAGAAGCACCTATAGGACTTGAAGTGTGTTAGTCCCATCACACACACAGAGCTATATTTTGTTCCCAGAAGCACCTATAGGACTTGAAGTGTGTTAGTCCCATTACACACACAGAGCTATATTTTCTTCCCAGAAGCACCTATAGGACTTGAAGTGTGTTAGTCCCATCACACACACAGAGCTATATTTTGTTCCCAGAAGCACCTATAGGACTTGAAGTGTGTTAGTCCCATTACACACACAGAGCTATATTTTCTTCCCAGAAGCACCTATAGGACTTGAAGTGTGTTAGTCCCATTACACACACAGAGCTATATTTTGTTCCCAGAAGCACCTATAGGACTTGAAGTGTGTTAGTCCCATTACACACACAGAGCTATATTTTGTTCCCAGAAGCACCTATAGGACTTGAAGTGTGTTAGTCCCATCACACACACAGAGCTATATTTTGTTCCCAGAAGCACCTATAGGACTTGAAGTGTGTTAGTCCCATTACACACACAGAGCTATATTTTCTTCCCAGAAGCACCTATAGGACTTGAAGTGTGTTAGTCCCATTACACACACAGAGCTATATTTTGTTCCCAGAAGCACCTATAGGACTTGAAGTGTGTTAGTCCCATTACACACACAGAGCTATATTTTCTTCCCAGAAGCACCTATAGGACTTGAAGTGTGTTAGTCCCATTACACACACAGAGCTATATTTTGTTCCCAGAGGCACCTATAGGACTTGAAGTGTGTTAGTCCCATTACACACACAGAGCTATATTTTCTTCCCAGAAGCACCTATAGGACTTGAAGTGTGTTAGTCCCATTACACACACAGAGCTATATTTTGTTCCCAGAAGCACCTATAGGACTTGAAGTGTGTTAGTCCCATTACACACACAGAGCTATATTTTCTTCCCAGAAGCACCTATAGGACTTGAAGTGTGTTAGTCCCATTACACACACAGAGCTATATTTTCTTCCCAGAAGCACCTATAGGACTTGAAGTGTGTTAGTCCCATTACACACACAGAGCTATATTTTCTTCCCAGAAGCACCTATAGGACTTGAAGTGTGTTAGTCCCATTACACACACAGAGCTATATTTTGTTCCCAGAAGCACCTATAGGACTTGAAGTGTGTTAGTCCCATCACACACACAGAGCTATATTTTGTTCCCAGAAGCACCTATAGGACTTGAAGTGTGTTAGTCCCATCACACACACAGAGCTATATTTTGTTCCCAGAAGCACCTATAGGACTTGAAGTGTGTTAGTCCCATCACACACACAGAGCTATATTTTGTTCCCAGAAGCACCTATAGGACTTGAAGTGTGTTAGTCCCATTACACACACAGAGCTATATTTTGTTCCCAGAAGCACCTATAGGACTTGAAGTGTGTTAGTCCCATCACACACACAGAGCTATATTTTGTTCCCAGAAGCACCTATAGGACTTGAAGTGTGTTAGTCCCATCACACACACAGAGCTATATTTTGTTCCCAGAAGCACCTATAGGACTTGAAGTGTGTTAGTCCCATCACACACACAGAGCTATATTTTGTTCCCAGAAGCACCTATAGGACTTGAAGTGTGTTAGTCCCATTACACACACAGAGCTATATTTTCTTCCCAGAAGCACCTATAGGACTTGAAGTGTGTTAGTCCCATCACACACACAGAGCTATATTTTGTTCCCAGAAGCACCTATAGGACTTGAAGTGTGTTAGTCCCATTACACACACAGAGCTATATTTTCTTCCCAGAAGCACCTATAGGACTTGAAGTGTGTTAGTCCCATCACACACACAGAGCTATATTTTGTTCCCAGAAGCACCTATAGGACTTGAAGTGTGTTAGTCCCATTACACACACAGAGCTATATTTTCTTCCCAGAAGCACCTATAGGACTTGAAGTGTGTTAGTCCCATTACACACACAGAGCTATATTTTGTTCCCAGAAGCACCTATAGGACTTGAAGTGTGTTAGTCCCATTACACACACAGAGCTATATTTTCTTCCCAGAAGCACCTATAGGACTTGAAGTGTGTTAGTCCCATTACACACACAGAGCTATATTTTCTTCCCAGAAGCACCTATAGGACTTGAAGTGTGTTAGTCCCATCACACACACAGAGCTATATTTTGTTCCCAGAAGCACCTATAGGACTTGAAGTGTGTTAGTCCCATCACACACACAGAGCTATATTTTGTTCCCAGAAGCACCTATAGGACTTGAAGTGTGTTAGTCCCATCACACACACAGAGCTATATTTTCTTCCCAGAAGCACCTATAGGACTTGAAGTGTGTTAGTCCCATTACACACACAGAGCTATATTTTCTTCCCAGAAGCACCTATAGGACTTGAAGTGTGTTAGTCCCATCACACACACAGAGCTATATTTTCTTCCCAGAAGCACCTATAGGACTTGAAGTGTGTTAGTCCCATCACACACACAGAGCTATATTTTCTTCCCAGAAGCACCTATAGGACTTGAAGTGTGTTAGTCCCATCACACAGAGCTCCTCTATTTTCTTTGCAGAAGCACCCATAGGACTTCTAGTGTGTTAGTGGCATCACACAGAGCTCCTATATATTCTTCTCAGCAGCACCCACAGGACTTCTAGTGTGTTAGTGGCATCACACAGAGCTCCTCTATTTTCTTTGCATAAGCACCCACAGGACTTCTAGTGTGTTAGTGGCATCACACAGAGCTCCTCTATTTTCTTTGCAGAAGCACCCATAGGACTTCTAATGTGTTAGTGGCATCACACAGAGCTCCTATATTTTCTTCTCAGCAGCACCCACAGGACTTCTAGTGTGTTAGTGGCATCACACAGAGCTCCTCTATTTTCTTTGCATAAGCACCCACAGGACTTCTAGTGTGTTAGTGGCATCACACAGAGCTCCTCTATTTTCTTTGCAGAAGCACCCATAGGACTTCTAGTGTGTTAGTGGCATCACACAGAGCTCCTATATATTCTTCTCAGCAGCACCCACAGGACTTCTAGTGTGTTAGTGGCATCACACAGAGCTCCTCTATTTTCTTTGCTGAAGCACCCACAGGACTTCTAGTGTGTTAGTGGCATCACACAGAGCTCCTCTATTTTCTTTGCATAAGCACCCACAGGACTTCTAGTGTGTTAGTGGCATCACACAGAGCTCCTCTATTTTCTTTGCAGAAGCACCCATAGGACTTCTAGTGTGTTAGTGGCATCACACAGAGCTCCTATATTTTCTTCTCAGCAGCACCCACAGGACTACCGACTACAATGGCTGGAAGACCGCCAAGGGGAGGCAGAGCGTGCAGAGCCAAGAACACAGGGCAGGCAGGCTCTGTTTCTAGTGGACGTGGCCGTGGACGTGGTCGTGCATCGTCATCAGCACGTGGCCATGGGACACGCGCGTCTTTGTTTTCGGCAGCTGGACATGTGGAGCCGCATCATGCTGAAGGCTTGGTAGAATGGATGACCAAGCCCTCCTCATCCTCCTCATCCTCTCTCACCCAGGCTCAGGGTACTGACAGAGCATCATCAGCCACCCCTTCCCTAGACCCACCATGTCCTCCTGAGGAGTCCCCCGAACTCTTTGAGCACAGTGTTGGGTACATGCTCCAGGAGGATGCCCAACGATTCGAAGGCTCGGATGACGATACCCAGCTTGAGGAATCTGGCAGTACAGTTCCACCAGCTGCAGCTTACTGCCAGGTTTGCTCTAGTGGTGAAGAGGGAGGGGATGATGAGGTCACTGACTCCACGTGGGTGCCTCAAGGGAGAGAGGATGAGGAGGAGGACGAGGAGGAGGAGGATGCGGCGTCACATGTCCAACGAGGCAGGATGCCCCCTGGAGGCCAGGTAGAGGCCAGCACAGCAACTGTACAACACCGCAGAGCTCCGCCTGTGCAGGGCGCTGCCTCTGCACGTTATCAGAAAAGTTCTTTGGTGTGGGCCTTTTTTGAGACGAGTGCAGCAGATCGCACCACTGCTATTTGCAATATTTGTCTCAAGCGTATCTCGCGTGGCCAAAACATCAGCCGCTTGGGCACGACAAGCATGACCAGACATATGGCGACCTGCCATGCAGCTCGTTGGCAGGCACACATAAAAGACCCACACCAAAGAACTAAGCGGACCTCTCCTTGCTCCTCCTCAGCTGGGATCTCCATCCCCACTACACCTTCAGTCCTCTCTGAAAGCTGCTCTGAGAGGACTGAAGGTGTAGAATTCGGTGTGTCACAACCAAGTACTTGCAGTACACCGACGTCCGAATGCAGCAGGCAAATTTCCCTGCCCCAGCTGCTGGACCGTAGAAAGAAGTACACTCCCAGCCATCCACATGCCCAGCGGTTGAATGCTAGCCTTGCTAAATTGCTAGCACTTCAACTGCTGCCTTTTCAGTTGGTAGACTCGGCCCCCTTCCGTGAGTTTGTTCAATGTGCGGTTTCCTCAGTGGCAGGTTCCCAAACGCCACTTTTTCTCGCGGAAGGCGATTCCGTCTCTCTACCGGCATGTGGAGGGCAATGTCCATGCCTCGCTGGACAGGGCGGTCAGCGGTAAGGTGCATATTACCGCTGACTCATGGTCCAGCAGGCATGGACAGGGACGGTACCTTTCTTTCACGGCCCATTGGGTCACTCTATTGGCAGCTGGGAGGGATGCAGGACAAGGTGCAGTAGTGTTGGAGGTTGTTCCGCCACCACGCCTCCAAAACGCGACTACTGCTACTGGTTGTGACACACCTCTCTCCTCCACCCCCTCCTCTTCTTCTTCCTCCAGTGCTCTGTCCTTGGAACCAGCGGTGCTCCGTAGGCGTACAAGGGGCTACGCAAGTACGCAGGCAAAAAGATGCCATGCCGTGCTTGCGCTGGTGTGTTTGGGGGACAGGAGCCACACTGGGCCAGAGGTTCTGGCAGCTCTGCAGGGGCAGGCCGAGAGGTGGTTGACGCCACGTCAGCTTAAGCCAGGAATGGTCGTTTCTGACAATGGCACCAACCTCCTCTCCGCCCTGCGACAGGGGCAGCTCACCCATGTGCCCTGCATGGCTCACGTCCTCAACCTGGTGGTGCAGCGGTTCTTGGGCAGGTTCCCAGGCTTACAGGATGTCCTGAGGCAGGCCAGGAAAGTCTGTGTGCATTTCCGCCGATCTTATAATGCCAGTGCTCGGCTGACTGAGCTGCAAAAGGAGCTGAACCTGCCCAAGAACCGCCTAATATCTGACATGCCCACCAGGTGGAACTCAACGTTGGCCATGCTGCAGCGACTGCACACGCAGCAGAGGGCCATCAATGAGTACCTTTGCGACTACGGCACCAGGACAGGGTCAGGGGAGCTTGGTTTTTTTTCCCCACGTCAGTGGAGCATGATCAGGGATGCATGCACTGTCCTCTCACCATTTGAGGAGGCCACGAGGATGGTGAGCAGTGACAGTGTATGCATCAGTGACACTGTCCCTCTTGTCCACCTGTTGGAGCATACGCTGCGTGGGATAATGGACAGGGCACTTGAGGCAGAACAGAGGCAGGAAGAGGAGGACTTCCTTGCCTCTCAAGGCCCCCTTTATCCGGACAGTGTTCCTTCTGTCCCACCCATCACACAGGAAGAGGATGAGGAGGAGGGAGGAGGAGGAGGAGGAGGAGGATTGTGTGAGCATGGAGGTGGAGCCTGGCACTCAGCATCAGCAGCAGCAGTCTTTTAGGGATGATGTACAGTCCCAACAAGCCAGTGGACTTGTACGTGGCTGGGAGGAGGTGGCTGGCGATCATGTCATCCTCAGTGACCCAGAAGACTCCGGACCGAATGCCTCAGCTAACCTACGCTGCATGGCCTCCCTGATCCTGCAAAGCCTGCGGAAGGATCCTCGTGTTCTTCGGATCAAGGAGAGGGACCATTACTGGCTGGCCACTCTCCTTGATCCGCGGTACAAGGGTAAGGTTGCGGACCTTATCTTGCCGTCGCAGAGGGAGCAGAGGATGAGACATCTCAGGGAGGCCTTGCAGAAAGGTCTGTGCAACGCGTTCCCAGAAACTGGGAGGCTACAAACTCCTGGTCCTGGGCGACGAGTTGCTGAGGCTTCGGTCAGTGGCAGAAGGAGCGGTGGGGAAGGTGGACGTCTGACCGATGCGTTCAGACAATTTTTTAGTCCGCAGCCCCAAGGTATGATCGGTTCCAGCAACCATCGCCAGCGTCTGATATACATGGTGCAGGAATACCTTGGGGCAAGGTCAGACTTGGACACCTTTCCCACCGAAAATCCTCTGGCTTACTGGGTCCTGAGGATGGATCACTGGCCAGAGCTTGCACAGTATGCAATTGAGCTACTGGCCTGTCCTGCCTCCAGCGTTCTTTCCGAACGCACATTCAGTGCTGCTGGAGGATTTGTGACTGATCATAGGGTGCGCCTGTCCACCGCCTCGGTTGATCGACTGACATTCATCAAAATGAATCAGTCTTGGATCACCACCAGCTACCAGGCACCTGAGGCGGATATAACCGAATAATTTTTAATGTCACATCCCTTCAAGACTGCCTATGCTGATGCTGAGTGACTGTCCTCTTATGTTCACTGACTATCCTCTTCCTCCTCCTCAATGATCCATGCCACCACACCAGTGCCTAAGGCACAATTTTTCAGCCCTGTTTAACAGGGGCGTGTACTTACAATTTTTAAAAAAAAATGCTTCGCAACACGTGTGACTGCTGTGCTCCAAGTACAGTCTCTGTGAGGGCCGTGTTGCAGTGTTGTGGCACCAGCACCAGTGCCTAAGGCACAATTTTTCAGCCCCTGTTTAACAGGGGCGTGTACTTACAATTTTTTAAAAAAATGCTTCGCAACACGTGTGACTGCTGTGCTCCAAGTACAGTCTCTGTGAGGGCCGTGTTGCAGTGTTGTGGCACCAGCACCAGTGCCTAAGGCACAATTTTTCAGCCCCTGTTTAACAGGGGCGGGTACTTACAATTTTTTAAAAAAATGCTTCGCAACACGTGTGACTGCTGTGCTCCAAGTACAGTCTCTGTGAGGGCCGTGTTGCAGTGTTGTGGCACCAGCACCAGTGCCTAAGGCACAATTTTTCAGCCCCTGTTTAACAGGGGCGGGTACTTACAATTTTTTTTAAAAAAATGCTTCGCAACACGTGTGACTGCTGTGCTCCAAGTACAGTCTCTGTGAGGGCCGGGTTGCAGTGTTGTGGCACCAGCACCAGTGCCTAAGGCACAATTTTTCAGCCCCTGTTTAACAGGGGCGTGTACTTACAATTTTTTAAAAAAAATGCTTCGCAACACGTGTGACTGCTGTGCTCCAAGTACAGTATCTGTGAGGGCCGGGTTGCAGTGTTGTGGCACCAGCACCAGTGCCTAAGGCACAATTTTTCAGCCCCTGTTTAACAGGGGCGTGTACTTACAATTTTTTAAAAAAAATGCTTCGCAACACGTGTGACTGCTGTGCTCCAAGTACAGTCTCTGTGAGGGGTTGCAGTGTTGTGGCACCAGCACCAGTGCCTAAGGCACAATTTTTCAGCCCCTGTTTAACAGGGGCGGGTAATTACAAATCTTGATCTAATAGTTCACAGCAGGGCCCATTCCTGCGCCCACCAAGAGTAACTGTGAGAGCTTACAGTCTTGTGGCAAAACCGTCCACCACCACCACCACCACCCCCAATTTTTCTGCCCTGTTCAACAGGTGCATGCAATTAAAAATCTTGATCTATTAACTCACAGCAGGGCCCATTCCTGTGCCCACCAGTCTTGTGGCTACACCAACATCTAATAGGGCAAATTTCTGCAGAGTATATACGCCAGGCCCCTACTTTCAAACATCCAACTTACAAACGACTCCTACTTGCAAATGGAAAGAGAAAACAGGAAGTGAGAGGAAATCTACCCCTAGGAAGGGAAATTCTATCCTGTTAGATTTAATTTGGGAAAAAGGTATCTCCTCTCTACTGATACTTTATCACCAATCCTTGTTTCAATTAAAACCCCACTTTTCCAAAAACATTTGTCATTGGGACGGAAAGTGAGGTGACATGTTCTGAACAGATGTGCAAAGACAGCAAATGTTACAGGGGTGATAACCCCTCCCTATGTTCTCCAAAAAGCTTAAAAATAGATTTTTTTGGGATGGAGCTACACTTCATAATGTACCTGTTCAGATTCTACTTAAGATCAAACCTAAAGCCGCAAGTGGTTTTAAATGGCTTCTTTTTTTCCTTTACAAATGTCATTTTGTGCAAGGACAGTTCTAAACACGGGAAACACATGCCACTTCACAGGCATACTTTAGACACCCCCCAGGTACCATATTTAAAGGAAAATTTCACTTTTTTTTTTTTTTTCACTTTATGCATCATTAAAATGACTGCTCCCGAAAAAACGTTAGTTTTTAAAAGTTCTTTTTGCATTGATATATGTCCCCTGGGCAGGACCCGGGTCCCCAAACCTGTTTTATGACATTAACATGCATATTGGCCGTTGTAATTAGCACTTTTGATTTCGAACGTTCGCGTCCATTATAACGTATAGGGTTCGAAAATTCGCGCGAACTTTCGGTCCGTTCGAAGGTTCTGGTTCGAACCGAACCCGGGGGTGTTCGGCTCATCCCTAGTGTGGACACTTCCAATTGGCAATTGGCTTTCCATCGGCAGGACCCCAGCAATGGCACAATGAGAATACCATGAATATGGATGACAACGAGACCAGTGGATGGCACACGGGGACTGCAGCGGCAGATCACCAGTCCCTACTCTCAGAAGAAGGCCAGCAAGGGTCACATGTTGTTGGATTCAGGTGAGTGAAAAACTGCTTTCAAGGGACTTTTTTTTTTTTTTTTAAAGCAAAAAGGTGGGAGCAAGATTGGGGGGGTTTAAGGGATTGGAGAAGGTTAAAGTGGTTCTAAAGGCAGAAGGTTTTTTTACCTTTATGCATCCTCTGCATGAAGGTAGAAAACCTTCTGCATGCAGAAATCCATGCCCTGCCCCCCTACCACCACCACCACCACCAAATTCCCAGAAATACTTACCTGGGCTTGCTCTTGATCCAGGGAGCATCAGCTCTCTGCTCTATCTCTCCTCATTGGACAGAGAGGTAGAAGTGGAAGCCATTGGCTCCTGCTACTGTCAATCGCAACCAGTGAAGAGAGATGGGGGGGCAGGGCTGAGCAATGTTCAATGGACACACAGAGACAGCTCTGGTGCGAGTTTGTGTAAGTGCTTGACTTGGGGGGCACTCAGCAGGGGGAGGAGCCTATTGTGCCAGCAGGGGACCCCAGAAGAAGAGGATCAAAACCACTGCACAGAGCAGGAAAGTATAACATGTTTCTTATTTTAAAGAGTTGTAGTTTGAGACGGCATCCAAATAATGGGTCGAATAGACTCCTTACACTACAGACCCCAATATGCACTCTGCAGTAGGAGGAGTGGAGAAATTATTTTTATTAAGCTGCCCAGGAAAGTTCTCCTTCTTGGCACCAAGGGAGTTAGAGAGAGAGGAACTCTCTCTGGATATTTGTCTGCCAGTGGGAGACCCTACCAGCAGAGATCCGAACCTGAGACTTGAAGTGAGGACACCAGAGGTAAAGCAGCACATCCCACATTACCACACCGCTGCTTCAGGGAGACTGGGGTGTCCACTCACCCTCTGCTTCCCACCACTGATCACCAGTGGCTTTTTTGGAAGAGACTGAGGGGGCCCTCCTTCTACAGCGAGAGGTTACTGCAGCATCCCATGGACTAGTGAGAGGGCAATTCACCCATTGCTGTTACTGCAAGCAGGGACTGAACCAAAGAGAGCAGGACACCAAGTGTACCCAATCTGTACTGCACTCACACTGCAATATATACCACACTTATTCCAAACCTAGACTGCACATATAACAACTTTATACTGCATTACACTGAACCTTTTCCTGCATCTGAACCACATCTAACTTGCACCTGTACCAATACTACAACATACCTATACTGCATGCAGGTTAAGGGGGAATGTTGTTAAGTGCACTGATGCTCTTATAGGGCCCCAACGATAGCAGACAGAAGAACTTCTTAAAGGATTGTCCCTCAGTAATAATTATTCCCTGCCTTCCCCTACCCCTCTGCTACCTAATTTTCTTTTGGACAGTGCACACCCAGTCAGTCTAGGACTAGCATTGTCATCATAAATGCACTTACTCTGGCAGTATAGTTCCAACACTTGGTAGATTAAACTTTACTACTGCTCACTGCTGCACTTGATGTGGCCATGCTACTGTTTATGCAGATCTGGATGCTAAACATCATCTTATGCCTAGTCCCTACTGTTAATTACTTTGTATGCTGAACTGTGTTATTATCATTGTTAATCAATTTTATGCTTGCCTAGTTACCAACCATATTAGGTGACAATTATTATTATTTATTTTTTTTCATTTTTTTTTTTTATTCCAATTTCGATATTACAACAGTGTTCAGAGAAATAAACACATCATATACAATCTAAGCAGACATTCCTCTGGGTTGCTTAAATTAGAGTACATTCTTGGGTGGGGATATAGGTAATTCTAACAAGTATTGCTATAGTGCTAATCCTAGGGATATGCAGATTTTGCGTCCCATATTTGGTGGCGAGCAGTCCAGGGTGGCGACTTTAAAGTAGGGGGTGATAGGAGATCTCTTAAGGGGTAAATGTACACTGCCCTTCATTGGGTTGAGAGATTCCATTGCCCGCATTGAGGCTGTGACAATTATTTTAAGTTTGATGCTAAAATATAGTTTGTCTTTGGTTTTATATTGCTGCAATAAAAACTCTTATTTTGTCGATTCAACTGATTTGGTGAGATTTGCTTGAAAAAGCTTAAACTCAATCTTTCTTAATTTAGTATTTTTTTTTTTTTTGTGGGGGGGGGGGGTTAAATGTAGACTAATTTTTGTTATTTAGTGAACTTTGAATTTTGTGTGTGTATTCGATCCTCCTATTTTTGATAAAATTATGGTGAAATGAAAACTGAATTTTGTCTAGACCTAATTGGGAAGGATTACAACTGTTGTTTGCATTTTACTGCTATATGGGTCTTCATTAGAGAGAATTCCCCATCACCTCTTGTGCTCATTCATTAGGGATAGGGTACAAACCACCGGACTTTCCAGCGGGGCTTCGCCGGACTTTCCGAGCGTGTGACTTGCCCACACACGCCCGGACTTCTCCGGCGGACAATCCGCGGGAAAATGTTCCAGTTCTTTTCACAAAAGAAATATAGCAGAATACAGTTTGGCCTCAATTTATGAAGAAAGAATATTTATTTGCAAAATTTCATTAGAGAAATGATGAAAAAATAGTTTCAAATTTTTATTTTTTTTTCATTTATTTAGCAAAAAACCCAGTGGTGAATAAAGAGGAACTGCAGTCTGCTCACATAATTTGTAATAAAAGCATCTTTGCCATTCTGAAGCTTCCCTCCAACCACTTTGCATATTATTTTGTACATACTGTGATTTAGTACTTGCCAAATATGCTGCAGAAATCTCCCTCCCCTGAGTCTGGCTGCAACCATTTTAACTGTGGGCAGCTGAAGCTGCTGCCTGTTCACTTCCTGGATTTACACAGAGGCACACTTCCAGCTCTGCAGCTCTCATTGACCCTTTTATGACTCACCCCCCCCCCCTTCCTGGCAAGCTCTCACGAGAGTGAGAGAGAGCTATGCATGATGTCATAAACCTAGGCTAATGATCAGACAAGAAACAAGAAGTGGGCTGTATAAGGTATTTATTGGAGGAAAAAAATGTTTTACTATCCAAAGTTAAAACAACAAGGGCAGAAGATTTAATAGATGGAAAGTTGAAAAAATTACAGAAGGTCCGCTTTAAAAAACACCAAAAGAAAGCTCTATTTGTGTAAAAAAAAAATGATAAAAGTTTAATTTGGGTACAATGTTGCATGACCGCGCAATTGTCAGCACTAAAACCTGAAAATTGGCCTGGGCAGGAAGGCGGTGAAAGTGCCCGGTATTGAAGTGGCTAATATCCCTTTAAGGTACCATTCAAAATAAATAGTGCCACAACAAAAACACTGGGGTCAGTGGCAGCTGGTGAGTTCTTCTTTGGGGGGGGGGGGGGGGGCGGCGGCAAACAAACAACACCCACCCCACCCCCCCTTAGTGGCGCGGCGGCAATGAAACAGAACCCCCCACGGGCGATCCAGCACTTACCCGCTCATGTGGCAGGGCTGTGGTGTCCTCTCCTGGTGTCCTCTCCTGATTTGCAGGCAGTGGCTGCGGCATCTCCAGTGTCCGCTCCTCTAGCTTCCTCCGCCGTGTCTCCTCTTCTGCCAAAGCGATAGAAATTTTATAGGATCGCCTGATGCTTTGGCCAATTGGAAAACAGGTCTCTCAGACCTACTTCTGGATTGGCAGGGAGGATCTTTAGTGTGACAATAGCGAAAATGAATTTGCTTATTGTCACACAACTGGGTGGCCTTGGAGCGCAATGGTCTGCACTCCAAGCCGACGACCCTTTTTTGAAGCTTGTCAGAGCCTCTGGCTCTAATTACCGTATATACTCGAGTATAAGCCGACCCGAATATAAGCCGAGGCACCTAATTTTACCACAAAAAACTGGGAAAACGTATTGACTCGAGTATAAGCCTAGGGTGAGAAATGCGCAGCTTCTGTAAGTGTAAAAGAGGGTCAACAATGCCCATTTGCAGCCTCACTGTGCCCATTTGCAGCCATAAGTCCCCCGAACTTCAAACTTGGTAGTTAAGGGTTCCTTGATGCCCCCTAGCTGCAGCCAAAAGTTGGGGTCTCTGGACCCAAAGGGTCCTGAAATGACATTGCTGCAGCTGGACACAGTTGACCGATTTTGGGCCCTGTATCTCAGGGCCACTTGGTGCTAGGAACCCAAAATATATTGGATATATTGTAGTGCTAGTTCCACTAGGTTTGCACACGAAGTTTGGGGTTCCTAGCACCAAGTAGCCCCGAGATACAGGGCCCCAAAGTCGTGTCGGAAAATGTAATTCTCTGCTGCAGAAAAGTGCTTGACTCGAGTATAAGCCGAGGGGGGCACTTTCAGCGCAAAAAAATGTGCTGAAAAACTCGGCTTATACCCGAGTATATACAGTAGGTGCTTCAAAAAAACACACCTCCTGCATTGGAATCTATAGGCCGGTGCCACTGATATGTACATCAGGGAGGCAGACGCATGGATAGGAGAGGCGGCGCCCGTGCGCCGTCTATGGACGGGCCGCCACTGATCGGGGTACACAACACAAACACTGGAGTACACAACACAAGTATTATTGGCCCTAAGACTTTTTTTAATCAGAAAATGTCATATAATTTATGCATTAGACATCTGCAAAATGTATCTGTTTAGTGTTTTCAAATCCTACCATAGCATGAACCTTGCCCAAGTAATTTGCTTGCTGTAATCAAAATCTGTATTTAGATGTTGTATAACTATAAAGCACTTGATCAGCCTGTCAATGGTGGGTATTACTCAGCTGAAATATTACTATGTACAAGCTATATGTCTGCCCGCAATCTAATCATACAGCAGATGCTTTAGCAAAGCACAACACAACAGTATATGGATGGTGGGGTATAGCAGATGTGCAACTTACTGTCTAAAAAAAAAACAGCATCTGGCTTAATCTCACCATTTGTGGACACACAGCACTGCCTTCCTCTCCGTAATTAATCAGCAGATGTCCGTGTATTATGATGACCGAGAATAAATGTGTCAAATTTCCAAAATTATTTTCTCCATGTCCATAGGGAGTAAAGTGATTTGTTTAACTAAATCACAGCAGCCCCATCTTTTTCAATTTACCCATAAGCAGCTATGAAGGGGTACAGGGCATAGGTGTGCACATCCTAAAGCTCAAACACGTGTGTGTGTCTACATATACCATATATACTCGAGTATAAGCCGTGTTTTTCAGCACATTTTTTTGTGCTAAAAGTGCCCCCCTCGGCTTATACTGGAGTCAAGCAATTTTCTGCAGCAGAGAATTACATTTTCCGACCCGACTTTGGGGCGCGTATCTCGGGGCTGCTTGATGCTAGGAAATTTCCTAGCACTAATGCCCCGTACACACGGTTGGAAATTCCGACCACAAAATCCGTCTGATTTTTTCCGACGGATTTTGTCTGACACTGGTGTTGCATACACACGGTCGGACAAAGTTGTCGGAAAATCCGATCATTCTGAACGTGGTGACGTTCGTTGCGTACGACGGGACTACGTAGAGGCTAGTAGCCAATAGCTTTGGTCTCCTAATATGATCTGAGCATGCGTGGCACTTTGTCCGTCGGAATTCTCTACACATGATCGGAAAAAGTCAGATCGGATTTTGTTGTCGGAATATTTGAGAGCAGGATCTCAAATTTTCAGACGGAAAAAGTCCGATGGAGCCCACACACGGTCGGATTTTCCGACAACATGGTCCGATCAGACATTTTCCATCGGAATTTCCAAACGTGTGTACGGGGCATAAGTGGCCCCGAGATACAGGGCCCCAAAGTCGGTCAACTGTGTCAAGCTGCAGCAATGTCATTTCGGGACCCTTTGGGTCCAGAGACCCCAAATTTTGGCTGCAGCTAGGGGGCATCTAGGAACCCTTAACTACCAAGTTTGAAGTTCGGGGGACCTATGGCTGCAAATGGGCACAGTAAGGCTGCAAATGGGCATTGTTGACCCACTTTTACACTTACAGTAGCTGCGCATTTCTCACCCTAGGCTTATACTCTAATCAATACCTTTTCACATTTTTTTTGTGGTAAAATTAGGTGCCTCGGCTTACATTCGGGTCGGCTTATACTCGAGTATATACGGTATATGACCCCGGCACATTCATCTCCCTGCCGGAAAAACTGATCTTCCTGCCGGCACAGTGAAAGAGAAGTGTGTAAACACTTATTTAATGGCAGAGCTGGTAAGATGAAGGTCGTTTCCATTTTCCTGCCAGCACAAATGTGCATGGGATGATTAGGGAGTGCCCAGGTACATCTGGCACTCCCTGTGTGCACGCCTACGGTACAGGGTCTGAACCATTCCGACATATTTATTGCATCTACTGATATTAACAATCATCTTCTTTTGCTATCACTAACACACAGCCACACCCCCACAGTTAGTAACACGCCCCTAGGACACACTTAACCCCTACATTGCCACCCCCTGGTTAACCCCTTCACTGCCAGTGCCATTTACACAGGAATTAGTGCATTTGTATAGCACTGATTGCTGTATAAATGACAATGGTCCCAAAAATGTGTCAAAAATGTCCGATGTGTCCGCCATAATGTTGCAGTCACAATAAAAATCGCTGATCGCCACCATTACTAGTAAAAAAAAATTATTAATAAAAATGCCATAAAACTATCCCCTATTTTGTAAATGCTATAACTTTTGCGCAAACCAATCAATAATCGCTTATTGCGATTTTTTTTTACCAAAAATATGTAGATGAATACGTATTGGCCTAAACTAAGGAAATTTTTTTTTTTATATATATATTTGGGGGATATTTTATTATAGCAAAAAGTAAAAAATAATGTGCTTAATTCAAAATTGTTGCCCTTTTTTGTTTATAGCGCCAATAATAAAAACCGCAGAGGTGATCAAATACCACCAAAAGAAAGCTCTATTTGTGGGAAAAAAAGGACGTCCATTTTGTTTGGGAGCCACGTCGCACGACCGCGCAATTGTCAGTTAAAGCGACGCAGTGCCCAATCGCAAAAAGTGATCTGGTCTTAAGCCAACAAAATGGTCCGGTCTGAAAGTGATTAAAAGTCAATAATAAAATTGCACATTCAATACTGTGTAGACCTTCCCGCTGCGAAAACTTTTCTCACCTTGGATCCTTTTCTCACTTTTTTTGTAATGGTTGTTCAATTAGTTCTGTCATCTTTATTTGGTTTTTCTTTTATATATTTTAATTGTTTTACTCCAAAATGACAGCAGTAATTTATTCAGACGTAATGAGTGATTTGTCTTTCCTCTTTGGTTTGCTTTGTAGTTAAATGAAAATGTAATTATTACAAGTAGATGATAAAGAAGCAATAAAGGAAAGAAATCCATGGCAAACGCAGAAAAGGGGAGAACACAGAAATAGGACAATAGTAACAAAAGAAGGAAAAGGAAACTCAGCAGCAGACTGGAAGGCAAAATATAATTAAAAATATGAATAAATACAATTACTGTGGCTGCAGGCCAGAAAACTGGCAATCATCTATGTGAGGATGACGGAGAATTTTGCTCATGCAGAAGATTTCACTCAGGTACAGTAAAGCCCTGTACACACGATCGGAAAATCCGACAACACAGATTTGTTGGCTGAAAATTTGAAAACCTGCCATCCAACATTTGTCCGACAACAAATGTCCGATGGAGCGTACACACAATCGGATTTTCCAGCGGGAAATGTTGGATGTCAGGCTGAAAATCCGACCATGCGTATGCTCCATCGGACATTTGTTGTCGGACTTTCCGCCAACAAATGTTGGATGGCAGGTCTTCAAATTTTCTGCCAACAAATCTGTGTTGTCGGATTTTCCGATCGTGTGTACAAAAGTCCAGCGGACAAAAGTCCAAAGTACAAACACGCAGGCTCGGAAGCAGAAGCGGTCGGTCTTGTAAACTAGCGTTCGTAATGGAGAATTAACATTTGTGACGCGGGAAATTATGAAATCTGGAAATGCAGCGCACAATTCTCTTCTTCTTTAATGGGATAATAATGAAGCTGCTTTGCTGGTGATACTGATGGAGTTTTTGCAAACAAATTTTCAAAGGCTTTTTTTTTTCTAGTGATATCAAGAATAATATTATTATGCTTTTTTTTAATTATTATTTGTGATGTTATGGGACTGTAATGCCGCGTACACACGTGCAGACTTTTGCCGGCGGACCTAGTCCAGCGGACAATCCCGCGGGACTTTCCAGCTAGGTCCGCTGGACTTTCCGAGCGTGTGGACTTGCCCACACACGCACGGACTTCTCCAGCGGATAATCCGCCGGCCAAAAGTCCGCGGGACTTTTGAAAATGAACGGACTTGCCCACACACGGAGCAGTCCGTTCATTTCGAACGTAACTTCAGGTTACGTAGCTAGCGTAGGCAGTAAATGCCGCCGCGCTAGCTCTGCAAGCTGGCATGGATTTAAAGGGAATCCCCACGCCGAAAAAACGGCGTGGGGGTTCCCCCCAAATCCAAGTCAGACCCTCATCCGAGCACGCAGCCTGGCAGGCCAGGAAAGGGGTGGGGACGAACGAGCGCCCCCCCCTCCTGAGCCGTACCAGGCCGCGTGCCCTCAACATGGGGGGTGCCCTGGGGAAAGGGGGGCCGTTCGGCCCCCCCACCCCAAAGCACCTTGTCCCCATGTTGATGAGGACAAGGGCCTCTTCCCGACAACCCTGGCCGTTGGTTGTCGGGGTCTGCGGGCGGGGGCTTATCGGAATCTGGGAGCCCCCTTTAATAAGGGGGCCCTTAGATACCGGCCCCCCACCCTATGTGAATGAGTATGGGGTACGATGTACCCCTACCCATTCACCTAAGGTGTAAAATGTAAAGTACAAAAACACACACACTTTTGAAAAAATATTTTATTGCACTGCTCCGGGGGTCTTCTTCCGTCTTGGGGGTCTTCTCGCCAGACTCCTCCGCTCTCTTCTGCTCTTTTACCTAGCTCTTTCACGAGCGGGGGAGTCCGGCTACCTTCTTCGTCGTCGCCGCCGTCGTCTGGGGGTCTCGATCCGCCTTCGGGGGTCTTCCGGGGGTCTCTTCTGTTCTTGCGGCGGTCGTCGTCTTCCGCGCCGCCGGCGCCGCCTTCTTCTTCTTGTCCTTCTTGTTCTTCTTCTTCCGATGTTGACCCGTCGCTGTCTCTGCCCGGAATGCCTGTGCCGCTCTGCGCTGGGACTTATATAGGGACATGGGGGACAGGGTCACATGTTCATGTCACATGGTGACCCCGCCCCCTTGCGATGTCACAGTCCCAGCATCCTCCGGGCTCGGATGAGGGTCTGACTTGGATTTGGGGGGAACCCCCACGCCGTTTTTTCGGCGTGGGGAGTCCCTTTAAATCCATGCCAGGTCACGGAGCTAGCGCGGCGGCAGTAACTGCCTACGCTAGCTACGTAACCTGAAGTCACGTGCTAAATGAACGGACTTGCCGATGAGCGGCAAGTCCGTTCATTTCAAAAGTCCCGCGGACTTGCCCACTAACGGCGGGATTGTCCGCCGGACTGCCAAGTCCAGCGGATAATTTTAAAACCAAACTTAAAACTTTGGTCCGCCGGACTTTGGCGCCAAAAAGTCCGCCGGCGCCCACACACGAGGGGATTATCCGCTGGACTTCAGTCCAGAGAATAATCCCGCGGGATTGTCCCTTCGTGTGTACGCGGCATTATGGACCCAATTTAAAGCATCATTAACCACTTCCCGCCCGGTCAATAGCAGATTGACGTCTGGGAAGTGGTTTTGTTATCCTGACTGGGCGTCATATGATGTCCTTCAGGATAATGCCCCGTACACACGGTCGGAAATCCCGGCGGAAAATGTCCGATCGGACCATGTTGTTGGAAAATCCACCTGTGTGTGAGCTCCATCTGACTTTTTCCATTGGAATTTCCGACGGAAAAAAATTGAGATCCTGCTCTCAATTTTCCGTCAACAAAATCCGATCGGACTTCTTCCGATCGTGTGTCGAGAATTCCGATGGACAAAGTGCCACGCATGCTCAGATCAAATTACGAGACCAAAGCTATTGGCTACTAGCCTCTATGTAGTTCTATCGTACGCAACGAACGTCACCACGTTCAGAATGATCGGATTTTCCGATAACTTTGTCCGACCGTGTGTATGTAACACCAGTGTCGGACAAAATCCGTCGGAAAAAATCAGACGGATTTTGTGGTCGGTATTTCCAACTGTGTGTACGGGGCATTACAGCCGCCGCGCACCCGTGGGGGTGCATCACGGTGATCGTTGTTTCAGTGTGTCAGTCTGACACACTCCTACACCGATCATGGTAAAGAGCCTCAGGCAGAGGCTCTTTACCACGTAATCGGCTGTGTCCAATCACGGCTGATCACGATGTAAACAGGAAAAGCCGCTGATCGGCTTTTCCTCACTCGTGTCTGACGATGGACTTGTGTACGATGGACTTGTGTACAACACTACGACGAGCCAAGAAAATTAAGTTCAATGCTTCCGAGCATGCGTCAAATTGTTTCCGAGCATGCGTAGGAATTTTGCGCGTCAGGAATTGCTACAGACGATCGGAATTTCCAATCAGACCTTTTTCCGACCGAAAAATTGAGAACCTGCTCTCAATCTTTTGCTGGCTGGAATTCTGCCATCAAAAGTCGAAAAGTGGAGCATACACACGGTCGCATTTACGGACCAAAAGCTCTGATCGGACTTTTGCTGGCAGAATTTCCGATCGTGTGTACGCGGCATAAGACATTTTGTTTTGATGCAGCAGGAATGTATTTAGTTGTTTGAAACTGAAAGATCTCTTGGGATTTAAGCTGAGCTAAGTAAAAACTATTTCTAATGGCGCGTACACACGACCATACTTTTCGACAGCAAGAATCCGCCGGACACTTCGATCGTGTGTGGGCTTCATCGGACCTTTGCTGTCCAAAAATCAGACGGACTTTAGAAATAGAACATGTTTCAAATTTTTCCGCCGGAACTCTGCCGGACCCAGTTCCTATAGAGAAATTTGCTCGTCTGTGTGCTAGTCCGACGGATGAAAACCGACGCTAGGGCAGCTATTGGCTACTGGCTATAAACTTCCTTATTCTAGTCCGGTCGTACATCAAAACGTTCAAATCCATCGGACTTTGGTGTGATTGTGTGTGTCCAAGTCCGTTCGTTCGGAAAGTCCGTCTTAAGTCCGCCGAAAGTCCTTCGGAAAAAACGTCGGACCTAGTCTGCCGGAAAGTCCGGTCGCGTGTACGCGGCATAAGTAGAATCCACTACAGGGTTCCTGTAGCTGCTTGGCTGAAACCGCAGAAGGAGAAATGATTTTTTGTTTCTCCTGAATTTTCAGCCAAGAAGCTTGTTATTGCTACAGGAACTGAATCTTGTTGTATTGTTCTGTTTTGCTACAAAAAAAAGCAGAAAAAAAAAAACTCATCAAAGTTTTTACTTTGGCAGGAAAAAAACAGTTAAGGAAAGAATATTTTCTCTGTTATACCCAGACTAAATATGCAAACGAAATAATAAAAAGTAATATTTCTCCATTTACAAAGACGATGCCACATGCAGCCTGAAAGACGCGGTAATGGTGGTAATAATAATGTATTTTTCAGTTTTAGGTTTTACATTGCGCTATATGAATGGATGACTGGGGAAGGCGGCATAGCAATGTCTAGGAAACAAAAAAGTAATTTTCTCTGAGAGATTCAGCTGCGAGGAACGGGGCATAAATATAATGAAGTGATCAATGCAGCTTTTCCCAAACATGCGCTATTTACTAGCTCGTGAAACCAATGTTATGACTAATCTGACTGCAAGATTTGCTATTGTAACTCATTCTCATTTGGCAATAAATGGAGCAGGTTTTTCTAGAGCTCCTATTTCCCCAAATATTTCACATCAATTACAGTGTATGCACTGAACAAAGATGAATGCTCTGATCACATTGAATTTCACCGACATAAAAGTAATCAGAAGGATCTGAGTTTCTTTATCTGCACTAGAAAAGACGTATTGGTTCCATATACAAAATACATTCCTCTGTTTACTGAAAGCAGGAGGTTTGTGTGCATACATATACAGGCCAATAGTCAGTGAGTGATATTTTTATCTTTGAGTTCCCAAATAAATTGCAACGCAAAGTGATACCCTACATTAACTACTTCAATATCGGGCACTTACACCCCCTTCATGCCCAGGCAAATTTTCAGATTTCAGCAGTGTCGCTGTTTAAATGACAATTGCGCGGTCATGCTACGCTGTACCCAAACTAATTTTTATCATATTGTTCCCACAAATAGAGCTTTCTTTTGGTGGTATTTGATCACCTCTGCATTTTTTATTTTTTGCTAAACAAATAAAAAAAGACTGAACATTTAAAAAAAAAAAAAAAAAAAAAGTTTTCTTTTGTTTCTGTTATACATTTTTGTAAATAAGTAAGTTTTCTCCTTCAATGATGGGCACTGATAAGGCAGCACTGATGGGCACTGATAAGGTGGCACCAATGAGGTGGCACTGATGGGCACTGACAATGGGCATTGATAGGTGGCACTGATGGGCACTGATAGGGGCACTGATGGGTGGCACTGATATGCAGCATTGATGGGCATTGATAGGCAGCACTGATTGGCACTCATGGGTGGCACTGGTGGGCACTCATAGGCGACACTAATGGGGACTGAAAGGCTGCACTGATGGGTACTCATGGGTGACACTGATAGGCGGCACTGATGGGCACTGATGGGCACTGATACGTGGCACTGATGGGCACTGATATGCGGCACTGAAAGATGGCATTGTTAGGCATCACTGATGGCACTGGTACTAACAGGCATTGGGGATGGACACTTATTGGCATTTCCCTGGTGGTCTAGGGTGGCATACGTGGTGGTCCAGTGTGGTGGCCATCCCTGGTGATCTGGCGGCATCCTGGTGGTCCTGGTTGGGCACCCGAGTGGGGCTGCGCTGATAAACAATCAGCACAGACCCCCCTGTCAGGAGAGCAGCTGATCGGCTCTCCTTTACTCGCGTCTGTCAGACGCGAGTGAGGAAAAGCCGATCAACGGCTCTTCCTGTTAACATCGTGATCAACCGTGATTGGTCACGGCTGATCACTTCGTAAAGAGCCTCCACCAATCGCCGCCATGTGCGCCCCCCATGGGCGCGCCAGAGCGATCGTTCTGGAGAGCCATCATATGACGTCCACCACGTCATTTGACGGCCGGCGGGTGGGAAGTGGTTAAAGTGGTTCTATGCAGTAGCCCCCCAGCCCCCCTAATACTTGATCCAGCGATGTGCACGAAAGCTTCAGCTCTCCGGGGACTCTCCCTCCTCAGTACCACTGATGAAGTCCTGCCTAAGGACGTAATGCATACGGACGAAAGTGACACCACTCGCAGCCCTATCTGTGCATTTCTTTACATGCTGTATCCACCAAGCACCGGGATATAGGTGCTCTCTTTGTGAGTTTTATTACCTTTTTTTATTCAATAAATTGTTTCATAAGCAGAGAGCACTATGGTTGTTCAAATTGTATATTTACATGATTGATGGCGATATGGGATTGAATTTTTTCGTGAGGACTGACTGATATCCATCCAGCATATCTGCTGTGACGAACTTCTCCTGTGGATTGTCATTATTTAACCCCTGGTGGGAAGGCTTTAGTGACCCTTCATGATCAAAGGGTCCACTTGGTGAGGTGAGCGGCCATTGCATCTGTGATGGAGGTTTTTTTCACGTTGTCACCTGCATGCGTATACTTCTGTCATCACAATTGAAGACACCATTGGATTGCTTATGGACATTATTTGATTGTTTTTCATTCTTGTGCGTTTAGCGCTGCACCTTTCCATTTATGTTTCTACTGAGGGATTTTTGAAGGTTGACCCTTGGTGTTCAGCAGCTTTAAATAGTTTTACAAAAATTTTTCTATACCATTGCGCTGATTTATTTTATTATTATAATTCTCCCTCCTCAGTGGCTGAGACAGCAGTAGGAGCCATTGGCTCCCGTTGCTGTTAATCACAGCCTGTGAGCCAATGAGAAGATAGATGGGGCGGGGCCGAGCCATGGCCCTGTGTGTGAATAGACACTCAGAGTAGTGTCTCGGGAGCAAGCCTGCTTGGGTGCACGTGGCAAGAGGGAGGGGCCAGGAGCGTCGGCAAGGAACTTGAGACGAAAAGGATCCGGGCTGCTCTATGCAAGACCATTACATAGAGAAGGTAAGTATAACATGTTTGTTATTTAACCACTTCAGCCCCGGACCAATTGGCAGCCAAAGGACCAGGCCCCTTTTTGCGATTCGGCACTGCGTTGCTTTAACTGACAATTGCGCGGCCGTGCGACGTGGCTCCAAAACAAAATTGGCGTCCTTTTTTTCCCACAAGTAGAGCTGTCTTTTGGTTGTATTTGATCGCCCCTGCGGTTTTTATTTTTTGTGCTATAAACAAAAATAGAGCGACAATTTTGAAAAAAATGCAATATTTTTTGCTTTTTGCTATAATAAATATCCCCAAAAAATATATAAAAAAACATATTTTTTCCTCAGTTTCGGCCGATACGTATTCTTCTACATATTTTTGGTAAAAAAAATCGCAATTAGCGATTATTGATCGGTTTGCGCAAAAGTTATAGAGTTTACAAAATAGGGGATAGTTTTATAGCATTTTTATTAATATTTTTTTTTTTACTAGTAATGGCGGCGATCAGCGATTTTTATTGTGACTGCGACATTATGGCGGACACATCGGACATTTTTGACACATTTATGGGACCATTGTCATTTATACAGCAATCAATGCTATTTAAATGCATTGATTCATGTATAAATGACAGTTGTAGTGAAGGGGATAACCACTAGGGGGAGGGGAGGGGTTATGGGCTGTGACGTGTGTGTTTTTTTTACATTAGGGGGCGGGGCTGACGTCTGACGTCATTGATTGGCTTTCCCGATGACCGGGAACAGCCAATCAATGACAGGCAGAGTAGGAAGCGCGGTGAGAGGTTTGTTTACACAAACCTCTCCCCGTTCTTCAGCTCCGTAACCCGATGGCGGGACACCAGCGGCGATCGGGTCCACTGGTCCCGCGGCCGGGGTCACGGAGCTCCCGACCGGGTCGCGAGCGCGCCGCTGGCGGCGCGTGCGCGACCCACGGGCAGGCATTTATAGGATCACGTACAGGTACGTGATTTTGCCTGCCCGTGCCATTTTGCCGCAGTATATCTGCGTTAGGCGGTCGGGAAGCAGTTAAAAAAAAATAAACTTGCCTTTAATATCACTTTAAAGCTCCCTTGAAACTAACCCTACCTGTAACTCTACCCCTAACATTAATTCCAACCTTCCCTGTAACCCCTATTCTAACACTAGCCCAGACAATAACCCTTCCTGTAACCCTAACTCTAAAACATATTCTTTCTGTAACACTATCCCTTCTTGTAACCCCACTCATGAGCCTAAGATTTTCCGACAACATGATCCGATCGAACATTTTCCGTCGGAAAATCCGACCGTGTGTACAGGGCATAAGGCTGGCCATACATGGTCGAATTTCAAAAGAACTTTCTTTTGAAAATCATAAAATGTGTGCGTTTTGTGATCCGAAATTCGGCCAACCAAGATTTCAATTTCACCTCATGTTGCTACAGAAAAGTATTTTCATGGCTGGGAATCTTCTTTTCTTTCCGGGAATTTTCTTTTCTTGCACATGCGCATTTCCTTTTCGATTACATTTCTCACACGATTCTCCATCATTGATTCGAAAATCGTTTGTTTTTCAAAAAAATTCCAACATGTCCGATTACTCGAATTTGATTGCCGCACGAAAATCGGCTGTTGCTGCAGCCCACTAATGGTGTGAAATAGGAACGAAAATTCTTAGATAAGATTTTTTAAAGAAAATTCATTCGAAATTCGACCCATGTATGGCCAGCCTAACTCTCCCTGGAACCACAGCCTCAATCTGTGCTTTTAGATTGATCTGGGTGAACGGTGGTTTTCATCCACTTTATGTTATATGGTCGGCAAGTGGTAAATAGAGTTTTGTCATTTTAAACATTTCACTTACTAAAGCATTACTAAAATTAATGTTCCGACCAAATGGATTTTTTTTTCTTTGGTAATTGTCCCACAGGGGCAGTGGCCAGGCCCCCATTTGTGTGATGATCCCCTGCCTGGTAGCCTAGAGAATGGCCAAAACTGACTTCAAATTTGTCTTGTGCACTTTACGCATGTTTGTGGTACTCACTTTGAACCAAATTCACTAATTCACAGATGCTAAAGTAAACAAGCATCTCCCCATTCTGCCTAGCAACAGTGTCACTGATCTCTGCTCCCTGTGATTGGAGCGGATGTGTAAAACACAGCCACGCCCCCCACAGTTAGCAACACGCCCCTAGGACACACTTAAACCCTACACTGCCACCTCCTGGTTAACTCCTTCACTGCCAGTGTCATTTACACAGGAATCAGTGCATTTGTATAGCACTGATTGCTGTATAAATGACCATTTTCCCAAAAATGTGTCAAAAATCGCAGTCACAATAAAAATCGCTGATCGTCGTCATTACTAGTAAAAAAAAAAATTATTAATAAAAATGCCATAAACTATCCCCTATTTTGTAACCACTATAACTTTTGCGCAAACCAATCAATAATCGCTTATTGCAATTTTTTTACCAAAAATATGTAGAATAATACGTATCGGCCTAAACTGAGGAAAAAAAAAATGTTTATACATCTTTTGGGGATATTTATTATAGCAAAAAGTAAAAAAAAATGTGTTTTTTTTCAAAATTGTCGCTCTTTTTTTGTTTATAGCGCAAAAAATAAAAACCGCAGGGGTGATCAAATATCACCAAAAGAAAGCTCTATTTGTGGGAAAAAAAGGACATCAATTTTGTTTGGGAGCCACGTCGCACGACCGCGCAATTGTCAGTTAAAGCGACTCGCAAAAAGTGGTCTCCTATTTGGCCAGCAAAATGGTCCGGTCTGAAAATGGTTAAAAAGAGATTTAAAAAAAAAAAAGTAAAATGTCACGTTTAGTATTAATCATAATTCATAAAAAATAAAAATAAACATTGCCTTTAAATATACAATGTCTTGGGTGTTTGCATGGCAGAATAATTCTTTAGGGTCATTTTTTTATTACAATATTTATTTATTTATGTTTATAAATGTCTACATATCCAAGTCAACTTTCATATTTACCTAATTGAAAAGGGTTTTAAAAATGTATTATTATTTTTTTTTATTTTTTTTTTATCATTAAGCAAAATAAATAAGGTGATACAAAGAATTAACATCTTTAAGTATTGAACATCCTAGCCTTTTGCATGCCAGATTCATTCTGTGTGATTGCCTTTCAACCTGCTGTTCACATGACTTGACTCTGTATATATAATTATTCCTCAATTCTTAAAGAAAAAAATGTTATCTGGATTTGTAACCCATAATTCTTTCTCTAAACACATTTTATTTAACTAATGGGATCTTGCTTGTGTCAGTAGGCATGCACAGCAAACAGGATTTCCAAATAATTTGAACAAGTAATCCCTTAGTTAATTAATCTAGACCAGTGGATAGGAAGAATCACAGGCCTGCATGCAATTCAAGTGCTTATCTGATTTGTAATAATGAAGCATTGCTATTCCTTTTAATGTATTAGTTCAGAAAAGTTAATAAAGTGCAAGCCCTATTGGGTCCTGCTAAATGACAAACTCGGTTTCACAGATGGTTAATGTGCTTTATTAATTCTCATGGCATAATCTTGGATCAAGACTCCTTGTGCTCAAAGAAAACCTATGCAGACAATGCTTACCTTCCTTTAAAAATGCTAGTTCCCTGGCTATCTTTGGCTTTAAAGGATATCTCTACTTTCAGACAATATACAATTCTCTTCTTCACTTGCCTACCATCATCTAAAATATCTGCTATTCTGCCCTAAATGCATTCTTACCTGAAACGAAAGTCAGTATCCCGTAGAAATCATGCCAAAATCTTTGCTCCCCTGGCCCACAAGGTTGATACTTTTTCAAACATGCACCTGGCCTGGTACAGCAGACACATATCAGGAATGTGACATTTTGGGTTGGGTTAACCCATCACCAAAAAACAATCCAAAACCGATGCTCCTTCTTCTGAAGATTGCATTGTGTAGCGTACCCCCCTGGGGAGCCACAGATGAACTGGATCCCCCATCCCTGCACAGCCAGGCACACTGAATTTTCAGAGTCAGAGAACAGTCAGTGGCTATGTTTTTGCTATTCATTGAGGGTTAATAACTTGGATAGGGATGGGAGGTTATTAGATTCCCACTTGACTTTGACAGCAAAACTTTGGCAGCAACTTCAGGGACATCTTCCTATATACTGTCTATATACAGTGTCCTTTACTCTCCTCCTGTACACGCTTGCTTGCTCCAGCTGAATCACTGTTAGTTGATCTGACATTCTCTCAGATTTAGCTATGGTCCTGTACAGGCAGAAACTCGCAGCTCTTTGTTGTGTAGCAAAAAATACAGTAAACAGCTTATACTAGACCTTTTGCTGTAGGCCTCCTGGTTGCAGCTGCCCTTTTACCTAGCCCTCCTGGCTAACCTCTCCACACCAGTCCTCCAGACCATGCAAGGGCGCTGGCATGAAGTTGTGGAGTCCTTGTGGGAGGGAGCCGAAACAGCCGCCAAGGGACCCCAGAAGACGAGGTTCGGGGGCCACTCTGTGCAAAATGAGCTGCACATTGGAGGTAAGTATAGCATGTTTGTTATTTAAAAAAAAAAATGTTTCCTATGGTGACCCTTTAAGCACACCAATGTCTTCAGAGAGACTGGCGACATGTGGAATTCTCCCCCCTTGTTAGTCCCCAGTAGTGCTGATCTACTCACGCTATCCTCTATTGCTCCTGTACCTCTAATAAGGGCTTCCCCCCATGTGTTATGGGAGTATTCTTCCAGCATCAAGCCCCGGCCTGAGGCAGGACACCCCACGAAGGCTAGGCAGTGCACCTCAAGGGTCACCAACAGCCTCCTTAACAATGCTGCTCCATCTTCCACCCGACTGTCCCTGCTGGCCTGGCCCATGTCTATTTATGAGGTAAACTCTGTCCCCTGCAAGCCCACCTGGAGATAGACAATTCCTTGATACCTTTTTGACCTTAACGCTTTTTATAGTAAGGAAAACGGTGGCACGGAATTGAATGCAGGCAATACTCCCTACGATCCCGGGTTGGAAAAGATAGGTGAACAACACCCTGCCTTATTAAAAATTGATCTATATGAACAGAGGCTGCCCACTTAAATATTCTAAGATATGGGACAGATGGATATCTGATGGCGAGACATGTAGATAATAGACTGAGCTTTATTGTCACTATTAGAATCGGTATCTTACCTTACATGTGACTATAACCCACTATAACTATCGTTTGTACAGGCTATTCTATGACATTTGCTATGTGGAAATGTGAAGAAATTTGTGCTGACCTTTTTTATCTGCAACCTTTATTCCTATGTTTCCTTTTGTTTTGTCTGATCATTGTACCTCATACCTTTTCCTAATAAAGTTGTTTTTTTCCCAATTAAAAAAAAAAATAAGCTTTCATCAATCATGTGGGTCACACCTCTCGAGCTTTAGTAAGAGACCCAGCATAGAGTGTTCCCAACACAAATCCAGGTACGCACTAGACATTCGAACGAATCCAAATTACGAATTTTTACGAATACGAATTCTGTACGAAATACGAAATTTTGTTTACGAATTTCGGATCCAAATTATCCGAATCCAAACTACCAAATAACAAATTTCCACAAATACGAAAGAAATTATAGCGGATATAACGAATTAATTTGAGATTCAGTATAACGAATATTGACACTCTACAAATGATAACGAATTATCCGAAAACGTATTAACGTTACATAACACAAGTCTATTGTTCACCAATCACACAGAGGAAGTACGAAATACAAAATTTCGTATTCGTAAACGAAATTTCGTATTTCGTACTTCCTCTGAGTGATTGGTGAACAATAGACAATAGACTTGTGTTATGTAACGTTAATACGTTTTCGGATAATTCGTTATTATTATAGAGTGTCGATATTCGTTATCCAAATTAACAGAAACGTTTAAAATTTACGATTCGTCCGAAATTCGTATTTCCTACGAATCAGAATTTAATTTTGTGAACAATAGACTTGTGTTATGTAACGTTAATAAGTTTTCAGGAAATTTGTTATTATTCGTAGAGTGTCGATATTCATTATCCAAATTAACGATTCGTACGAAATTTGTATTTCGTACGAATCCGAATTAAATTTTGTACACTGATTACAATTTTTTTTATACGAAATGGAACGAAACTAATTTTTTGACGGCTCCCATGTCTAGTACGCACATATGTGACCCCATGGAAAAAGACCCACTTCGGTGAACCTGCATATGTGTCTATGTTTGTCATAAAGAGGTTAAAATGCAATATAGCAAAACTCAACTTTTCTGAATAAAATTGAAACTGTGGGCAAACAAATTTGAACTATAAGTATGTAAGATGTCTTAACTGCCATAACATTTGTAATTCAGGGCAGTCAGCCCTCTGGCTTACACATCCCTTCCAGACAGCATGGCTAGGTTAGTGATCCTGTTTTTTCTCCACTACCGTTATATGGCTGGGTAAGTGACAAGCCTTTTAGCTTGCTGACTTAAAAAAAGGAGCAGGAGCATGATTCTGGAAGCTATAATAAAGTCAAGTGTTGGGAATTCACAATAGAACTATTTAATAATATAATAAATTATTTTTATGGGTACATTACTGGATTATATAGGGTAGGTTTATGTCTGCCTATAATTATGGTGTGTATTTAAATAACCATGCTACATCGTATACATTTATCTATTTTTACGTATTTCGCCTGCACATTTTTTAGAGGTTTGTTGGTCTCTAGAAGAATATTCTTTTTTTTTTTTTAATTATTCCACAGGGGTCCGTCTACAGCTTTGGTAAAGATCTGCAACTGACAATAGAATGTTTACATACACACCACATTCTACACATCTACAAATCCCACATGGCAGCAAGCAAATTTGGAATATTTGCTTCAGAATAAATGGCAGGTGTGAGGACCTCTTATGAAGATTTTGTTTTTGCTTTGCTTTGTAGAGTACTGTGAAACTGAGTTCCCAGTTGCAAACATTTATAAATATATGTGTAAGTCACATTGTCACATCAAAGCACTTCTGTAAAGTGTGGCTCTTACCTAAACTATAAGAGCAATTGGGTGCAAAGGGAGATATAACAAAAAACAATCTGCAATCTTCCCCTTTGTCCTTTTTAAGAGACATCCTTTAACCACTTCAGCCCCGGACCAATTTGCAGCCAAAGGACCAGGCCCCTTTTTGCGATTCAGCACTGCGTCGATTTAACTGACAATTGCACGGTCGTGCGACGTGGCTCCCAAACAAAATTGGCGTCCTTTTTTTCCCACAAATAGAGCTTTCTTTTGGTGGTATTTGATCGCCCCTGCGGTTTTTATTTTTTGCGCTATAAACAAAAATAGAGCGACAATTTTGAAAAAAATGCAATATTTTTAACTTTTTGCTATAATAAATATCCCCCAAAAATATATAATTTTTTTTTTTCCTCAGTTTAGGCCGATATATATTCTTCTACATATTTTTGGTAAAAAAAATCGCAATTAGTGATTATTGATTGGTTTGCGCAAAAGTTATAGCGTTTACAAAATTGGGGATAGTTTTATAGCATTTTTATTAATAATTTATTTTTTACTAGTAATGGCGGCGACCAGCGATTTTTATTGTGACTGCGACATTATGGCGGACACATCGGAAATTTTTGACACATTTTTGGGACCATTGTCATTTATACAGTAATCAGGGCTTTTTAAATGCACTGATTCCTGTGTAAATGACACTGGCAGTGAAGGAGTTAACCACTAGGGGGCGGGAAGGGGTTAAGTGTGTGTGTGTGTTTTTTTTTACTGTAGGGGGACGTGGCTTTGCGTCTGACGTCACTGACCAGCTTTCCCGATGACAGGGAACAGCCGATCAGTGTCAGTCGCACTAGGAAGCACGTTTGTTTACACCTACCTCTCCCCGTTCTTCAGCTCTGTGACCCGATCGCGGGACACCAGCGGCGATCGGGTCCGCTGGTCCCGTGGCTGCGATCACGGAGCTCAGGACTGGGTCGCAAGCACGCCGCCAGCTTCCTTCTTCCTCTAGTATTGGCTCACATATCCCCACTTCCCCTTGGATCTCCTACTTTATTCCTAGCTGGATTCAAACCCTGTTCTCATTTATTCTGAATAACATCACTCGGCCAGTTGCTTCACATCCCAGCTACAACAACTGAAGTTCAGGACCATGATATGTTACTGACATTAACTTATGTCAATGGCAGATCATTCAACTTATTGTTAAACATTTACTTGATAGAGGGTACTAAAACTCAAGGAATGGTCTATCAACTGTTAACCACTGTAGCACTGGCACCCTATACCTAAAACAGGACCAAATAAATGCAAGGCCATTCACACATGT
Source organism: Lithobates sylvaticus (assembly GCA_028564925.1). Taxonomy (NCBI): domain Eukaryota; kingdom Metazoa; phylum Chordata; class Amphibia; order Anura; family Ranidae; genus Lithobates; species Lithobates sylvaticus. The sequence goes on from CM053031.1 coordinate 35,333,568, forward strand.
ATATTATAAGCAATAAAAGAGTGAACTAAACTGACTCAGGTAGAGGATGGGGGGACAGGTCTGCTTTAAGCTAGCTAGTCACGAACATTGGCCAGCCTTCCACAGCCAGACCCTGTTCTAAATGGTACAGGGCTTGTGTCCTTAGATTTTTCCCAATTTTTCTTTTTAACATATTCCTCCTTACACATTTTTATTAAAAATCACAATGTTGGGGAATCTGCCACCTGATTATTCCTGTAAGCACATTTACAGTTAATAAGGTTGATTTATTAAAGGCAAATTAAAGGCAAAAGTTTGTAAAACGCACCTCCGTAACATCTCTAAAATTCACCCCTTTTTAACAAATAAAACCTCCAAGCTCCTCATTCATTCCCTTGTTATCTCTCGCCTTGACTATTGCAACTCCCTTCTCATTGGCCTGCCTCTCCATAGGCTCCTCCCCTCTTTAGTCTATGATGAATGCTGCTGCCAGACTTATACAACTTACCAACCGCTCAGTGTCTGCCAACCCTCTCCTCCAATCCCTACACTGGCTCCCAATCACACAGCGAATTAAATTCAAAATACTAACGACAACATACAAAGCCATTCACAACTCTGCCCTGAGCTACATCACCATTCTTGTCTCCAAATATCACCTGAATTGTCCTCTCCGCTCATCTACAGGATATCTCCAGAGCCTCTACCATCCTCTGGAACTCTCTACTTCAACCTGTCCGGCTATCCCCTACTCTTGCTACCTTCAGGCAATCCCTGAAAACTCATCTCTTCAGGGAAGCCTATCACGTCTCCAACTAATCTTTTACCACTTCCATCAGCTCATTCCCCACAGTTACAACCTTTTGTACCACCTGCCCCACTCTATTAGATTGTAAGCTCTTATGAGCAGGGCCCTCTAAAACCTCTTGTATTTTATTGTATTTTAACTGTATTGTCTGCCTTTTATATTGTAAAGCGTTGCGCAAACTGTTGGCGCTATATAAATCCTGTATAATAATAATAATAATTTGCAAGGGAAGTTGCCCCAGAGCTCATTGAATGAGGTGAAGCTCTGCTGACTTCCATCTTCAAATCATGTGCAATCAAAAATACTGTTTTTTCCTTGCACATGATTTGGTATTTTTTGCAAAGTAAAACTTCACCACAATCCCTAAGCTCTGGGACAAATTCCATTGCATTGTGCAACTTCCTCTGCAGAGTGAAATTTAGTAAATCACCCCCCAAATTCTGTAAATTGTGCATATATGTATACCCTATTGCCAAGACGGCTGCCTAATGCCGCGTACACACGAGGGGAATTTCCGTCAGAAAAATCTTGGATTGTTTTTCCGACGGAATTCCGCTCAAGCTTGGCTTGCATACACACGGTCACACAAAAGTTTGCTGAATGCGGTGACGTAGAACGCGGTGACGTACAACACTACGATGAAGTTCAAAGCTTCCGAGCATGCGTAAAATTGTTTCTGAGCATGTGTAGGAATTTTGCATGTCCGAATTGGTACAGACGATCGGAATTTCCAATCGGAACTTTTTCCGACCGAAAAATTTAAAACATGCTCTCATTCTTTTGCTGGCTGGAATTCTGCCAGCAAAAGTCAGATGGAGCATACACATGATTGCATTTTCAGACCAAAAGCTCTCATCGGACTTTTGCTGGCGGAATTTCCGCTCGTGTGTACGCGACATTAGACCTTGTGACCTGAACAGCTTTAAATCTAAGTAGATTAGATTCTTGGCAAAGGGAAATTTGTTCATTCAAATAACCAATCATGTGCAAGGGAACAGCTAAATAATTGGAACTTCTTTTGCTCATGATTGGATGTTTGAAACAAACACAGCTTTACTAAGCCAAAAGTGAAGATTATTCCTTTAGCAAAGCATCTCCAAAATATTAGCCATACGGCTGCAATTACATGGAGCCCATTTTTCCTATTCACACCAGACTTCTCATGTAAAAAGCCTGCAAAGAGTCTTATAAATGGGCAATTTTTCACAGTGGATTAATTAGAAGCGGGGTAAGTTTAGGTTGAAAGAATATATTTTATTTCGCTTTCCTGGACTAGAATTGAAAAAGCCATAAAATAAATCACCTTTAAATCACAACGAGTGAAAATAAAACTCTGTTCTTCTCTCTTTACCCAATAATTTATTCTGAAAGCAACACAGAGAAGTAAATTTAGTCTTTCACATGACTGGTCTAATTAGTAATTATTTTCCAATGTGCGGCTTAACAATGCTGAGATGTTCACACACATCGAGTTTATAAGGTAAGCAGTGATATCAGCATAAACTTTTATATCCCTAGAAATGGATGAGGCGTTAAAATGGCTTTTCTTGCCCCCGTTTTAACATACGATCATCTAACGCAAATTGCACAGAATGTCTTTACCCTGCTAGCCTAAAGAGCAAGCATTAGCGAATCTCTCTTTTTACTGCACTGCAGCCACCAAACTTGACAAAAAAAAGGTACATTTTACAAGCTGCTTTACATTCGCTCCCTAAACATTGCTACATTTAATGAAAATGAATTTGATTAAATGAAATGATTGACTTGGAATGCATGCTGATTTTGGAGATCAAAGCCCAAGAGAAGTGATTTTTTTTTTTTTTTTTTTATGAGAATTGTAGGTTTTAAATTATAAGCTATGTCGCCTTGATTTGTAATCAATACGTTTTGAATTTCAAATGATATCTGGTCTTTTTGGATGGAAAAAAATGATAAGATTGCAATTTATGCGAGTGCTGTTTGATATGATTTCATTGACATTTAGCATTTCAAAATGTGAGTTATATTTGGAACGTGTGACATCTTGAAGAATCAAGAGGTATTTCATGTTTAAAAAAAAAAAAAAATAAGAAAGACACCTTTACACCTTTGTGGTTGAGTTTTAGTTTAAAGAGAGAGGGTAAAATAAAGGATTTTTCAAAACCACAAACTTGGCAAGATTAATGTTACAATTGTATATCCAAGTCATATTTTGGTTGATAAGGACAAAGATTTAAATTGAACAAATGATGAAGCAAGTGTTTGCAATGTGGGAATATATCTGAATGAATAGAGAAAATATTTGAGGAAGTACAGATGGTCTTCTTGGATAACAAATGGATCTGTTGACTTTACCGGAATTAAAAGACCATAAAAACTGTTAAAAAGGTTGGCTTGTTTAATACATGTATTAATAACAGATGCAGAGATCTATATCATAACAGCTTATCAGAATCAAAGATATTTGAGAAAAAAGTATATTTTATGCTATGGAATCATACTTTCTAAGCAGCTAACTTCTTGGCCAGTATTTTTTTTTTTTTAAACAGTTATTTTCTATAATGTTTTTATCTATCAATTTTTCACTATCTATATAGTTTTTGTATTACACAAGTTAGAACAAAGGATTTCTAGGTCACTATAAGTAGCTAAAAAAAACAACAGAGCAGCTTGCTTTGCAGCTCGTTGGAGTTCTGTAAACAATGGGTTTATTGTCAGCAAAGCTGAAAAGTAATGTAAGGTAAACCAGATTTCCAGCACTAGAAAACCAGGGAAGGCCTATGCTTGTGCTCATGCGTGTGCACGTTCTACTTCAGTTTGTCATGCTCACTTTCATGCGCGTGGGCACCCAGTGGCCTATTTAAACTGGTTTGTCACTATGAGCAGTTGCTGTATGGTCTTCAGCTTGTTCCTGTGTTCCTGGGACCTGATCCGTTGTGCCTGTTTATCTGTGTATGACACGGCTTGACCTTGGACCCCGCTTCTACTCCTGTCTCAGCTCTGTTCACCTGATTACTCTGACCCTGTGCCAGGGCTGGGCTCAGCCCTTCCTTCTCAGAGCTGGCCGCTCACCAATTGCCAGCTCCTATGTCTCCACAGTTACTCAGCTGTTGATGATATCCTACTCGTCAGTCCAGCCTACTTAAGCCGTCCAGCCCAAAGGATCTCTGCCTTCGCCTTGGTCAACATCACATAAACTCCTGCATTCCTGTTTAAAGACGTGCTTGGTTGACATCCCTTCTGGCTCCAGATCCTGCTTGCTGTTCCACTACATCGATCCCTGACTTGTGGCTTGGCTGACTATCCATTCCGATTACTGAACTTTGGCTATGTTTTGACTATGCTTGTTTGTTTGACTTGTATTATTAAACAAGTGTGATTTAACTGTACTTCTGTCTCAGTCTGGTTTCATGGTTTCTGACACCCTTGCCTGTTTACTGGCAAATCAATTGACAACTTCAGTCACAGAGGCACCATCTAAGTGGACACCAACAATTTCCATTTTAAACTCTGTAAGCTCTGACATGTAATACTAGCAGCACATGCAGTGAATGACAAAAGTAAGGCCTTCCACCTGTTAGCTAGGTGTCTTATCACACAGCAGAAGCCAAAGAATGTTACCTCACTTCCGCTTTCAACACAAAACATGTTGTCACTTTCACACCTGCAAATCATTAAGGGGCGGTTTACAATGAGGCAGCGCGACTTTCAGCGCGACTGCCTCAGGCGACCTGCATCCGACTTCAGCGGCGGCTTGCGAAATTACATCTATATAGAAGTCAATGCAAGTCACCTGAAGTGCCCCAAAAGTAGTACAGGAACCTTTTTCTAAGTCGGAGCGACTTGTGTCGCTCCTATTAGAAGGGTTCCATTGTACAGAATGGAGCGCGACTTGTCAGGCGGCTAAGTCGCCTGACAAGTTGCCCCAGTGTGAACCCAAGTCTTAGTATTTCCATATTTTTGTCCAACCCCTGTACATAATCAATGGAAGGTAGAAGACGGTAAGGGAGAAGCAAAATTTGACTTTTAAAAAGAACATTTAAAAATGATTACTATTAGGGATGCAATACCATTTTTTTTATGAGTACGAGTATTGATACTTTTGTTTTAGTACTGGCCAATACCAATTATTGATACCTACTGCAACTTGTTTGTTTACACTTCAGCTGTCAAAGCATTGAAAAGTAATTTACAAATTAAATACATTTATTTTATTTTTTTAATTTTATGCTTTTTTCAATGTGAAACATGTAAATATATGTTAAAGATGTAAAAATATTAACAAACAAAGCAAGAGAATTTTATAAAAACAAAAAAATTTTTTTGCTTTAAATTGACTTCATCTGCAGACCAAAGCTCATCCTTTTGATTTGTAAATAAATAAACAGAAAGATAGATAAAAAGAAACAATGCTTCTTTTAATCTACCTGTTTCATCGGCTGAGCAACGTTGTTGATAAACATGGACAATTTTTTTTTTTTTGATAGCTCCAATTGCTGGGACTTTGTTTACACTTCAGCTGTCAACAGGGGAACTCCAGTGACAGCTGAATGAGTCAACGGTTGTTAAGGATGCGGCGACCCTGCTCCTTAACCTCATAGCGGCGGTGCCTCCTGGCCCTTTAAGAGGTTTACAACACCCGGAGGTGGGGCGAGGTTTAAGATCATGTGACCGATGTGATTGGCTGTCACGGCGGTCACATGATCTGAAAAAATTTGAGTACGGCTGGCGCCAAGGGGTTAACAATTAATAATTGCTGGCTTTTTTTTACATTTCAGCTGTCATTAGAGGAATCCCACTGACGGATGAAAGAACCGAGCCTGAAAGTATCAGTTTCACGTATCGGAGCATTTGCACGAGTACCGATACTCACGCAAATGCTTAGTATTGGCACCAGTACCGATATCGGTATCAGTGAAACCCTAATTACTATTATTACTAATTATTACTACTCTAATGAGCTAGTCTTCATTATGACATGCGGTTTTCACTAAACGTTCCCTATGAATTTTGTCAATGTATGTGACAAGTTTACCGTACTTTTCATCTATAGCAACATAATCAAATAAAGGTTGCAAAGAAGGTTTACCTTTCCTGGAGAAAACTCTCCTCCAGATTCCTTCCAGTGCTGGTAATGTAACAAGATGCTTAAACCAAACCTCCAGGACAACAGCCTAAAGAGTCAGTTCTCCTACTAAAGCCTGGTTTCTACTTTTATATGTCTTATGTAAACTTAAAATGAAGTACGATTTACTTTAATTAAATGATATATGATTTTGTGACTTTTGTAGAACACATACATATACGGTAGTATAAAACTGTTGTTATGCATTTGTAAAGGGGTGACATTTCCATTTCTAAAGCTTATATATCTGGTGGGTGTTTTAGGTGATTTCTCTAGCAAAAGAGAATTCAGTCTGAGTGGTGATTCATGCAGCAGGCTCTTTAAAGTTGGGCCTTTTTTTTTTTCTTTTGGATGTGAGAGTTGGAATATGGTGCCTACAAATAATAAAAGTTGGTTGTCTTCAATGTTGGGAAAGCTATCTTTGTAAAAGAGATGAATTTGTTCCTGGTGTTCTACAGGCATTGTGGTGCCTCACATATGAAATCCAAGGATTTTTGCCTGCATAACTATATGTAATCCCCTTGAATATTTATTTATTGCAGTACTATAATGCAACACATTGTTATGTCCAAGTATCAGAATCCACAGGTTAGTAAACCAACATACCATGAATGTTTCAGGACATACATATGACTACCACCAACAGAAAAACTCCACGGTTGTTGAAGGGTCAGTTTACTACAAAAAGGTTGGATGAGTCTTCATGAGTAATATAGGTGGGTTCTGATGCCTGACTTGCCAGTAAAGGTGAAGGCTCAAGCAAAGCTCATTTACTCTGGGTGGGTCAAGCTGTGGAAGACATTACCTATAATGCTAAAGTTTATGAAAGCCCTGTAAAGAGTTGGGTCAGGTGGCTAATATATACTGCTAGACTAAGTAAATTGGTGACTGATCTCTAGCTAGATTTAGCTTTGGGCTATAAGGATTCTTCTTTAAAGAACTATAAAGTTCTAACTGTGCACTTTTTAAAAGAATTGCTATCCCCATCTTGTTGAAGACCAAGGTTTTGAACTTTTCGCCCCATAATTGCAGAGTGAAATGGCTTGGTCTTCAAGACCTGTGTAAATATTGCTGCTCAATACCACCAGCTCTGGTTGAACAAAAATTATCACAAGACTGTATGCCATTTTTGCCGTTCTTGGCACACAATGTTCTATAAGGAAATGTTCCATAACTTTTCAGTATAAATCCTTTTGCAATACACTTTTGCCTGGAGTCTGAAGCAAGGAGCTAATTAACTTGTGTGTCTTTGTTCCACTTAACACAGTTTTAAGCAGATATATAATGCACTTTTAGCTAACAGAAAAGAGATATTTCTCTAGAGAATAATCAACTCTTTTGAGTGACTCTTTAAATGTTTATTATACCTGTTACCATTTCATACTGAACTTTTTTTTACACGTTTCCTGATGAATATGGGCACTTGACTTTGGATTGAACTTATTAAATCCCATCTTAGATATATTTAGTCCATTCATTTGCTTTGGAATGCCACTGCAAAAACCCATCACACAGAAGGAATTTGCTTTTGATAATGCTCAGGGCACAGGTGCTCTTACCAAGGACAAGCATTTGCCTCCTGTTTGGGTAGACAAGTAGGCATAATACAGACCTCTAATGAGGAGATTTGCAGTATGTGCAGAAACAACCTAATGCTATTTGCACCTCAAGTTAAATAGCTGAGCTGCTTCCATCTGTGTCCGTTCAGGAAACCGCATTTGTCAAGTAAAAATCGATATGGTAGAAGCTTGCTTTCTCCTGCAAGTAAAATATGATTAAGTTCTAAGGTGTCTGCGCTACTTCAGGATTACATTGCAATAAAAACATCCAGGCTCTGTTGATCTCAAAAACCTTTATTAACCTGACAAAGGTCATTGGCACTACAGAAATACAAAAATATTGCTGATGAGGGCAGTACAGGTTTCATTTGTTAGAGATAAAAAAAAAAAATGTATGGATAAACATGTGCATTAGACATCTACATGGCTATAGTTTATTTTCTATAAATACGGTAACTAATATTACTAAAAATATTGTTTATAAGAATTAAACTCCTGTAAAACATCTAAATACATATATACAGTATATAAAAGGATCCTTCCAAAGGATTTGAATTTCTGTCAATCCTGAGATTGACACAGCCCCATCTTACAGCGCAGCCAGGCAGATGACACCACTAAGGGTAGATTTAGACATTTGTCTCAATTTTACTTGCCTCTGAAGCTCAATCCATGCTCGGTTTTAACCATATTTTTTCTGACAAACACGCTGCAACTGCATGCATTGCACACGGTTGCAGGGCATTCATGACGCTTCCACATTGATATGAATGTGTAGTGGTCCCTACAAGTTGGGTCAACTTTGACACATGCAGACACTCCCATCTGCTGCCTATTGAAGCTTGGGGGGGGGGCAGTTGGCTGGTTGCTCAACCACAAATTTTTACTGCCCTTCAACTGCAAGTTTAAACAAAGCCTTACTGTTCTGATGACGTAATTTCTATGATGAAACGCATCAAGATGATACGCACAATGCGCTGCGCTGATCCCCAGGTGGAACGCACGCCAACCCTAGCTTACGGGTCTTGCTGTTCTCGCCATCCTTGCGGGTCAGGGAGAGATTTTGAAAGTTTTAAGCAGCTGTAACCTTGCAGTTAGATAAAATAAATTGTTTGGAATGATATACGCTATGAGGATCTCCATTTTTACTTCCTTTCTTATCCTGCTTACCAAGAAATCTCAGTGTCGGAACCCCATATCATCGTGAGGAGGGGACATGAGGATCGTTTTTTTTTTTTTTTTTCCCTTTTCCGGTCACTGAGAACACTAAGCCTGATTTGACTTCTCGTGCCATACAGCAAATAGGGTCAACAATGTCCGGTGAGTTTAAATTTCTACCATATGTTGCACTGGTGTCATATTGGAAATTTTTTGGTTTATGCGGTCTATGATATCCATCAATTACTATGGTCCATTAATACTAGGATGACCCTATACACCTGAAACAACTTTTTCACATTGGATGTCACAATTTTTGTCCTCAGAGAATTTTTTTTATTGCTTGGACTTTTTTGCATTTGCTTGTTTGTTTTATATGAAATGCACTCAACTTTAGATACATATTTTCACATTTATCCACATATTATGTATAGATTATTTCACTGCTCATGCACATGTTCACTTCATGACTAATTCATTTGGATAGATTTGATTAGCTAGCACTGTTTTCTTCACATGGAGTCACCCTAGTGGATCACCTAACAAGTTAAGTCCTTTTTTAATTTCAATCGTTTTTTATTCGAGTATACAGAGCAAACAGAAGAGAACATCAACGTTGCATTTTGACTTACAGCGTAACAGTTGGTACATAGCAGAGATTTAAGTACATTTGAGAAGTGAAGAGTCTTTACTAGATATCACGTATTGAATGCCTGATTAATAAAATCAGAAATAAGACCAGGAGTCTAGAGGGGGATACGACCTCCACCGCCCAGCACCCAAAATGGGATCTAACTGTGTCGGAGGGTGGAGCAAAGTCCCACCCAGGCCCCCGGTCATTACATGCGAACTAGTGGATAATGGAAAATTGTATAACATTACAAACCAGCAAAGGCCCTAAGGCCTGTAGTAGGCATTGAACCAAATATAGACCGTCTCAGAAGCATCCATGCAACTAATCCACTGAGACAGCAAGTGAAACTGTAGCATAAGGATAAACTAGAACTATGTATAGAAGGGTGGCACCCCAAAGTTTGTAGGGTGGGAAAGGGGTCAAAAACAAGAGCCTCATCCTTCAAGATTCGGCATAGTCCCCAGGGGTTCCCAGGTGGCCTCGTATTTTTCAGTGGTGTCGAGTAAGGTGCTGACCATTTTCTCCTGGGCCATGATCCAGGAGATCTTCCTTTTAACCAAGGTGAAGGAAACGTGAGTTTTTTTCAAGGCCCTAGCAATTGTTAATTTAGTCCCGAGAAATATAAACATGATAATGCATTGCAGTAGTTTGGGGGCGTCCGGAATCGGAATGAGTAGCGCTACGTGGGGGGATTTCTGAATGGGCAGGCCCATAATTTTCCGGATCATATGAAAGATTTTGTGCCAGAGACCTCTGAGTTTTGGACAGTCCCACCATACATGCATCATCGAACCAATGTGTTCACAATTTCAGAAACACAGAGGGGAGGATGCCGGATATATTTTAGATCGTTTTAAAGGGACAAGATACCATCGCATGATAACTTTGAGGTTCGCTTCCACTAGTGCCATATTCAAGATCCCTTTAGATGAGGTGGTAGCAGCCCTGTGCCAGTCCGCTAAGCTCCAGGATTTTTCCCAGGTCCCTCTCCCATTCCCACATATAAAGGGGTTTAGAGTCCATTTTAGCCTATGACTGATATATCACTGAGTTTCCATCTCGCTACTCCATGGCCTGTCCACACCAATGCTCATAATCTGTAATAGAAAGTGGATTGGGTTTTGAGGTCCATAGTTTATTAATAAAATGGGAGATTTGGTGAAGTCGGTACCTCTCTGAAGTGGGCATCTCCAGTTTGCTCACACAATGAGAAAAAGTGAGAGGGCCAGTGGAGTTGACAAAGTGCCCAATTCTTTACATCCCCTTGTTGAGCCACCAGTTAAAGGCCCTTATATCCATACCCGGGGGAATAGAGGATTGCTGAAAAGATGAGATAGTGGGCACCACAAGGAGATCAGGTGTGGGTTGTTCTTAAGGGAGTCCCATATCACCAGGGAGTGGGAGAGTGCGGGAGTCATAATGGTAATTCTGACTTTAGGACGACACCAGAGCAGGTAGTCTAGAGTGTGGGGAGGTATCGCTTGTCTTTCTATGTGAACCCAGTCTGAGTGTGCCAATTTGGAGTCTGGCACCTAAAGCCTGAAAGACAGTGACCTGGGCCTTTGCTGAGAAAGTTTGGAGACCCCTGCTATAGAGGGTCACTTGAGTGACACCTCTGAGTCTTCTGGGTCTGCTGACATCACATGCAGCCGCATTGAGCAGCAGTCTCAGGGCTTTTGGATTTCTACATTAGGCAGGCTTTCACACTTAAATTAATAATAACAAAATATGTGAAGATTTGAATGGCCTGTCAGCAAGGCTGGGTTCACCCTTATGCGGATTTCCTGCATCCAATTGGCATGACAGGAGATTGTGACTGGTTCTTAATGGAGCCGGTTCACATACCTCAGGAGTGGCTGTGGAGAAAATTGCACAGGGTTCCTGTGCATCTTTGGCTCTGTTTCAGGTCCAAATTCAGGCAAAAATTTGGGCCCGATCCGTCCCTGAAACTAAGAACAGGGACACACCGGACCCCCTGCTGCAAGCCGCATCCGGCATAAGTGTGAACCCAGCCTAATAGAACTCTCCCACATGGAACAAAGATGAGAAAAAAAATGAACAATCCAATCCAATTTAAAATAAAAATATAGTTTAGATTTATTTGAAGTAAATTTGACATTCATACATTTAATTTGCGAAGAATAATTCACAAATAGTGTTCTCCAGCCTTGTTTTCTTTTTTTTGCAATGGAAATGTGTGAATGCAGATTCTTGCAAATAAAATTTTTGAGAAAGAAGAATCATGCTGAGATAATATACGTTCTGGTTAACTTGTAAGAGCGGGCGGTCCCTTTTGTTTTTTCCCGGCTAGTCTGGGCTGATTGACCCTTTGCTAGGCTATATAAATGGGGGAGCTGCTAGCACTGTGAGTGAGAGCATTAAGAGCCAGGGAGATGTATAATTGACTCCTCTTTCTGGGCCACCTGTCAGAGATCAGCAGCAGGGATGGCCAGTTCTGTGTAGCTACACTCAGGAAACTGAAAACCAGACTGTATAGGATTCAAGCAAGTTTATTAACAGTGAAACACAAACTATCAAAACAGAAATCACAGAAAGAAATAAGTGGACCATAAACCCAGTGACAAAATACCTAACGAAACTAACTTTAACCTCCCCGGCTCTGGAAGGCTTTACACCCTTCATGACCAGGCCATTTTGTGCTATCCAGCTATTCTTCATTAACTGCTAATTGCATGGCCATGCAACACTGTACCCAAATTAAATTAAAATATATTTTTTTTCACATAAATATAGCTTTCTTTTGGTGGTGTTTGATCGCCACTGGGTTTTCAATTTTTTACTATATTAACAAAAAAGGCCGAAAATATTTTCTACTTTCTGTTTTAAAACATATACAATAAAATCAATTTTTTTTATTAATTTTGGCCAAAATGTAAATATAATTGGTTTGAGTTGAAGTTATAGTGCCTACAAACTATAGTATATATTTGAAAATTGATCACTCCTGATGTATTGGCTGCCTATCTCATTTCTTGAGGCCCTTAAAATGCCAGGGCAGTACAAATACCCCCCAAATTACCAATTTTTGGAAAGTAGACAGTCCAAGGTATTTAGTAAGAGGCATATGCTAGTTTTCAAGTTGCAATTTTGTGTCACAATTTTTTGGGAAATAAAGAAATACATTTTTTTTTTACATTTTTAACCACTTACGGACCGCCCGCTGTTATTATACAGTGGCTGTTTGAAGAGGAATACTGTTGTATCCTCTTCTATAGTGGGCAGTCCGCTTTCAGATAAAAGTGGTCTCAGCGGTGGATTCACCGCAAAATCACTTTTATCAGGCAGGAGTGGGCCCCCCCCTCCCGCTGCGGTCTGGTCGTCTCTGCCGCTTGCTGGAGCCCCCGACGGAGACGATCGGGTTCTGTCACGTCTACAAACTGGAGCCAAGTGAGGGAAAGATGGCCCCCACTCAACTTCATAGCACTGGATGGCAGATGCAATGTCAAATGTCACTTCTGCCCAAGCTCTTAAAGGGGAATTATTATTTCTTTGAAAAAAAAAATGATATATCAATTTATTTTTTATTGCATTTTGGTGTAAATATGAGATCTGAGGTCTTTTTGACCCCTGATCTCATATTTAAAGGTCCTGTCATGCTTTTTTTCTATTACAAGGGATGTTTACAATTTTGAAGCACAGCATGTTGGGTATCAATTTACTCGGTGTAACATTATCTTTCACAATGTAAAAAGAATTGCGCTAACTTTACTGTTGTTTTATTTTTTAAGTCAAAAAAGTGTATTCTTCTCCAAAAAGTGCGCTTGTAAGACCGCTGCGCAAATACGGTGTGACATAAAGTATTGCAACGACCGCCATTTTATTCTCCAAGGTGTTAGAAAAAAATATATATACATAATGTTTGGGGGTTTCTTAGTAATTTTCTATAAAAAAAAAAAAAAAAAATGATTTTAACTTGTAAACACCAAGTCTGAAAGATAGGCCTGGTCCTACCAGTGCAGCATCATCATATGAGGTGTGGCAGTGATCAGGGATACTGACTGGTGACAATATGTAAAAATAAATAAATAAAAAATGTTTTAATTTAATGTTTCAAACTTTTTTTTAACATTTTTTTTTCTTTTTTTTAAATGGTAGTAAAGTCAAGTAGTCGATTTTTACCTATATGTAAGCCTGTAATAAGGCTTACCTATAGGTACAGTTAATATCTCCTAAACATTCACCATTTAGGAGATATTTACTTTAGCAGCAGCCTGTGCCATCCATTCAGAACTCTGTGCTGCAGCCATGACAGCGCACCACTGAAGGGCTTTGTTTTCACGTAAGTCTGTCATAATGTGCTAGTATGTTGTGCATACTAGCACATTATGACCTAACTGGGGACCCATTTTTTTAATTTTTTTTGGTGCAGATTACTACTGCTTTAACTTATTGGTTACTATTGTTTTTTTTACATACTCCCATCAGAGAAGTTCAATGTCACTATAGTAACACTGTACTACTCGGGGGGTGTGATCAAGGATTTTTCTTTTACGCACTTTGATTGCTGTTACTAAGATGATCAGTGCAACAGGAATGGTTTCAACTGTCATGAATGGATTACATTCATGACAGCTGTGGTTACTAGTGATTATTGATTGGCTAATCACATGGTACAGGGTGCTCTAAATGGCCCAGGTACCATGTGATAGCTGTGGGCCAATCATACAATAATTCTGCGGGAAACCCAGCAGTCGCAGCTTGCCCCTAACCCAGAACAGGCTGTTTTGTACATGACCCAGCCTGTCTGTGCCCAGTGCCCACAGTAAATGTACTGTGGGTGGCCAGAAAGTGGTTAAACAATATATACAAAATGTGGAACACAGAAAAACAGGATAAAACTGGAAGTGCAAGAAACACTCAGGAAGGGGGAACCAAGATTGGGATCAGGAACTAGAAGGGGCAAGTATAAGGCAGCAGGGTACAGGTTGTAGGTACAGGGAAAAGGCAGTGTACAGGGCAAAATTAAGATCAGGAGCAGGGTCAGGATAAATGGCAAGCAGTATCTAGCTAGCAATGCAAAACGCTAAAGCACAATGGCACAGTAAAGGAGGAACTAAATACCCTCTCAGCAGTCGGCATCAGGTGGAGACTGATTACTGTGATCTGCTGGTTGCTAGAAGTCACCCGCTCACTCACCCTGTGTTGACAGGCGGCAGCTGCAGCAGTGGCGGCTTCCTCCCTCAGTCTCTCAGTGTCCCGGGATGCATCTCTTACATGTCCCGGGATGCATCTCCTCCATATCCTGGGATGCGTCTCCTCGGCCATAGGTCTCCTTCTCATTGGCCAATACGAGCGCTTTTCCTTTTTGGCCAATCGGGAAACAGGTCTCACGACCCGCTTCCTGATTGGCCAGGAGAAGAATCAATGTGATAGTAGCAAATATTAATTCGCTATTGTCACACAACTGGATGGGGTCGGCCCCAAGCCCACCCATTTTTTAAGCCTATTAGAGCCTCTAGCTCTAATAACGTGCTTCAAAAGAACACTCCCCCCCATTGGAATTCATGGTCCGGTGCCTGTATGTAGATATGGGGACTTTATGCATGGATGGGGGGGGGGGCCACGCTCGTGTGTCCCTAATGGACAAGCCGCCACTGGTAAAAAGTGTTAAAGAGCAGTGGTTCCAGGTGGGGACCATGTTGGTGAGCAGTTCTACTATTTGATACAACAGTAAACATTTTTGGGGATTTGATTATGGAATACAGTTTTCTTTTCTTTTTGCAAATATAGTTTTTATTGATTTTTAAAACAGCATGGAAACAGGAACTTATATAATAACGTCATATACAAAGTATTCAATAATTCTCCTCAATTTTAGCAGCATACATATAAATGGGTATGTCTCATAGCAGTTTCAGTGTCATTATCACCTTACAATTAGCATTCTATCGTCTCCTAATTGCATTATTGTGCTACCCCTTCATTGTTGTGAGCCTTGTGTGTTGGTTCATCTCTATACCTGGGAGCCAGGTCTCATTTCCTTATATCCAGGCGTAGGGTGTTTGATATGGGCTGTCGAATGCTAGTTTTCTTTTTTCCGCCCCCATATGTGGGGTTCCTCCTATGAGGCTAGAGGAGAAGGAGGAGAAGTAGAGTAAGAAGAAAGAAAGGTAGCAAAGAAGAGAGGGAGAGGGAGAGGGGGGGGGGGGGGTAGGTTTGGGGGGGGGGGGGAGGTGGGGAACCAGGGTGGATTATGTTTATATTTTGCGCCGATTCTTGATGCTTCAAGTGTTTAGTAATGCTATCCCTTCGTCAGAGAAAATGAACATATTCCACAGCATCCATGTCTGTGAATGCTGTTCCTGTTTATCCTGTGACGAAAGGATTAAGTCCTCCATTTTCTTAATCTCCTCTACTTTGCGCAACCAAGTTCCTATTGTCGGGGGGGTCCTTTTCTTCCACATAAGTGGGATACAGGCCTTGGCTGCGTTTAGTAAATGTCGCACTATCAGTTTTTTGTATTTTTTCGCTGGAATTGGAGTGGCATGCAGTAGTATAAAGGCTGGATCATTATTTATTGTATAGTCTGTGAACTTTTGTGTGATCTTTCGGACTGACGTCCAGAAGTTTTGCAATAAGGGGCAGGACCAAAAGACGTGGAGGAGCGTCCCTTTTTCTGATAGGCATCTCCAGCAGTTGTCGGATGTGGTTGGGTAGTATTTGTGTAGTTTACTAGGGGTGTGATACCACCTGGTTAGTATCTTGTAGTTGAGTTCTTGTATTCTCGTGCAGACTGACGTTTGCAGGGAAAATCTAATAATCGTTTGTTTTTGGGCTTCTGTAAATGTACATCCCAAGTCTGATTCCCATTTGTGAAAATATGTCAGGTCGGGGATATCCTCGGGGGTGTTGAGTAGGGCGTATGTCTTGGATAGTACCCGTGGTAGGGGTCCCTCGTCGCTGCAGTATGATTCAAAGGTCGTCAGACTACGATTATACTGTGTTGGGTGTGGTATGGAGTGCAAAAAGTGGTGAATCCTGATTGCACTCCAGAACTGAAGCTGGAAGGGGCCGTTTTCGGCCACCAGCGATTGAATGGAGGGCCATTCGTTGTTTATTAGGAAGTGTGTGGCTCGGTCTCTATTATTTCTGGCCAGCATCTCATATCCCCCCCCATCTACTCCGGGTGGGAAGGCAGGGTTCCCTAAAATTGGGTATAGTGGTGAGTTGGTCGAGGATAATGAAGTCGAGAATAGTATGGAAGTCCCTACCTTCAGGGTCGTCCCTATAATAGGGTGCGTCTTCACTGATGGGGTCAGCTTTTCATAGCACCATACTGCCCCCTTCAGAGAGGATGGGCATTGTGCCTGTTCTAAATGTATCCATAGCTTATTCTTATCATGTCGGTTCCAGTCAATGATTCTGCTTAGGTGTACCGCTCTGTAGTAATTTTTTAGGTCTGGTAGTGCTAGGCCTCCCCGGTTTTTGGGTAGTGTTAAATATTGTCTTCGCAGTCTAGGTTTTGAGTTTGTCCAAATAAATTTGGTAAAAAGGGAGTCAGCTTGTTTAAAATATTGGGATGGTATTAGTATCGGCAGCGCTTGAAGCAGGTATAAAAATTTGGGTAAAATTGACATTTTAATTAGATTGCATCTACCGAACCATGAGTGCAGGCCCTTGGTCCATTCCTCCAGAAGCAATCGGGTTTTGGTCAATAGTGGTGGGAAGTTCAGGTGAAAGACCTGTTTCAAATCTTTAGGGATTTGGGTTCCTAGGTACTTTAGGGAGGTATCTGTCCATTTGAATCTGAATTGTGTTTTCAGTGTGTTCAGTCTTTGTGGTGTTATGTTGAGTCCCATTGCCTCCGATTTATCGAAATTTATTTTGAGATTGGACAAGTTTCCATATTTCTCGAATTCACGTAGGAGGTTCGGTAGGGATACAGTCGGGTTAGTTAGGATAAACATGAGGTCGTCTGCGTATGCGGCTATTTTGTATTGGGAGTCGTCTATTGTCATTCCAGTAATGTCGGGGTTTAATCTTATATTACTCAGGAAGGGTTCCAGGACTAGGGCAAAAAGGAGAGGCGAGAGTGGGCAACCCTGTCTGGTGCCATTCGTTATTGGAAATGGGTCAGATAGTATTCCATTGGCCTTCACCTGTGCTGTGGGTATGGAGTAGATGTTTTGGATCCACTGTAGCATTCTGTGTCCCAGGCCTATGTGCTTAAGTACTGCTGTCATGTATTCCCAATTCACGCGGTCGAACGCTTTTTCAGCGTCTGTACTTAGGAGTACGCAAGGAGTGTTGGATTTATTGACCGCGTGAATGAGGTTTAGTACTTTTGTGGTGTTGTCCCTGGCTTCTCGGGCAGGGATGAATCCCACTTGATCTAGATGGATGAGGTCTGGCATGAACTGGGTGAGTCTGTTGGCCATAATTTTGGTAAAAAGTTTTAGGTCTACGTTTAGGAGTGATATCGGCCTGTAGCTGCCGCAAGCTGATGGGTCCTTACCTTCCTTTGCTATTAGGGATATATGGGCTCTCAATGTATCTCTAGGTAGTGATTTCCCTTCGCCTAGGCCATTAAACATCCTCACCATATGTGTACTCAATAACGGGAATAGGGTCTGATAATATTGTAGGGTAAACCCGTCTGGGCCTGGCGCTTTGCCTGGCTTCGTCCCTCTTATTGCCTGTTGGAGTTCCTCTGTCGTAATGGGGTCTTCTAATTCGGCTCTTGCTGTCGGAGGGAGAAGAGGGGTTTGTGAAGCTGTAAGGTAGTCCTGTATTGTCTTTTCGTCACGTGTTCTGTTTGGTAGGTTGTATAGATTGGCGTAAAATTCCTTAAATCCCTTCGCTATCTGGGTGGGTGTGGTCTGTTTTTGTCCTTTCGCGTCAATAATCTGAGGGATGTATGAATTCAGTCTGTGGGTTTTGACTGCCCGGGCTAATAGCCGACCACATTTGTTTCCCGATTCGTATGATATTTTCCGGCAGATTTGCAGTGCTGCCTTGGCCCTATACTGCATTAGGTCTACGACTTGTTTCCTGAGGGTCATCAGTTCGGTTTCTAACGAGTTGGTCGGTGTTTGTTTATGTTGTGTCTCTATGTCGTGTATCTTCTGTAGGAGTTCTAGTAGTTGCCGTTCCCTTTTCCTCTTTATGTGCGTCCCATGTTTAATCAGAACCCCCCTGATCACTGTCTTGTGGGCTTCCCACAGGATGCCCGGGTCGCAGTCCTCGGTGTTATTAGTTTGGAAATATTGTTTTATTTCCTTCTGCACGTCTGTCAGGACCTCTGGTGATTGTAGGAGGCTTTCGTTTAGTCTCCAGAATCTAGATCTGGAGGTACGGGTTGATGACAGGCAGTAGCACAGGGTGACGGGGGCATGGTCTGACCATGTAATGTTACCTATCTCGACTTTCTGGATCGCTTCTAGCTGACTATGCGGGATAAGGAATAGATCTATCCTTGAGTACATCTTGTGGGGGGGGGAGTAGAAGGTGTAGTCCCTCTCTCCAGAGTGGTGAAGCCTCCATGCGTCAATAAGTTGGGCCTTATGCAGGTCTTGTGTTATACGTTTGTGTACGCTCGTGCGTATCGACGAAGTCCTTGAGGATGTGTCTATTGTTGGTACTAGTGGTACGTTAAAGTCACCTCCTATTATCAGCTGCCCCTCCCTGAAGTCAGTTAGTAGTTTCAGTGTCCTATGTAGAAATACATCTTGTCGGTCGTTGGGGGAGTATATGGTTGCCAGAGTCACCTTTGTGCCTCTGAGTGTCCCTTTTGTGAATAGATACCGTCCATTAGGGTCCGCTAGGGTGGTGTCGCATGACCACGGGGTTGACCTTGAAATGAGTATGGAGACCCCTTTTGATTTGGCCTCTGCATTAGTGGCGTGGTACGTGTAGGGATAATGTTGGTTTTTAAGGCAGGCGGGGTCACCTGTCCTAAAGTGGGTTTCCTGAATAAATGCTATGTCGCTGTGTGTTCTCTTCAGGTCGTTCAGTAGCATTCGACGCTTTTCGGGTATGTTTAACCCCTTAGCGTTCAGTGAGTAGATTGTGATAGTGTCCATTGTTCCCTGGGTAGAGGTAGGTTTCTGATGGGTGGGTTTGGGTGTGGGGAGGAGGGGGGGGGGAGAGGTAGGGGGGGGTCTAGAAAAAAAAAAAAAAAAAAAAAAAAAAAAAAAAAAAAAGGTCGAGAAGAAGAGGAGGAAAGAGAAAGGTGGAGTGTGTCTCGTTTCTAACTAACGAGTAGCGGGTAGCGTAGACTATCCGCTTGTGTATCTAAGTGCAAACAAACAGTTTGCAGTGGAGCGTCTCCTGGTGCTTACCAGGGTATCTGCTCTGTCCTATTGGGGGAAGAGGTTGGAGTAGACCGGGGAGAACCCCCCAGCCCGCCCCGCCCCCCCAGCTTGTTAACATAAAAACAGTAATAACCATCTGCCCTGTCACAACCGGCAGTGCAACACATAATAAACAGAAAACAAAAGAAAGCAAAAAAGTGCATGTAAACTGTACATTTTAGGCATTAACACGTTTGTCTCTGGGCGTGTATCATATTCCTACCCCCCCTATCCATAGGACTCGCCTAAACTCGGAGGGTTCCCTTACGTTTATATGGATGGGGGTGCGTAGGTTTCCCTTGGCCGTTCTCCTGTGTAGGTCTCTGGCTGTGGGTGTCTCGGCTTCAACTGTTGGGGATCTTCGGGATATGTCGTGTGGTATTTTATACGGGCACCCTTCTGTGTTGTGAGTGTTGTTACTGGTTGTCCCGGTTCTACGCTCAGATGAGTTCTTTTAGAGTTCTATCCCTTCTTTTCCCTAGGTACCCCAGCCCCGCCTGGGGGTATGTGGTGGGGTTCTGGCATAGTGGAGTGGGGGTGTGCTGTTGTCCCTTCCTCTACTATTATGGAAGGTGGTTATCTCTTTGTGTTCTGGCTCTCATGTTATGTCATCTGTTCTCTTCCCGTATGGTTACGTGTTTGTTAGCGTG
Source organism: Lithobates sylvaticus (assembly GCA_028564925.1). NCBI lineage: Eukaryota > Metazoa > Chordata > Amphibia > Anura > Ranidae > Lithobates > Lithobates sylvaticus. The sequence continues at coordinate 35,353,773 of CM053031.1, forward strand.
TCCCTGTCCCCCCTTGTGGTTAAATACATGTAGCCCCTATGGGCCTCCTCCGGCGATGCCTGTATACCTTAAGGAAGAAAAAATGCAGGTTATCACTTGTATCTTTTGCAGTATCTGCAGGATTGTTGTCCCACGTCCCTTTACCACAGTGTCTATGTCGTAGCCGTTGGCTACCTTGTGACCTTTCACCCTGCGGTACCCTCTATCTGCATCGAGGGATTTCCAGGGGTGGGGGTATATGGGTCATAAAGTACCTTTTTAGGTTGTGTCTTTTGTTCCAGGTCACCCTTCTGCGTGATGCGGTCCTTAGGGCGGGTTCATGCCCTTTCTTCTGGGGTGTCTGGGTTATGGGTAGGCCCGGTGTGGAGTTCAGATAATGCCCGTTTTGCCAGGAGTAAAAAACCAAAAAGTGAAAACAGCCAAATATAAGAAAAAACATGAGCCATAGGGAGAAAAAACCCTCCCCAAAATGGCCTATAACAGCAGGGGAAGGTGTGAACGTGAGTCTCTTCGGCCAGCATCCCGCCCCCCCTCGTTCACATCATCCGGTCACCTCAAAGCTTATCTCCCGGGGTGTTCTGTTCCGTAATCCATGTGGGCCTTCCCTCCTTTAAGTCTCGGGGTGGTCTCCTTCTCCCTTCCCCCCAGCCCCCCTATCCCCCTCATACGCCCGCTCCCCCGGCGCCATTACGGTGCAGTTTTCATTCCTATGGTTCCCGGGATAAGGGCCTGGGAGGGGGTGCAGCGGTGGAGTGGTCCCTTGCAGACATAGGGGTAGTTCAGACTCCTGGGTGGCGGGGGGGGGGGGGTCCGGGTCAGGGCTCGTCCGTTGGAGGGGGATATGTCCCACATGTTGCTTACCTCGGGTAGGTGGTAGCGTCCAGTGGTCTATGTCCGTAGAGGGGAGTCTGAGAACTGCGTCGGGAGGGGAGATGCTGGTCGTCGGTTGCGTCGCTCGGTCCTTCAATCTTCCCTCGGTGCGTCTCCAGGGACGTAGCGAGGTCTGCGCATGTTCATCCGGGATCTCGGCGATCTCGATCTCCTTCTTCCTGACGTTCCTGCGCGTGGGGCGGAGTTTTGGAGTGGTTGCAGCCAATCAGGTACCTCGATGGGACCAGTCTCCATGAAGTCAAAAAGTGCCGTTAGGTCCGCTGGTGACCTTAAAGTGAAGAAGTGTTGGGCCTTTTTAAAGGTTACTGAGATGGGGAAACCCCATCGGTATGTTAGGCCTGCATTTCTTGCTGCTTCCAGTAGCGGTTTAAGTAGGGCTCTGCGCTGCAGTGTTTGTCTGGATAGATCCGGCATAATCTTCACCTCTGCCCCATCGAACGATATATTCCTTTTTTCCCAGGCCGCTCTCAGGATTGTCTCCTTGTGGGTGTACTGGTGGATTCGGCATACCACGTCTCTCGGTCTGTCCGGGTCTGGCGAACGTGGGCCCAAGGCCCTGTGTATCCGGTCGAACGATAGGTTATGGGGGAACTGTTCCCCTGCCACCTCTCGGAAGATTGCCAATGTGGTTGCCAGGAGGTCCTCCGTTCCCGTTGCTTCTGGAAGGCCCCGCAGCCTCAAATTGTTGCGTCTGCTGCGGTCCTCGGCTTCTTCCAGCTTTAGTTGTTGGGACTTGATCAAGGTTGCTTGTGCCGATTGTGTGGCTTCCACCGCTGACAGCCGCTGTTCTAGTGTGGTCACCGCCGTTTCTCCCGATCCCACACGGTCTGATAGTGTTTGCACCTCTTGTCTGATAACTGTCATGTCTTGGCGGAGAGAGGTCTCTATCTTGCCCACTATCGCTTCTATGTCCGCTCTCGTTGGTAGGGCCTGCAGCAGCGCCCTCAATTCGGCGTCTGCTCTCAGGGTCAGTGGAGATTGAGCCGTTTGGAGTTCCAGTGGGTCGGCCCGGAGCGTCACCGGAGTAGTGAAGTTCATGTCGGTTGAGGCTGCCGTTGGTTCCCGGGTGGGAGAAATAGGTGGCTGCCTGGCATTCTGGGGTCCGCGCCTCGTGGTGTCCGCCATCTTGGGGGTTGGTGAGGCCTCGGCTGGGTTTGTCAGATATTTCTGGATATCCTCGCTCCTTTTTGGTTTAGGGGATCTTTTCTTTATGATTTTGCTTCTCCGCCTTCCAGCGGAGTACATGCCGGTCGTGGTGAGCAGTTTTCTGTGCTTTAAAGCCGGGTATGGACGGGTCGGACCGGGAGCTCCTCAGACTTGCGTCCTTACTCAGCCATGTCCAGGCCACGCCCCCCGGAATACAGTTTTCTTTATTACAATTGAAGGACCAGGGAGAGTTCCAATTTTAATGAAAGATTGCTGCAGATTTAAAAAATTTAATTTTTTTTTTAAATTATACCAAAGTCTTTACTATATTTTATTGACATGTTTATATGTTAGAATGATTGCCTGACTTGAAGATGTTTTGTAAACCTAAGCATAATTTCACTCCAAACAGTTATTGTGATTTACACCCATATTATGGCTCTCCCTACTTGAGCCTATGTTTATACTGAGATCAATATTGTACCTAGTACAAAATAACACATTGACTTCAATTACTGGAATGTTGTGTGGAAGGAGCAGGCATCTGACACAGCATATTAAACGGCTTCACATATACCGGCACATGTAGGTGTAGCGAGTGCTTGGGGTCAGCAAGGTGTCAATTATTCATAGCGATATACAAATTGCAGAGTCTGCACTCTTGTTCTTGTTTGCAGTGACCTTTGACCCATCAGTTATATCATGCAGGACTCTCTGAAGTCCGGGACCTGCTGGGACACATCATTTCAGATAATAGAGTTGCAAAAGTTGACCCATTAAGCTACTTAATGGCTAAGGCACTCAAAAAAAAAAAAAAATGAATGCGTGCGTGTTCATTCATTTGGAATAATGGGCTAAAAACAGGTTTGTTCAATAAGGGAGTACAATGTACAGTGAAGACGTACAAGGTGCAATGACTCATGGCAACCAATGTCAAATCAGCTCCTGGCATATTGTAGTTAGATCCACAAAAATGAATTAATTTCTGTTTTCCATATAAAGGTCAAAAAAACACTCATAGCTGATATCTCACTTTTGCTGTGGGTTAAAAAACTGCTCTCTTCCTACATATCTCTGAAGCTCCTTTTCAAGACATCCCTAAAGGAAATAGATACAGTATGCCAACCAATCAAGACTGACATTTCTGAATTTAAATTGCATTTCTCATCCAGGCAAAGCATACATTTGCTTGAAGTGGAGCTTCACCCCAAATGGCATCTTGGGTTGCCCCCCATCTTTACCAATGGACATAATATATTTTTTTCAATATACTTTTATTAATGCTGCTTTCAGACAATGCTGTCCGATGGTGTCTTGGTTTCTCCTCCATCCAGAGTGGAGACCTATAAGAGGAAGTATGTTACTGGCAAGATCCCCAGGTGAAAATAAAGGAGCAGAAGCCCAAAAAAGAAAATGAATGCAGCTACTACATTCAAAGTGGTTCAAAAGCCTATGTGTTTGCACGTTTGCATACACATAAGGCATTTTATGCATTAAAGTATAAAAACACACCACTACTTGCCCCCCCACCCCCACGTCCCTAAGCACTTACCGGCACTTATCTGACTCATTCTATCAATCAAGTGCTGTCCCAGCTGCAGCACCCCTCCAATGATTTCCTAGTCTCACAAGCAGTAGTGGTAGCTGCTGTCAGTTAAATCCTGTGAGGAGGGAACAGGGGTCGAGTTGCACAGTGTGTGTATATGGAAGCACAGGGCCTGGCTCCAGAGCTCGCTCGCATGGGTGCCTCATGGCACATGGCTTGCTATGGGGGCACCCAGAAGGAGGAGGAGCAAACAGTGCCATTGTGGGTTTCCAGAAAAGGAGGTAAGGGTCTGCTCTGTGTAATAACAATGCACAAAGCAGGTAAGTATAGCATCTATTTTTATTTTAGAAAAGATGTCACTTTAAATCAACCCCTCGACCCCTGAATACCTTGTTGAGGGTTCAGTCACTCACCTGCCTAGTGGATCCAGCCTTGTCCTGCAGCGTCCTCTCAGAATTCTATCCCCACTTGTCACGATCTTGTATGACGTCAACTGGAGGCCCACCAACTCTTCTAGGTTCAGCCCCTGGGCCTCACAATGGCGTTCTGCTAACCTTCCTCTGCTTCTCAGTGAAGGGCTATGCCTCCTAGGATTTGTGATGTGCATATCCCAGGAGGCACAGTGGCCATAATGCACATCATTCACCTAGGCAAGTGGTGGTGGGATTGAGCAATTTACATTAAAAAAAAGGTAAACAAAAAAAAGCGTGCTCTGTTTTTAGAGGGGGGGGGGGGGCAGTGGAGAGGAGAGAACTTAAATCTGAGGGTGAAGTTCCACTTTAAGCATTTGTAGGCTGCAATATATACATTTTTGTTTTTGGGTTCAGATAAGTATTTTCTTCTTATTAAATATTCTAGCTGGATATGAACAAAGCAGCAAAATGTAATTTTGGAACAGTCTTTACACCTTTAATTAGAGAGTTTTGTTTCCTATCACATCCTGAAGCTGAAAGAGTATGAGGCATAATGATCTTTCAATTAACAGCCAAAATCATAAGAATGTCAATATTTCTGTTAGAAGAACAATGCAAGGTCAAGTCACCTTCCCATTAGCCCTGTTTAGTGTCCTTATCATTGCAGATTTTGAGCATCTGCTTGAGCAGCAAAAATAAATGTGGTGATTGATGCTATCCTGGTAGTCAGTTGGACTACAAAACAGAACTGCAGAGCTGAATTCCCCATTAGGCTCTTGTGACACGTTGCCTGAGATCTTACAGGTAAGGAAACATTTGAAAACAAGATTTTTTTTTGCCATAAGTAATAGACATTTAACCCTAGACAGATTTCCCTTTAGGCATTTTTGTTCACCATGTGTTAGGCCAGGTTCACACTGCTAGGACATGGAATTTGGACAACTTCCGATCCGACCCTTGGCCTGCGACTTCATGTCCGACTTCCATGCAACTTTAATGAACAGGATCTGACTTTGATCTGACCATACCAGGCCCTTTGAGTTTGGTATGAATTTTGAAGGGGAACCCTATGCCAAATGGAAAAAAAAATGGCGGGGGTCCCCCCTTAAGACCATACGAGACCCTTTGGCACCAGCACAATGCACACCTAAGTTGATTTTCCTTGCAACTGAGCATGTGCAGAGTGGGGTGAAACAGTGTATTACTGGATTTAATCAGTATAGGCACTTATTTTTAATGTTTTACATCGCTATACCTACAAAAGGGGCCATCCTGAAGTGATCTAGCAGGACTTAAAGCGGTTCTGCACTCTGAAAAAAATTTTTTTTTTTTTAAGGATGTAATATAAAGTGTGCTTACCTTTATTAGGGGACTCACCTGTTCCATCTTCCATCTCGATCGCCGCCGTTTTTCGTCCGATGAAGTTCCTCGTCTTCTTCTTTAGTGCTGGGGGCCATCTTGCCTGTGGGCATGTGAAACACCCACAGGGACTTTAGATGGCCCACCATGCACTGCCGTTACTCGCGCGTGCGCAGTAACGGCTCATCTGCCGAGATCTCACGAGATTTCGGCAGATGCGGCCGAAATCTCGGGAGATTTCGGAAGATGTGGCCGAAATCTCGCGAGATTTCGGAAGATGCCCGCACTGGCTCCTGGGATCAATGACACCAGATCCCAGGAGACAGTGCGGCGTGACGACGATCGACGCAGAGACCCCGCCCGCCGCCGCAGAGGGAGAAGACCGGAAGTCTTCAATTACAAGGTAAGTAAAAAAAAAAAAAAAAAAAAACATTTCATTTAGTACTCTTCCTGATTTGGAAGGCAAAGAGATTTACTAAATGAAATGGGTGTAGAACCGCTTTAATCTTCTGCCTAAAGTTCCACTTAAACCTAAACTTTGGTTTTAATGGTTTGTTTGGTATATGGGGAATTTCTTTAAAGCAACTATACAGGGGATAATTGCCATAAGGAGGTTCTTATCTCAAACACAGTCTAACAATTGAAGGAAAATGCCAAAACGAGGTGTGAAAAGTCCAGAATAAATTGTATTCAGAAGACATACACAGTAAAACCATTCACTGCATTTCATAGATTTAAAGTGTCCCTCATCATTAGGCCTAAAAATAACTTACATAAAATTATTTGCAAATGATCCATACACAACGGTTCTAAAGATACACAACTGAAGATACTTGAAATATACCTAATCAATTACTGTATATAAATAATACAAGGGCTATTTTGATTAAGATCATACATTTTTTGTCTGTGCCCAAGCTGTAGAGATTCACCCTCCCACTAGTACAGAAAGTGATGGGAATCCAACATTTTAGTTTGTGGCTGTGTGTTTAGGAGAACCTAGTTCAAACACTCATCTTGCTTGGTGATCTGTTGAAAATATTTTTTTGACTAAGAAAGTTTTGGCTTTACCTTAAGGTAGATACCTTAAAGTAGAACTATAGGTACAACTTTTTATTTTATTTTTTCATTTTGGATAGAGTAAGGGAGGGTTATAACCCCTTTCAGATTATTATAATTTTTTCGCCATCTGTGTCTAACTGCATAGATTTCCCTTCACTCCCTTCACTTCACATAGCCAAACAGAAAGAGAGAAAACTCCTTCAAATTAAGGGAATTCCTTGTGGACCCCCAGGTTACCATGTGTGATTAGTTTCGTACGAATCGAAAATTCGTATGAATTTACGTAAATTCGTACATTCGGGAGGATTGCTATGGTTCATAATTTTGGACGAAATTTTGTTTACGAATTTCGGATCCAAATTCCGTTACAACGGAAACGTGACTGGTGTTTTGTTGACCAATCAAAGGTTTTCTTCTGCTGCTGAGTGAGAGTTGGGAAAATTACCTTTTTTAATATGGGAGTGGGAGACTGGTACTGGTAGTCGATGGGAGATTCAGAATCGGCCAAAATAAGAATGTTCATTAATTACGATTATTCGTTATGATGAAGTTAAAAACCCAGGAAGTCAGCGCAGCACAGGGATGGTTGGAGCCCCTCATAATGATAAATTCATCATAACGAACGTTCATAATTGTTACGAAAAGTTAACGAACCTAATGAAAATTCGTATTTCGTATGAATCCAAATTGAATTTCGGACACGAATTATGAAATATGAATTAACGGCTAATATGAAACCGAAACAAAGCGAATTTATTGACGGCGCGCATGTCTAATAACTAGTGTCTCCTTGAGAGGATTTCCTCTTTATTACTTTTCTGGGGACAACCCAAAATGTGGGATTTTTTTTACTTCCACTTTAAATGATAATGGTACACAGGACAGATAGAGAGGGGGGTCTCCTTAAAGGGGGCACAGACTGCAGTAAAAACTGACAAGTATTCTAATCTATCTCCACTCTATCCAAAAAAAAAACAAAATGTTTTACCTTATTCTTTAACCACTGTCTTGGTGCCGGATTCCCCAGTTATGTGTCGGTTCTTCATACCAAAGGACTAGTTTAGGGATAGTGACAGCTCTATTTATTAGTGTCAACTTGGTGGAACTGGGGAATTCTTTTGGGAGTATCTAATAATGGTGTTCTCAGAAGATATAAATATCTGGCATGTGATTTAGTCTTCAAGTAACGTCCGAAAGCATGAGCGCAGGTGGCACTATTTTCTTTCCGAAATACACCGATTTCGACTTCACTGTACATTTGAGTGACTATATTTTGATTTTGCAATTTAAGGGTAAATGTGCTGTGTAATGTAATCAGATATTAGGTGCGTTTAGGATATAAAAATATCCTTGAGTTACTGCTTGAGCCCAGCCTGACATTAGTACGGCCATTTTGAGATTAATACAATTCCATTAATGCCACTTTGTACAAATGATATCCAGCCAGCAAATATTCATGATGTTATGTGTCAAGGAAGGTCTTATGGGAAAAATCCTAACTCACTCTCGAATTTGCATTTTTTCATTAGGCTGCCGTGATCCGTATTTTCAAAAATCAATACTTTTTAAATCACGCTTTCCCTCATTCACCACCTGTTCGCAGGCATTTGAAATTGCATACATTTGGGTAACATACAGCTGAGCATTACACATTGCATGGATTATAGATAGCCTATTTGATCTTTTCGTCTGAAGGTAACAGTTTGACTCTGCAATTTCTCATTGTACGTTAGCCGTGCAGATGGAAATACACGACGGAATCAGTCACTGGGACGCTAAGCAGTGGCGTTGATTGCAGTCTAAGGGATAATGATGGCCCTCTATCTGAATGAGTATTTGCCCTTTGTGTGCTTCAGTCTGCTGTTTTTTTCAAATGCTGAAATTCACAAAGAATAACAGTATTTTTCTTTAAATAATTATGGTTCGTTTTGCATTTAATTCTAGTAGCAACAAATAGTTTAGGGAACTTAAAGTGGTTGCAAAGCCTTAAGTTTTTTTTTTTACCTTAAAGGGGTTGTAAAGGTTTGTGTTTTTTCCCCTTAATGCATAGAAAAAAACACCTGTCAGTGACCACCCCCCAGCCCCCCGTTTTACTTACCTGAACCCTCAAACTTATCCCAAAGGGACGCGCTCTCTCCCTGCCTGGGGTTCTCGGCTCTTGATTGGAAAGATTGCTAGCAGCGCAGCCATTGGCTCAATAAAATCCAATGACGCAGGCGCTGGGGGCGGGGCCGAGTCCTGCATTGGGCGTCTATGGACGCTGAATGCTGGACTCGGGAGCGCGCCCGAAAGGTAACCCCCGGGAGAGCGTTTCTCCAAGGGGGTTATCAGATGTGGGGAGGAGCCGCGAGAGCCGCCGAGGGACCCCAGAAGAGCAGGTTCGGGGCCACTCTGTGCAAAATGACTTGCACAGTGGAGGTAAGTATGATATGTTTGTTATTTTTATTTTTTTAAAACCTGAACCTTTAGTGTCACTTTAATGCATTATGCATTAAGGTAAAAAACCTTCTGTGCCAAGTATCCCATACTGTATTTACCTGAGCCCCATCATGATCCAGCGCTGTGCATGAGAGCAGCAGCTCTCCCACCTCTGTCCCTCCTAACAGGGCAGATCCATAGCATCGGGAACCATTGGCTCCTGTTGCTGTCAATCAAACTCTGTCATGAGGGAGAGGGGGCTGTCTGTGTCTATTAGCAGGCAGTGGGGCCCGGGAGCGAGCCAGCCAGCAGCCTCCTATGGGGGCACTGGATGAAGAGTAGGGGCCAGGAGCTCTGGCCGGGGACCCAAGAAGAGGAGGATCAGGGCTGACATTTTTTTATTTTAGTTAAATGAAAAAAAAGCTTTACAAACACTTTCAAGCGGTATTAAAAGAGAAGTATGGGTTTTCTTTTTATATCAGAATCATACTTACCTAGCTGGATGCAGCATCTGTCCGATGCTGCATCTCTCCCCTGATGCCTCTAAGGCTGAGAACCGAGCGATAAAACACTGCTGATCACTTGGTTCACCACTGTCTGATTTACCCCCCTGCGCTCACTTGAGTGCTCGGCTGTGAAGAGGACGGGAGCGGCCGGCTCAGGCTCTTAGTGGCTCGCTTAGAGGCTGGTCCAGGGATGTGGACGGATCCGGACCATATGATCACGATCCTTCCTGAGCCTGGATCGGCTCTGTGACGTTAGCCAACAGTGGCTTCAGCCCACTGTCTGCTAAACACGGGTCACAGGAGTGCAGAACAAACTGCATTCCTGTGATTTATAGTACAGCCAAACGAGCTTAGTTCATACTTCTCCTTTAAACCCCAAACCAAAAATGTGTTATATTGCAGCCTACCAGTCATTAGATGTGGTGGATGCATCAGTTTTCTTTTCCTTGACTTTTTCTCTCTGTTTTCTCCTGATGATCTCCCCAGTAACACACCCCCTGTATTAGAGTGCCCCCACTCTGGATAAAGGAGCACAGGGGACACAGCAAATAGCAGCATTGTCAATCTGGGGGGAGGGGAGTGTTAAATCTATTAACAGATTTATATACACTAACAACTTGAAGCCAAACTCCAGCTCACACTTTATAATCATGTTTTTCCTTTTGGGATAACGGTTTTGTATGAAAAAATAAAAGCTAATAATTTTAATCACCCCTGTCAGTGTTAAGTGTTTTGTCTCATCGATGTAAACTGATAAATTCTACTAAGGAGCTGGAGAGCTTATGCTCATGAAACACAATAGACTTGCTGGGTGGATCACCAGATGAAAATAGAAAGCCAAAAATAAAAGGAAACTAATACAGCCATCACATCTAGGAAATGATAAGCTGAAATGTAATAAATGTTTTCTTTTGGTTTTAACCACTTCAGCCGTGGAAGGATTTACCCCCTTCCTAGCCAGACCATTTTTTGCGATACGGCACTGCGTTGTACCCAAAGAAAATGTATGTCCTTTTTTTCCCACAAATAGAACTTTATTTTGGTGGTATTTGATCACCTCTGTGGTTTGAAAAAAAAAAACAATATTTTTTACTTTTTGCTGTAATAAATATCCCCCCCCCCCAAAAAAAAAAAAAAAAATAATAATTTCTTCCTCAGTTTAGGCCGATATGTATTCTTCTACATATTTTTGGTAAAAAAAAAAAAAAAAATCGCAATAAGTGTGTATTGATTGGTTTGCACAAAAGTTATAGCGTCTACAAAATAGGGGATAGATTTATGGCATTTTATTATTATTTTTTTTTACTAGTAATGACGGCGATCTGCGATTGTTATTGGGACTGCGACATTGCGGTGGACAGATCGGACACTTTTGACACTTTTTTGGGGACCAGTGATCAGTGCTATAAAAATGCACTAATTACTGTATAAATGTCACTGGCAGGGAAGGGGTAAACACTAGTGCTGATCAATGGGTTAAATGTGTGTCTTAGGGAGTGATTCTAACTGTGGGGTGATGGGACAGCTTGAAGGATGAGACTGATCACTGTTCATACTTAGTATGAACAACAGATGTGTCTCCTCACCCTTGACAGAATGGAGATCTGTCTGTACATTGACAGACCTCCGTTCTGTGTCTCTCAGGAGTGATCACGAGTGCCCGGCGAACATTGCGGCCGCTGGGCACATGCATTGGCTCCCTCATCACGCGTAGTGGTCTTAAAGCGGCCAACGTATACCTACGGCGATTTGCCCAGGCGAGCAAACCTGCCACAGTATAACTGCAGCGGCTGGTCGTCTAATGGTTAAAGTGGTTGTATACCCATTTAAAAAAAAATTTTTGGGTTATCTACCTGGAATACAAAGTCATAATGAGCTAGTATGACTAGCATACTAGCTCATTATGCATCACTTACCTTAGATCGGGGCCCCCGACGCCATGTTCTTCTCTCCCTCCGGCCGCATCCATATCCAAACAGATAACCTTCCGGGTATCGCCGCTCCGGCCAATCACAGCGCCGCTGCGGCGCTGTGATTTGCCAGAGCGGCGAGGACGACGCTCCGCGCATGCGCGCGGGACACTTCAACTGCGGTGAGCCGCAGTTGAAGATGGGGATTAACACTGTAAATGCACCGTTGTAAAACGTTCTTTTCAAATATCTCCTAAACCGTGCAGGTTTAGGAGATATTTCTTGTACCTACAGGTAAGCCTTAATCTAGGCTTACCTGTAGGTGCAAGTTTAATTTTAGGGTATACAACCACTTTAATACTACTTTAAAGGAGTTCTATGGTCACAGCATACACTTTCATTTTATTGCATCAGCATTGTAATAGTAATAGCAATAGCAATGGATAAGCGAGTTTGTGGTGGAGGAACTTGACTGGCCTCAACCTGATAGAACACCTTTGACATGAATTAGAGCAGAAATTGCAAGCCAGAACTTCTCGTCCACATCAGTCCCTGACCTCACAAATGCGCTTCTGGAAGAATGGTCAATTATTCCCATAGACACACTCCCAGGACCCCTTTCACAATGAGCTGCGTTAGTGCTAAAGCGCCGCTCATCTTAGCGGCGCTTTAGCGCTGTTTAAGCAGCGCTTTTCGGCCGTTAGAAGGCTAGTGCCCGAAGTGGCCGAAGAAGAGTTGTGTTGCAGAGCTTCTGAAGCACTTTTCAGGTGCTTTGGAAGCGCTGCCCATTCATTTTAATGGGCAGGGCGTTTTGGGAGCGCTGCATAGAGCCCTCCCAAAACGCCTCAAAGATGCTGCTTACAGGACTATTCCTAACGTCCCACAAGTGCACCGCCCCAGTGTGAAAGCACTTAGGCTTTCACATTCGGCCAACATGGGAGGCAGTTTTCAGGTGCTTTACAGGCGCGATTTCTAGCGCTAAAACACCTGAAAACCACCTCAGTGGGAAAGGGCTTGTGGACAGCCTTCCCAGAAGAGTTGATGCTGTTATAGCTGCAAAGGGTGGGCCAACTCAATATTGAACCCTACGAACTAAGATTGGGATGCCATTAAAGTTCATGTGTGTGTAAAGGCAGGCATCCCAATACTTTTGGTAATATATATATATACTGTGTGAAATCTAATATTTTTGTAAAAATGAGAAATGTGATGCAACCCTTCCAGCACTGGTATGTTGGAGACTGATGAATGATTGGCAGAATTTGATGCACACATAACGCTTTCCTTCTGTATCCTAGCAACTGTTTCAAATGCCTATTTCAAACTTACTGTATCATTAATAACTTGAAAACTAAAATAAAATTATAGCCCAACTGGAAAACCAATACAAAGTTTTTGTGCCTTTCAATAATAATTGCTAAATCAATTATGCTAATTGTGCAAATGTTAGCTAAACAACCACACAACAGGCTTCTCTAAATATCATAGAATCCGCCAGCTGTGATAGAGAGAAAAAGCAGTTACGTATAATGAAGACCGTGATATTTAGAGAAATCTTTGATATTTGGAGAAATCTGAGATAGGACAAGAGGTTAATCCAAGTTTAATTGCTAGAATTAGGCCTGTAGTGAAAAACCCTTCAAAAATAATAGCATCTTTTTATCTGCTACCGATTGACATTAATGCATCCCAGATCAGCAAATCAAAAATAAGTCTGATAAACCATATGCTTTTTGACCATGCATAAGTGTGCATGACATCAGACTTGGAAACATTATGGATCTGAATTCATTTTCATTTAGGTCACAAGTTTGTTGGCGGTGTTGAAAATAATTCTGAGGATTTTGAGTTTATTGTTTTCATCAGCATTGGTGAAATGGCATGACTTTGGCCATCTTGCACCCAAACAGATCCAGCTTGCCTGGCAAATCACCTTGTCCCCTGTTGATAAAGAAAAGGGCCTCATCCCCACAACTCTTGCCCTGTGATGGTGGGGGTCTGCACTGCAGTCAGGGGGCATATCTTAATCTGGAAGCCCCTTTTAATAATAAGATACCATGCCCCCTACGTAAATGATATACCCCTACTCACAAAAAAATATATAAATACATAAATAGATGCACACAGACCATATAATGAGGGGCTAATGAGTGGAGGATATATATATATATATATATATATATATATATATATATATTGTGGCAGAGCGAAGCTCTGTCCCTTTGAAATTGGAGGTAAAGGAGATCCAGAGTTTGCATATCTGCAGACTATAGAATTTAAATGGAGAAAACTGCTCTGTGGCAGTTTTCTCCAGGTTTTGCTAGTCCTGGATAGCAACGGCGGTGATGTCAAGTCTGCAGACCATATGAGAAAAGTATTGCCTGCAGAGAGTAGTGGCAAGTTGAAAGCCACAATGCATCAAAGAGTTTGGGAGAATCAGCAAAGCTCTGCTGGGAGAGTGCGGTTTCCCATGACATGTCCTTAAAGGGGGTTTGTGAGACAACGTACTCAAATGAAGATGGTGACCCCTACTACTGCAGACTGTCCTTAAAGGGGTTGTAAAGATGGGATCACATGTGTTTTAGCTAAAAGTTAATTCTCAATATTAATAAGCGAAATAGGATGGTAATTTGTGCAAGAGGTTGTATCAGATTTAGATTTGGGAAGCATGGAAATTATTGCCATTAAGGATTCTGAACATAAAGTGTGTCCCCTCAACAACGTATTGAAGGCCTCATTTAGGATAGGATATAATATATATTCGAAAAATTCTTGTAGTAGGAAGCAGAAAATCCATCTCGGCCTGTAACATTTATTAAAGAGGAGTCCTGCCCAAAAGTGGAACTTCCGCCCATTTATCCCCCCCGGTGCCATATTTGGGGCCTTTCGGGGGAGGGGGGAAGCGGATACCCATCTTTGATAGTTATCATGTCCCCACTTCCGGGAGATCTTTCTGCGGCAAATTATGCCAGCAGCTCAGCTCCCTCCTCCTCCTCCCCCGCCGCCGGGCCAGTAGGAGAGAGGAGCGGAGCCTCGCACATGTGCAGTAGTGTTCCCGGCATGAAGCCTGCTGGGTTCCCTTACCCACAATGGCAGCGGTAGCACCCGACAGCTGATGGAAAAATCAGCTGCGTTTTTTTTTTTTGCAGTGAGCATAAAGTTCGAGCTAATAGGGTATCTGGTTTGTTTGATTTGAGGTAATAAAGGTGTTGTGATTAACGTATTCATTTAGTCAGAGAGAAACAGGTCGAATTCTAAGCGGGCTCTATAAAGCCTAGCTTTAGTAGAAGGGGAGGGAGAATTGTGGAATGCATTGTGACACAGATTGAAGTAATTTTCTAATTTTTGGAGCTTACACCCGCATTTGGAAATAATGCTTGCCGGATAAGTGTACCTCGAATTACAGGTTTATGGGCTTCCCAAACAGTGAGAGGGGAAATATCTGCAGAAGTGTTATTATTGAGTCATTGAGAGCATGTTTAATATCTAGACAATGGGACGGGTGAGTTAGAATGGAATCAATAATGCATCAAGACGAATCCTGGGATCTTGGAATGGGGGAGGAGATGGTAGTACAAACTGCACTATGATCGGACCAAGTAAAGGGCATAATAACTGATGATAGGATTTCTGGTGCCATGCCAACACTTAGGAAGATATGATCAATCCTAGAAAATGATTTGCGTGGATGGGAGTAATATATAAAGCGTTTATTATTATACACGATTTATATAGCGTCAACAGTTTACGCAGCACTTTACAATGTAGAGGGGAGGCAGCACAATTACAATACAGTTCAATACAGAAGGGACAGGAGGGCCCTGCTCATAGAGCTTACATACAAAAGGTAATAGAAGCGGGGAATGATTTGATGGGGATTGGTTTTAGCAGTTAGTAGGTCATTGGTGAGTTTTAGTAGGGCAGTTTCAGTGGAATGTTGTGGATGGAAGCCGGATTGTAGGGGGTCGAGAAGGTTGTTGTCTGTGAGGTAGCGACTCATTCGGTCATGGACAAGGCTTTCAATGAGCTTGGAGGCAAATGGGAGCAGGGTCAAACAGGTGGGGTCTAGTGAGGGTTTTTTTAAGTATGGGGGTAACCAGTGCATGTTTGAGTGTTGAAGGAAAGGTGATGGAGGAGAGGGAGAGGTTAAAGATGTGGGTTAGGAAGTTTAGGAT
This sequence comes from Lithobates sylvaticus, assembly GCA_028564925.1. Lineage (NCBI taxonomy): Eukaryota > Metazoa > Chordata > Amphibia > Anura > Ranidae > Lithobates > Lithobates sylvaticus. The sequence continues at coordinate 35,369,199 of CM053031.1, forward strand.
AGAGCTGGAAGGTGGTCGCAGTAGATGTGAGGGGACAGGGTCCAGGGGACAGGTGGTGAGGTGGGCCATGGAGAGGAGTTTATCAACTTCGTCTGCAGTAACTTGGCAGAAGGAGTAGAGTATTGAGTGTGGAAGTTGGATGCTGGATATCTCCTCGCAAATTGTGTCGATTTTGCTTTAGAAATGGTTGGCAATCTGTTGAGCGGTAAGCAAGTAGGAGGGTGGGGGCAGTGGGGGGTGAAGTAAGGAATTAAGGGTAGAAAAGAGTTGACAAGGTTTGGATGAGAGGGTTTTGATGAGAGTGTCATAGTAGGTTTGTTTAGCAGTGTGGAGGCAGGAGTTTTACAGTATTTGAGAAGGGCATATTTGTAGAGGGTAAAGTCTTGCAGGGATTTAGATTTACGCCATGCTCGCTCAAGAGCACAGCTGCATCTCTTGAGACTTCTGGTGTTGTCTATTTTCCAGGGTTGTGGCGGATGGGGCCTGGTTTATGAGCTGGATTGAGCTCACACCAAGAGCCTAACGTGATCTTTAGAGATAAGTTGCTGAAATGAAAGCCTAGGGGAACAGGAGGGGGGAGAAGGGGGAGATTTATCCAAGAAGGGAAAAAGAACTTGGTTCGAGTCTCCACATAATATCACTGTATCTAACTTGTGTGAATCAATTACATGAAAAAGATGGGAAAGAAATGATAATGGATGTTTATTAAGAGCATAATGATGATACAATGGTTACAGCAACATCAGAAATGTGCCCAATAAGAATGAGGTAGCGGCCTTCGGGATCTTTAATTTTAGATGAAAGTACAAATGGGGTTGTACGTTAAATAGCTATAAGAACACCTCGTTGTTTATTAGCTGCTGAGGCTGTATATATTTTTAGATAAGAGGAGCTGAAAAACTTAGGAGTACATTTTCAGTAAAATGGAATTCCTGTAGGCAAAGAATGTGGATTTTAGCTGGGGCAAATGAACGGAATGCTTTAGTGCATTTTTGTGGTATATTAAGACCTTGGACATATAGGGTCATAATGTTTAAGGGGGCTATATTGGTAATATAAGGAGTTGCATAATAAAAACGTTAAGTTTTGACAGTAGGGTTGCACACAATTCAGTATAGGGGTAGGAAAAAGGAAAGGCTGAAGAAAAGGAAAATAATTGGTTCTCGTTGAGCAGATATTTCTAAGGTTTGTAAAATAATAAAGAAAACTAATAGCTCAACAGAACAGCGTACTGGGGGAGTGACAAGCGGTCCACCAGAGGCCAAAGCTACTGTCAGAAGCCCACATAATAATGGGGATTCGAGGGTAGCAAACTGGAGGCACAAAAACACTAAAGGGAACACTGCCAACAATAAAAAGTAATACATAAATAGAAATGATACCATTGTCCCAAAAATTTTCATACCCATCCATGTGTCATGAGAAAGCATATGAAGGGATGGGGTAAGGTGTATACAAGTAACAAAAAACATCACAGAAAATCACATAAAAAAAAAAAATTAATAATAGCTTGAAGTAAAGAAAAAATAAAAAAAGAAATATAACGAACTCGCTGCTGTTGGTAAAAAAAAAATAGACCAGCAGAAAAGTGCCCATCAGTGCAGCCTCAGTGAAGGAGAAAACTTACTTATTTACCACATTTTATAACAGAAATACAAAAAAACTTATTTTTTCACCAATTTCGTATTTTTTTTTGTTTAGCAAAAAATAAAAACCCCAGAGGTGATCAAATACCACCAAAATATAGCTCTATTTGTGAAAACAAAATGATAAAAATGTTGTTTGGGTACAGTGTAGCATGACCACGCAATTGTCATTTAAAAAGCGATAGCGCTTAAAGCTGAAAAGTGGCTTGGGCAGGAAGGGGAGAAAGTTTCCTGTTTTAAAATGGTTAAACAATAGAAAAAAGTTTGCATCGAGTGAGTTCTAAACTGGTAATAAAGAAAAAAAAAAAAAAGTTTATCAAACATCTAGTTAGTTGGAAGTTAAAGATATAAGAATACCTGACATCGAGTCAAACAAAAAGAATAAAGTCAGTCCATAGATTCCTTAGGAGTTGGCGTCGGAGAAGAAAAATTACCACTATTTGATTGCCCCTGGTGACTTTTATTTCCTTCAGCACCAGCTGATTTTTGCAGGGAACGGGCAACCATACGATTATGTGCGTTGCTTTGGTTGAGAGAGCATTATAGAAGCTGAATGTTTTGTAAAGAAGATTTCTTCAGCAGAAGGCAGACATATGGAAAACCCCATTGATAGGTGATTTGACGCTTATGCCACGTACACACGGTCAGAATTCTCATCGGAAAAAGCTCTGATGGTTTTCCCGTCGGAATTCCTAGGGAATTCCGAGGGAATTTCGCTCAAACTGTCTTGCCTACACACGGTCACACCAAATTCCGACAGTCTGTAACACAGCGGCATAAAACACGTTCTACAGCACTATAAAAGGGAAGTTTAATGCTTCCAAGCATGCGTCAAATTGTTTCCGAGCATGCGTCTGAATTTTGCGTGTCAGAATTGCATACACACGATCGGAAAATCCGATAGAAAGGTTTTCCGTCAGAAAAATTGAGAACAGGTTCTCAATCCAAAGTCCGTCGGAAATTCCGACAGAAAAAGACAGCCTTTCTCAATTTTTTTAAATGAAGGAATCCTCAAATATCATTCAGGTCTTAGGGACCCCTACTAATAATTCATTTTTAGTAAAATTAAGAAATTATGAATGAGATAATAATGATGATAATAATAATAATAATGCCCAAAAAAGAAATGCAGGCAATACAAATTCTAGTGTTCCCTCAAGTTGGTAGTTAGTGGAGAAGTGCCCTCTTACATTGGTAGTCAGTGAAGTGCCTGCATGTTGACCACATGTTGTGGTCATTGGGAAAAGGGTCCTTTATAAAGGTGCTCAGTGATAAAAATCCTATCTACAGATACCTAAAAAGATCATTGTAGTTACTGGTTACTTATATGAGAGGCAATAATTGCTAACTGTTCAAGGAACCCCTAAAAACTTCTGGAATACTCCTAGGGTTCTATGGGACCCTAATTGAGAAAGGAGGTCTAAGTAATAACTCACACAGAACCCACTCCTGAAAAACATCTGGAACTGTTAATTTTTTTCTAAAATATACCCTGTTTCTCTTTCTTCAATGCAAATGTATTTAGATGAATTGAAATCAACAGGCTTTCTGTGTGTTTTACTCACCTGAGCCCATTCGTTCCCGCGGCAGAGACGCACTCTACCTCTCTGCCCGTTGTCTCGTCTCTTGATTGGATAGATTGATAGCAGCACAGCCATTGGCTTCTGCTGCTGTCAATCAAATTCAATGACGCCGGGGGGCAGGGCTGAGTCCAGCATTATGGGTCTATGGACGCGAATCCTGGACTCGGGAGCGTGCCCGCACAGAACCCCCAGAGAGAGCGCTTCTTCTAGGGGGTTTTCCGATGCGGGGAGGAGCCGATAGCTCCGCCGGGGGACCACCGAAGACAAGGATTGGGACCACTCTGTGCAAAACGAACTGCACAGTGGAGGTAAGTATGACTTGTTTATTATTAAAAAAAAAAAATTGGATTTACAACCCCTTAAAGCCAGACATTTTTAAAAAGGAGTATAAATCCAATCTACAGAAGAAACATAGCAAGCTTCCATCAGTGTTTTTTTTTTTTTTTTGTAACTGTTATGATACTGCAAGGCTAACCTTGAAGCTGGAGTATTTTGTGTTGTGAGGTATTTTCATTTTGAACAACTCCTCTTTCATGCTTGTTTTTGTCCTTTTGTGTTGATGATTTTGCTGAGCAGCCATATGCGCAATCTAAATACAGTGATTAAATTATAAAAGACATCACTGTCAAGTCACATCATTTCGCATTTGTTTGGCATCAGAGGACATTTGACATTTACAAATTTCTCCAGTTTACACTTTTTTTTTAATATTATTTGTTGTTGCTCTCAGGATTCGGACTGATTTTTCAACTCACCAGCCAGTATAGTTTTTTTTTTTTTTTTAATATTACTACTATTTCTACCATTGTTACTTTTAAAACAAATAATAATAATAATCCCCTCTATTACATGAAGCTATAATGTGCAGTATCTGTAGTTTCATTTAATATTTTACAGCGCCGCTGGGGGCTCACGTGACCTGCCGGGTATTTTGCGGAATTTTTAACAACAATGGATGCTGCACATTATAGCTTCATGTAAGATGGGGATTGCAGGATTTCTCACTAGTAATATTATAGCTATATTGGCTAGAGGGGAGGGGCTGGGAGGAGATGGCTGACACACAGACTCCCGAGCTGACAGGCAGGGAGGGAGGGGAGATGGGGGGGTGATGGAGTCATGTAAATTGACCACGGTACCCTGGATCAGCAGCCATGATTATCGTTGTCAGTTTACATTGGGGTACACAGGAACAGGCAGGATCACCTAAGGAAGGCGGCCGGGATGGTTGAGGAGACAGTATACACACTCTTTGGGCAGCTGCTGATGCATACAAGTTTACAAGCCTATTGGAGTGGATTTAATATTTTCTGTTTGCTGTAGATTGGTGCACTGGAAGCACCATAAAAGTGTGAGTACCCTGACATTTTTACCTTTCATGAATTTTATGTCTAAACGATAATACACTATCCAGCCTCTTTTTTAATTTGAATTGAGGAAAGCGTCATTGGATTTACCTGGGGGATCCCATAGAGACCGTTACACTCAGAGCCCAGAGGTAGTTCAGCTGCTTTTCCAGACCAAACTTAGTTGTGCGGTCACATACCCAGAGGTGAGCACAATAACACAGGGGGGAGCACATGTGTGAAGTCACTGTACCATTGCTTGGATCACCATCCCACAGTCACAATATTGGATATTATAACTTCAGTATCAACTACCTTCACCTTGGACTTGCTTAACCGCTTCAATACAGGGCTTTTAAACACCCTTCCTTACCAGAGCACTTTTTGCGATTCGGCACTGCGTCGCTTTAACTAACAATTGCGCGGTCGTGCGACGTTACACCCAAACAAAATTGACGTCCTTTTTTTTTTTCCCACAAATAGAGCTTTCTTTTGGTGGTATTTGATCGCCCCTGCGGTTTTTATTTTTTTGCGCTATAAACAAAAGAAGAGCGACAATTTTGAAAAAAAAAACACAATATTTTTTACTTTTTGCTATAATAAATATCCCATTTTTTAAAAAAAAAACATTTTTTTTCCTCAGTTTAGGCCGATACGTATTCTTCTACATATTTTTTGGTAAAAAAAATCGCAATAAGCGTATATTGATCGGTTTGCGCAAAAGTTATAGCGTCTACAAAATAGGGGATAGATTTATTTGAATTTATTTATTTATTTTTTTTACTAGTAATGGCGGCGATTTGCGATTTTTTTTTCGTGACTGCGACATTGCGGCGGACACTTCGGACACTTTTGACACATTTTTGGAACCATTCACATTTACACAGCGATCGTTGCTATAAAATTGCAATGATTACTGTGTAAATGTGACTGTCAGGGAAGGGGTTAACACTAGAGGGCGCTGGAGGGGTTAATGTGTGTCCCTAATAGGAGTGATTCTAACTGTAGGGGGAGGGGACTTAAGGGGAGGAGACCGATCATGTGATCCTCTGTACTGGGATCACATGATCGGTGTCCTCCCCGCTGACAGGACGTGGAGCTGTGTGTTTACACACACCGCTCCACGGTCCCGCCCGGTCCCGTTGTTTTAACGGGCAATCGCGGGTGCCCGGCGGACATCGCAGCCGCCGGGCACTCGCACCGGGTCCCGAGCGATGCCGCGGGCGCGCGCGCGCGCGCGCCCCCCAGGCGGCCGGGAACCCGAGGACGTCATATGACGCCCACCCAGGATGATAGATCCACCTTGTGGGCGTCATATGACTATGGGCGGGTACTGAAGTGGTTAATATAGGACTTTTTACAATTACCTTTCACTGTGATTTTGTTTGGAGCACTGTGCAATACTGCTATTCACATACCAGTTTATTGTTGATGTATATATATATATATATATATGTATTGTATATATATATATATATATTATATATATATATATATATGTATATATGTATTTTGAACACTATACTTACTATTATTTACTTTTGGCCCTTTATATTTACTAGTATAATGGTCATTATATTATGGTGTTGAGAAAGTGTTTTTACATGCATTTATTTGATTTATATAAACAGGCAGGATCAACCAGGTTTTTCTAGATCATAGAGAGGGAAACATGACACATCACAAGCACTATACTGTATATCCTGCTTTAAAGGATCAGGATTTTTTTTAGGGTTGCACCCACTTTAAAGGCTTCCCACCAGGCCAATGTACATAAACGGCTGGGTGGGAGCGTTACTGTTCTGATTGGACGTACCCATATGTCCCTTTAGAATGGGTGCAAGGCCACGCAGCTGCGCGATCCTGTGATGCCTGTGATCTTCGGATACAGCCAAACACAGATCAGGATATGGGCGCTGTGATTGGCCCTCCCGATCACATGATGGTTGTGTCCAATCACAGCCTACACAGTGTCAATCAGAGACACATGTCTCTGTGACAGTTCTCCCTGCTAAGTTCAGTAGGGGGGGGGCTGGGGATGCTACAGCCTCTGTGACAGCTCTCTCTGTAATGGATTGATTTTACACAGACTGCTGTTACAGATCTCACAGACTGCAGCCAACCCCACACAGTTCCCCAAGCACCATTGCCCCAAGAACATCTGTCCAAGTGTCCCTAAAGCACAACACATCTGTCAGTGTTCCAATCAACATCTGTACCAGTGCACAAAACATCTGTCACAGTGTATGTGTCCCATCAACAGCTGTACCAGTGCAAAAAAAAAAACATCAGCAATAGTGTTCCATTGCAACATCAACATCTGTCAGTGTCCCTGGTGGACGATCAACATCTGTCACAGTGTACAAGTGCACAAAAACATCTGTCAGTGTAGCGGTGTCCCACCAATAAATTAATATATAACATTTAAAGTCTCCCTGTTCCCCATGCTTGCGTGCGAAGGCGAACACACACATTTGTCCCATACGCATACGTAAATGGCGATCACACAACACATGTGAGGTATCACCACGAACTTCAGAGCGAGAGCAATAATTCTAGCACCAGATCTCCCGTGTAACTTTAACCTGGTAACCAATAAAGGTTTATAAGGCGTCGCCTATGGAGATTTTTAAATACCGATGTTTGGTGCCATTTCACAAGCATGCACAATTTTAAAGTGTGGCATGTTTGTTATCTATTTACCCGGCACAACACCATATTTTATATTTTACCAAAAACATGGTTATTATATTGTCTTTGTGTGCATTGAAATTCATAAAAATGTATTTATGTGTTAGTATGTAAAATTGCGTTCGAAAAACTGCGGCGCCAATACCGTGTGACATAAACATTTTCAAAACCCACCATTTTATTCTCTAGGGCCTCTGCTACAAAAGTATATACTGTTTTGGGGTTCTAAATAATTTTCGAGCAAAAATACAGATTTTTACTTGTAAACAAAAAAAACGTCAGAAGGCCTGGTCTTAAAGCGGAAGTAAACCCTTTGATTTAAATAGTTTAAAAAAAATGGCATGCCGGAAATGCTACCTGTCACATTGACTATGCTTTCAACCAAACTGTCAAACCATACAATGGCTGGTGTCATAACTGATCACATGTGCAGCATCATGGCAGTTGAAGATTGAACAGAGGCCAAGATGGCAGCTTCCTTGGCTGAAAATGATAGGAGGGTTTACTTCCACTTTAAAGTAGAAGGTGCTTCTTGGATGTTGTGCTTCTCTATGTGGCTAGGCCATGGAAAAGTCCCACACATATGGTATTACTATACTCAGGAGGAGTAGCAGAAAGTGTTTTGGGGTGTAGTTGCAAGTAGGCCTATGCCTTGTGTGAGAAATAACTTGTTAATATGACATTTTTGTGAAAAAAAATAAAATTATTTCTACATTTTCCAAAGAATTTTGGGAAAAAACGACAACTTTAAAAAACTTGCCATGCCTTTTACTAGATACCTTGGACGGTCTACTTTCCGAACAGGGGTAATTTGGACGATATTTGTACTGTCTTGGTATGTTAGGGCCTCAAGAAATGACATAGGCTGTCAGCACTTCAGGTGTGATCAATTTTCAATCAATGATTGGCACCATAGCTTGTAGACTCTATAACTTAATAAATACACTGATTTTAGTTATTTTTACCAAAGAAATGTAGCAGTATAAAATTTGGTCAAAGTTTAAGAAGAAAAAGTATTTATTTGCAAAATATTAGAACAGAAACCAAGAAAAAAAAAATATGTTTTTTAAATTTTCATTCTTTTTTCATTTGAAGTGCAAAAAATAAAAAAAAACCCATAACGTGATTAGAGTTCCACCCATTTAAATAATCGGACACTCATCTGTCCCACGGTCCAGTGATGCGGGCGAACAAAGCCCTGCTCCTCTTCCCCTCCTCTCTGCGGTGCCAGCATTGTAACTGTAGGCGCCTGGCTGTGGCTTCACAGCCGGGCACAAACTGCGCATGCGTGAGCCTCGCTACACACTGTGAATGGCCGTGCAATCTTCGGGGACCTGTGACGTGTCCCAGAAGATTGCAGGGAGGGAGGGGGTAGAGGTGAAATTCCTTCTGGTGCTGCGGAGCCCCGGGAGGAAGTAGGAGCTGGATGCCTCTAAAAAGAGGGTATCTGCTCCCCCCCAAAAAAATGACATGCCAAATGTGGCATGTCAGGGGGTCACCATCACTTTCCAAGTTCCATTTTTTGGTGTAACTCCGATTTAAATACCACCAAAAGAATGCTCTATTTGTGTGAAAAAAAAATTATAAAAATGTCATATGGGCTTAGTGTTGCCTGACTGAGTAATTCAAAGCGCGACAGCACTGAAAGCTGAAAATTGGCCTGGGCATTCTCCAAGTTCCAGCAAAAATATGATGTCCCGAGGATAGAAGTTTATAAATATCTCCAGGTCAGATATTTCTTCGAATCACTATACCCCTCAATGTTAGACCCAGATTTACAGAATTTGAAACCCCTTGTTCTAACTCAGCTAGGGATAAAGGGCTCATATTGAAAATATACAGATATCTAAATGGGTTGCACTTGCCCGAAATGTCTGGTGGAAAACTGACATAGGATAGGAATTTTCAGAAATGGTCAGAAATGATTTTAAACATGCACAAATGTACACGCTCCATGTCTCTCAAGGAAACTGTGGTGAAATGAAATACTAGATGGTACCTGACCCCCAACAAGGTACATCTATTTTATCCAAATGTTCCAGACAACTGCTTTAGAGGGTGCCAAGCTACAGGCACATTCATCCATATATTCTGGAGCTGTCCTGGCCTTCGGCCAATTTGGCGTAGGGCGGCCTCTAAGGGGGCATAGATAAAGGGCTCTTTTACCACATGGACTTTACCAATGTGCCTTCTTTTTGCACCACTTCCAGAGGTCCCAGCCCCAACCCAAAAATTAGCCCATACACTTTTCTGTGCAATTCTATGGGCTATTGCACTAAACTGGCCATCTCCTACAGTGACTTGGGCTCAGGTGCTCCAGAGAATGGAAACTATAACATTAATGGCGCGTGTACATAATACCATCCTAGATACATTGCATATCTTTGATTGCAAATGGGCAAGTTGGGAACCATATGGTTGCTAAATAGGTCACAGATAATTACCCTATACTAATTCCACCAGCGGCACAAACTATTGGTTCGACACAGTTAATAGCATATCTCTCCTTCCAAATGTTCTTTTGGTTATGGTTTGGTTTAGTAGAAAGCCTATTTGGCTTACCTTTAATTATGTTTATTATTTTGTTGCAAGATCCAAGAAAGATCCAAGAAACAGAGATGTAATCACCCTAGGTACGGGTACCCTCTCTGAATTCCTGGGTTAGGCTGAGGAGTTTCTTGAATATACCAACAGTTAAATGTTCATGAACCAGGACTGCATGGCAGTATATTCTATGGATCTATTGATTATACTCATTGTATTGCGTACTTAGGTTATACTAGTTTTCATTGTTCTATATATGTTATACTTTATGTTTGGATTCCCTCTGTTATGCTTTTAAATACCCAATAAAAGCATTTGTATTAAAAAAAAAAAGAAAATTGGCCTGGGCACGATGGGGGTGAAAGTGTCCAGTATTGAGGTAGTTCATCTTTTCCAGAAAATAGCCTATGCAGTCAAGGGGTCCCAGTAGATATTAAAAATCTGTGCAATTTTGTAAAATAATAGTTTATTTTATTGTCTTGCCTGTAGGCTATTTGGGTCCCCTCAGAAGCCTAGCTAAAAAAAAAAAAACTCCTAGTTAGTAAACCCCATGTCCTGACTTGCTAGAATGTGAAAACCATTGGATGGGCAGCATTGTAGGAGTAAAAAAAAAAACAACAGTTGTTGCATCCTAGCAACAAGGAAGGACATGGAGGTTGCTAATTAGGAGCTAATTTTTCGTGCGGTTTTGACATCATTACATAAGCGCACTTCTCAGCTTTAGAAAGGACTGCCCAACCTGGAAAAAGAAGACCTGCAGAGTCATGTGACTAGCTTGAAGACTTCAGGAAAGGTAATTAAAAAAAAGCAGTAAAACAAGTTGTGGGACCCAGGTTGGGGGTGACATGGGGGGGGGGGATATGGGTCCCAGGCCTTAAGTAAGCTGGCAAGGTGAGGGGGTTTGGGCATCAGGGTTAAACCAGTGAACTGGCATTATTTCTTGATATTTGGGTACCACAGATCTGGTCAACCTAGGTTTAATACATAATCATAGAAACACAGTAATAATTTTAGAGAAAACGAAAAGACCACCGCTTCAGGACAGCTCTCCAAGGCAAATGCTTATCTTCTCAATCAAGGAGCCCCAGGTGCTGGCCAATACAATCACAATAGCAGGCAATGGCAGAAAAGAATTCTGGATAGCCGCACACCGGGAAAAACTTAAAATCCTGTGCTTTTATTGAAAACAAAGATCACATCAAAACAAAACACTCCACAGCAATGGGGGGGGTAAAAAAGCGGACGCGTTTCACACTGGAATCAGTGCTTATTGAATAAGCACTGATTCCAGTGTGAAACGCGTCAGATATGTGTACCCCCATTGCTGTGGAGTGTTTTGTTTTGATGTGATCTTCGTTTTCAATAAAAGCACAGGATTTTAAGTTTTTGCCTGCTACAGTAATAATTTTAGTTGTGATTATGTTGAAGATTACAAAAATAGAAAACAAAATGTTTATTTGTAATAAACTATTACTATGTCAACTTATTATTAGGATGAGATCCAATTAATTGTGAATTCATTTTCTGACATTTTTATAGGTGTGCGTTCAATCCTGCCAGAAGGAATTTGCGATAGACAGTACTAACATTTATATTTAGTATAAAATCACATGTCTCCATTGTAATGAGTAATATCATTTAATATCATTCCTTGTGAAATCTAATATACTATCAGAATCAGAATAACAATGAGATAAGTCAATTAATTAAGGATGAGTTTTATTATCTGCGCTCAGATACTATCTCAAACAACTCTTTATTTTTAACAAAAGAGGACCATAATTTGAAAGAAGTTAATTTTCATTCTAAAGGCATTGTACTTCTTGGAAAAAAAAAGGCATTCGTTTTATTGCTGCTACTAATTGGATTTTGTGATTATTCATTAACACTAAATTTATTATTTCTTTTCGTCTGCATTTCTTACATATTCTAACATCTATTTTAAACAGTGTAGCATTCCTTTTTAATTCTTCAAAAAAATTAAAGAAGAATAAAGAAAAAATAATATTTTAGTTTTAATAACTTGATTTAAAGAATAAGTACACATTTTTGATAAAATATTAAAAGTTGCTCTTTGTACCAAAAAATATTCATCATTAATGTTTTTTTCACATGTAAAGCATGTTTTTCTTTTATCTTAAAAGCAATGTATTGTGGTTTCTCATATGTTACCTTATTAATTAGATCCCGAAAGAATATTTTACAATTTAAAATTAGAATTTCTTTTTATTCAGATAATGATACAAATATTGCACATTAACTTTTTTTTTAATTTAATTTTGGGCCAACAAGAGAACTAGTGCCCCCTTGACATATTTGTCTATCCATCATTATCAGATTTGCTGAAAGTAATTAATTTTTATAGAGCTCAGTAGCTCAAGCTGAAATTTACACACTCAAATTATTATTATTTTTTTCGAATCATGTAATTTTTATTGAAAAAGTTTTGTTTTACAATTTATAACAAAAGACATACAAAACATTTCCACCAGAAATAATAAGGAGAAAAACATGTTTTTTTTTTTTTAAAGCACTGACTCCCCCCATGCACACACACATACTCTCATTGCTATTACTTCCAAAACATCAGTTACAGACAGGGATGCAAATAACTTGTGCTGTGTTCTTTCTTTAGAAAACTCTCAGTGCCCTGGGAATTCTTTGTATTCAATTATTATTTTAAAAGCATACTATTTCTCAGCTACATTCTGTTATCTTAGCCGCCGCACATCCAGACCTCCATGCCTATACACAGCTTACCGTTACCCCTGCAGATTGGGAAAAGCGTTTTATTCTGACCCACAAATTATCGATAGCTACTAAAACACAAGAGAACGGGTTCAAACTAATAACTAGGTAGTACAGATGTCCTTCCATTCTCCACCTCTTCAACCGCGTGGTCCCAGATACCTGCTGGCGATGTCATGCCTCTAAAGGGACTATGCTTCATATCTAGTTTGACTGTCCCCCAATCCAGGCATTCTGGTTGTGAATCCCTAATCTCTTCTGTAAGCTCATGGCTACTCAAATCTCATTTTCACCCATGATAGCACTCCTCTCCATGATTCCTGGTTTATTTAGGTTTACTAAAAAATGTCCTCAAGCATTTCCTAGCTGCAGCCAGGATGGTTATACCCCACTATTGGAAAACAACCCCTGTAACTCCACTTGTGGAATGGGCAACTGAACTTGAATCCATCAGAGACCTGAAACATCTGTTGTCGCAGGAAAATGGCAGAATAGAACAGTTTAGTAAAACCTGGACCTCATGGTCTTTGTTCTGTAATGCCGCGTACACATGACCGGACTTTTGGACGGACGTGGTCCAGCGGACAATCCGACGGACTTTGCAGCTGACGTCCGCCGGACTTTCAAACAAACGGACTTGGCCACACACGATCACTCCAAAAGTCAGACGTATTTGAACGTGATGACGTAGAATAATGAATGTTCATAGCCAGTAGCCAATAGCTGCCCTAGGGATGGATTTAGTCCGCCGGACTAGCACACAGACGAACCGATTGTCAGCTAGAAAGCAGAGTGGGAAGAAAAAGTCCGCTGGAGCCCACACACGATCGAATTGTCTGACAGACTCTGGTCCGCCGGAAAGTCCGATCGTGTGTACGCGGCATAACTCGTCTTTCAGGAATGGATCAAGGAGGATATTTGTCCAACCTAAACTAGCTATGATGGAGTGACCCCATCATTCCCTCTCTTCTTCATACCCCCAGTCACTCTTGCCCCGTACACACGGTCGGAAATTTCGACGGAAAATGTCCGATCGGACCATGTTGTCGGAAAATCCGCCTGTGTGTGGGCTCCATCGGACTTTTTCCGACGGAAATTTTTTTAGATCCTGCTCTCAAATTTTCCGACAACAAAGTCCACGCATGCTCAGATCAAATTACGAGACCAAAGCTATTGGCTACTAGCCTCTACGTAGTTCTGTCATACGCAACAAACGTCACCACGTTCAGAATGATCGGATTTTCCGACAACTTTGTCCGACCGTGTGTATGCAACACTAGTGTCGGACAAAATCCGTCGGAAAAAATCCAACGGATTTTGTGGTCAGAATTTCTGACCGTGTGTGGGGGGCATTTCTCTCTTTAGGTACGTTTCTTCATCCCATTTTTTTCAGAACTGGTTTATATTTAGTACCCTCTTGTTTTGCCATTGGCTACATACTAACAGATTTAATTAATCTCTTTCTATCGGCAGTTGTACCTGCCAATGACAAAGTATCACCTCTCATTATATCACTTAACAAAGGTTACACCTGACTACTTTAGTTGGGTTTTTACCTTCCAAACTCCCTTCTAGATAATCTGAGACTGTAATGCTTATCCACTGATACTTTTGGACTGCCATTAATGAAATCTGAGTCTTCATATAAATGTTCAATGTATATAATTCCCCATTTTGGAAGATCTGAGCCTTACAACCTTTGTACTTCCGTTTTTCTTTCTACCTGTACTTCCTGTTTAAGACTACCTTAATAAATTAAGATTGAATTAAATTATTATTTGAAAAATAATGACTTTAAATTTAAACACAAATGAGACTCAAACCTATTCTAGCTTTTGATCTTTTTTATTATTATATTATTGGCAACAGGATGTCATATCATACCAATTTTAACCACCTGCTCACACAAAACTCAAATTAAACTGCCACGAAAATCAGATGATTGGCAACCAAAGCTGTGTTCTCACTTTTGTATGTGCATTTACACATTTTTGTTAGCCAGACTCCCTTAGTAATGAGTTCTCTGTAAGTTTAGTACAGAACCCATGAAACATCATGCTTCAATTGGCTTTTGCCAGTCCTAATTTTCATTCCCAATTCATTGTGATTCAAACACTATATACAGGTGTATCACTAGTGACACATGGTTCACACTTCGTGTCAGTGATATATATGTAATAAAGTTTCGTAGATATACCTTATGATACGATCTTCCTAATTTATGGTTAGAAATGAAAGAAATTATTTTAGAAAAAATAATTTTGCCGCAAAATTACTGATTCTCCAAAGCAAAAAACTGCATAAGTGAAAATTGGTTTCACAGCTAATATCTTTTCTTTTATTTAGAAGATTTTTATTTTACCCTTCCCTGGCCATAATCTGTATATTATTGTTTCCCAGAACAACACCCCTCTCTGAGGGTACATTAATAAATGTCAACCCCAAGCCATATGGCTGCTAGCACTCTATGACCAGGAACCAATTATATAACTACTATGTTAGCTCTGACATAGAGGTAGCATGACGACTAGAGGCACCACAGACAAAATGAAAATCTTGCAGATGAACACTGCCACCTTCAGACAGCAGTGTTCATCTACCATTTGCTTAATGGTTCAACTCTCAGATACAGTTGTGCTATTTAATAATAAAATAATACTAAAATAATTAATAGTAATAATATATGTATATATATATATATATATATATATATATATATATATATTTTTTTTTTTTGAAAATGTGTCAGCCTATAAAATAAATGATGCACAAAAAAATGATATGTTCTCAAAAATATGTATACATATTAGTCATAGAGCTATTATCAGTTCACAGACACATGCTGTATCTGATAAATTTGGCCTAGGCATCTAGGCATCAATGACCTCTGGTCATGAGTGGTCACAAAAGGGTCAACTTAAAGCAGAGCTCCACACAAAAGGGGAAGCTCTACTTGGCTATACCCCCATATTTGTAGCTGCTGAAATTCTGAGGGAGCCTGGAGCTCCTCTTTAAAGTCAAACTTTACCCATATCAACTTGATAAAAAATAATGGCCTTTAGCAAGGAACATACAAAAACTACACTACCAAAATTATTTGTGCTGTAAAATGCCTCTAGCATTGCTCCTCTTTATTCTTGTTGGAGGCTGCCATTTTGCTGAAGCTGTCTGCAGATCGACTTCTAGTTAATCTGATTTTTGGCACAGTGCCGAAAAATAAAGAGCAACTGAGCATCTGCAGAGCAGGGTGAGACCTTTCATTACTAGATTTTAAACAGTATAGGCACTTCTTTTTAATGTTTTACATAACCATATCTGCATGGGGTTAGCATTAAGTGTTCTAGCAGGATTTAATTTTCTGGCTAAAGTTTCACTTTAAGGTGGTTTAGTTTATTTCATTAATCTTCTTTGTATTTGTTTGTACCTATTTGATCATTAGTATACCATTGCTTTTTCTTTTTTCTTATGTTCTTTACAGTGGCAAACGGTGGTAATTTTTTTGATGAGGTGGCAAACAGTACTACCCCATGCCCCCGCCCCCCCCTGGTCGGTCGCATGGCAGGTGGGTCTGGTGCACTTACCCCATCTATGGTGGGCAGAGCTTCTCCCGGGCTTCACCGGTAGCTTCCCTTGCTGGGCGGCGGTGGCAATCGCTTTCCCTTCCCCTGCTCTCCACAGGCATCGTGTGGGCTTCCGTTTCCTCCCTCCTCCTCAGCGGCCAATTGGGACTCTTCTCTTGTCGGACAATCATAAAACGTTCTTAGACCTGCTTCTGATTTGCTGAATTGAGGATCAGTGTTTCAATAGCGATTGTAGTAACACCTGGGTGGGCTCCTGGTGCAATGCTCTGCACCACGGGCCCTCCCTATTTTGAAGCCTATTCGATTCTGGCTCTAATCAGGTGCTTCAAAAAAACACCCCCACTGCTGTAATTCATGTGCCTGGTGTCATGAAAGAGGCCAGACGCATGAATAGGGGGTGGCAATAGAGCATGGGAGTGGCAGCCGTGGATAGAGGGGGCGACGCCCCAGCGCCTCTAATGGACAGGCCACCACTGGTTCTTTATCTTTTGATTTAAGTGAAAGCAAGCAAAAAACAGACCCAGGTTAGCTGAAAGGAGCTTTTGGACCATTGGGAGCATTTAAAAAAGGCTGTAACTTTAAAAAACACCAACATTACCTTAGGTTCACCTTTCCTACAGTACTTACAATGCTGTTCTTTAAAATTTCCTGAAATCTCACATTTTTTCTCTTAATTTAGGAGAAATTATTACTTTCAATATCCTTCATCATAATTTATAATTCCAAGAAAAAAGCAATATGGAGGCAGTCCACTGAGAACCACCTGATTAGCAATACAATGCTCCTGATAGTATGTTCTAATACAAAAGGAGCTGATATTATACCAAAGTCACTTTTCCTTTCAGTTCTCAATATAGTGGAATGCACACCATGGTTTTAAAGGGGTATATTTATTGTCAAACAATATATAATAGCATGCGTCAAAAACCTTTCAAGCAGTGAGCTCAACAGAAAGGATATAATTATTTAGCAGGTTATTGTTATGGAAACCAAATATCTTTGTGATGGTGTCACAGACTGAGAACAGGAATGAAAATCTAAAATATATTCCTTTGTCCCCCTTTCTTAGCCTTCTGTAAATTCTCAGTGTTGGTTACAGTATAGTTGTTGTAAGGGTGTATTGCAGTCAATCATGATTGTTTTGCATTTAAAAGGAAAAACAGTGCAATATATACTTTAAAGTGATTCTAAATCTTAATAAAATAAATAAATAATAAACATGTTGTACTTACCTGCTTTGTGCAATCATTTGCACAGAGTAGCCCCGATCCTGTTCTTCTGGGGTTCCCCAACAGTTCTCTTGGCTCTTTCTCTTTGGCGAGTGCCCACCACTGCGGCTTCCTATGGGGGAACTTGTGTGGGCTCAATACCGAACCACGCTGCCTGCATCTATAGACACATAAAATGGGCTTGGCCCCACCCCAAGCTCCCTCATCACAGGATTTGACTGACAGCGGACGAATCCAATGGCTCCCACTACTATTAATCTGCCCTGTGAGGAGGAAGAGAGCAGAGAGAGCTGCAGCTCTTGAGCACAGAGCTAGATCGAAAATGGGCTCAGGTAAGTATTCCTGGTCACAGAAAGTTTTTTTCCTTAATGCAGAAAATGCATTAAGGTAGAAAAAAAAATTAAAGGCAGACGTTTTTTTTATATTAAAGTGGGGTGCCCCCTAAAAAAAAAAAAATTTAAAGTCAGCAGTTACAAATACTGCAGCTGCTGACTTTTAATAATCAGACACTTACCTGTCCCAGGGTCCAGCGATGCTGGGGAACAAAGCCCCCCCTCGTTCCCCGCTCCGCTTGCGGCGCCGGCATTCTTACTGTGGGCACCCACTGCGCATGCGCGAGCGGCGCCGTGATACGACGCTCAGTCATCTGGGACACGTGACAGGTTCCAGATGACTGTGCGGCGCCGAGGGGAGGTGATGTCAGTGCTGGGGCACTGAAGGTGGCAGACTACGAGGGACCCCCTAGCAACAGGCATTTAGAGGTGAGTAAAAAAAAAATATTTTTTCCAGTTATTATTTTTTTTTTATTTTTTTATGATTTTTAAGCAAATTTAGTTTTTTTGGTGGCAACACCACTTTAATGCATTCTATGCATTAGGATAAAAATTCTTCTGCTCCCCTCAGCCCCCCTAATACTTACCTGAGCCCCTCTCGATCCAGCCATATTGCACAAGAGACTCGGCTGTCCAGGACTCTCCCTCCTCATTGGCTGAGACAGCAGTGAAGCGCCTCTGATTTCCGTTGCTGTCAATTAAAGTCAGTGAGTCAATGAGGAGAGAAGGAGTGGGGCTGACCCGGGGCTCCCTGTCTCAATGGACATACAGAGCAGCAGCTTGGATGCCCCCATAGCAAGCTGCTTGCTGTGGGGGCACTCAACAGGAGGGAGGGGCCAGGAGCGCCAAAGAGGGACCTGAGAAGAGTAGGATCTGTGCTGCTCTGAGCAAAACCAACTGCACAGAGCAGGTAAATATAACATGTTTATTATTTTGAAGAAAAAAAACAAGACTTTAGTATCACTTTAAGGCAGGGGTCTTAAACTGGTGGCCCTCCAGCTATTGCAGGACTACACTCCCCATCCTGCCTCTGCCTATGGGAGTCATGCTTGTAACTGTCAGCCTTGCAAAGCCTCATGGGAATTGTAGTTCTGCAACATCTGGAGGGCCACCAGTTTGAGACCCCTGCTTTAAAAAAGAACAGCAATCTGCTCACGTACAGTTAGGTCCATACATATTTGGACACAGGCACAATTTTCATACTTTTGGCTCTGTATGCCACCACAATAAAAATAAAACAAAACAATCTAAATGAATGTGAAGTGCAGACTTTCAGCTTTAATTCAAGGGGTTGAACATAAATATCAAGCACACATTTTAGGAACTGCAACCATTTTTATACACAGTCCCCCCATTTTCAGGGGCTAAAATGTAATTGGACAAATGAAAATAACCATAACTAAAATGTTAATTTTTAATATTTTGTTAAGAATCCTTTACTGGCAATGACTGCCTGAAGTCTGGAACCCATGGACATTACCAATGACTGGGTTTCCTTCTTTCTGATGCTTTGCAGTTCTCTTCAGTTTTTCTTTATTTGTGGGTCTTCTTGTCTTTAGTTTTGCCATCAGTAAGTGAAATGCATGCTCAATTGGGTTGAGATCAGGTGATTGACTCAGCCATTGCAGAATATTCAACTTCTTTTCCTTCAACAGATCCTGGGTTGCTTTTGCAATGTCTTTTGAAACATTGTTCATCTGTACTGTGAAGCGCCGTCCAATCAACTTTGCTACATTTGGCTGAATCTGGGCTGACAGGAAATCTCTAAACGCTGCAGAATTCATCCAGCTGCTTCTGTCTTCTGTCACCTCATCAATAAACACCAATGACTCAGTGCCACTGGAAGCCATGCATGCCCATGCCATCACACTACCTCAAACACTTTTTTTAGATGACGTTGTGTGATTTGGATCATGAGCTGTTCCAAGCCAACTCCATACTTTTTTCTTCCCGTCATTCTGGTACAGATTAATCTTAGTTTTATCCGTCCGAAGAATGCTTTTCCTGAACTGGTCTGGCTTTTTTAGATGTTTTTTGGCAAAGTCGAATCTGCCTTTTATATTCTTCAGGCTTCACCTTGTGAAGTTTTCTCTTGATTGTAGACTTTGACAATGATACGCCCACCTCCTGGAGTGTCCTTCACTTGTCTGGATGTTGTGAATGGGGGTTTCTTTACCATAGAGAGGATCCTGCGATCATCCACCACTGTTGTCCTCCCTTGACACACCGGCCCTTTTTATGTTGCTGAGCTCACCAGTGTGTTCTTCTTTCCTAAGAATGTACCAATGTACTGTTCATTTGACCACTCCTAATGTTGCTGCTATCTCTCTGATGGATTTGTTTACTTTTTGAAGCCTTACAATGGCCTGTTTCACTTGCATTGACATCTTCTTTTAAAACCTGATTCCAAATGCAAATACCACACTTAGCCCCCGTACACAAGGTCGGAAATTCCGACCACAAAATCCCTCAGATTTTTTCCGACGGATTTTGTCCGACACTGGTGTTGCATACACACGGTCGGACAAAGTTGTCGGAAAGTGGTGAGGTTCGTTGCGTACGACGGAACTACAAAGAGGCTAGTAGCCAATAGCTTTGGTCTCGTAATTTGATCTGAGCATGCGTGGCACTTTGTCTGTCAGAATTCTCTACACACGATCGGAAAAAGTCAGATCGGATTTTGTTGTCGGAAAATTTGAGAGCAGGATCTCAAATTTATCCCGTCGGAAATTCCGACGGAAAAAGTCAGATGGAGCCCATACACAGGCGGATTTTCTGACAACATGGTCCGATTGGACATTATCCATCGGAATTTCCGACCGTTTGTACGGGGGCTTAGAATCAACTGCAGACCTTTTACCTGCTTAATTGATGAAGAAATAACGAAGGAGTAGCCCACACCTGGCCATGAAACAGCCTTTGATTCAAATGTCCAATTGCTTTTGGTTTCTTGAAAAAGGGGGGGGGTGGCTATTCTTAAGAGCTGTAATTCCTAAACCCTTCCTCCGATTTGGATGTACATACCCTCAAATTAAACCTGAGAGTGTGTACATTCAGACCATATCTATATATAACTATAGCTAGAATATGTTTTGGTAAATACATGAAAAAAACTAAAGTTGTGTCCAAACATATATGTACCTAACTGTAATTTGTAATAAAAACATCTTTGCCATTATGATGCTTCCCTCCAACCACTTTACATATTATTTTATATATACTGTGATTCTGTACTTGCCAAATATAATGCCGAAATCTCCCTCCACTAAATCTGGCTGCATCCATTATAACTGTGGGCAGCTGACTCAACTGGGGGTGAGTCATAAGAGGGCCATGGGAGCTGCAGAGCTGGAGGTGTGCCTCTGTGTGTCTGTGTAAATCCAGGAAGTGAACAGGCAGCAGCCTCAGCTGCCCACAGTTAAAATGGATACAGCCAGACTCAGTGGAGGGAGATTTCTGCAGCATATTTGGCAATTACAGAATCACAGTATATATAAAATAATATGCAAAGTGGTTGGAGGGAAGCTTCAGAATGGCAAAGATGTTTTTATTACAAATTATGTGAGCAGACTGCAGTTCCTCCTTAAGCTCCTCCACCAGTCTCTTCTCATGTTTACATCAACTAAAATAATGGCAATAAAACAGAAAAAATAAATCAGGGCGTACAGTCAGGTTACCGTTCTCAAGAACATAAGACACCAGCTAAATGTAAATCAACAGATAAAATATTATCATAAAACATTAATTAGTTCAGCTTAATGTTTTTTAAACACCAAGCCCCATGTGTAAGATACATTACTAAAATGTACAGACAGACCTATTAATACATTAATATAGATTGCTGTGAAATGAGGAACGCTACCCTCATGATACTTTAGAAACATAAGCCTACACAAATCTAGATGACAAGCTATAAAATACGACGATTGTTCTAAAGTATCTGCTTTTTATTTGCATCAATCATTTGTAGTATTTTGGTTAAAGTGATTGTAAAGGCTTCCATTTAAAAAAAAATAAAAATAATAATAATAATAATAATCAAGCTACACTTACCAGCTCTGTGCAAGAGTATTGCACAGAGTGGCTCCAATCCTCCTCTTCTGGGGTCCTGCCACTAACACTCTATGTTCCTCCTCCTCTTGGTGCACCACCATAGGAACGCTGGTTCCTATAGGGGCACACCTGTAGGCTAACCTGTGTCCTGAGCTGGGCTGTGTGCATTCATAGACACACACAGCATAGATCGGCTCCACCCCCCTCCTCACTAGATTTGATTGACAGCAACAGGAGCCAATATCTCCTCCTGTTGCCTCTGAGCCTGGCTGCAGATGGGCACAGAGCTGGATTGAGATAAGACTAACTAAATATATAGGGAAGTTAGGGGGCGATGCACTTACTAAGAATTTTTTTCCCTAATGTACTGGGACTGAGATTGCACTGGAATGGTTATTTACTCATTTAGTCGAGGGTAGAGTTAAAGTGCTCTTACTTACCTAATCCTCTGTTCCCCCTACAGTCAGCACTCATCATGCTTCTGTGGTAGACTTTGGTGTCATCACCTCCCATGCAGGGCCATGGACATTTATTGATTGCAGGACAGAAGATTCTGTGGGGAACAGAGGGTCAGGTAAGAAAATCTACTATAACAAGGCCCCTAGACCTTAACAATATTAGTGCAATGGTTTATAAAATTCAATTTTTTTTGTTTTAGGGCAATTAGCACAATATAGTTTATATCATTTATTGGCCTTGAAATAGCATGTGCCTGTAAAAGGCAAGAAACTTTGGTATGGAAAACTATATTTTCCATAGGCAACAATTTAAAAGCCCCTACAGGTCATCAGCTCAGAGTTACAGGGCCTTGAAAAAGTATTCATAACCCTGGAAATTTTCCACATTTTGTCAAGTTGCAACCAAAAACGTAAATGTATTTCGTTGGGATTTTATGTGATAGACCAACAC
Source organism: Lithobates sylvaticus (assembly GCA_028564925.1). Taxonomy (NCBI): domain Eukaryota; kingdom Metazoa; phylum Chordata; class Amphibia; order Anura; family Ranidae; genus Lithobates; species Lithobates sylvaticus. Next base: position 35,391,861 of record CM053031.1, read on the forward strand.
AAAGCGGCACATAGTTGTGAAGTGGAAGGAAAATTATAAATGGTTTTCAAACGTTTTTACAAATAACTACCTGAAAAGTGTGGCATGCATTTGTATTCAGCCACCTTTACTCTAATTCCCCTAACTAAAATCTAGTGGAGCCAGTTGCCTTCAGAAGTCACCTAATATGTAAATAGAGTCCACCTGTGTGTAATTTACTCTCAGTATAAATACAACTGTTCTGTGAAGCCCTCAGAGGTTTGTTAGAGAACCTTAGTGAACAAGCAGCATCATGAAGGCCAAGCAAGGAGCACACCAGACAGGTCAGGGATAAAGTTGTGGAGAAGTTTGAAGCAGGGTTGAGTTATAAAAACAAGACCCCCAAAGTCGGAAGAAGACCCCCAAAGTCAGAAGAAGACCCCCGAAGCCGGAAGAAGACCACCGGAGCTGTCTAAAAAAGTACTTTAAAAACCTGAGTTGTGTTTTGTTTTTTTCCCTTAGGTGAATGGGTAGGGGTACGATGTACCCCATACTCATTCACATAGGGTGGGGGGCCATGATCTGGGGGCCCCCTTATTTAAGGGGGCTCTCGGATTCCGATAAGCCCCCCGCCCGCGACCCCGACAACCAATGGCCAGGGTTGTCGGGAAGAGGCCCTTGTCCTCATCAACATGGGGACAAGGTGCTTTGGCAAAGCACCCCCCCATGTTGAGGGCACGTGGCCTGGTAAAGTTCGCTCGTCCCCACCCCGTTTCCTGACCGGCCGGGCTGCATGCTCGGATAAGGGTCTGATATGGATTTTGGGGGACCCCCCACGCCGTTTTTTCGGCGTAGGGGTTCCCCTTTAAATCCATACCAGGCGACCGGGCTAGCAAGGTGTCAATCTCACCAAAGGAGGCGGCTGCATTGACTTCCTTCACTAGTCCCGTCTACCTGGAGTCACGTTCAAAATGAACGGACTTTACTCCGTGTGTGGGCAAGTCTGTTCATTTCAAAAGTCAAAACGCCAAAACTCCGGCTGATTGTCCGCTGGATCTAGTCCGCCGGAAAAGTCAGACGGACTAAGTCCATCGGACTAAGTACAACGGATAGTCAGATCGTGTGTACGCGGCATTAGAGTCTTAAAAAAGACTTGAGCCTGGGGTGAATATTCACCTTCCAGCAGGACACCGACCCTAAACATACAACCAGAGCTACAATGGAATGGCTTAGATCAAAGCATATTCATGTGTTAAAATGGCACAGTCAAAGTCCAGACCTAAATCCAATTGAGGATCTGTGGCAAGACTTGAAAATTGCTGTTCACAGACGCTCTCCATCCAATCTGACAGAGCTTGAGCTATTTTACAAAGAAGAATGGGCAAACATGTCACTCTCTAGATGTGCAAAGCTGGTAGAGACATCCCCAAAAAGACTTGCAGCTGTAATTGCAGTGAAAGGAGCGAAAGGTGGTTCTACAAAGTATTGACTCAGGGGGCTGAATACAAATGCACACCACACTTTTCATATATTTATTTGTAAAACATTTTGAAAAACATTTATAATTTTCCTTCCACTTCACAATTATGTGCCACTTTGTGTTGGTCTATCACATAAAATCCCAATAAAATATGTTTATGTTTTTTGTTGTAACATGACAAAATGTGGAAAATGTCAAGGGGTGTGAATACTTTTTCAAGGTACTGTAACTGTGAATAATGGACCTAATATTATTGCTTCAGCATGTGTAGTGATATGTAACATGTGCAACGCAATAGAAGCTTTCTTGCATAGGAGCCGCCAATGCATGCATTTATGTTCATACATGCATGTATGAGGAGGTGGGGGGCTCTAAAATTTGTTGGGGGAAGAGATTTTAAGTGCTTGGGTGAAACTTTAATTTTGCATTTTTTTATTTTTGATGACATGTTCTCTTTAATTATACCATCAGGGGTCATAAAAATACCTCACCTGTCCTCCAATGAAGCTTATGGTGTGTAGATCACACTCCTCTAGTTTCTTTTCCAAAGTGACACCAGGACCTGAAAGTGACAGCTAAGGGCTACAGCAGGAGGGGCTGAGATTCCTCTCTGACATCAGCCAGGAAGCCAGGTGATCACTGTGCTTTCTGCTCAGCCCCTCCCACTGTAGTATTTAGATCAGGGGAGGAGAGCGGCGGGAGGTCAAGTGAAAGTGAAATAAGGTATTTAGCGGCATTATTTAAAAAAAAACATTTACACTGTGTAGTATACCTTATTAGAACAGAGGGGCTGGCAGTAATTATACTCTCTGACTTTACTGCCAGCTACTAATAGCAGCAGTGGAGGAGGTGGCAGGGTGGAGAACACTCATACACAGGAGCTGACAGGCGGGGGGAGAGAGGAGAGACTCTAACACAGTGGGATGACAGAGGCATGTAAACTAACCACAGTATCATAGATCAGCAGCCATAATTACCTTGGTCAGTTCATCTAAGGGGACACAGGAACAGGCAGGATCAACCTGTTTTTTTACAGCATAGAAAGGGACAGATTGCACAGCACAAGCACTATGCTTTTTAACCTACTTTAACCACTTAAAGACCAGGCATTTTCTGGCACTTTTTGTATACATAAGATATTTTATTTTTTTTGCCAGAAAATTACTTAGAACCCCCAAACATTATATATTTTTTTTAAAGCAGAGGCCCTAGAGAATAAATTAGTGGGTTTTACATAACTTTATGTCATACGGTATTTGCGCAATTTTTGGGAAAAAATATACTTTTTAAAATTTTAATGCAAAAAAACACAATACTTAACCCAATTTTTTGGGAAAATATAAAAGTAGATGTTGTGCCAAGTAAATAGATACTAAATATGTAACGCTTTAAAGCCCCATACACACGCGCGGATTATCCGAGGACCAGGTCTGTCAGACCATGTCCGTCAGACCATGTCCGTCATACTTTTTCTGATGTTGGTTTTGCGTACACACGGTCGGACAAAGTTGTCGGAAAATCCGATCATTCTGAACGTGGTGACGTTTGTTGCCTACGACGGGACTACGTAGAGGCTAGTAGCCAATAGCTTTGGTCTTGTAATGTGATCTGAGCATGCGTAGCACTTTGTCCGTCGGACAACGGTACACACGATCGGATTTGGTGTGATCGGACCGTGTTGTCGGAAAATCTATCCAGCAAGAGATAGGACTTTGTCCGTCGGACAATCCGACGTACACTGTCCGACTGGTGTCGGTTCTAGCGCGCCGTATTACACGTCACCAGGTCACCAGGCCGACAAGCAACTCAGTACACGTTCCTGAGTTGTCCGACGCTCCTCGTTCCAGGTTACGGATTCGATTCCCGGTCGCACCCCCAGTTCGTTCCGCTTCAGCGTCGCAGGTAGGATTTATGCTTTTTCGTCGCTACGTCGAAACCCCTGTTTTTTCCACTGAGTCATTTCAACTGCCATGCTATTGTTTGTTTGTTTTCCACCCCACAATTCACCCCACTTCCACTGGTTGTTACGCCCGCTACCCAGTGCAAGCATCCCCTCACTCACACGTCCACCACAACACCTCCCCCCCCCCCTCCTCCTCTGCCCCCCCCCCCCCCAAAAAAAAGAAAAAAAAAAAAAAAAACACACACACCCACCAGAGCATCTGTCGCTGCCCTCCCCACGCACTTCTTGCAGTCACCGCAAGTTCGTGTAAATGGGCCCCCATACCTTGCAAAATAAATCACACACACACCCACCAGAACATGTCACTGCACTCCCCACGCACTTCTTGCAACCACCGCAAGTTCGTGTAAATGGGCCCCCACACCTTGCAAACCTCAGCAAGACAGTCCACTCCTTGCCTTCCACGGCAACCCAGCCAATGTGAGGCACAGCCGTCCCCCGCACATCTTGCTTCACCGCAGGTTTGTGTCACGGCTCCCACATCCACCTCCCACATACCTCTGCAATCGTTGCAGCTCGATCTCCATTGGCCTCGCAGCCACAACTTCCCCAGTAGCAAACTTCAGCTACTCACGCCTTTCTCTATCCCTTTTCACCTTTCCCTTAGGTCAGTAAGTTGTCCCTGGTCTCCTATACCACAGGATCGGACCACCCCTTTCTCTTTCCAGGTAATTTCGAGGGCTTGCATCTCTTCACCAGGGGGTCAACTACGGCCCCGAATCAGCTCTTGCAACCCATCTCTCACAAATAAATTCATGTCACCCCACCATAGGCACCAGGTCTCCCAGGCTTGACCCAATCAGAGACTCTATCACTAGGGCAGCAAGCAGGTGCGTAGGTTGTCGTTGGTTCAGTTTTCCATTCTCTTCACACACCTTTTCACTACATATCCCTGTCACACATACTTATTCGGCTCAGCACCCAGGCGTTAGTAACTGTCACATACTTCTATGCATGTCACTCTGTTTTCGAAGCACAAGTCTTCACTACGCAGACAAGGTCACCTAGTCTCATGACTTGCTGGCAGTGCAAGTATTAGCTGACCGAACCTACGTCATATTGCTACAGATCGAAACATTCCTACTTAGCAAACCAATCAGTAGCCACTCCCCCCAGTGCCGCCCTGGGGGGGCTCTGGTTAACCAGTCCGTGCCGAGCACAGACGGACACCCGAGCATCGGTTACCTGGCCAGTCACCTCCTGGCTTACCTCGGCTGTCACGCATTCTTTGAGTTCCACAGGCCAATGAAACAAACTCACCCAGCGCTCACGCGCATCCCCGATTCTCACCATACCGTCGAACGGTATCCTGCTTCGTTCACACACTTCCCCTTCCCATCCACGCAGAACACCATAGTTTTGATACAGAAATTTCCAGGCGTTAGTGACTGTCACATACTTCTTTGCATATCACTCTATTTTTCGAAGCACAAGCCTTCACTACGCAGACAAGGTCACCTAATCTCATGACTTGCTGGCAGTGCAAGTATTAGCTGACCGAACCCACGTCAAATTACTACAGATCGAAACATTCCTACTTAGCAAACCAATCAGTAGCCACTCCCCCCAGTGCCGCCCTGGGGGGGGCTCTGGTTAACCAGTCCGTGCCGAGCACAGACGGACACCCGAGCATCAGCCACCCGGCCAGTCACCTCCTGGCTCACCTCGGGTGTCACGCATCCTCCGAGTTTACATATAGGCCCATGGAAACATCCCACTCAGCGCACGCGCGCAAACCGTTTGTCCCCAATACCCGTCACACAGGTATCCCGCCCTGCCCCCCCCCCTCCCCCCTTCATATTTCCGCAATCCACAAACACAGATACATCCTCTCCTGCCCTTCAAAAAAAAAAAAAAAAAAAAAAAAGTAAACGAGAGAAACATGCATCCCCCCCCCCCCCCCCCTCTTTTATTCTAGCAGACGCCATGTCTCTGGCCGGCAGCGACAATCTCAACCCCGCCCCATCACCTCCCGAAGCGGGCCCGGCAGACAACTTCGCACAAGCCTTCAGAGCTTGGACCATCCCCAGACTCTCAGCCGAGCTGAGGCGCAGGAACATCCCCCACCCCATCACGGCCAGGAAAGCTGAACTGTTCAGGCTACTGTTCCCAAGCCCATCCCCACCAAACCCACCAGACACGCAGGCATCACTGCAATCAATTGCCTCGGCAGTGTCCCAGCTACACACGCTGGTCTCCTCCCTATCAACTACCATCTCTGACGTCCAGGCCAGAGTGGGGACCTTGGAGCTCCAGCAAGTTACCCCCACTCCACCAGCTGTCGCCCCCGCCACCCCCACATCATGCATTACAAGAATCCGGACCCGATCCGACCATGTCCGCTATCCCTCACTGGTCTCAACTAACCCCAGTCTGAGTCACCACCTTCACGGCGCCACCAGTCTCATAAACCTCTCATTGTCACACAACACGCTGAAAGCCTACCAAGCTGCTTGGAGGACGTACCTACGGTTTCTGGACACATGCCACGGGGGGTCACCAGGGGACCTCCACCATATTCTAGCCTTCATTTCCCACTGCTACACTCGGCTGGCGTTATCACACAATACCATCAAGCTTTATCTAGCCGGTATCCAGCACTTCATTTCCTTACAAGACCCTTCCAAACCATCTTTGTTCGCTTCCCACGCAGTCAAGGCAATCCTGCGCGGCATCCTCAAAAAACAGCCGCAGGTCAATGCCAAACGCCTCCCAGTAACCGGTGCCATTTTCTGGGAGTTATCGATCATGCTCTCGCATTCACCTTTTGGCCTTTTTCCCAGCCTGGTCATCCAGGCTGCCATGTACCTGGCCTTCTACGGCTTCTTACGGCCCAGCGAGTTTTCAGTTACTGGCCCTAGCTGCAAGACGCTACGCAGGCGGCACCTCGTACGCCATCAGACCTTTTTCATCCTGCACCTCGAGGCATCCAAAACGCAGCAGACTGGCCCAGGCATCGACATCAAACTGTTCGAAACTCTCAATGCCTGGTGCCCCGTGGCAGTTCTAGATCAGCTATTAGCACACCTACCTGATCCCTCACCTGACAGCCCGTTGCTACCATTTCCGGTCAGACCCCTTAGTAGCAATCAATTCGTCACGCACGTCAGGATTCTCCTCCGCAACTTAGGTCTTGACCCAGCGAAATTCTCAGGTCACTCCTTTCGCATCGGAGCAGCCTCCGCGGCCTCCCGCAATGGAGTCCCCGATCACGTGATCAGGAGGATGGGACGATGGAAGTCCACCTGTTTTGCCCGTTACATTCCCGATCCCCAGACCGAAATGTCCCGGGCCTTCAGTAACCTTGCCTTGTAGCATTTGCCTTTACCAAACAAATAAACCATTACCTCCCTAAAAACAAGTCTTTTGCGCCCTTTTCTTAACTACTCTCCTAGCAGAAAGGGCCTCACGGCCCAGCTCACCAGGGCTTACCTTACGGTAGACCAGGGCACACTTCAGGTCTAGTTTGTTGTCTGTCTTGTGGCGTGTTTATGTTTTGCTCCTTCACATCGTTATGGACCGAGGGCTCCGACCATAAATAGGAAGGCCAGCATGGTGGCCTGCAATTATGGGAGGAGCCCGGAGGGTATAAATACCAGACCTCTCCACGAGGCTGGTGTCGGTTCTAGCGCGCCGTACCCGCCCACCCATTCCCTTTCTCAGAATACTCTGATATGGTTCTCTACAGAAACAGCCATTACTTCTCAGGTAAGCGCCCTTTTCTTAACTACTCTCCTAGCAGAAAGGGCCTCACGGCCCAGCTCACCAGGGCTTACCTTACGGTAGACCAGGGCACACTTCAGGTCTAGTTTGTTGTCTGTCTTGTGGCGTGTTTATGTTTTGCTCCTTCACATCGTTATGGACCGAGGGCTCCGACCATAAATAATATAACTGGGTACTATCATCTATAGGTAAAGTTGATCCGGGGAAAATCTGATTGCCTCTCTGGGATCAGGAAGGAATTTTGTTCCCCTGCTGTAGCAAATTGGATCCTGCTTTTCTGGGGGGTTTTGCGCCTTCCTCTGGATCAACTGTGGGAATAGGATTGGGTATATGGGATTGTATGATATTTTTTTATTTTATTTATTTATTTTTTATTTATTTATTTAATTTTTTATTTTTTATGGTTGAACTAGATGGACTTGTGTCTTTTTTCAACCTGACTAACTATGTAACTATATGCAATTCTGGATCTGTATGAGTCTCCGACTAGCTGGTGGACATGCCGGCTAGTAGTTCAGATCTCCCGGTAGGACGGAGAGCCCAAGAGACCAACAAAAGGCAGCGGGTGGAGGGGGTCATTCTCTACTACTGCTTGTAATAACAATCCAGTGGCCAGTTAGCCACTCTGATTGCTATTACAAGAGAGCCAACTGTTGGCTCTAAAAAAATGGAAGTGGTACAACTACTTGAAGTCAAATGACATACCAGGTACGTACACGTGATTTGGTGGCAAGTGGTTAAAGAAAAGGGATCTTCTTTTTTTTATTTTTTATTTAGGTTTACAACCACTTTAACTGCAGCAGAATCTTAGGACTGGATGGACAGAAATATCTGTTTGCCTGGAGTTCAGCTTCGAGTAAACACTTTACCAGCCAAAACTTCTAACTCGTTCTTGCGATTTTGCCATTTACTATGGTTCTTGTGCCGGGTGCTCCCCATATATGCAATATAAAAGGGAGATGCTTGGCGATTCTGTGTCGGAGACGTTTGCTTTTGTAAAGATGGATGGTATTAATTTCAAATCATGAGATTTGTTAATGCCTTTCTGAACCCCCTCTAGGAGGTCAGGCATCCTAAAGAATTGAATTCCCACATTGTAGCAATAGATGTTTCTTTAGATTACACTTCCTAACTAACTGTACTTTTTTATTTATCAATCTATTTTTTTTTCTTTTTCATTTTTAAAAGTTTTGGTGGCAGCAGTTTTCCTCCTAAATAATCTTTATGAAATGCCATTTAGAAAAATCTGTATCTTTGACATTTTACACGAATTAGAAGCAGTTAGTGTTTTTTGAAAATGTGTTTTTCCCTTAATACACATTTCAGAAATTAGAGTGATTGTTCAATGCATTCCACTGCGTTTACCTTGAACTTGAACAGAATTCTTTCACAAAATGTCATATTAAAAGGTAACCTTGTTTGATGTTGTAAAAGGGTTTTTGTCCTATTTGTTTCTTTCTTGTAGATGTTTACAAGGTATAATTATTTTAAAGAAAACCTGTTGTTCAAGTCAACATAATAAACTGGCATAAAACAGGAGCCAACCTCTTCAGATGCACCCCAGGAGCACAGAAGACAGTAAATCTACATTAACTCATGCCTTACATGTTTTACTATTGGTCAGTATAGCTACCCATTACCAATACATAGTTTAATAAATAATGCATTTTATTTCCTTCTAAGCCTTAGATAAATGATCTATATCTACAACATGTTTACGAGGACTCTACCGAAGGTAATACACAACTTGGCATAACTTTTTTATTAACTTACATAGTTCATTGAAATTTCACATTGATAAAGTAACTCTTCCATTATAGTAATTCTTCTTCTTTTTTTCATTGCAGATAAATAATGTATTCCAAGCAGAAGCAATATATCATCATTGAGTCCTTGATGAAGGAGGGTTGCAGTTAGCGTGACATCCACAGAAGACAACCGAATTTTTATGCAGTTGACACCATTGACAAGAACAATGTTGTGCCCAGATGGATGAAGAAGTTTAACCAGCACTGAAGACAAACAAGGGACCAAATGGATTTAATAAGTGGAGATAGATATACAGGAGTGAATCAAAAGTCCACCTGTAAGTAACATTTTTAACTTCCTTAAAGTAATATTGGTATTGTAACTTGGATACTAGCTAGGTACTAGCAATGTTGAAAGTTTTGCTCAGTGCACAGTGTGCCACAAGTATGCACAGATAATGCAACAGCTCCAGGATAAATATCACTGTGACAGATATGAGCAGGGTGTCCTCCTTGAAATTCACATTACAGATCTGGAGTAGCCAATTGCAATACTGAGGAGACTTGACAGCCACGAAAGGAGACTTCTTCTCAATGAGAACGCAATTAGGGTTTGATGTGGAGGGTGGAGGAGTTATTTACTGCTGCTACCAACAGTCAGAAGTGCAGCACCACAAAAAGTCAGGAGAGCAGTCCATCTAATAGGGATGGTGAGGGTAATGAAAGAAGGTCTAGACAGTTGGTTTCCAATAATAATTATTTAATCAGGAAGATTGGTAGAACAGTGTGTTGCCAGGATTGCCTCTATCGAAATGTGTGCAATACTAAGGAGACTTGTCAACCATGAAAGGAAACTTCTGCTCAATGAGAAAGCAGTTTGGGGTTGATGTGGAGGGTGGAGGAGTTATTCACTGCTACCACTAGCAGCTAGGAGAGCAGCACCAAAAACAGTCAGGAGAGCAGTCCATTTAGTAGGGGTGGTGAGGGCAATGAAAGAAGGTCTAGACAGTTGGTGCCAAAAATAATTATTTAATAATGAGGATTTATAGAACAGTGTATTGCCAGGATTGCCTCTATTGTATGGTGTACAATACTGAGGAGATTTGACAACTATGAAAGGAGACATCTACTCAATGAGAAAGCAATTGGGGGATGATGTGGAGGGTAAAGGAGATAGTCACTGCTACCACTAATAGTCAAGAGAGCAGCACCATGAATAGTCAGGGGAGCAGTCCATCCAGTAGGGGTGGTGAGTGTAATGATAGAAGGTATAGACAGTTGGGGCCAATAATAATTATTTATTCAGGAGGATTGAAAGAAAAATGTGTCCCCAGGATCGGCTCTTCCGAATAGTGTGCTGTCTCCTTAGTACTAGGGTTCAGCAGGTGGTGGACCAGGTAGACAATTTATTGGGAGGGCTGGGCTTGACCCAGCTGACTTGGTTCATGTTGGGACCAATGACAGATTACATAAAAGATTAAGTAATTGTAAAGGCTCTTTATTCCCTATAAAAATAGTAAACATGTTATACTTACCAGCCCTGTTGCAGTGGATTTGCACAGAGCAGCCCAGATCCTCCTCTTCTCGGGTCCCTCTTCTGTGATACTGGCCCCTCCCTCCTGTTCAGTGCCCCCACAGCAAGCAGCTTGCTATGGGGGCACCCAAGCTAAGTCACAGCTCCCTGTGTCCATTCAGACACCAAGCCCCGACCTGGACCTGCCCCCTCTGTCACCTGATTGGCTGACTGACTTTGATTGACAGCAGCGGAACCAATGGCACCGCTGCTGTGTCTCAGCCAATCAGTAGGGAGAGTCTCCGACAGCCGAGGGACTTGTGGACATTTCTGGACAGAGATGGGGCTCAGGTAAGTATTAGACGGTGCTGGGGCGGCTGCTGCACACAGAAGGCTTTTTATCTTAATGCATAGAATGCATTAAGATCAAAAAAAACCTTCTGCCTTTACAATCCCTTTAAAGATCCTAAAAAAAATTAAGTGATATTAAACCCAAAAACAACTGTCCATTCCTTTCAGTATCCATAATGTGATATTTTCCCAAAGTACTCTATTATTTATGAATCAATTACATGTTAAGCAAGATATGGATGAATACAATTAGACCTGTAGAGGAAATAGAGGGAAAATATATGATAGATTTTTATTCACCCGTTTTAGTAAATCAACCCCAACGCTTGTCTGCTTGTACATATGTTGTATCCCAGTTCCATGAAATGGTATCTACAGTCTCCGACCAAACACCTAAACATCATTTCAACACTCCACATTTGTCTTACGGCAAGATGTAAACCACCAGCCAGACTTTGCTTTTTATAAGATATGCTTTAACTTAATATTTTTATGTATAGGAGATAACCTTAGTTTATAGCTGAAAATGCGGGTGATGCTTAATCCATTATATTTGCTTCTGGTAAAAAAAAAAAAGAGACCTCTATTTGACCTTTCATTCTGGCCTTCCAACAAATCGAAGATATTTTCTTGAAAAAGAAAGCACTTGTTACTTCATTAAGCATCTCTATAGCTAAGGAGGTGTGAAAGATTGGTGATGGAACAGTCTGAGCAATGCTTTTGTACGATCATGGCTCAATTGATCTAACATGTTCTTTGAAGAATATAAATCAGTATATCTTTTATTGTATGTAAATCCTAAGAATGATTGTCTCACTTGCTCCTTTTTGGATTGTTAAATATCTCATGAAAGTGATTTATTATATTTGTTATGTAAGTGCAAAAAAAAACCTGTTGATAATATCAGAAATTCAAAGCTGACCTGCGTCCAAAACACACCCCATACCATCTCAAGAGGAGTACCTTGCCCTCCTAGTTCCTATCTCAGGACTGCAGAATAGGGGAAAACTGGTGGGCCAGGGCTGAGATTTAAAATGGTATTAAACTCAGCTATGTTTATTTTTTTCTTTTATAGGCCCACATGAAGTTTTTGCCATTATGCGGTATTATGTGCTGTAAAATAGCACATTATGGCAGACTGACCTGTAAAACTAAGCCCTCTAAAAAAATCTTTTTTTTTAATAAAATGTGTTCCGTAACACATACTTAACCTTTAATTTACCCTCATCAGACTTTTTTTTTTTTTTGTTTATTTCTATTTTCTAACCATTAATTAAAAAAAAAAATAGTTTGATTCAATTTGTTTGTTAATTTTGTAAGTAATTTCACTGTAAATTTATTTTGCAGTTACATTGTTAGTCTGGTTAAAAAAAAGACACAAATCCATCTGGTTCAAAAAAGAAAAGGGAAAAAAAAAAAAAAAAAAAGTTTCAGCCGGTTTGCCCCAGGTATTTGTATTGGGGTCCAATTACTCGGACTAAGGTAGGTAACAAGGGAAGGGGGAGACCAGGCCTTTTGAAAGCAATCTACTGAGCTGACCAGAACCACCTTGTGAGGGAGTCTATTCCACATTTTCACATCTCTTAATGTGAAGAAGCCTTTCCATATTTGGAGATAAAATCTCCTTTCCTCTAGATGTAAAGAGGGTCCTCGTCCTCTGTAATGACCTTAACCACTTGCTGACCAGCCGCCGTCATTATACTGCGGCAGGTCGGCATGATCCCACGAACCGTTGTAGCTGTACGTCGGCTCCTTTAAGCGAGATAGCATGCACACGTGCCTGCCGTCGGAGGCGCGCACGTGCCCCGCTGCACTGCGGGGGTGCCGATGCTTGTGACCGGTGGTCGCAATGACCACCTGCCAAGCGCGATCATGGACATGAGAGGCAGAACAGGGACGTGTGTGTGTAAACAGACAAATCCCTGTTCTGTGAGGAGAGGAGAGAGAGAATGTGAGTTCCTAATAGCTAGGAACCATGATCTGTCATCTCCTATAGTCAGTCCCCTCCCCCCACAGTTAGACCACACACTAGGGAACACAGTTAACCCCTTGATTGCCCCCTAGTATTAACCCCTTCCCTGCCAGTGACATTTATACAGTAATCAGTGCATTTTTATAGCACTGATCACTGTATAATTGTCAATCATCCCAAAAATGTGTCAAAAGTGTCCGATGTGTCTACCATAATGTCACAGTCTCGATAAAAATCATAGATCGCCGCCATTACTAGTAAAAAAAAAAAATATGTCATAAAAATGCCTTGAATCTATCCTCTATTTTGTAGGCGCTATAACTTTTGCGCAAACCAATCAATATACGCTTATTGGGATTTTTATTACCAAAAATATGTAGAAGAATACATACCGGTCTAAACTGAGAAAAAACATGATTATAGCAAAAAATACACAATATTGTGTTTTTTTCAAAATTGTCCCTCAATTGTCAATTTTGTTTGGGTACAACGTTGCACAATCGCGCAATTGTCAGTTAAAGCGACACATTGTCATATTGCAAAAAATGGCCTGGTCAGTAAGGGGGCAACTCCTTCCGGTCCTTAAGTGGTTAAAGTGTTGCTAAATCCCAGACCCTGCATTCACTATATCTGGTCTCCCACAGTACACAGAACATGGAAATACAATCATTTTAGTAAATATAAGCAGCTAAACACCTTTTCTCATTAGCAGTTAGAGCAGTCTTGTGACTTTTATCAGTGTCCAGCCAAGCACTGGTTAAAGCTTGTATGAGGATTTTTCTGACTGTCCTATAAGACTGCAAGACCCCTGACCCTCTGCCTGGACAGTTCTGATTGGCCCTGTGCTGATCACATGTACTCTCCCAAGAAAAAAATAAAAACTCTAGCAATACACACCAAACTGAGCATGTGCAACCTGACTCCATAGACTCTGTGTTATCAGGAAATTATTAGGGGACAGTGGAAGGAGGGGAGAATCTGTGCATACACGATCAAACAGCCTTTTTAAACAGTTAATGGATTAACCCATTCCACAGTGAGTATAACAAGCATGCTTTACTGCATATACAGACTAATTTTACTGTTGTGGGTTATGTAACACTTTGGCAAACTTTTCAATGCTTTGTACCAGATAAATGAATGTCATTTAGGACAAATTGTAGAATGAAATGTCTACATTTTATCCACAGTAACACTAATTACAAAAATAAAAGTGCATTTTTTTTCTTTTATTATGACTTTTGTCTATGGATAGCATAAAAAAAAACACTTTTGCAAGACAGAATCACCAAAAGAAAGTTGTGCCTGTCCCAAAAAATGATATCTGTACTACTCTGTTATCTGAAGTAATAAAAAACGTTATTGTCGAATAACCAGGCCCATAGGGGAAATGTAGAAATTGCCCTGATCCATAGGGGGTGTACAGGGGTGAGAGCTGAACTGGTTAACAGCATGGTGTGAATCCGCTACAGCTTGTAGTTTTGTTTAAAACCGTAGCCGTTACATTATTAGTTCAAGGTAGAAAATAAGACTTCTCCAGGTTACAGCATTCAAACTTCCAATCTTTATTTCATTTACACTCAAAGACAAAGCCACAAAGCAATAACCTTTTGTAGAGTCCTTAATAAATAACAGCATGTATTTTTTTGCTGTCACCGGCGGTGAAATACAATAAGCACTTTTCTTTTAAGGAACTTTCTTTCTGCAGAACTGGTGAGTTATTTCTAGAATGAATGCGCTGCATCGCTCACAACATTTCTGTCTCCTCAAAAAGTATTAACACCTGAACTCCGTCAGGCGGTAGGCGAAGCTGTTTGATCAATATTTAGCTCGTCCTTGAGGCTGTAAATGGAACTTAAATGAAAGAACCTTTGATACTGTTGATGGCGTCAGACAATGAGCCATAAAGCTGAAAAATGTGTTAATATAAAATTAATGTAAAAAATGTTATTGGGTCCAAATGCAATGTGCAGATTACAATAAAGAGGGGATGCCATAGGCAGAGAGCAGTAGTTCAACATACGTCTTCAAAGGTGTGATTCTACTTTCTTTTTTTCTTGTTTTTATATATTTTCCTTTATGCTATTGAAATAAAGTAACAGGTATAGGGGTAATTCTATTACAGGGAGCCTGTTTTGTCTTTTTGATATGTTTTTATGCAGAAGATTACAATATACTGGTTCTCTGGGAATGTAAGAGTCGCTATGCCAGGCTCCTTAACATTTTATTTTTATTTTTTGTTTAAATAGCATTTATATTTTTGTTATTATCCCCTGATGAAGATATGTTTAATGGTGAAATGTGTCGGTTGTAGATTAGCTTTTTTTTTGTTGCACTTTTATATTCAGATATATGAATGATTCCCACTACAGCTTTATTACATTTCATGAGGTTATAAAGACTTTTGTTGAATAAAGCTATTCCTGCTACGATCACTGGAGCAGAGACCACTTCAGAACTACTACTAGCGAGTTGGTGTGCTATAGTTTGCTATTGTGATTCTATTGTGGGTGTAAAGTGTCAGTGTAGTGTGAATATAGTGATAGTGCAGCCTGAGTGTAGTGAGACCTTCCTTTTTTACTTCAGTGTCAGTTTAGTGTATCAGGGTAGGTTTACTGCAGTATATTAAATTGTGTCAGTGTCGAGTGTCAGGGCACTTTTACTGCAGTATATTGAAGTGCATCAGGGCACTTTTACTGCAATATATTGAAGTGCGTCAGTGCAGTTTTAATGCAGTATACTTAAGTGCATTAGTGCAGCTACACTGCAGTATATTGTAGCGTGTCAGTCAAGTGTGTCTGTGTAGTGAGCACTCAAGTTAAATTGCCCCAAACACCACTTTCCATCGATTAAAGTGCATCCAAGTATACATTGCCCTGCCTCTATTACATTTCGGTAATAAGCCCCCCATCATATATTGGAGGCCAACAGGAGGTATATGTTTCGTTGGCATTGTGAGGGGTCCAGCACATGGGCATACGCAGGAGGGAGCAAGGGTGCTCAAGTGCCCCCCCCCCCCTAAATCAGCAAGGTTTCCACACACTAGGGAGGAAAGTGCAGGAAAGTAATGTCAAACATGATAAGAGAACGTTCACTTCACCGGAGCTCAGCCTTAATTATTGTTGGCTAACACCTGGATCTCCTTTCCCGCTGTCACAGGCTGCACGATCGCTTTTATCTTCTGTTATCAGCGAACTGCTTGTGAAATGTGTCTTCAATTGCAGGAATGTGGACCTGTCAGCATAGACTGTGTATCTCCTTACTCTGTCACGCGGAACCTGACAGAAGCTAAGCAAAACTTTTATTTTTTTTAATTATCAGTCTTTTTTGTTTGTTTAGCAAAAAATAAAAAACCCAGTGGTGATTAAATACCACCAAAAGAAAGCTTTATCAGTGTGAAAAAAATGTTGAAAATGTTATTTGGGTATAGTGTTACATTACCGCACAATTGTCATTCAAAATGCGACAGTGCTGAAATCTGACAATTGGCCTGGGCAGGACGGGGGTGAAAGTGCCCTCTAGATAAGCGGTTAAGCAAAGCAACATAGCATAAAGATGTTATTGTGCCCATAAAGCTGCTGTTGTGCCCATATAGAATTTAAGATCTCCAGTGGCCTAAGCCAATTCTGCACCATACAGGTGTAGTTTTTTTTGTAATTGATTGATTGCCTAATTGTATGTTTATTTATACCTTCACTTGCTGTGGTCGCTGCTTATTTTGCATGGTTTTGTATGTAGCTCAGATCGCCATGGAAAAAACAGGTACATTCTCCCCCTCAAAAAGTGCCACATGGGGCAGTGAAAGGGAGGAGCATGGATGACATTAAAATGAGCCCCCCCCCCCAAAAAAAGTTCTGCGGACACCCATGGTATAGGCGTCCGCAGAAGTTCTGCGGATGCCCACGCCCAGCAGCAAATGTGTCCACAGGCAAAGGTGGACGTGGTCTGTCCTCAGGCAGGGCATCATTTCCTCTGTTTAGTGATGTTGTCCATGCTATCCAGCCACAGCATGCAGAGGAGGCGGTGGATTGGCTTACTAAACTGTCCTCATCCTCTTCCTCCTCTGTAACCCAATCAGAGACTAGTGCGCAGTCCCCTGCAGCTGCTAGAGAGGCTTATCCTGCCTCCTTGTCCACAGCTACTCCTGCCGGCATCATGTATGGTAGGAGTCAGTTGAATTATTTGAACACAGCATCAGCCACTTCCATCTTAACGATGCACAGCCATTACTTGATTCATCTCTTGGTTCTAAAATTGAGGAAGGGAGTAACATGAGCCTACATAGAGGGGATAACACTGATAAACAACAAATGGCAGTCATGTTCACCATGAACTTGGGCCTGAGTGTACTATAATTTGGCTTCTTCACATAGGGCTTGCTCACTGTGGTGCAAAACGTTGTTATTTCCATCCAAAGTCTGCCAAAGAGACACCATCATTTATCCAAAAAATCTTGAATCTTGTTCCGAGTTTACTAAATTGTGGCCTCTTTATACAGACTAGCTCCCCAAGCCTTTGTTTACAAAATAAAGAAAGCTTTCAGGGAAAATCTATTTTAATGTCATTTTTTTTTCTTTATAAATGTCAGTTTTGCTGCAGCAGGTTCTATACACTGTACAAATGTGCTACTTTACAGGCTGACTAAGGAGAAACCCTAGGCACTATATTTAAAGGAATTTTTCATTTTTATTATTTCACTTTAAGCATCAGTAAATCACTGCTCATTTAAAAATTATCTTTTTTTTCTTTGATACATGTCCCCCAGGGAAGTACCCAGACCCCCATAACCATTGTATGCCTAATAACTTGCATATAAGCCTTCAAAATGGGCACTTTTGATTTTTCCACTCCGGGTCCCATAGACTTCAATTGTTTTTGCAATGTTTGAAAGTTCTGGCGCGAACCGAACAAGGACCCCATCTCTAGCTTTGATGATAAAACCTGGAAGCTGATTGGTTTCTATGCAGAGCTGCACCAGATTTTGCACTCTCCAGTTTTATTTATTCCCCTCATTGAAACATGGTGACATCAGAACAAAACAAACCAAGGGCTCCATCGAGTCTGCTCAATTTATATGTTTTTTTTTTTTTTACTTGCAAAGTGAGCAGCCTATTTGCTTTTAGTAAACCAAACCTGTTATGGTTGCCGTTACATCAGTTGATACTATATTCTCATAGCAATAATCACTATAATATAAATAATTGAAGAGAAAACACTGTCAAGACAAAAATGTAATGCGTTAAAATCTTAGAAATGTTACGCTCACTGACTGGCAACTTTTTAACTTTTTATATAATTTTCTTTTCTCAAAGTCTTTATTGACATTCAACATATACAAGAAACACTTGGATTGACAAGGGAAAGAACAGCATAATCCATCACGTGTATGTGCTGCTCATGATACATCAAGACAGGAGCATAACACAATATTGAAATAACAAAGACTATAAGGTTCAGCAGAAGGAGGCCAGTTTTGCCAGTATAGCACCCCTAGCAAACATGGAAAAACACTTTAAGTTGTTGCCCATACTGACCAACTGGAATTCATAAATTAAAAAACATTAAAAAACATTCCCCTCTAGGGAATCTATGAATAGTTGCAGGGATTTTAACCATCTTTGCTGCAGATTCCTACCTTTTGCTATTCTGAAGGAATAACTGTTTGTCTGTGTCCATGTGCATCTGCATTGGAGTGACTTTGTAATTATTAATCAGCTGCTGTACCTGCAGGGCTCTAATGATGGCATTGGCAAGGTCTGCATCCCTTTAGATGTGATTTCCTACCGGGAGTATCTCACCAAAAATGACATTTTTGTTGCAGGAAATGGTCAAAATCTGATTTGTATCTTAGTGCAGACTTCTGGGAAAATCAGGGAGCTGATCACACAAGCAGGAAATTACATATGTTGGGGGCATTCTGTACACCATCTGTGTATAGAACGCTTCCAGGCAGCCATATAACATTGTATTATACAGAAAATTACATTGGCTGCAGATTGAAAGGAAAGGTATTTTTTTATAACATTGAAATACAAGTAAATTGCCTGTATCAAAATTGTATACACTATATTAATTTTTTTTTTTTTATTTGATATTTTTTTGCAGTTACACTTTAACCACTTGTGTCTGCATTATAGCAAAATTATGGCTTCAGTGCGGTTGGCCAGTTCTGGGAGGGAGTCATGCTGCGTCGAGTGGGCAGTGCGCTCTGTGATCTCTGGGTCCTCCGGACACAGCTGATCACAGATCAGAGTAAAAAGCCAATCGCAGCTGCTCTTTACAACGTGATCAGCTGTGTCCAATGCCAGCTGATCACCATGTAAACCTTGTCGGTTATCGGCATTCCTCTCATTGCGCTGTCACAGTAACAGGCGAGTGTGAAAGGGGACATCTGAACTGATGATCAGTGTCCTGATGATCAGTGAAGCCCAAACAGTGCCCATCAGTG
This sequence comes from Lithobates sylvaticus, assembly GCA_028564925.1. Classification (NCBI taxonomy): domain Eukaryota; kingdom Metazoa; phylum Chordata; class Amphibia; order Anura; family Ranidae; genus Lithobates; species Lithobates sylvaticus. The sequence continues at coordinate 35,411,017 of CM053031.1, forward strand.
CTGCCTATCAGTGCCCTTCAGTGCTGCCTATTAGTGCCCATCAGTGACACCTATCAGTGCCCATCAGTGCCACATATCAGTGCAGCCTCATCAGTGCCCACCAGTGCCTCCTCCCCAGTGCCCATCAATGCTGCCTACAAGTGCCCATCAGTGCCACCTCATCAGTGCCTGTCAGTGCAGCCTATTGGTGTCCATCAGTGCCGCATATCAGTGCAGCCTCATCAGTGCCTTCTCATCAGTGCTGCCTCATCAGTGCCCATCAGTGCACCCTATCAGTGCCCATCAGTGTTGCCTATTAGTGCCCATCAATGCAGCGTCATCAGAACACATCAATGAAGGAGAAAAATTACCTATTTGCAAAGTTTTATAACAAAAACAAAGAAAACATTTTTTTTTCAAAATTTTCTTTTTTGGTTTCATGTGGTTATATTGATGCATGACCACGCAATTGTCATTCAAAGTGCGACAGCGCTGACAATTGGTCTGGGCAGGAAGGGGGGAAATGTGCCCAGTAGGCAAGTGGTTAAAGTATAACTAAAGGCAGCTTTTTTATTTATTTTTTTGAACAGAGAGTTTTGTTTTTCACCAGAACTGGAATAGAGGGGACATCTTCTAAAGGGAAAATTTGTTCTGATGACTACCAGGGATTTCCTTACCTTAAAGGGGTTTCCTCTAATGCCCCGTACACACGAGTGGATATTCTGCCAGCAAAAGTCCGATGAGAGCTTTTGGTCCGAAAATGCGACCCTGTGTATGCTTCTTGAGACTTTTGCTGGCGGAATTCCAGCTAGCAAAAGATTGAGAGCAGGTTCTCAATTTTTCAGTCGGAAAAGATTCCGATCGGAAATTCCGATCGTCTGTACCAATTCTGATGCACAAAATTCCTGTGCATGCTCAGAAACAATTTGACGCATGCTCGGAAGCATTGAACTTCATTTTCTCGGCTCGTCCTTGACGGTCAGAAGTTCAGCGAACTTTTGTGTGACCGTGTGTATGCAAGACAAGCTTGAGCGGAATTCCGTCGGAAAAACCATCCAAGATTTTTCCGACGGAAATTCCGCTCGTGTGTACGGATGCGGCATTACTTCCTGTTTTGCATATGGGACAAGAAGTGAAGGGAAATTTCCCCAATGGGACACAGAAAAGGAAACTCACTCTATCCAAAATAAAAAAAATAAAAATCCCCTTTAGTAATACTTCAAGTAGCAGCTTGTCCTTGGCAATCGTGACAAAAACACACACTCTTCCACATGCACATACACACAGCAGGTCTAAGATAAAAGTTTGCCTGGAGAAGTCGAAACTAAAACTTGCTATCAGTGTTTTACACCATAAGTGATTCTAAGCACAGAGAGAAATATGCCCCGAATTGGTTGTCTGGCTTCTCTGATAGTCCTGAAGGTGTTTTCAAAGCTTCATAGAAATTGCAGCACATAGACGAAGATAAACACAAAGATGAAAGGAAAGGGAGTGAAAATAATTTAAGTAAACACGTTTTTTTTTTTTTTGAAAGCGAGCAAAGCCTTGCCAGGTTGTCTGGGACTGTCATTATTTCTGTGTGATCAGACTCCAACATTCAATAAATAAAAGGCTCTGTGTACAGATTAGACCCATTATAATTTACTCCTGTTTGTGTTGATAAATATGTTGTTTTGTTTTATGTGAATTGTTTGCCTTTTGCTAAACATCTTCATGACGTATTTCTCAAATAAAGCCAAGCCGAGCCACAATATAGATAATTAAATGGCAACCGTAGGCAACAAAAAAAAAAGTCTTTCAAGCAGTTGTCTATCTTTCAGATATTTATTTAATAACAACAATTTACGCAGAGCTTTACATACTGTACCTGCCCTCAAGGAGATTACAATATTTTATTTTTCTATCTGATTCCTCCATCCACACAAAGAAGGTGAATGGAGAATTCCCACCTGCCAGGGCATTGTATTCTACAGTGACACTCATCACTGTTAGAATACACTGACTAATGGCTAGAGCTGATTGGCTATAGCTGCTGATCTATAGAAAATATTCCACCATGTGCCTTTGATGGGAAATGCATTAAATAATCAACTTTTGTTGAGTTGGGGAGCCCACACACTCTTTAAAACCTGACTGGTCCCTGCTAGACTTGTAGGCAGGTGCAGAATCTCCTTTTTTCACTGCAGGTGGCACTCATTTACAGTGGTCTGGTAGCCGGAGAGAAATTCAAGAGGAACAAAGTTCCTCTATGGTTTCCTGTGTCACTGGGGAACCAATCTGGTTGGATGCTGCCACCCAATGTTACTCTGGCAGCCACCTTGGGTTATGCAGAGGGCAGAATGCGGCCTGGCCGTCTCGTGCCCAAGCAGGAAAATACCCAGAGGAGTTGCGACCCTACGCTTTCCCTCTTCCTCAGGAACCTTTCCCTATCACTAGTACTGCCCCTAACAGACGGGGAAGCAATCCGGTTGGATGTTGCCACCCCATGTAACTTTGGCAGCCATCAAGGCCCTGGCTCCCAGGCTTGTTGAGTTTTATGAGAACGGGTAGTGTAGGGAAATGTACCTTGTCTGTTAGGGGCAGTACTAGTTATAGGAAAAGTTCCTGAGGAAGACGGAAAGCGTAGGGTCGCAACTCCTCTGGACATTTTCCTGCTTGGGCACGAGACGGCCAGGCTGCATTTTGCCCTCTTAACAGTCCAGCTGAAACCTGCTCTCTTCACGATACTGGAAACCATGAGTGTACCCGGTTGGGCAGCCTCTCTACTGGGTTTGTGAACTGTTGTTGCATTACTTCAATACAAGTCTTCTTTTGCACCTGACTGTGTGAATTATTGCCAACGCACCACGCTGCTGTCACCTACCTGATAGGAGACTGATATGACGAGGTTGGACTCTCTTATATCTCCAGCCCTGGCCCCACTGTGAGTGAAACATAGGGTACAGAGGGAAGAGAAACACGAGTGCCAGCAAGTGTTGATAGGAGAGCTTGCAGCTGCAGTAGGAGAACCTTGGAAGCAGGTGGACCATCAGGACAGGAACAGTAGCTGATTAAAGGAGCACTCCACTTGTGCTGCAGGTTCAGGATGCATGGCTCGTCAGAACTCTCAGCAAAGTGCAGAGAAGCTGCATTGGCCAGACCAAGGTGACATCAATCCTGTACATGCGCCGGTGTTTTATCATTTTGGCACCTCCAGTGTGGACAAACAGATAAGTAACTTTTAAGCCCCATACACACGGTCGGAAAATCCGACCACCAAATCCATCGGATTTGGTCCGACGGATTTAGTCCGACACTGGTGTTGCATACACACGGTCGGACAAAGTTGTTGGAAAATCCGATCATTCTGAACGTGGTGACGTTTGTTGCCTACGACGGGACTACGTAGAGGCTAGTAGCCAATAGCTTTGGTCTTGTAATGTGATCTGAGCATGCGTAGCACTTTGTCCGTCGGAATTCGCTACACACGATCGGATTTGGTGTGATCGGACTTTGTTGTCAAAAAATCTATCCAGCAGGAGATAGGACTTTGTCCGTCGGACAATCCGATGGAAACTGTCCGATGGTGCCTACACACGGTCGGAATTTCCGACAACATTGTCCGATAGGACAGAATCCATTGGAAAATCCGACCGTGTGTATGGGGCTTTAGGCTCCATTCACACTTGTAGGACTCCAAAGTTGTGCAATTTTGGTAGATCTTTGATGCAACTTTAAAGCAACTTTGAATGAGTGCAAATTGGAAATGACTTTGGCTTTGACCAGTGATTATGGACAACTGTTGCACAACTGTTGCATTGTATAACATTTAGGTATGACTTTCATGCAACTTTTGAGGATTAACATTGAAGTCTATGGCCATCAAATTGCATGAAAGACAGATCAAAGTACTGCATGAACTACTTTGAAATTGCTGCAACTTTAAGTCACACATATATGAATGGTTATCATTGGAAAACATGGGGAAAGACTTGTTATGAGACTTTGATATGAATGGAGCCTCATGGAGACATAGCATAAATGGTCTCAAAGATGTGAGACAATAATTACATATGTGCCACAATCAACAATTAACTCTAACACGGAAGAGGTCTTCTTTACTTTAATTTTCCTTACCACCGATATGGTAGTATTTCCTTGTGAACTTGTCGCAAAAATGGAGCCATGCAGTAAATGTGTTGCAAATAAGAACTGCCTGAATTTGTTGCACAAGTCAGTACTAACAATGAAAATATCACACGGTTTTCATTAATTTGGTGCAAGGCTTCCAACAACATATACACCATCAAAAATGGGTGGCAAATTCCTTGGCTCACTTGAAGCGCATTGCATGATGCTGGGCATCATTTAACTTATAAGAGGGTGGATGCCAGAGATAGGATAAGTATTGCTGAAGTTGTTTTTTTTCAATTTGTCAAGGGTTATGCCAGCCTTTTTCACCCAGGGTGCCTTGGCAAAATGCCTAACAATTGCCCAAAAATTGTATACAAGCCGTGTGGAGATAGGCTGCCTCTTTAGTTACACTAAGTCACAGGTTTTCATTGTGCACTATTACAACCTTCTAGCTGCCACCATCCTAGGGACCAATGGCATTATCAGTTGATAAGGAGAATGTTAGTTGCCTGCATAGCATCCTTGTTTGACCCTCCACTGCCCTTCTTCATCAACGTTGGGGTCACATTAGCTGAGTGATGGAGAAAAACTGAGGAAATATGAGTCAGAACCAGTTTTCAAAAGTGTATTTGCTAACGTTGGGTGTCCTACTTGGACTTGTGGATGTTGCTGCATCATGTAAAACTATTAGGGTGCTTTTACACTGGGGCGTTTTTCAGGAGCTACAGCGCTAAAAATAGCGCCTGTGTAGCTCCTGAAAAAAAGCGGGTCCTTTCACTCTAGTGTGAAAGCCGGATGGCTTTCACACTGGAACGGTGCACTAGCAGGACGGTAAAAAAAGTCCTGCTAGCAGCATATTTGGAGCGGTGAAGGAGCGGTGTATTCACCGCTCCTATACCGCTCCTACCCATTGAAATCAATGGGATACTGCGGGGATACCGCGGGCAAAGCGCCGCTGCAGCAGCGTTTTGCGGGGTATTTTAACCCTTTTTTGGCATACCGTGGCTAAAACGACGGTAAAGCAGCGCTAAATATAGCGCTGCTTTACCGTCGCCGCCCGCACCGTCCCAGTGTGAAGCCGGCCTTAGAATTGCTTTTACATTTTAGAATGGGTGCCTTGAGATTGTCCATCATTTTTAAAGGGTGCCTTGACTGAAAAAAGGTTGAGAAACACTGGGTTAGGCAATGGTTTCTTACATTTTGAAGCAGGATTTGGGCTTTAAGATGTCAAGAAGATGCCTTGGGGGTTATTTACTAAAGGAAAATCCACTTTGCACTGCAAGTGCACTTGGAAGTAAAGTCGCTGTAGATCCGAGGGGGACATGCAATGAAAATAAAAAACAGCATTTTAGCTTGCACATGATTGGATGATAAAATCAGCAGAGCTTCCTCTCATTTCAGATCTACCCCTTAGATTTAGAGCGACTGCACTTCAGAGTGCACTTGCAGTGCAAAGTGGATTTGCCTTTTGTAAATAACCCCCCTTGTGTTCCTATATTGCTTTTGCTCCAGGTCGTTGCCCTGTATAATTCCTGAGATAGCTGAGAGATAAATGTTCAATGAGCATTGCAGCCAAAAATAATTATAGTTACCCCCAAAGGTCTATTAGCTACATAAAAGAAATAACAGAACAGAAAACATTACACTGATTGCATTTAATTTTAATTCAATTAATATAAACATTTAAATAATCAATGTTAGCCAAGTTAATCTAAATAAATTGCAGCTGAGTTTGTGGTGTATGACTTACCGTATATTAATGTACATCTCTTTTTTAAGTCCTAGTTGCCTGGGGGGAAGTTTCTCATCTAGAGTGTTTATAGCATAAAATCATCATGCAGATTTAGACAGCTCCATTTAAATTAATTCCACTGTGTGAATATGTACACCCATACTGTCAAACGCTGCTCACTGTTCTAGAATAAGTGGAGAAGCATCCTTATTTTTTTAGAGCTTGCCTTGCATGAACGTTCTGAAAAACAACAACCCCATCAGCACTGGATTTAATGGGAAAATATTTATTCTTTTAGAGAATGGTTTGATTTTTTTTTTTTTTTACAGAGGCTGGTTAAATACATATATGATGATGCTCTGACTGGCAATCTGGTAGTTGTGGTATTTGCCAGAAGGCTTAACTGCTGAGAAGCGCATGCGTCAAAGTAATTGTAAATGATCACCTTGTTAAACAACCCATTCAGTTTAAAATAGAAATGAAAGGCAAAACATTTTTGTTTAGATATAAAAAATTATAAATACCTTTTTTTGTGAGTGATCACATTCCCTCTGTTATCAGTTGCACAAGAGCTGGAAGAGGAGATGCAGGGCATGTCAGGACAAGTCTGATCATTGGAGGAGAGCACATTGAGTTCCCAGCATAGCTAGAAAACTGACCACGATTTCTGTAGCTTTACACAAATTGAAAATACTACCAGAATTGTAGAAGGTCTAGATCATGTCTTTTTTGGTAGATTTTCTTTCCCTTTTTATCCTATAGCCAAAAGGAAGTGAGAGGAAATCCCTCCAAATCAATGGAATCCTGATGTGTTCTGTTGTCAACCCAAAATTTTTGATTTTGTCAATCAAATCAATCAAATCCTGTGACACGGGAATGGGGGTGGGGGCCCAGTCCCGCTGTCTGTTGTCAATAGACACAGCAGCGGGACTGGGGGCACCCAATGAAGAGGAGGAGCCAGGAGCGGCCAATGAAGAGGATAGGCATTGCACAAAGAAGATAAGTATAACATGTTTGTTATTGTAACTTCTTCATGCCTAAGCATTTTTTCTGACATTTGTTGCTTACAAGTTAAAATCTGTATTTTTTGCTAGAAAATTACATAGAACCCCCAAACATTTTATATATATATATATATATATATATATATATATATATATATATATATATTTAGCAGAGACCGTAGAGAATAAAATGTCAATCATTGAAACATTTCATGTCACACAGTATTTGCGCAGCGATCTTTCAAACGCAATTTGTGGTTTGAACATTGTTTATATTTGTGGTCATGACTTAAGTATGAGGGGGCGCTATACATTATTTTATTTTTTTTCATATTCATATTCATTTTATTTAATTTTTTTAATTTTTTACACTGTCCCTTTGAAAAAAAATTCTGATCACTTTTATTGCTGTCAGACGAAATGTACACATCCATTGTTACAGTAATAGGCATGTGACAGGTACTCTTTATGGAGAGATCTGAGGTCTATAAGACTCCAAATCCGTCCTTTGCACTCAAATGCATTCAAAATGCCAAGTTTGACTGTTTTGAATACTGTTATTTTTTTCTAAATTTGGCGCCTTTAAGTCTTCTGTAAACTGGAAGTGATGTCATGACATCACTTCCAGGTTACTTGATTCGAGACCCGATTAAAGCCAATTCCAATGTTCGGGTCTCCGGCCAGCAGGCGAACGTGTCAGCTGGTCGCTCGGGCCTCCTGTTGGGACGGGAAAGGCCGGAAGAGATGCGGAAGGTTGGCTTTTTAGCCACATAGGTTGTTATCCTAAGAAAGCCGACTACCGCCTCTAAAAAATGGTACCAGGGTGATACAGCTGCATGCATCACCCCGGAAGAACCTTCAAGCCGAGGCCGCATATTTGCATATGGTCGGCGTGAAGGGTTTAATACAAAAAAAAAACCTTTACAACCACTTTAAAGGGTGATCTGGAGTTTGGCTTTGATGTGTTAGTAGTTCTAAACCTGCGAATACATTTAACACTCCCCTCCCCCTAGACTGACAATGCTGCCGTCTGCTGTGCCTCCTATACTCATTTCTCCAGAGTTGTGTCTCACTAACACAGGAGCGCGCAAAATTTGAAAACCTGCTAGCCAACATTTGTTGGCGGAAAGTCTAACAGCAATTGTCCGATGGAGCATACACACGGTCGGATTTACTGATAACAACCTGTCTTTGAACATTTCCCGTCGGAAAGTCTGTGTACAGGGCTTTACCTGTCCAGGGTTCTCGCGATGTGGGCACCCGAAGCTGATTTTCAGATCAACTGTTGGGTGCTGCCATTCAAGGTAAGGGAAACAGGCAGTGAAGCCTTTTGGTTTCGCAGCCTGTTCCCTACTGCGAATGCGAATGCGGGAAGCGTGCTGCACTTTTTAAGTGGCCCTGGATGGAGGAAGAAGGAGGGGGCCGAACTTCCGAGGAACGGCTCTGCGGCACAGTTTTTTCCCAGAAGTGGAGAAGGTTACCTGTCAAAAACAGGCACCCGTTCCTCCTCCCCAATGAAAGGTGCCAAATGTGGCACCGGAGGGTGGGGGCCTATAAGTGGAAGTTCCCCTTTTGGGTGAAACTACGCTCGAATATCGCTTTAACTAAACTTAAACTTTAACAACATGCAATTTAATTTTCAAAATATTCTATTTTGATAAGCTTCCAAAAAAGAATACACACTGCGCTGTGAAGCCACCCTTTAAATTTCTAAGGCTTTGGAAAAAACACATTCATGGAACTGCAGATTTTTCTCCCGCTGAACTGCCAGCGTTTGTAAAGAGTTCACCGGAGTTCAACACATTTCACGCTCTTGCAAAGTGTTTCTTTAACATTCTGCTTGAAAGCTTCATCCTTTATGAGGTTTACATGGTGGTAAAAATGAATTACATTTTTTGCATACACAGAGCTGCAGAAAATACAGTCTAATTTGGGTACATCCCGCCTTATTACTTTGACCTATTTTCTCCTGTAGCCATGCAAAGACTTTAATAAATAACGGTAATGCTTAAGTACCTTAAACTCACTTTTTCTCTGATGAATGCATCCTCGGACTTTGACAAATAGGCCCCTCTTCATTATTTAACATAATCGCTGTGCCTTCTGCAATTCTTGGCAAATTTAAATATTCACATAAGAAGAGATCTAAAAAAGAAGTCGCTACTTTTCTGTGCAATTATTTCAAGCCTATTTAGACCGTCATGTGAAAGGTAATTGTATTTCCTCCTGAGTTCATTTATTTCTTTCTTCTGCCTTAACAGTTTGATCCACAAAAGTTCCAAATTACAAAGTGTTATGTAATGTTTTTTTTTTTTTTTTATCTTTACAGTCGCTGCAGTTTTTCAGTCTTTTTAATTGACTATTGAACTATAAAAAATTAGCACAGAGAAACATTGAATTTAGCTTTTGTGTGTTCGGGAAAAATGTAGGTGTGCAGATGAAGCATAAAAATTACTTTTAATTGAATTAGAAATGAGCAATTATTATTTAAGATCTGTATTTGCAAGATGTAACTGCAGCATCTGGGATAGGTAAAATAATATTAACCACTTGCCTACTGGGCACTTTCACCCCCTTCCTGCCCAGGCCAATTTTCATCTTTCAGTGTTGTCGCACTTTGAATGACAATGGCACGGTCATATAACACTGTAACCATGTGACATTTTTATCACTCTTTTTCACAAAAACAGAGCTTTCTTTTGGTGGTATTTAATCACCACTGGGGTTTTTATTTTCTGATAAACAAGACCAAAAATTTTGAAAAAAAAAAAAACGTATTTTCTTAGTTTCTTTTAAAAAAAATTGTAAATAAGTAATTTTTCTCCTTCGCTGGTGTGCATTCATGAGACTGCACTGATGGGCACTGATAGGGTGCTCTGATAGACACTGATAGGCGGCACTGATGGGCACTGATGAGGAGGCACTGATGAGGCTGTATTGATGGGCACTGATAGGCAGCACTGATGGGCGGCACTGATGGCACTGACAGGTGGCACTGATGGGCACTGATATGTGGCACTAAGGGGCACTGACAGGCGGCACTGATTGACCCTGGCAGGCATCACTGATAGGCACTGATTATCAGCACTGGTAGGCACAAATTGGCAGCACTGGTGGGCACTGTTGGGGCTGCACTGATCATCAGAACCCTGATTGTCAATGCATATGTCCTCTATGTGGATTTGCTGGTTTTCAGCTCTCCTCTCAGGGGGAGAATTGCTGATAACCGGCAAATCCTGTTTACATCTGTGATCAGCTGTGATTTAACACAACTGATCACGTGGTAAAGAGATGCCATGATTGGCTCTTTACCCTGATCTGTGATCAGCTGCATCCAAATAACCCAGCAATCATAAATCACTGCCAATGCATGACGCAGGGGGCGCACAGGCAGCGCGAGTATGGGAGGACGTCATATGACAGCCCCCTGGCAAAGTGCAGCCTTGCTGTAGCTATCATTCAGCCATAACGCGGTCATAAAGGGGTTACAATCTCTGTGTTATTTTGTTTGATACATTAAGCACAACAAAATAAACATCCCCTAGTAAGCCATGTGTTAAAATTTCTACCCCAGCTTTTACAGTTTACAATTTTTAATGCTGCTGGCTCCAGCTCTCTCAATGCTGCTTCCCTGAACTTCTGTTTTTCAGAGGAAAGAGTTTGCAGTGGATAGGGCAGTCTCCAGTCTGCTAGTTTGGAGAAGGAATGATGTAGGGAGAGGGAGGAGCAGGAGAGTGCCTTGCTATCCTAGGCTACAGGGCTTTGTGTTTCTATTGATACACACAGTGTAGAGAGACATAACTCCAGTCCCTGCATGTAAGGATGAATCCATAGGACGCTGCAAGAGAAAGGAGCTACCTTGAAACAGGAAACCTGGGGCAGCGATCATGGCATCAGCTTAAACCGGAACATAGCAAAGGATAAAGCACCCGTTCACACCGGTGCAACTTATCATGCGGGCAGCATCTTAAAGTGTATACCAACCTGGTACAGAAACCCTCTGCATTGAACTGGATTGCCCCCAAATCGCTGAGGAAGCGGAGCAGAACCAGACATACCTCTTACAGAGATAATATTTGAGGCTGGTGCCTGCAAAGAGACTGGAGCAGCAGCAGGGACGGCCTGCCACAAGGTTGTACTGGAACAGACACAGTGGAAGGATCCAGGTGAGCAGTGTAAATCAGGAGCGTCTGTAATGATATGGCAAACTGATCCATGTGGTGATCCTGCCCATTCAACCTGGAAAAAATATTACCACTAGATGGATTGCCTGCATCTTCTGAATTCATGGCCTTCGCCTACTGTCAGGAACTATGAAACAGACAGAGACAGAAAATGCAGTAAAAATCACACCTTTTAATAAAATGGTAAAAATGGTACAACTGGTAAACGTAGTCAAAACATAGCCAGGGTTCGGTAGCCAAATCGGGTAGTCAGAACAAGCCATGAAATCGGGGAGCCAGAGATCAGTGTAGTCAGAGGCAGCAGACAGGATCAGGAACTAGAAGGGACTGCAGCCAGGCAAGTCTTCAACAGAAACACAGCAGAGAGTCTCTAGATATGTTTAAACAAAGCGAAGGCAATTAAAGAAATTAACATGGCAGTTTAAATAGCCAAGAGGGCTGGCTGTGGGCTTGAATGACGAGCAGGATATGATCAGCAGGTGAGCCACCGTGGAACGTTCTGGCAATTGATTGACAGCAGAGCAACCTGAGCACAGAGAAGGAAGGGCTGAGAACCCAGCCCTGACACATGACTCCCAAAGTCAGAGGCATGATGGGACTTGTAGTTTCGCAAAAGCTGGAGGGCCACAGGTTGAGCACCCGTGCCTTAGACCGTTACTCTGAAGAAAAGAGTCATCCTGCTCTGGTGTATTGATTGAATGATGGTCTCCAGTGGGGTCAAGCAACAAAAAGCCACCTCTTCCACCACGGGGTTGCAGCGGCAATGACATCAGCACGTAGGCCCCTCCGGACGTGTTTCGTGCACATTCTCATGGGACCCGCCTAGTGCCTATGGATAGCCTAGGGATCCCTTGAGAAGGTGCATGTGCACGAAACGTGGGCCTACTTGCAGACGTGGTAGGAGCTGTGGCTTTTTATTGCTTGACCCCACTGGAGACCATCATTCAATCAATACACCAGAGCAGGATGACTCTTTGCTTCAAAGTAATGGTCTAAGGTATATCATTGTTTGCCATCTGGTGAGTGTTTAGATTTGTGGAGGTGCACAGTTGTGACAGACCTTTCCCAAACACATTGGGTGATGTTTATTTGATGTTGGATTTTCGCAGCATGAAAACCTTGAGCTGTCCATGTATGCATACGTGCGGCTTGTGGGTATTAAAGGACACCCTCTTTGCAGCCACACATATTTGTTACATGAGAGGGAAGAGGTTAATGATGTAGTTGAATAAACGTGTTTCCTTTTCATCTGCCTGGAGTTCAACTTTAAAATAATAACCAAACTATCCACTCATCAAAAGGACATTATACCTATCCTTTAACAGCAAATATCAATATTCACAGCAGATTATATCACTGTCTTTACAAAATAAAATGACTGTTATATTAAACTGCATTGCTGGATCCCTTATTCAAATTGTTCAATGAATAAAAAGTCAGCACTTTGTAAGGTAGCTCGGCCCGCCACTGGAAAAAAAATTGGGCTTTTCAACTCTGTTCAAAGGGTAAATCACGTTTTTAACTTGGCAGGTTTAAAAAAAAGAAGAAAAAAGAAAAATGATTACTGAACTTTTCATTTTTCTTAATCAGATGCCAATGCCTCTTTAAATGGGATGAGCTGGAACTGTTTCTAATATTGTAAAATCAGCAGGACAGTCCGCTATGCATATCAAAGAGTTTATTATTCGAAAAAGACGTTTGGGATAATTGCCAGGACTCCATCAGCTAGCAGCTGAATAATACATATTTTTTTTTACCGGGTGGCACAAATGATGCCGGCAGCAGGCTTTTTTGTTCATGCTGAAATTTTTCAGACGTTGTCAAACACCAGAGGGTCAGCCAATCTTCCTATCTGAAAAGAAACATTTAATGATTCCAATATTCCCACCACTACCGACAGCATCAGAGTGTGTTGGTAAGGAGATGACAAGCCAGAAAAATTCATTGCCAGTAAATGTATTAGAGAGGGCCAAGGCATGCTGGGAGGAAGATCCGGAGCCAACATGGGTTAACGGTAAAAATGAGAAAAAAGGACAAAGATATATGAGCTAGTAATAATGTCTTATCTGCTGTGAATCCGTCAAGCTATTTTCTTTATAAAGTGCAACTTTCTGTGTGGTGTTAGATGATGAGTTTAATATGACATGCAAAATCACGCCTGACAAGACTGCAAATGGCGCCCTCTGCTGCTCGGGGAGTAGAGGGCCCACAGTGCTCTTACAGCAGAATTAATAATAAAGCAGAATTTTGATAACAATTAATGTTATTTAACAAATTAACATACTGTACATTCCATGATAATAATTATGCTTCTAAAATGAATGTGTGCTGTAAATTGTCTCCAGCATTGCTCCTGTTTATTCTTGCTGGGGGCCGCCATTTGTTGAAGGCCAGAGCAGTCATTTCTTTATTGGAAACTCTCTCCCTCTTCTTGGTCTCAAAAACTGTATGTCACTTTCTGTAACTAAAATATGTACATTCCCAGCCTTGATTGAATGTCTTGGCTCAGTTAGAGAGGAAGGCTAAAAGAAGCTTTACAGTGCTTTAGTTCGCAGGCTGCCGATAAGGGAGGAAGGGGAGAATACCAGGGAGATATGATAAGACGCTTTTGTTGTAAGTCTAATGCTGGGTTAAAAAATTGGCTGGTTCAGCAGGTACAAGCCGACTTTTTGTCAGTGTGTACAGCAGTCTTTCTGACAGAAGCTGGTCTAATAACTGGCCATTGTTGTAGGGACATGCTGGAAAACCAGAATCCGATCAGCTCTCTGATCAGTGTATTCTGGCATGAAGAGTCTTCCTGACAGTCCTCCTGTCAGAACACAATGGCACAGTGGGAGAGATAGCAGCACCAACAATGCTTGCGTTGGTACGGCAATCTGTCAAAAACTTACAGTGTGTACTGTGTGTAACTCTTTTGTGTCTCCTTGGCAGTAGAGTTTGTCTTATTACCCCTCCTGCTTTTTTTTTCTCCATCCCTAATCTGTGTTCCCTCCATACAGTCTGCATCATTCCTAAAGCTTTCTCCCCCCTTCAGCAACAGTAACTCTTAAAGCTGTCAGCTAATCGGCCTCTAGTGGCTCTGATTTTAGGCACAGTGCTGAGAATAGAGAACAACTGAGCATACGCAGAGCAGGATGAGACAGTACTGCATTTCAAACAACATAGACACTTATTTTTAATGTTTTGCTATACCTGCAAAAGGGATCAGCATGAATTCATCTATCAGGACTTAATTTTGTGACTAAAGTTCCACTTTAACCACTTTAGCCCCGGAAGATTTTACCCCCTTCTTGACCAGAGCACTTATTGCGATTCGGCACTGCGTAGCTTTAACTGACAATTGCGCGCCTGTGCAATATTACACCAAAACAAAATGGACATTCTTTTTTTCCCCACAAAAAGAGATTTATTTTGGTGGTATTTGATCACCTCTGCGGTTTTTATTTTTTGCCCTATAAACAAAAAAAGAGCGACAATTTTTAAAACAAAAGCAATATTTTTGACTTTTTGCTATAATAAATATCCCCCAAAAATATATAAAATTTTTTTTTTTTTTCCTCAGTTTAGGCCGATACGTATTCTTCTACAAATTTTTGGTAAAAAAAAAATCGCAATAAGCGTTTATTCATTGGTTTGCGCAGAAGTTATAGCGTCTACAAAATAGGGGATAGTTGTATGGCATTTTTATTATAATTTTTTTTTTTTAGTAGTAATGGCGGTGATCTGCAATTTTTATCGTGAGTGTGACATTATGGTGGACACATCGGACGCTTTTAACACTATTTTGGGACCATGTCATTTATAAAGCGATCAGTGCTATAAAAATGCACTGATTACTGTGTAAATGACACTGGTAGGGAAGGGGTTAAACACTACAAAGGGGTTAAGTGTGTCCTAGGGAGTGATTCTGCAGGGGGTGGGCTACCACTGACATGATAGCGATTACTGCTCCCAATGACAGGGAGCAGTATATCCCTATCATGTCACTAGGCAGAACGGGGGAAATGCCTTGTTTACATCTCCCCATCCTGCGGCTCCATGACACGATCACCGGGACACCAGCAGACATCGAGACCGCGGGACCCGCGGGCATGGTCCCTCTGTATGCCAATTATAGGGGACGTACAGGTAAGCCCATTTGTCCACTGCTGCCATTGTGCCAACGTATATCGGCGTACAGCGGTCAGCAAGTGGTTAAGGACTCAGTCACATGTGTGGCTAAACTGCCGCCCCTCCTAAAAGTGATCCGTAATGGATATGTGGCCTCCTTACCTTCTTATTTAATCTTCAAAATGCCACCACACCAAACTGGGTACATTGCATGCAGATGGAGAGAAGCTCCACCCCAATTCACATTCGGTGGCAGTACTGCCTGAAGTGAAGCATTGTAGTAGTGACATGTATACAGCCCTGGGTGGCTTGTGGGTGGGGGGTGGAAAAAATGCTTCTTTACTACCTGCCTTTATTTCCCTTCCGGCTGCCCGTGTGAACAAGCGCTAAGGGCTTGTTCACACCAGGTGCACTGGGACAACTTTTTTTGCCCCTCTATGGTGCGACTCAATCCACCTCATCACACCATTCTGTGACCAATAGACTGACCCCTAAATTGTATGTAAACCCTAACAATGACATTTTATTTGTTGTCTTTTGGTCTAGCAAATATACCATTGGGACCTTCATGGCAGAATGCCATGGTATTATTGTACTCCAAAAATATTACTTTAATCCAAACTTAAAAAAAAAAAAGTAAAAATCTTCTGAAATGACATCAACTTCTTAAAGCCTATATGATATTGATTGGGTTTACTGTAACAAAATACCTGCACTCTGTAGTGCTGAGTTAAAACAAAGGGGGGCTATTTAAAAGATATCAATGGGACTTTGGACGCCTACTTGACCAACATTCATCTTTAGTTTATCCAACATTAGATGGGGAACATTCCCCCTATTTAATACTGTATGTTAGTGATACTTTTGCTTGCTATTCACCCAAAAAACACAAATTGGCCTTTACTTTATTTCTGATAATCAGCTGATATTTGATTTGTGCACATGCAATTTGGTGGCAATTGGCCATTTACCGCTTCGTAATAAATAGAGCCACTGCTAGCATATTGTAACAGGTGAATACCATTAAATGCCCAACAATCTAATTATTTTAGGATTCAACAGCAAGTTTTCTATATACAGTCATACCCCACTTTTAAGTACACAATGGGGTTTATTTACTAAAGCTGGAAAGTGCAAAATCAGGCTCACTTCTGCATAGAAACCAATGAGATTCCAGGTTTTATTACCAACGCTTAATTGAACAAGCCGAGGTTAGAAGCTCATTGGTTTCTATGCAGAAGTGAGCCTGATTTTTCACTTTTTAGCTTTAGTAAATAAACCCCATTGTGTACTTAAAAGTGGGGTATGCCTGTAGTTCTTTTTAAGAAAACCCCAAAGTGTCAGGAATTATGCAATAGGAGTAAACTCAGTGGAATCCCCCGTACACAAGATAGGATTTTCCGACAGAAAATGTTTGATAGGAGCTTGTTGCCGGAAATTCCGACCGTGTGTAGGCTCTATCGGACATTTTCCATTGGAATTTTCGTCACACAAAATTTGAGAGCTGGTTCTCAAATTTTCCGACAACAAAATCCGTTCGTGTGTACACAATTCCAACGCACAAAGTTCCACGCATGCTCGGAATCAAGCAGAAGAGCAGCACTGGCTATTGAACTTCATTTTTCTCTTCTCGTCGTACGTGTTGTACGTCACCGCTTTCTTGACATTCGGAATTTCCGACCAACTTTGTGTAACCGTGTGTATGCAAGATAAGTTTGAGCCAATATCCGTCGAAAAAAAAAAACATGGATTTTGTTGTCGGAAAATGTTATCGTGTGTACAGGGCATTCCTCTACCTCTCTAATGCAAAGCCATCACCTTAGTACAGACAGGGAGCTGGAAGAAGAAACTGCAGGAGCCTCGCATTATACTCGCCAAAAACAAAAAAAAAAATACATGCACTTTTTTTTTCATGCAAAAAGATGTGCATTAAATATTTTTTTAAGGTGGACTAAGCCTTTAACACGCTGAAGACTTTGAAACAGTCAGCTCCATCATGTAAGGATAAAACAGAACAACATCAATGTTATCTTTTGTATCAATACTTGCCTGACTTTCATAAAGAGAATGGTGAATGTGAAGTGCAATTGATTATCTATTGATGGCAATCATGTAAAGTTTATTAAGTCTGACCTAGAACGTTCCCAGGTCTCGCAGCTGTAGGTCAAGTAACGAAACATATACAGCTGGAGGGAGCTTAAATTGAGTTTTTCTCTGCTGCGGCTGAGTGGGTGCAGGTACCTTGTTACGAGGGAAAACTGCCTGGAACGAACAGGACAAATATTGAATGATAGATGACATGTCATCTCAGGCTACTTCTGAGCAAAGCGCTTGTCATGTTTAACTGTTTTCTGAAAGCTACATTGGTGCCTGAGGTTTTCTGTTTAAACCAAATGACATTTTTTTGTTTGTTTTCCATAGAGCACTTAAGGAAGGTATCAATCCACTACATTTCCTGACTATTTCGCCAAGGAAAAGAAGGAGATACATGTAGTTACACAGTATGAAAACCTTAAAGCGGAAGTAAACCCATCGATTTAACAGTTTAAAAAAAAAAAAAGGCATGCCGGGAATGCTAACTGCACATTGGCTGTGCTCTCAACCAAACAGTCAAACCATCCAATGGCTGGTGTCATAATGGATCACATGTGCAGCACCGTGGCAGTTGAAGATTAAACAGAGGCAAAGATGGCAGCTTCCGTGGCTGAAAACGATAGGGGGGTTTACTTCCACTTTAAAGGACACTCCAACCAACTAGCTTCAATCAAATAGCTCAACGCTTATTACACATATAGAATCACTTAGCCAGACAAAAACTGTGTTACATAGTTACATAGTAAGTGAGGTTAAAAAAAGACATAAGTCCATCAAGTCCAACCTATGTGTGTGATTATAGGTCAGTATTACATTGTATATCCCTGTATGTTGTGGTCGTCCAGGTGCTTATCTTATGCCCCGTACACACGGTCGGACATTCCGACCACAAAATCGGTCGTATTTTTTCAGAAGGATTTTGGCTGAAATGTGTGTTGCATACACACGGTCGGACAAAGTTGTCAGAAAATCTGATCGTTCCGAACGAGGTGACGTACCAAACGTACGACGGGACTACGTAGAGGCCAGTAGCCAATAGCTTTCGTGCCCAAATTTATTCTGAGCATGTGTGGCACTTTGTGCGTCGGAATTCTATACACACGATCGGAAAAAGTCAGATCGGATTTTGTTGTCGGAAATAGGTCCTGCTCGCAAAATCTCAAAAGCCCGCTAGAGCCCACACACGATCGGATTTTCCAACAACATAATCCGATCAGACTTTTCCCGTCAGAATTTCCGACCGTGTGTAGGGGGCATAATAGTTTTTTGAAACTATCGATGCCACCCGCTGATACCACTGCCTGCAATTCCACATCTTTGCCGCTCTAATGCACACGATCAGACTTTACGACAACAAAACCGTGGAATTTTGTGCGAAGGGTTTTGGCTCCAACTTGTCTTGCATACACACGGTCACACAAATGTTGGCCAACAATTACGAACGTAGTGATGTACAAGATGTACATGATATCTTCATTACGAATGCTAGTTTTACAAGACCGAGTGCTTCCGGCTCGTACTTGATTCCGAGCATGCGTGTTTGTGCTTTGGACTTTTGTTCGATGGACTTGTGTACACACGATTGGAAAGTCCAACAACACACATTTGTTGGCGGAAAGTTTGAGAGCATGCTAGCCAACATTTGTTGCCGGAAAGTCAGACAACAAATGTCTGATGGAGCATACACATGGTCGGACTTACCGCCAACAAGCTCACATCCAACATTTCTCATCAGAAAATCCGATTGTGTGTACGCGGCATTACAGTAAAGAACCCTCTAAGTAGTTTAAGGTTAAACCTCTTTTCTTCTAATTTTAATCAGTGGTCACATGTCTTGTTAAACTCCCTCCCGTGAAAAAGTTTTATCCCTAGTTTGGGGTCACCAGTACGGTATTTATAAATTGAAATCATATCCCCTCTCAAGCGTCTCCAGAGAAAATAAGTTCAGTGCTCGCAACCTTTCCTCATAACTAATATCCTCCAGACCCTTTATTAGCTTTGTTGCCCTTCTTAATACTCGCTCCATTTCCAGTACATCCTTCATGAGGACTGGTGCTCAGAACAGGACAGCATACTCCAGGTGCAGCCGGACCAGAGTCTTGTAGAGCGGGAGAATTATCGTTTTATCTCTGGATCCCTTTTTAATGCATGCCAATATATTCTGTTTGCTTTGTTAGCAGCAGCTTGGCATTGCATGCCATTGCGAAGTCTATCATCTACTATGACCCCCAGGTCCTTTTTCCATCCTAGATTCCCCCAGAGGTTCTCCCCCCAGTGTATAGATTGCATTCATATTTTTGCCACCCAAATGCATTATTTTAAATTTTTCTACATTAAACCTCATTTGCTATGTAGTTGCCCACCCCATTCATTTGTTCAGATATTTTTGCAAGGTTTACACATCCTGCTGAGAAGTTATTGCCATGCTTAGCTTAGTATCGTCCGCAAAAATAACAGTATAGGCTGTCAAATTAAAAAAACTTAAAAGTAAATGTTCTCTTTGCAAAGGAAATATTTGCTAGTTTAGTAAATCAAGTGAAACTATGTTCACTTTAGACCAGTGGCGGCCTGTCCATAGGGGGCGCACATACACACGATCGTATTGTTGGCCAACAAAACCATGGGCTTTTGTCCGAAGGGCGTTGGCCCAAACTTGTCTTGCATACACACGGCCACACAATTGTTGGCCAACATATACGAACGTAGTGACGTACTACATTGTCTTTTAGCTCTTTAGCGCCGCCCTTTGTGCTCCTTCTCCTAATTTCGTGTTAGTAGAAGTTTGGTGAGAGTTGATTTGCGCTTTTCATTTCGCACTTTTCATTTCGCACTTTTTAGTTTGCGCTTTTCAGTTCATTTCTGAACGGCCGTTCGTCAACCAGCCATGTTGCGGAATCGGAGTAGATAACGTGTTATTTATTATTGGCCTTGGAGTTATTGCTTTGACATATTTTTTGGGTTGAATAATGATTTGATTTGGTATATTTTCTATATTTTTGGATGCATAGAATGCACTTTTTGGTTAGGTTCTATTGGCAGATAGCATGTCTAATTTTATTTTATTATTTATGTTTTATTTTTTTAACGCACAATAAAAAAAATATGGAGAATAATACTTGGCTTACTTATGTGTTTTACTTCAAATGACAGTTTGGGAGTAGGCAGTTACATTTAAAAAATTGACACCAACATAGTTGTATCTTTGATCTTAAAAACTACAGGATAATGGTGTTGTGGTAACTTGCCCAAATTAACAAAAAAAAAGCATAATAATATTATTCTTGATATCACTAGAAAAAAAAAGCCTTTGAAAATTAGTTTGCAATAACTCCATCAGTATCACCAGCAAAGCAGCTTCATTATTATCCCATCAAAGAAGAAGAAAATTGTGCGTTGCATTTCGTGATTTCATAATTTGCCACGTCACGAATGTTAATTCTCCATTACGAGCGCTAGTTTACAAGACCGACCGATTCTGGCTCGTCCTTGCTTCCGAGCATGCGTGTTTGTACTTTGGACTTTTGTCCGATGGACTTGTGTACACACGCTTGGAAAATCCGACAACACACATTTGTTCGCAGAAAATTTTAAAACCTGCTATCCAACAAAGTCCGACAACAATTGTCCGATGGAGCATACACACGGTCAGATTTTCCACCAACAGCCTGTCATCACACATATCCCGTCGGATAATCCGATTGTGTGTACGAGGCTTAAGAGTTGATGCTAGTTTAAAGGCAAAGGTTAGTCACACCAAATATTAATTTGATTTAGATTTACCTTATGTTTGCTCACTTTGCATTTTGTAAATTGATAAAAAGAAACTATTAACACTTCTATTTCTGAAAGCATTCTTACTTTACAGAATTTCTTTACACCTGCCTAAAATGTTTGCACTATATACAGTTGTGCTCATAAGTTTACACACCCTGGCAGAATTTATGATTTATTGGCAATTTTTCAGAGAATATGAATGATCTATTACATCTTGGAGTAATGCAGAAGAAAAATTATAAATGTGTGTTAATGTTTTAAATATTGGCTTATGGAGGGTTAAACATTTCTCTATCTCTGCTTCAAGCTGCCCCCCCCCCCCATCTTACACCCCAGATGGCTAAATTGATTAATTCTGATTTTCACAAGTTGACTTGAAAGCTTGAAAGAACCCATAAACCATACTTCTGAATTTCTGGAAGTGTATACAAACTTCAGTGTATAACTTCAGGTGAAATACAGGACTCTCTGAAAACATGTGATGTGGCTGTTTCAAGATGCACAATAAGGAGGCACTTGAGGAAAGATGGGAGAACTTGAAAATTTGTATCATTAAATATGTATGACAACTGTTAGCATAAATACTGAATTGCAACTGTCTGCCGGTATATGAAAAATATGAGCTCTAAGGTTAAATTTACACGCAATCTGTATATTGGCTCTGCCAAAACTGCACAAGTTATGAAAAAAAATTAATTAAAGAGTTTTTTTTTTAGATGTAAACAAAGTTCTGCTTGGATGTTTAATCTTCTGTAGCGTGACAATTAAATTAAATCATGAGGTTGAATTGCTGTGTTTATTTCTTTCTTATTTTCTTTCTTTTTTTTTTTGTAGAGATGAAGAGTAGCATACCTCATCTTTGATAAACCCTTCTGAATACTTTCTCAACAATTTCAAGTGGTCTAAGACGACAAGAGAAGACTAATTAATTACATGGCAACAGTTTCCAACTGCATTCATTTACAGGAGAGAGAGAGAGGAATCTTTTTACTAGAATATCATTTTAAAAAACTTGAAGGAACGTTGAAACAATCCTACGCTTGTCTAAAGGCCCTACTACCCAGAAGATACACATCATTTCACATGGTTATTGGTGGCTCCCAGGGCATAATTTCCTGGTGATATCCCTCCTGGAAGATTGTGGTTTTAATTTAAAGCTGAACTCCAGGCAATTTGTTTTTTTTTTCCATGCAGTGGGGCTGTGCCTCCACGGCATGGGTTAAAGTGTTACTAAACCCTGGACCCTGCATTCACTATATCCGGTCTCCCACAGTACACAGGACACGGAAATGCAATTATTTTAGTAAATATAAACTGCTAAATACCTTTTCTCATCAGCAGTATATAGCAGGCTTGTGAGTTCTATCAGTGTCTGGTTAAAGCTTGTAGGAGGAGATTTCATTCTCCCCTGATTGTTCTATGAGGCTGCAGGACCCCTGACCCTCTGTCTGGATAGTGCTGATCGCCCCTGTGCTGATCACATGTACCCTCCCAAGAAAAATAAAAAATAAAACCTCTAGCAATACACATCAGACTGAGCATGTGCAGAGTGCCCCCAAGGCTCTGTTCTATCAGGAGATGGATTGGGGACAGTGGAAGAAGGGGAGGATCAGAGAAGACAGGATCAAACAGCCTTTTTACACAATGCGGAGAGTTAACCCCTTAGGTTACACAGTGAGTATAACAAGCATGATTTACTGTGTGAGAATAATCCTAAGAATAATCAGATGGAAACAATATGAGATTTACCTCCTTCCTGCCGACCGTACACATTTATGTGGCCTCATGGAAGTGGGTCTTTTTATATGGAGCTGCATTATGCGTATCTCTCTTTGTGTTGGGAGTGCGCTGCACACCGCGCTGCCAACACTAAAACAAGAGCCCTGGGTCTCGTTCTAACGATCGGGACCCAGGACTCCTGGTTCCAGTTCATTGGCTTTCACAGGGATCAGTCACTGTGAGCCCGCCCCTATGTTTACTTCCTCTTCTGAATGGAGAGAAAGATATATTATATCTTCCTCTTCTTGCAGAAGATGAAGGTGCAAATAAAAGAAAATACAAATAAAGAAAAAAAAATCAAGAAAAAATCAAGAAAAAATAACAGGATCAAGGTTTGTCAAGGTTAGTGTAGGGTCACGGCAGTGTCAGAGGTCATGGTCAGCATATTTTGAGTTGAATTAAAGAAAAAAAAATTAATTAGTATCAGTGTCATTGATGCGCACCATTGTTTCTGGGCTGTACTACGGGTACAAACAACTAACATACACATATGTGGTTTCACTGCAATCATCAGGAGCAGGAATATTTATTTTGGGTTGTTTTTTGGTGGTCAATTATGGTAATAGCAAGAAATATACAGCTAAATGAAAAAAATAAATAAATGTTATTTACTATTTTTGGTCAGTTTTCCTGTAATATATATATATATTAAAAAAAAAAATTTGGAGATATCCATTATTATTTACCTTACCACCAAAAGAAAGCCCAATGTGTACTATAAAAAAAAGGTGTAATCTACCTGAATACACAAAGTAGTTGTGATGATATGACGTTTTACTAAGACATGTCAAAGTTGCAAAATTGTGCTTAGGCATTAACATTTGTTTTACCCTTAAGCGGTAAGGGGTTAAACAATCATCTGTGTAATGACATCAACATGTTAAGCATTATGAACTGTATCAAATCAGTTATATGTATTTAAAAAAAAATCTTCTCCTTATGTAACATTTTTTAACAATTTTTGCATCAATAACTGTAATGTATAATGTTGCTTATGTAGTTGGTAATGTATTTTTTTTTTTTTTTGTGCATTCGTGGCTAGGAAAACTTTATGCAGTGTCCAATCCATGCCTCGCCATTTGCATCACAATTGTGGTAGTGCTAATACGATGAAAGACTATATGGGGATCTCACTGTTAATTGTGCTGCTTGTTTGTGTCTGTGTCAGATCTAATTACTGTTTAGCTCTCACCTGCATATGTGCTAGACTAAGGGATCTAGGGATTGTGGGATATATAGTTTCTTCACATGAAGTGTCAGTTCTTAGGCTACAGCCAGAGGTCATACATTAACCTGTTCAGTGCTATTCTGTATGCCTCATGTTTGAACGCAAAATTAACCTTCTGACACCAGAATGTAAAATATTTACTCTACTATAGGCTGTGTGTACAGGGCAAGACATGACACCATGAAACTATATGATCCATGCACATCTTATGCAGGTGAAAAATCACAAGTTGCAGGTTGGAGGGTTTATAACGCCTTTAAGATTTAGGACCCCTGCCCTGGGCTGGATACATTTAGTTATATGGCTTTGCTGTAGCCAGCTGATCTTCAATATATCTTATAGGTCTGCTCATGTATTTCCTGAAACCTGGTGGTTGATTGTGCCTATCTGCTGATGAATAAATATTCCAGCAATAGAGTGGAAGGATCCATCACTGGGGTTATGAATGTTTCTGAATGTTTATTGGTCCCTATCCTATTCCTGGAACCTACAATTAAACCCAGGAATGGACATTAAATCCTTCCAGTGGTGGCTGGACAAGGGGATGTATCGTACTTGCGATTACTTCTCTGTTACAGGCCTGTTGTCATTGAAAAATTGTGTAAACAAATTGGATCTCCCAGACTCAGAAAAATGTAGGTTTTACCAAATCTCTCACTTTCTGTCTTCCATTTGGAAAAACAAACCCATTCCTCCAGACTTCACAGATTATGGGCGTTGGTGTGGACAGGCAACAGAGCAAAACGGTTGTATATCAATAATCTATGCGTCACTGTCCAAACCCTCCTCCAAATTCCCATACATGGAAGCATGGGAAAGAGACCTACAGGAATCCTGGGACCTGGAGGATTGGCATAAAGCGGTGTCTAGGGCCTTTAAAGGTATGCTGAACATCTCCTTAATAGAAGCCAACCTAAAGGTAATTACAAGATGGTATCTGTTTCCTTCCAGACTTGCTGCCATTTTCCCTTCATCCTCCCTTATGTTTCACGGAATGTCACACATTAGGCTCCTTGATACACGTATGGTGGGAATGCCCGAAAATTAGGAGATTTTGGAACAAAATGTTCAACCTTATTCGGAAAGTTTCAGGCCATTCTGTCCCAAATTCTCCCCAAGTAGCTCTGTTGAATGGCCACATTCCAAAAACCCCCAAACACACCCAAAAATGTATCTTCTTTGTGCTACTGGGAGCAAAGATTACTATCGCTAAGGCTTGGAAGCGACCCACGGTATCTTTCCTGGCAGCCAAGAGAAAGATCTTGTGGATTTTGACCCAAGAAAAAGTGGTCAGTTCTATCCTAGACACAGCTAAAAGATTTGAAGCAATATGGGAACCATGGGCCTGATACATGGGAACCTCTCTCAATCCCAGCATCAGAACAATATAAACAGGGTGGTTACCCTGGAATCTGGTACATATTCTTCCTCGCACTCTCTCCTACTTTTCATTTCTCTTTCTAAATTTTCTTGTTTCCAGCGCAAATTTGCTTTTTAAAAAAAGAAAATGGGGATATTTATTATAGCAAAAAGTACAAAATATTGGGGGTTATTTACGAAAGGCAAATCCACTTCCAAATCCAGTAAAAAGTCAAGTAATGACTAATGAGTCCAGGACTCAAAAAACATTTCATTTTTTAAATGCTTGCAGACCAGCCACCGCAGTTGGATAGCAGGCGTGTGCCGCGTGCCCGCCGCAAGCTCTGTGAGTCCGACTGCATGTCCCGTGGACTCAATGTCAGCAGGGATACCAGCGATACTCTCACGGAGAGGAAGAACGGGGAAATGCTAATGTAAACAAGCATTTCCCCGTTCTGCCTAGTGACAGGACACTGATCACAGCTCCCTGTAATCCTGAGTGGTGATTATTGTAATTTTTTTTTTATTGTAATTTTTTTTTTAACAAAAATATGTAGAAGAATACATATTGACCTAAACTGAGGAAAAAAATATATATATTTGTTGGGGATATTTATTATAGCAAAAAGGAAAAAATAATGATTTTTTTTCAAAATTGTCGCTCTTTTTTTGTTTATAGCACAAAAAATAAAAACTGCAGAGGTGATCAAATACCACCAACTGAAAGCTCTATTTTTGGGAAAAAAAGGACATCAATTTTGTTTGGTAGCCACGTCACACGACCGTGCAATTGTCAGGTAAAACGACACAGTGCCGAATCGCAAAAAGTGCTCTGGTCAGGAAGGGGGTAAATGCTTCCGGGGCTGAAGTGCTTAATGTAATTTTTCAGATTGACAATAAAAAATGTGATTCATCAGAAAATGTTCCATATTTTGTCAGGATGCTGCGGGAGGTTGGCAGTCAGGTTCGGCATGACAAGTCTGTAGCCTGCGCCTTTAGAAACAAGTCTCTAATGGAAACTCCCATAGGGAAGAAGAGAGACAGATTTCTAAAATGTGTGCTTCTGTATGAAGCTTGTAACTGGAATCACATAACTGTAACGTTACCTTAAATAAAATCAGCCGGTCAGTAAAAAAAAAAAGCCCAGCGGCCAGCACAAACAAGCAGTAACACAATATTCTGTAACATGCCTGCTTCCAGTAAAGTGGAGGGCTACAGATGTTTCCTGTTGAGTAATACGGACTACACACAGCAAAATAAGCACATTTAAATAAAGGAGCTGATAATTCCTCCGCCGGTCTCATGTTCTCTTCAGCTGCGTTTTTTTCCAACTGATATGAGTGACTGGGAAAACGAATATGACAGGAGGGTAGCGAGTTTCCGATTGTAACAGCTCCGGAGATTCATGAAGAATATTTGACAGCAGAAGCCATAATGACTTCCAGAGCGCTGACAGAAGTTCTTTAGTATCGGGAGAAAGTAATGCGCCCGCCGAGGACACAATAGAAGAATGGAGTGTGCAGGCTAAAGAGATTTTTAACCTGAAACACACGGAATTTGAATTATTGTAAAGCTGTCGGCGATTGCATTTTTCTTTTAACTAGCTGCCAAAAGTCTCTCTTCTGGCTTACGAATGAAAGGATTCGTTGGGTGAAGCAAATGGTGGCGGGTTTTTGGATTTTACATTATGCGTGGGATCTGTGTCAGAACCTTGAATCATAATTTATTAAGCAGGTCTCCGGGAAGAGCAGAATATTTCATGACAAATATGTAAAGTGGAAAGCTATGTGCCTGTGTCCATTTTTGTGGATATTTTTATCCTGCTGACTCTTCTCGCCGTTCTAGGTCACATGGTCAGTAAATAGTCACACAGAATATGTCATTCTGTTTAGCCAATCTTGAGGTTTCAAACTCAACTTCAGGCTTGGGGACAAAAAACGAAGGCTAAGTACTTATACCACACATGCACTGCTCTTAGTCAGTCGAGTTCCGACTAGGGATGGGCCCGGTGCTCGATGCGAACCCACGTTCGCATCGAGCACCGGGCGTTCGCTCGCTCGGCGAGCCCAGAACTATTTTGGCCGCTCGCATCACGTTCGTGTGATGCGAGCGGCCCCGCAATGCATTGCGGCCGGCGCGGCCGACGCAGTGCATTGCTGGCTGATGATTGGCCAAGCATGCACTGTGACCCCGCATGCTTGGCCAATCACAGCCCCGGAAACTCGAAGAGCCATAATTGGCTACAGGCAGGACGCCTGTAGCCAATTACAGCTCAGGGGCTGTAGTACACGCCCCCCCCTATAAAACGCCGCCACAGGACTTTCACGGCCCATTGGGTCACTCTATTGGCAGCTGGGAGGGATGCAGGACAAGGTGCAGTAGTGTTGGAGGTTGTTCCGCCACCACGCCTCCAAAACGCGACTACTGCTACTGGTTGTGACACACCTCTCTCCTCCACCCCCTCCTCTTCTTCTTCCTCCAGTGCTCTGTCCTTGGAACCAGCGGTGCTCCGTAGGCGTACAAGGGGCTACGCAAGTACGCAGGCAAAAAGATGCCATGCCGTGCTTGCGCTGGTGTGTTTGGGGGACAGGAGCCACACTGGGCCAGAGGTTCTGGCAGCTCTGCAGGGGCAGGCCGAGAGGTGGTTGACGCCACGTCAGCTTAAGCCAGGAATGGTCGTTTCTGACAATGGCACCAACCTCCTCTCCGCCCTGCGACAGGGGCAGCTCACCCATGTGCCCTGCATGGCTCACGTCCTCAACCTGGTGGTGCAGCGGTTCTTGGGCAGGTTCCCAGGCTTACAGGATGTCCTGAGGCAGGCCAGGAAAGTCTGTGTGCATTTCCGCCGATCTTATAATGCCAGTGCTCGGCTGACTGAGCTGCAAAAGGAGCTGAACCTGCCCAAGAACCGCCTAATATCTGACATGCCCACCAGGTGGAACTCAACGTTGGCCATGCTGCAGCGACTGCACACGCAGCAGAGGGCCATCAATGAGTACCTTTGCGACTACGGCACCAGGACAGGGTCAGGGGAGCTTGTTTTTTTTTCCCCACGTCAGTGGAGCATGATCAGGGATGCATGCACTGTCCTCTCACCATTTGAGGAGGCCACGAGGATGGTGAGCAGTGACAGTGCATGCATCAGTGACACTGTCCCTCTTGTCCACCTGTTGGAGCATACGCTGCGTGGGATAATGGACAGGGCACTTGAGGCAGAACAGAGGCAGGAAGAGGAGGACTTCCTTGCCTCTCAAGGCCCCCTTTATCCGGACAGTGTTCCTTCTGTCCCACCCATCACACAGGAAGAGGATGAGGAGGAGGAGGAGGAGGAGGAGGAGGAGGATTGTGTGAGCATGGAGGTGGAGCCTGGCACTCAGCATCAGCAGCAGCAGTCTTTTAGGGATGATGTACAGTCCCAACAAGCCAGTGGACTTGTACGTGGCTGGGAGGAGGTGGCTGGCGATCATGTCATCCTCAGTGACCCAGAAGACTCCGGACCGAATGCCTCAGCTAACCTACGCTGCATGGCCTCCCTGATCCTGCAAAGCCTGCGGAAGGATCCTCGTGTTCTTCGGATCAAGGAGAGGGACCATTACTGGCTGGCCACTCTCCTTGATCCGCGGTACAAGGGTAAGGTTGCGGACCTTATCTTGCCGTCGCAGAGGGAGCAGAGGATGAGACACCTCAGGGAGGCCTTGCAGAAAGGTCTGTGCAACGCGTTCCCAGAAACTGGGAGGCTACAAACTCCTGGTCCTGGGCGACGAGTTGCTGAGGCTTCGGTCAGTGGCAGAAGGAGCGGTGGGGAAGGTGGACGTCTGACCGATGCGTTCAGACAATTTTTTAGTCCGCAGCCCCAAGGTATGATCGGTTCCAGCAACCATCGCCAGCGTCTGATATACATGGTGCAGGAATACCTTGGGGCAAGGTCAGACTTGGACACCTTTCCCACCGAAAATCCTCTGGCTTACTGGGTCCTGAGGATGGATCACTGGCCAGAGCTTGCACAGTATGCAATTGAGCTACTGGCCTGTCCTGCCTCCAGCGTTCTTTCCGAACGCACATTCAGTGCTGCTGGAGGATTTGTGACTGATCATAGGGTGCGCCTGTCCACCGCCTCGGTTGATCGACTGACATTCATCAAAATGAATCAGTCTTGGATCACCACCAGCTACCAGGCACCTGAGGCGGATATAACCGAATAATTTTTAATGTCACATCCCTTCAAGACTGCCTATGCTGATGCTGAGTGACTGTCCTCTTATGTTCACTGACTATCCTCTTCCTCCTCCTCAATGATCCATGCCACCACACCAGTGCCTAAGGCACAATTTTTCAGCCCCTGTTTAACAGGGGCGTGTACTTACAATTTTTAAAAAAAATGCTTCGCAACACGTGTGACTGCTGTGCTCCAAGTACAGTCTCTGTGAGGGCCGTGTTGCAGTGTTGTGGCACCAGCACCAGTGCCTAAGGCACAATTTTTCAGCCCCTGTTTAACAGGGGCGGGTACTTACAATTTTTTAAAAAAATGCTTCGCAACACGTGTGACTGCTGTGCTCCAAGTACAGTCTCTGTGAGGGCCGTGTTGCAGTGTTGTGGCACCAGCACCAGTGCCTAAGGCACAATTTTTCAGCCCCTGTTTAACAGGGGCGGGTACTTACAATTTTTTAAAAAAATGCTTCGCAACATGTGTGACTGCTGTGCTCCAAGTACAGTCTCTGTGAGGGCCGGGTTGCAGTGTTGTGGCACCAGCACCAGTGCCTAAGGCACAATTTTTCAGCCCCTGTTTAACAGGGGCGTGTACTTACAATTTTTTAAAAAAATGCTTCGCAACACGTGTGACTGCTGTGCTCCAAGTACAGTATCTGTGAGGGCCGGGTTGCAGTGTTGTGGCACCAGCACCAGTGCCTAAGGCACAATTTTTCAGCCCCTGTTTAACAGGGGCGTGTACTTACAATTTTTAAAAAAAATGCTTCGCAACATGTGTGACTGCTGTGCTCCAAGTACAGTCTCTGTGAGGGGTTGCAGTGTTGTGGCACCAGCACCAGTGCCTAAGGCACAATTTTTCAGCCCCTGTTTAACAGGGGCGGGTAATTACAAATCTTGATCTAATAGTTCACAGCAGGGCCCATTCCTGCGCCCACCAAGAGTAACTATGAGGGCCTGCAGTCTTGTGGCAACACCGTCCACCACCACCGCCAAAGGCCCAATTTTTCTGCCCTGTTCATCAGGTGCTTGCAATTACAAATCTTGATCTAATAACTCACAGCAGGGCCCATTCCTGCGCCCACCAAGAGTAACTATGAGGGCCTACAGTCTTGTGGCAACACCGTCCACCACCACCGCCAAAGGCCCAATTTTTCTGCCCTGTTCATCAGGTGCTTGCAATTACAAATCTTGATCTAATAACTCACAGCAGGGCCCATTCCTGCGCCCACCAAGAGTAACTGTGAGAGCTTACAGTCTTGTGGCAAAACCGTCCACCACCACCCCCAATTTTTCTGCCCTGTTCAACAGGTGCATGCAATTACAAATCTTGATCTATTAACTCACAGCAGGGCCCATTCCTGTGCCCACCAGTCTTGTGGCTACACCAACATCTAATAGGGCAAATTTCTGCAGAGTATATACGCCAGGCCCCTACTTTCAAACATCCAACTTACAAACGACTCCTACTTGCAAATGGAAAGAGAAAACAGGAAGTGAGAGGAAATCTACCCCTAGGAAGGGAAATTCTATCCTGTTAGATTTAATTTGGGAAAAAGGTATCTCCTCTCTACTGATACTTTATCACCAATCCTTGTTTCAATTAAAACCCCACTTTTCCAAAAACATTTGTCATTGGGACGGAAAGTGAGGTGACATGTTCTGAACAGATGTGCAAAGACAGCAAATGTTACAGGGGTGATAACCCCTCCCTATGTTCTCCAAAAAGCTTAAAAATAGATTTTTTTGGGATGGAGCTACACTTCATAATGTACCTGTTCAGATTCTACTTAAGATCAAACCTAAAGCCGCAAGTGGTTTTAAATGGCTTCTTTTTTTCCTTTACAAATGTCATTTTGTGCAAGGACAGTTCTAAACACGGGAAACACATGCCACTTCACAGGCATACTTTAGACACCCCCCAGGTACCATATTTAAAGGAAAATTTCACTTTTTTTTTTTCACTTTATGCATCATTAAAATGACTGCTCCCGAAAAAACGTTAGTTTTTAAAAGTTCTTTTTGCATTGATATATGTCCCCTGGGGCAGGACCCGGGTCCCCAAACCTGTTTTATGACATTAACATGCATATTGGCCGTTGTAATTAGCACTTTTGATTTCGAACGTTCGCGTCCATTATAACGTATAGGGTTCGAAAATTCGCGCGAACTTTCGGTCCGTTCGAAGGTTCTGGTTCGAACCGAACCCGGGGGTGTTCGGCTCATCCCTAGTTCCGACTGACTTTTCGAATGAACGGACTTGGCCACACACAATCACACTAAATTCTGACGGATTCGAACGTGATGACGTACGACCGGACTAGAATAAGTAAGTTCATAGCCAGTAGCCATTACCTGCCCTAGCGCCGTTGTTTGTCCGTCGAACTAGCATACAGACGAGCAAATTTTTCTATAGAAACTGGGTCCGGCGGGAAAATTTGAAAAATGTTCTAAAGTCCGTCAGAATTTCCGATAGCAAAAGTCCGATGGAGCCCACACACGATTGAATTGTCCAACAGATTCGCTCCGTCGGACCTTTGCTGTCGAAAAGTCTGCTCGTGTGTATGCGGCATTAGGCTTCATCTTTTCCACTATTTATCCTCCCTTTTATTATCTTGATCTAATGCTATGCCTCCGGTCTTACCTCAACACTTTTATTTTTAAACTCTTATGCATAGCTCCCAACATTTTGAGATGGGAATGAGGGACACCTACTAGCAAACATATGTAGGTATATGACACGCCCCCTGTCACACCCTCTTAAAGGAGAATTAACCAAAAAAAAAAGGTTAATTAAATCCACAAGTGCTTTTTTTACCACTACTATTCCTTTATATTGGCGTTTAACATTTACAAATGCAGCAATTTAGAATTTGAATGAAAGGTTTAGCACTGGGAAACGCTTTTTGAAAGATAAAAAGTAGACATGTGCACACTGAAATATTTTGTTTCGGAATTTAGTTTTCGTTCGAAAAATTAATTTATTTAGTTACTCCCGAAATTAGTTTTTATTTATTTTGTTTCATTAAAAAATGCATTAGTCCGAAAATCCGAAATAATTAAGGTTGAATCTGTCATTGAAGGCTTATGGTGTCTGTTGAATGTTCTAAGAATATTCAACGGAGCAGCTAAACTGTACGACGCCGCAATCGTACATTTCCAGTCGAATGTTCCGCCTACAAGCTATAGTAGAATTCTTATGTTGTATGACACGAGTAATAATTATATTAAACGTGAGGGATGAGGCATAACATGTCCCTACCCCCACCACATATGGGATCATGAGAGACAATGTTTTTTATTAAAGTTATTAACCACTTACCCACTGGGCACTTAAACCCCCTTCCTAACCAGACCAATTTTCAGCTTTCAGTGCTCGCACACTTTGAATGACAATTACTCAGTCATGCAACACTGTACCCAAATTAATTTTTTGTCCTTTTTTTCACATAAATAGAGCTTTCTTTTGGTGGTATTTATTCACCGCTGAGGTCTTTATTTTTTGCGCTATAAATCAAAAGATACTGAAAATTCGGTGAAAAAAAAAAAAATTCTTTGTTTCTATTAAAATTTATTGCAGAGTATTGGCAGAGTATTGCACAGTGTTGGCAGAGTATTGTACAGTGTTGGCACAGTATTGCACAGTGGTGGCAGAGTATTGCACAATGGTGGCAGAGTATTGCACAGTGGTGGCAGTGTATTGCACACTGCTGGCAGAGTATTTTACAGTACTGTCACTGACCAGCGCTGTGGGCACTACTCATCCAGCCCACAGCGCTCGTCCCATCTCTCCCCCTCTCCGCTTCGGTACAGAGAGGGGAGGGAGGAACCGGCATCATGACGTGATGCCGGTTTGTGTACATGTGATCGCTCCGTCATTTGACAGAACGATCACGTGGTAAACGGCCGCTATCAGCGGCCGCTTACCGTGATCCGTGATGCGCTGGGTCCTCGGGACCTGGCAGTCATGGATGTTCCCGAGTGCGCGCTCCAGGTTCTGGGAGGACGTCCTACGAACGTCCACCCAGAATAAGCCGACCGCGCTGTAGCCGTCTTTCGGCTATGGCCCGGTCGGCATGTGGTTAATATTAAAAAAAAAATAAAAAAAAATAAATAAATAAATACTACTTACCTGAGATTGGTTAATGTAATGTCAGTTATCCAATAAACGGTCCTCTGGCACAAGCAGGTACCTATATAAGAATAGAGGATGCGTCATCACACAGGCAGAGGAAAGAAGACAACGGAAAATAAGCTTGTCCCACCCTTCCCCTCACTGTCATGGCCCTATATATGAGGTGTATGTTTCTTTATAAGTTGAGCTTTCCCGTTTCTGTTTTGCTGTCCCTTGGTCGAAAGGGGGATTTATGTTGGTTTTACAGTATTAGCTTGAGCTTATATAGCTGAGTATGTTATGTAATAATTTTAAGATATGATATAAATATTGATTATTCAAATTTTATATCTTAATGAGTAATTTACAATTTATTATTATACCTATAATAAAGGGCACGGCCTATTCAACCCACAGGTTATTGAGTCTTGTGTATTATTTTGTTAAAATATATAGAAGTTCTATCTATGATCCCATTATTAAATATTATTACTAGTCAACCAACATTAGAATTCTTCTATAGCCTATGGGCAGAGCATTTGACCATAAATGTCCGCTTGCGGCGACTGCTTCGTCAAATCTTTATATGGAATCTTTTCTCTCTATGTCGACTAATCTTGAACTAATAGAATTAGGTTAGAAACATTCAACCTTTTTTTGCTATTGTCTCTATAATGTCGAATATTTTCTCTCTATGTCGAATCTTTTCTCTCTATGCAGAATAATATTGAACTAATATAGAGCTAAGGTTAGGCACATTCAACCACAGGTTCGATGGACACAGATCGCTGTTGTCAGCATCATGTTGAATCTCCTATCTATATCGAACTGTTGTCACAACGAAAACGAAAATAAAGCATGTGTTTATGTCGGATCTTTCGGTTTTCGGATACTGCACGTTCGTTATTGTTTGTTAAAACGATAACAAAAATACCTGAAATTCGGACGAAAATGAATGCACATGTCTAATAAAAAGTGCATTTTATATACAACTATATAGATCAGACCAAAATGAGGGACAAATGAAGGGAAAAGAGGGACAGAGGGACATTGCTCCAAATCAGGAACAGTCCTTCGAAATCAGGGACAGTTGGGAGCTATGCTTATGGTTACGTTTCCCACAACACACCAATATGGGTGTTTTCTTTCCAGTATATTAGCTGTGAAATTAGCTTACTGTCTAACTTTTGATTTCCACGGATACCCTTGGGAATTAGCTATATTATGAACTATGCATATTATCAAACATTAATATCCCAGCTGATAACTGGATATCCTCTTCTATGCCTACTTTGGTTGTTGGTGCCAATGCCGTACCTCTGGTGTTACCGTCTCAGCTCCCAGGGATAACGTCTTCTACCGTGCCCTCTACCGTTGATATTACCAACAGTCGTACCCATATACTACAGACAGGTGAGAGTGTTTGGGACCTTTCAGGCTCCCTCTCTTTCTTCTGTGTGTTACATTCTTTTTTACTTTTATATAATTTTGGCAATTTTTATTATAGATACCCCCAAACTATGCATCTGCTCCTGACGAGTGGTAATGTAACCACGAAACGCGTAGAGATTTTCTATGATGCCACGTCACAGTTATAATTTCTAACATCTGTATCATATTTTAGTCTACTATAATGAACCAATCCCTCATTGTATTATGCCCATATGCTACCACTACAAGGTTTATTACTATGTATTTATGTCAAGACAATTGTTTTATAATATGAATTGTTCAGACTTAATCTATTGAGACTTATTATTATATTATACCATATTATCTATTTGCTACTATTGTACATGTGTATTAAATAACCATGCTTACATTGATTGGTTCATTTGACTTAGTAATGAGCTTAATTTCCATGCGTCCGGCCCCTTTCAGGACACCGGCTCATGGATTCCAATGCGGAGGCTCTAATAGGCTTCAATAAAGGGTGGGCTTGGGTTGCAGAGAGTGTGCTCCGAGCCCACCCAGGTGTATTACAACAGAGAATCAATATTCGCTGTTATAACACTGATCCTCCTCCCGGCCAATCAGGAAAAAGGTTTTGACACAGCACCAGTCACCTGATTGGCTGAAAGGACAGGCGATCCTATTGAATGCCTAGGAGGGAGGAGCCACATGACGGAAGTTGTCATGATGCAGCGAGGACACAGGAGCCGCTGTCTACCACCCATAGGAGCCCGCAACCCGCCCCCCGTAAGAGCCCGCAACCGCCCATTGGAGCCCACATCCAGCTACCTGTAGGAGCCAGCAACCCGCCCATAGGAGCCCACAACTTGCCGCCTGTAAGAGCCCACATCACGGCCACTGCCCGTCGCCTGTAGGAGCCCGCCTGCCTGCCACCTATGGAGTAAGTGCCGGGGTACGGGGGGTTCCGCCGACCAACCGGGGGGGGGTTGTTTGCCCCCTCCCAAAAAAATCCCACCAGCCATCACTGGTGGAATAGTTAGGATGTGTAGTTCCGCAACAGCTGGAGAGCCGTAGTTTGAAGATTCCTGATCAGTCTAGCATGTCTTGAAAAAAGGTGGTTTCTCATGTGCCTTGTATAATGCCCAAGAAATATTAGGAAAATACAAGTGGGTCATGGCACATCTACATTCCAAATTTGCTACTTAAGATGGCCATGCACTATGCAATCTGATTGGCCAATCTCTGTACAACTCGATATTTAGGAAAAATTGGTAATAGGAAGAAGCACTTGAACAATTAATTCAAAATATAGGAAATCAAACAGGCTCTTGCACTAAATCTAATTTATTTAAGATCTAACTGATTGCAGTGTATGGTCACCTTTAAAGATCAAGATCTGGAAATATGAATTTATTGGGTTTAGAAACACTTCTCTGCTCTTTGTAATGTATTGAAAGATTTGGGTAAAAAAAGAAAAAAACACATTTCAAAGATATTACAAGTGATAGGATTGAGAGTAGCATCAAAAGGGTTGATTAACTGAGTACTCCTACTAATTGCCTAACAAGAGACATCCAATGAGATGAAATTAACCAATTGTACTGGGAGTGCGCTATTATCAATGAGAAAACCGCAGTTACCCTAGCGCCAATTGCAGTTTACATATGCAGGTATTTATTATCGCTATTTGCACTTCACTGTGCGCCGGTTCGCACGTTCAATTAATGACTTTTTCAGTGCACCATTTAATGTATGAACTGGTGAAGTGCCTTCGTCTTAGTAAATCACTTAGTAATGTGTTATTAGAGAACCATTTCTAAATAATGCTGTTTTTGTTAAGCCAAAGGTGACTTAAACAGTCATTGTAATCATTCGATGAAGAAATTTCTTTTGTTTGTTCACTTTGCCACATTCAAATAGGAAAAAAATATAAAAGTCTTGTTTCGACCGATTCAAAATTTATCGATTTGAATGTTTCTAATCAGAAAAAAATCGGTGAATTCAAAGAAAATGCGAAAAAATTATAATTCCGACTACGAATTCTGAATACGAATCCCGAATATGAATTGAACGAATCAACCAAATTTAACAAAACAAAATAACTAGATTATTAAAATCTAAACAAAACAAAACACATTTTTTCCTCATGCACATGTCTACTCTGCATCATTACACTGTGAGTGCAGGGTGCCATGGTGACTCCTACCCTGGTCTCCTTTCCCAGTAGTTGCTTTGTAAAGAGAAACGCGTCGGGTGGAGCCAAGGATCAGACATACGGTACAGTCTGCATGAGCAGCTGAACATATTTATATCGATACACCGCTTTTTTTTACCTTTTTTAAGAAAAACATTTTTTGTATGCTGCAGTGTTGCTGTGTTTTTTACATACCCCTTTGGTTGTTGGCCATGTGTGGGCTTTTTAATAAAGAAACATTGATGTGTTAAAACCTATTGCACTATATATGTTTTTTTGCCCTATATGGTGGACGGAGGAAGTTTTTGGCGCACTCACAGCCAGTGAAGCAGGCGAGTAGTGTGGACAGAAAACAGCTGAGCACGAAGCAGGAGAGTGATCACCCTTGATTGGAGAGCAGATCGTCCTTGCTGTGGAAGAGAGTGGGATATCGCACGGTGTGGAGGGTTCATTCTTATATATGCCCATTTGATCCTTGGATCTGGTAAGCGGACATTTGGTCATTTTTATATATCGCTTGCAGGATTACATGTGGGGGCTGTATTAGAAGAAATAAAGCAAAGAAAAACTGTTGCCGTTCAGTTAAATTTTGCTTAATTTCCACCACTTGGGAAGGAATTCTTTGAAGTTTTTTTTTGCTTTGACCCTGCAGAACATATGGACTTATAACCATAGCCACCACTGATTCATATAATTGTGTCTTCATACACTGTGGACATTTGTTTAATTTATTCACATAACACTGCTTGTTTATTTATTTATGGATTCAGTCATTGGGTGATTTAATATTTTTCCCCTTAGGGTATGAACGACACTATTTGTCACTTATATTATTTATTGATTTGTTGGTAACATTTGATGGTCTATTTATTTATATCATTCAACTAAACCTCACCTAGGTTGCGCAATTGAAGCTCTTTTTCACTTACACTTAACCCCATATTCAGTTTTTTTTAGTTGCAGCACCTGGCAATGTTTTATCACCTTTGAGTGTTTTTTCAGGTGGAGTTTATATACTCCATATAATTTTTTTCACAAACTTTTGTACGTTGTTGCACATTGTGTTTATTTGAGGTCATTTGTACCTCGTTAATCAATTATTACCAGTTAGCGCAGATTTTCCCTTTTAAACAACATTCCTTCTGAGTGCATGTGGCTGTGATGTCACTGGCTGCATGTAATGTAAATATCTCCTAAATGGTACTACCTATAGGTAAATGTCTGAAGAGGAAGTTTAATTCCTCTTTAAAGGAGAAGTATGGGATTTAAAAAAAATATACATCCATATTCAACACCATACTGCAGCATCTGTGTAGTCAGCTCTAAGATTGAGTCCTGAGCAGTCACATGACCACTGATCGCTCAGCTCTCTGTCTGCTCCAAGCAGAAAGCAGTGACTAATTACAAATACGACAATATTGTAAGAATGCTTCCCGAGCCTGGAGGGGCTCTTTCCCATCAGGTGATAGAAGGCAAACAATTAACTGACTCTAGGCCACAGGAAGACAAATGTAAGTGCAATCCTGTGACCCACAAAAAAGTTTTGGCTAGGCTTCTCTTTTAATTGGGTCTAAGCAGTACTCTGAAAACTTTTGCTTATAAAAAGAATACTATTAAACTTTCTGTGCCTTGAGCCTCATAGCATTTTATCTACAGTGTGAGATCTAAGACAATGCTCCTTGCTGGAGAGAAAGATGTATTTGAGGACCTGCAGTGCAAGTATCTCCCTGCTTTTGCCACATTCATTCATTCTGTGGATTAAAGCTTGCCATGCCCTGTATGGGCAAAGCCCAGCCTCTCTTTAGGAGATAGGTACACCCCCTTTCCCTTTAAAGCACAGATAGAAAGATAGATAGATAGATAGATAGATAGATAGATAGATAGATAGATAGATAGATAGATAGATAGATAGATAGATAGATAGATAGATAGATAGATAGATAGATAGATAGACAGACAGACAGACAGATAGATAGATAGATAGATAGATAGATAGATAGATAGATAGATAGATAGATTTAAAAAGGTAAAACAAATGGACAGATTGACTGATTGACTGATGCATTACTCCTAACTCTTCGGCTATGCCTCCTTTGGAACCAAGCCTCTAAATTGAAGGACAGTTAATGTGCCATTAATTCAATAATTAATTGTGCCTCCCGTGTACATGCACGGGAGTGAAGCCATCATGGCTAAGACATTCAAACAGCCAGAGTCTGCAAACCCGGAAGAAAGACCAGATGAAAATAGAAGCCCTGTCAGCTGTTACAGCACACCTTGGGTTGCTACCCTTTCTTCAAGCCGAACCCGGACACTTCAGTGGCCTGGGACACCTTTGGGTGCCCCAAGCAGAGTAGTAAAGCGTATAGCATGCCACCTCGAACAGTGGGTGTGGCCAAATTGCTCTTGCTAACATCATTGCCCTTCCCCCCAATAATGCCGAACCTGCCCCCAGACAGCCGCCCACCGCTCCCGGACGGCAACAGATTTGTGTGTGACTATCTTGGTTACTTGGGGAGCCACAGCCCGGTCTGAATAATGTGTCTGGATTTCAGTCTATCTGAAACCTGGACACATGATTCAAAACCCGGACCCTCTGGGGGAATCCTGGACAGGTGACAACCCTAAGCACGAAGCTGAAGGGCTCAGTTTTTCAGGTAAGTTTTTCACAATGTGCTAGTAGGCGATGCTACTAGCATGTTATGCCATTAACTTGCAGGGGGAACAGATTTTTTATTTTTTTTTAAGATGACTTTACTAACACTTTAAACCTTTTTTCCATCCTCTACATTTTTGCATTTTTAATTTTCAAAATCCAGTATTAGGAAAAGTAATATTGGGAAAAAAAAACTGGGTGTTAACCAATCTTTTTTTGCATATTCACTCTTCATGACCTAAGTACCTAAGACGTGTCAGGGGTGTGCCCTTATCTTTTAGTCTGTGTAATAAAAGGTGTCCCTCTTTCTCATCTCAGAAGTCTGGAAGTCAGGTATGAGAATATATGATAGAAAATATGAGTAGCTTCAATGTCTACAAAAAAAAAAAAAAGGAAGAGCAAAAAAAATATTTATATATATATAGTGAAAATCTGCAACTTTGTATAAAGTACTTTTGAAGGAGAAAAGGTGTGTGTCAGCATACCCCATTGCTGTTTTTGTTTAGCGAGAATAATTGGCAGCCAGCTTGACAATATAATCAATGCGTGTACTTTAGACCTGCAATTCCTAAAAGGCAAAACTCGCTAGAAATCCATGATGTTGTTTTTGTTGTTGGGGGTGAAGGGATGTGTTGGGATTTAAAAAAAAGAAGAGTATTGAAACAATGGCTAGTTTTATTTCGAAGAATGAAGGAGTAATTACAGGTGTTTGATGGTCTAATTCCTTCTTCAGAAATGGGCGTTAGGCATCTACAGGAATGTCATCGCTTTCAAGTTAACAGCTTTACCGTCCTCTGATATTGCAGACAGCAAATAGAATTCTCTTTGCAGTTTAGCTGGCTGTCCTACCATTAAAATTATGAAGCAGACTCTCTTTCCAGGCTGTTGTTCTTCACGCCGTTAAGACATTCACCTATCTTGGATGAATTCGTAATCGCTGTTTGACCTTGAGGTGCTTATCAAAATATCTGCTTGGATGGGTCAACACACTGGCTTGCCTGAGTGAGTTCTTTAAAAATGGATTTTACAATCCCTTTAGCAAATTGGATTTATGCAGGTGATTTTCCATACATCTGATCTATAACCCGAATGCGGAGAAAACACACTGAGCTGGCATTGGGACAGGCTTGACTAACCTTCCGGTAGACGGGAACAGATCCCGATGGCTCTCATCAAAAAAGAAAGGAGACTTGCAATTGATGTCATTATCTGAGAGGCGAGGGAAGGCTGTTGTCTATTTCAGTCTTATTATTATTATTATGAGTCACTGCTGCTGCATCATTTTGTGCTATAGTAGGTATCCGCTACTGAAAATATTGATTGGTAACAAATAATATAAAGAACAATGGGATGCAGAAAGAAATTACCAATATTTGAGAAAACAGATGAAGTAAAAAGTCAAGTAATGACTAATGAGTCAAGGACTCAAAAAACATTTCATTTTTTAAAAAGGTTCATAATAAAAGAGAACAGTAAATATTAGGGATGCAACGATATCATTTTTTTAACGAGTACCGATACTTTTTTTTTAAGTACTCACTGATACCAGTTACCAATACCTACCGCAACTGTTCTGTTTGTGCTTCAGCTGTCAGCAACGGTAGAAAGTATTGAAAAGCTATTTAAAAAACTCTTTTTTTTTGCGCTTTTTTTAATGTGAAACGTGTAAATATATATTAAACGTGTAAAAATATTAAGGAACAAAGCAAACAAACTTCAGGTACGTAGCTAGCGTAGGCAGTAAATGCCGTTATCGGGGTCTGCGAGCGGGGGCTTATCGGAATCTGGGAGCCCCCTTTAATAACCCTACCCATTCACCTAAGGTGTAAAATGTAAAGTAAAAAAAAAAACACCCACACTTTTGAAAAAATATTTTATTGCACTGCTCCGGGGGTCTTCTTCCGTCTTGGGGGTCTTCTCGCCGGACTCCTCCGCCATTTACCAAGCTCTTTTACCGAGCGGAGAAGTCCGGCTACCTTCTTCGTCAACGCCGCCGTCGTCTGGGGGTCTCGATCCGCCTTCGGGGGTCTTCCGAGGTCTTCCGGGGGTCTCTTCTGTTCTTGCGGCGGTCGTCGTCTTCCGCGCCGCTGGCGCCGCCTTCTTCTTCTTGTCCTTCTTCTTGTTCTTCTTGTTCTTCTTCAGATGTTGACCCGCCGCTGTCTCTGCCCGGAATGCCAGAACCGCGCTGCGCTGGGACTTATATAGCGACATGGGGACAGGGTCACATGCTCATGTCACATGGTGACCCCGCCCCCTTGCAATGTCACAGTCCCGGAGGATGCTGGGACTGTGACATCACAAGGGGGCGGGGTCACCATGTGACATGAGCATGTGACCCTGTCCCCATGTCCCTATATAAGTCCCAGCGCAGCGCAGTTCTGGCATTCCGGGCAGAGACAGCGACGGGTCAACATCGGAAGAAGAACAAGAAGAAGGACAAGAAGAAGAAGGCGGCGCTGGCGGCGCGGAAGACGACGACCACCGCAAGAACAGAAGAGACCCCCGGAAGACCCCCGAAGGCGGATCGAGACCCCCAGACGACGACGGCGACGACGAAGAAGGTAGCCGGACTTCTCCGCTCGGTAAAAGAGCTTGGTAAATGGCGGAGGAGTCCGGCGAGAAGACCCCCAAGACGAAAGAAGACCCCCGGAGCAGTGCAATAAATTTTTTTTTCAAAAGTGTGTGTGTTTTTGTACTTTACATTTTACACCTTAGGTGAATGGGTAGGGGTACATCGTACCCCATACTCATTCACATAGGGTGGGGGGCCGGTATCTGGGGGCCCCCTTATTAAAGGGGGCTCCCAGATTCCGATAAGCCCCCGCCCGCAGACCCCGATAACCAACGGCCAGGGTTGTCGGGAAGAGGCCCTTGTCCTCATCAACATGGGGACAAGGTGCTTTGGGGTGGGGGGGCTGCACGGCCCCCCTTTCCCCAGGGCACCCCCCATGTTGAGGACACGCGGCCTGGTACGGCTCAGGAGGGGGGGGGCGCTCGTTCGTCCCCACCCCTTTCCTGGCCTGCCAGGCTGCGTGCTCGGATGAGGGTCTGACATGGATTTGGGGGGAACCCCCATGCCGTTTTTCGTCCCTTTAAATCCATGCCAGCTTACGGAGCTAGCGCGGCGGCATTTACTGCCTACGCTAGCTACGTAACCTGAAGTCACGTGCTAAATGAACGGACTTGCCGACGAGCGGCAAGTCCGTTCATTTAAAAAGTCCGGCGGAATAGCCTACTAACGGCGGGATTGTCCGCCGGACTGCCAAGTCCAGCGGATAGTTTTAAAACAAAACTTAAAACTTTGGTCCGCCGGACTTTGGCGCCAAAAAGTCCGCCGACGCCCACACACGAGGGGATTGTCCGCTGGACTTGAGTCCAGAGGATAATCCCGCGGGATTGTCCCTTCGTGTGTACGCCGCATTAGATGTACTGATATTATTACTGTTTAAAGTGTGCCTTGTTTAGGATAATGGGATCAAGCGCTTATCTAATTTTGTGTGGTATATATTCTGAGTGAGTTTACAATAAAGCCAGTTCCAGTTTGCACCTAAAGCCCCATACACACGGTCGGATTTTCCGATGGATTCTGTCCTATCTGACAATTTTTTGAAAATGAGCTGAGTTGCTGAAAACTAGAAATATAGCGCCACATCCCTTACATCAAGTCAAAAACAGAAATGGGACTTTTAAGGCGCAAAAATACAAAAAGATTACATTGATAGAAAAAAGTTTTATTGAATTTCACAATATAACTTGATATTGCATAATTGACATCAAATGTCCATGAAAACGTTTTTTAAAAACCATACATCGCTAAACAGAGATGAACTTTTCATTTATTGCTCTTTTTCTCAACATGTTTCACCCGAACTTGGGCTTCCTCAGGAGAGTTAGATAATGTCAATTAATATTTACTAGAATAGAAAAAATACAGTCAAAACATTGAAATACACAACAATTTACACTGTTTTAATAAGATAATGTAGAAATGAACATCACATAATTGAAAAGTGGGTGGAGCTAATAGGCTCAAATGCTGACCTGAAAGTCCCGGGAGAGGGCTCTGCAGTCCACAAAAATGTTGAATACATGGGATTGTATCGAGTGCATCATAGAGAGGGAAATAGTGTCCAAAACTATATCAGTTTGGTAATCCATCTATGGGGTACATTAATATAGATACTAAATTTGTTAAGATATTGAAGAGAGAATATATAAGTGTATATTATCCGAAAGAATGGAAAAACCCACCTGGATAATGATTCCTTGGAAAGGTAATAGGAGCATATAAAGGAGCATACAAACAAAGTGCTCATAACTGCCAAAAGGAAATCCAAGTTTGAATCTATAAGAAATTTTAAAGGGAAAAGTCCTTTATCCATCTGGGAAGTTTTATACAGATATGGTTGCCATCAGTAAACCGCAAACTGGTCATCATATGCCAGGTATATATTTACCTATGTTGAGGGTCTGCATCAACTCAGGGTGCCAGCCAGGACAGATAACTATCCAGAAAATAGGGAGGCCAGAGTGAGGTACCTAGAACCCCTTTAGATAGAGCAAAAACGAGGGGGCATTTTAGTGACCAGTAGCCGGACAAAAAACGGATGGCAAATAATCTGCTAAGTCTCTTACCTTTAACAAGTGTTGTTTGGGGAATAAACCTCCGCTGAGCTGCACAAGTGAAGAGCTCAAACAAATCCCCTTAAATAACCCTCTCCACCTGCCGTTTTGGCGCCAAAATCTCGGCGCCAAATGGTCAGGTGAGGACATGTGATGTCACTGCAGAAGCGCCAGACGCACAGGAAGTGACAGCCGTGAAACAGGAAGTGCCATCCACAACAGGAAGCCAGAACAGCTGACCTCTGTGCTGATAGCAAATTGAATCACAGGATGTAAAGCCACATCTGAAAGACTGTCAGCAAGGGAGTAAAAAAGGGAAATGGACTGACAATTGCCAGTGCATGTCAGTGAAGGGATATTTGAAATATCCCTAGACTGAAAGTGATCAGTATGTAGGAATGTTTTTGGGTCACAACA
Organism: Lithobates sylvaticus; assembly: GCA_028564925.1. Classification (NCBI taxonomy): domain Eukaryota; kingdom Metazoa; phylum Chordata; class Amphibia; order Anura; family Ranidae; genus Lithobates; species Lithobates sylvaticus. The sequence continues at coordinate 35,455,993 of CM053031.1, forward strand.
CAGATCCATATATACTACCTCTGTTATCTTAGGAACATATAAATGTAGCCAAGATAACAGCCGCAGTCTAGCGCAAGCGCTTTAACCCTTTGGTGACTGAAACGGCGCAAATTAGGAGAAAAATAGACGGATGAGGTCTAAAGACTCCAAAAATAACGCCTCACGTGTCCATATGAGGCACTCAAACCCCATTTCAAAACATTTTGCTACAAATGTATATAAGGCTGCAAATATTGCTCCTTAAAGGGACCAGAACCAAAAGTGGTTGATACTGATTAAATACAGATACACTGGAGCAGTGGAACTGACCAAAGAGCTCTCCACCACGATCAATAGGCCAGCAAGCACCACACCAGACAAAAAAGGCGATGAACATCTGAATAATAATAAAATACAGTACAAGGGGGTGAATAAACAGAATACACATAATAATAAACATATTTAGGTGAAAACCAGTAGTGTTCTCAGAAAAGGAGTGACAATGGCGACCTACCCCTATAAAAAGGGTTTGAAGCTCAGAGATTCATTCAAGCCAGGATGCACAGTGGCTCTAAGGTTATGAATCCATTTTGACTCTCTCTGTAAGAGAGTTTTGTCAATATCACCTCCGCGATTGAAGTCTGGTACATATTCTAGCGCAAAAAACTTCATCTGTGAGATATCGTATGAATGATAGAGCCCCATATGTCGACTAATGGGGGTCTCCATTTTTTTCTTCTTGATAAGGGATACATGATCTCTAATTCTATGGAAGAAAGGTCGTTTAGTTTTCCCTACATAGAAAGCCTGACAAGTACATGTCATAAGGTAAACAACTCCAATAGTCTTACATGTTGCATAAAAGTTGGGCTTAAAGGTTTGACCAGAGGGCAGCATTATTTCAGTCGAATTGTTCAGTAAATCACAGAATTCACATTTTCCACAGGGGGAAGTACCTTTTCTATGTGTTTTTATTCTTGAGGTAAGGTGGCTATGAACTAAACGATCTTTCAAAGAGGTAGATTTGCGGTAGGTAATTTGTGGGTGAGCTCCCACATATTTTGAGAGGACATCATCTGTAGAAAGAAGATGCCAATATTTTTCAAAGATATGGCGTACTTTTTTGTGTTCACCAACAAAAGTGGTGATTACGCGGACTTTGGATTGAGATTTATATGGCTTCACTTGGTGGATTAATTGATGTCTATCCTTCTGTTTTGCTCTATTGTATGAACGCTTAAGGCAATTTTTACTATAGCCTCGTTCTAAGAGACGGGTTTGCAACGCTTTGGCTTCTAATTCAAAATCAGCCTCTTTGCTACAATTTCTTTTTAATCTTAAATACTGACTGAATGGTATGCTCTGGACAAGGGACGCGGGATGAGAACTGTCAGCATGAAGAATAGTATTGCCTGCAGAAGGCTTTCTGTAAAGAGAGGAACCAATAGTTTTATCCTCATTTACATAGATCTTGATATCCAAGAAATTTACAGTAACTTGATCACAGGTCATCGTAAACTTGAGATTGTAGGAATTAGTTTCAAGACACAGTAAAAATTGCGACAGCTCATCCCGAGTTCCAGTCCAGACAATAAAGATATCATCAATAAATCTTTTCCAGATCAAAATATTCTCAAAGAAATGGCTGAACTGAATGGCCGAGAGTATCTTGGCTACATTTATATGTTCCTAAGATAACAGAGGTAGTATATATGGATCTGTGTTGTGACCCAAAAACATTCCTACATACTGATCACTTTCAGTCTAGGGATATTTCAAATATCCCTTCACTGACATGCACTGGCAATTGTCAGTCCATTTCCCTTTTTTACTCCCTTGCTGACAGTCTTTCAGATGTGGCTTTACATCCTGTGATTCAATTTGCTATCAGCACAGAGGTCAGCTGTTCTGGCTTCCTGTTGTGGATGGCACTTCCTGTTTCACGGCTGTCCCTTCCTGTGCGTCTGGCGCTCCTGCAGTGACATCACATGTCCTCACCTGACCATTTGGCGCCGAGATTTTGGCGCCAAAACGGCAGGTGGAGAGGGTTATTTAAGGGGATTTGTTTGAGCTCTTCACTTGTGCAGCTCAGCGGAGGTTTATTCCCCAAACAACACTTGTTAAAGGTAAGAGACTTAGCAGATTATTTGCCATCCGTTTTTTGTCCGGCTACTGGTCACTAAAATGCCCCCTCGTTTTTGCTCTATCTAAAGGGGTTCTAGGTACCTCACTCTGGCCTCCCTATTTTCTGGATAGTTATCTGTCCTGGCTGGCACCCTGAGTTGATGCAGACCCTCAACATAGGTAAATATATACCTGGCATATGATGACCAGTTTGCGGTTTACTGATGGCAACCATATCTGTATAAAACTTCCCAGATGGATAAAGGACTTTTCCCTTTAAAATTTCTTATAGATTCAAACTTGGATTTCCTTTTGGCAGTTATGAGCACTTTGTTTGTATGCTCCTTTATATGCTCCTATTACCTTTCCAAGGAATCATTATCCAGGTGGGTTTTTCCATTCTTTCGGATAATATACACTTATATATTCTCTCTTCAATATCTTAACAAATTTAGTATCTATATTAATGTACCCCATAGATGGATTACCAAACTGATATAGTTTTGGACACTATTTCCCTCTCTATGATGCACTCGATACAATCCCATGTATTCAACATTTTTGTGGACTGCAGAGCCCTCTCCCGGGACTTTCAGGTCAGCATTTGAGCCTATTAGCTCCACCCACTTTTCAATTATGTGATGTTCATTTCTACATTATCTTATTAAAACAGTGTAAATTGTTGTGTATTTCAATGTTTTGACTGTATTTTTTCTATTCTAGTAAATATTAATTGACATTATCTAACTCTCCTGAGGAAGCCCAAGTTCGGGTGAAACATGTTGAGAAAAAGAGCAATAAATGAAAAGTTCATCTCTGTTTAGCGATGTATGGTTTTTAAAAAACGTTTTCATGGACATTTGATGTCAATTATGCAATATCAAGTTATATTGTGAAATTCAATAAAACTTTTTTCTATCAATGTAATCTTTTTGTATTTTTGCGCCTTAAAAGTCCCATTTCTGTTCTTTGAACAAAATTTTGTCCTATCTGACAATGTTGTCGGAAAATCCGACCGTGTGTAGGCACCATCGGACAGTGTACCTCGGATTGTCCGACGGACAAAGTCGTATCTCCTGCTGGATAGATTTTCTGACAACAAAGTCCGATCACACCAAATCCGACCATGTGTAGCGTAGTCCGTCGGACAAAGTGCTACGCATGCTCAGAAGAAATTCTGTGACGGAAGCGCTCGGTCAGGTAAAACTACCTTTCCTAATCGACACAGCACATTCGTCACGCTGCAATGTTAAAATGTCTTTAATGCAGCGCATTCTCTTTTTCTTTACAATGCAAGAAGAATGACATGTTTTAGCTGCTCCTATTCACCCGCACTTCTCCCAAACTTAGTTCTTTATTACTTTACATGATTTCTAGACTACATGTTTATTTTTACTCAGATCGGAAAAGAATCTTTGTTATATTTTTTGGGGGATTTGTCCTTTTTTTTTTTTTTTGGAATACATATTTTAAGGAGATTTTTTATTTTTTTTGGAGGTGGGTTGTGTGTCTCAACTTAGCGAAACAACATTATTAACATTTCTATTTGTTGCTTAAATTTACTAGGAGATTGTTTGTTGTTGGTGCCCCTTGTTAATTATACTTTATGATTAGTGAAATGTACCAGCCTACTCACAAATAAACTGTCATTGTAGAAAAGTAAAACACATAGGCAATGATTATTTCAAATCAAAAATACCTTTATTTAGGTCTCAGCAACAAACCAAAGAGGAACGCAGCGATGAAGAAACTTGGGGAATTTGCAAAGCCTTGGACCCCCACGGCAACCATCATTTTTGAAGCGTCTAAAATTGGGGGCCTGAGGAGTACCTATCTAAATAATAAGGGAGTGCTATCTGGTCCTGAAGTCCAAAACATCCGGAACTGCAGCAGATGCCATCTAGGTCCCCAGGCTCTGGTCCTACGAGAGGCTCCATCTTCTCTCAGACCAGACTGAATCCAGGTCGTCACTCTCAGGTCTTCCTTCCACGCTTCCTTGCACGCTGTGGCTGTGTTGCTGGTGGGGTGGCAGAAGGAGGAGGAGGAGGCGGAGCATGGTCACTATGACAAACATGTGTGAGTGGGGTCACCCCCCCAGCCATCCCCTTATTTAGGACTTTGAGGATGACATCCTCACACATGATGCGTTGCCCCACCTCCATACCCATCATTTTCGTGACAACCACGGAGCCAAAGGTCTCCTCGTCGGTGGGTGTGGCATGTAGGGAGGCTGAAGCCTCTCTGATCATCCGGAGCGCTGACTCTCCCGCCTCACCCCCCCTTCTCGCCCTTTTGTAGGGAAGGCGGAGGGGAGGGATTTGGGAGTCAGTCAGGCTCCTAGGCCTACCCCCCTCTTGGCTGCCACTACCCACCTCTTGGCTGCCACTAACCCCTTCCTCCTCCTGACTGCCACATTCCACAGCCACCTCCTGGCTGAGGTCTTCCTGTGTATGAAAAAGGGACATAGTTTCAGTTATTTGTTCATCAAACACACACAATTTTCAGCTAGTGACTGTTGCAAAATGGTTACAAATAGAAAACCATACAATTCTCAGCCCTGCAGTTTATATTCTGGCCCCAAATGTCTACAACACTACTGTCAGTTGATATGTCAAACACGTTAGGAACTAAGCAATTGGGGATCCTGAATTAACTGAACATCATTTATTTTTCACAAAATTGGTTCCCAAACTACTATACCTGCCACAAGCTGGGCTCCTCCACATCTTCCAGACTGGAAGGCCCAGGTTGCTCCTCGGAAGCCTCATCAGGGGTGGCCTGCGCGCAAGGAAGCGTGGAAGGAGGAGGCGAGAGTGGCTCCGTGACATCAGTCTGGTCTTTGAGAAAATGGAGCCTGTCATAGTACCAGAGCTTGGGGGCATAGACCTGATCTGCTGCAGCTCCAGATTCTAGGGACTTCAGGACCTTCTTGCGCTCCCTGATATACGCACTCCTCAGGCTGCCAATTTTATTTCTTATCTTACCAACAGTTGCCGTGGGGAACCTTGGCTTTACAAATTTCACAAGTGTCAGCGGGGCTGCGTACCTCTTTGCTTTGTGGCCGTAATGGGGGTGTTTGGCCTGCCATAAAAGGGGAATTTCCCTGTATTTATCAATGAAGAGGGGGAGAAAACTCATGTCGTTGAATCCCTGCATAATCTCTGCAAGACACAACACCACACAAAACACTATAAATAATGTCCGGCAAAACTCTCCTAATCTTCTCCAGAAAGAAGCCTCAAGGTCTAATCTGTCTAGGCTAGTTATGTACCAACGTCAAATTGTACCTTCGTTATAGCGATCGTCTCGTGCGTGAGCTTTCTCTCCCCTCGTCTCACAGATCGTGGCTACGACACAGGCGTGTGACGTTTTATATACAGTGTGCATGCGTCAAACTCCGCCCGGCCCTGACGATCTTTCTCGGCTATTCCCCACCCCTTCTCTTTACGGCGCAGTGGGGAGAGCACATGGCGGGGACACAGCAGGTGTGCCCGAAATATTGCAGCAACGAGGAGGAGGACGAGGAAAGGCCGGAGGCAGAAACGTCCCGATCCCGGAGCCTGAAATTCAAGGCCTCCAATATGTCATTTGGAGAAATGTTGGAGATGGTGGACATATTAAAGAGGAGCGACTATGATGGGAAGTATGGGCCTTATCTCAACCCCAATGTCCGCAAGGCCAAGATCATGTCTAAAGTTGTGAGGAGGCTGTACAATCATTTTGGGGTACAACGCCCGATCCAAGGAGCAACTGAGGAAACGCTGGTCAGACCTGAAACTGAGGGAGCCCGATCAGTACAGAAAGATCAAGCGAGTTCTTCAAAAAAGTAAGTAGTAGTGTTTTTTGTTGGATTTTTGGCTTGCATACTGCTCCATGTGTTTGTATTTTTACAAAGTTGTACATTAGAAAATGGCCACTTTCATGTTCGTCTGTGCATTCGATCGTACTCAACCTCGATCTTTCTGCCACTGTCATGTTCGTGTGTGTCCATTCGATCGTACTCAAGCTCGATCGTTCGGCCACTTATAATACGATGTTTGGTGTTTTTTTGGGGGAAAGGAAGTTTGTTCTCACTAGAAATGTCATCAAGAATGTAAAGCCAATTTATTCAATGTAAAGGAGAGGTCACCCAGTAGCTGTTTACCCATCTGGACTGTAGAGCACTAGTGCTCGGACACCCAAACCCACTTTTAATTATGCTTTTCCACACATGTGCTCCAGTGGATACTAGAGGGGGGTCTCCATCAGACAAACTTCTACCAAAAAGCTAGTACGTTTAGCACCTTTACAAAGTGACTACATTCATGTTGGTGTCATTTGTAACTGGGCAAACAAAAATATTGTCCCTCACTTTCAAGCAATGTTTGACATTTCCTATTTCTGCCCTCAATAGATTGTGTTGCTAAATCTTCCTTTTGTACCTTCTCATAGGGGAGCGAAAACTCGTGACGTCTGAGGAAACCACAAAACCAACACCTCCCAAAGAAGGGGAAAGACCAGAAGCAGAGGAGGAGGAGGAGGAAGGAGAGATCATAGAAATTGGAGAACTTGTCACCACAACAGGTGAGTGTGGGAGAACACAGCTACTGGTAAGCTAATCAATGTATGCCTGCCTCATTTCCACAACACCTTTTTTTGTTTTTTGGCTGTTTTTAGGTGACGTGGATGTTGTGGAAGAAGAATCGCACTTTACCACAGAGAGTGCCCACGTACTCATCGGGGAGATAATGGTCTGCAATCGAGATCTAGATTACATAAAGCAAAACATCAATGATGTTCAACAAAAATTGAAGAACATCATTGATGTTTTAGGAAAAATCTGAAAACGCACCAAGTAATTAACACACATTTGTGGCTGTTTCTGAACACATTTGCAACTTACTTAGGAACTGTGTGAAATTTGGAACATGCACACATTGTGTCCACATGTGCTAGCTCCCATCATGGTGGATGAATGACAACGTTTTTTTGGGGGTGCAACCACTTTCCGAACTACTAAAGTGGTTGTGGTGAAGGGGTTGCACCCCCAAAAAACGGCCATTCATCCCCATGATGGAAAATGGCACTTTTGAAGATTCTAGGCATGTGTTTTACCATCTAATGACCATTTTCAGACCAAAATTGTGTGCATGTTCTAAATTTCAACTTTCCAGGGGTGACTCCCCATGTGATGAAGGCAAGATCAAACACACTTTTAACATATAGTCATGTCTGATCTTGTCTTCACTTTACAAAGTTGAACTTTCCTAGTTCCTATGTTCTGTTTTGCTCCATGCCTTGTTTTACCCAATGCAGAATGTTTGTAAACAATGTTGTCAAGAACCAAGATCTTGTCAGTTTGGGCAAGAAGTTTGTAAATGCACTTGTGAATGTGTTGCAAGTAAACTTTTTTTATTTTCTAAATGTGTGGCTTCCTTATTTAAAAATAAAAAAAACATTATGTATGTCAACTGTAAAGGATTTGGGGGGCAATGGGTGTTATTTACTAAAGGCAAGTCCAGTTTGCACTGCAAGTTTCTTTTCCAGGGCACTTTTGCACTGCACTTGTAGAGCATAGTAGATTTGACTTATGTAAATGACACCCACAGTGATTTGTTTGAAAACACGTAGCACACCATTTTTGTTAATACACACATTTCTGTCATGGTGATGAAAAGGAGTATTTTGGGTGTCAGTTATGCACTACAAACCTTCTCTAGACCAAAGATTAGGTATCAAACACACAACATGAGAAGAATCTTTTTGGGAAGAAGAGACTGTTACCTCCTTTTGCCCAGAAAGTGCATTCCCACTGTTGAAGCTAAAGGGCAAAATTGTATATCTCAAAGAAGCAATAATACGGAAATGACAAGAAATCCTAGGTTTGTTTAAAAAATATATTTATTAAAAAATGCCTCTCACACATCGTCAGGCAGAGCAATGGCCCCCCTACCCACAAAGTAGTCCATATATTGCTCGCGGACCGCGCGGGCATTTTGAGGGGGCAAGCCTGGACGTGCCGCTTGAAGGGCTGTGAGGTCGGCATTGGAAGGGCCCTCAACATCTGGGCCAATGGTCACCACATAGTTGGTGTTGTGTCTTTTCAAAAAGTTGTGCAATATGCAAGAGGCAAGAACTATGTGGTTGAGTTTGTATTCCGCCAAGTTAATAGCCGTCAAAAACAGGCGGAAGCGGCTGGCCAGGATCCCGAAGGTGTTCTCCACCACTCTGCGGGCTCTTGACAGCCTGTAATTGAAGACCCTCTGGTCTGGGGTGAGGGTCCTCATCGGGAAGGGCCTCATCAGATGGGGAGTCAACGCAAACGATTTATCTGCGACGAAGGGGAGTCCTTCAGCATTCTCCTCTGGAGGTGGCAAGCACAGACTGCCACTTTGGAGACGCCAGTAGAACTCCGTGTGCGCAATGGCACCACCATCCGAGATCCGGCCGTTCATCCCCACGTCCACATACAAAAACTCGTATGTCGCCGACACCACCGCCAACATCACGACACTATTAAACCCCTTGTAATTATAATAGTAGGACCCCGAGTTGGGGGGTGGGACGATGCGGACGTGTTTCCCATCAATTGCACCTCCGCAGTTAGGAAAGTCCCAACGGGTGGCAAAGTGGGAGGCCACAGTCTGCCATTCCTGTGGCGTGGAAGGGAACTGTGGAGTGAAACAAGAAAAATAAATTAGTCACTTTGCACATAAACATTGCAAGCAGATTAGACACTAAACATCTTGGAACAAGATCAGACTTTTACATTTAAAGCTGGAAAGTATTTGCAGCGCAAAGTAGAGGGTCCCCCTAGCAGATGACTCACCCCCCATCAATCGCCCCACTTCTGATGGGCCATTGACAATAACTAGGGGTTTGGGGGGGGGGGGGGGGTGGGACGGGTAACCCTCTGCACTTCATTGATTGCCAAATGGCTCAATAATGTGTGCTAGTTTGGCCAGACCCTCCTTACTTAACACTATTGGCAGCCCACAGGAAAGATAAAATAACATTCCAAATCCCCACACCCCCCCCCCCCCCAAAAAAAGGAACGCACATTTGGACATTCAGAAATTACCTAGCAAGCTAATAGGAGGGAAAGAACACCAAAAAAGAGTAAATGGAAAGTATGGAGCCAGCCCCTTGCACTACATGCTTTTCTGAATTCATCCCTAAAGATGCCCACTATAAAGAGGTAGGTATATAGTGTGTATTGACCTTGGGAAAGCCAGCAGATAGAGGATTGGTACCATCTGACAGAGCAGTTGGGGGAGGGGGTTCAGAATGAATTTGGCACCCCCCCCCCCACCAACAAAAAGGGACAAAAAAAGGGGCTCTACATGAAGTAAACCACACAGCAAACATTTGTGCATATTTTCGGGGGTGTTTGGGGGAAAACAATACTATGCAGCAGACAAAATACATTGCTTAAGTGACTAGGCCATAGGTGTCTATTGGGCCAGAAGAGCATGCTGGTGAGGTAAGTGAAGGGAAAAATGCATGAAGGAGAAAAGGGGCACAGCATATTAGAGCATATTGCAATCATGGTAATTAGGGAAGGAGGTCAAAAATACAAGACATTAGCAAACAGAGCATACATAGAATGGAATAGTAAAGTAGAAATGTTACCTTAATATAGTCCTCCTGCAGGACCTGGATGATGGCAGAACAGGTCTCTGGAATAATGATTCCCAGGGCCTGGGGAGAGATACCTGAAGAGAACTTCAAATCCTGAAGGCTTCTCCCTGTCGCCAAGTACCTCAACGTAGCAACAAGCCTCTGCTCCGGAGTGATGGCTTGTCTCATGCAGGTATCCTGCCGGCTGATAAAAGGGGTCAGCAAAGCCAAAAGACGGTGAAACACGGGGTCCGTCATCCGGAGAAAGTTCCTGAAATCATCAGGATTATTCTCCCGGATCTCACGAAGCAAAGGCATGTGCGAGAACTGATCACGCTGAAGCAACCAATTCTTGGTCCACATACTCCTCGTCACTCTGTTCATGGACGGGTCTTGGCTCAAAGCTAAAAGCCCGACACCAATTCCGCGTACAGCACGAACTCGGCGACGAGTACGTACGGGAAACATCGCTCACAGAAGGTCGGCTGGTCAGAACGGACAAACAGAAAGCACCGATAAACAGCAAGGCCTGAAAGAACGAAATGAATACCAGAAATGAGCAGACAATAAGCAGTGCAAATCAAAGCGTCCTATATCAAGATATAGGCCGCAATGACCAACAAATGCGAATTGACTACACGCACTAATAAACAGATACGCACGACAAGCACAGTAAGAGCAGTAACCATCTGAGTCAGAAAACTGAGAAGCGCGAATCTTAAGTCACCAAACTTCGACTAACTCACGATAAACACGGGATCAGCAGAAGGAGCCCAACGGGTGCCTGACGTGGTGCTGAACTTCCCTTTTCCAGTCTCGTGGAAGACAACTTACGTCACGACGTTTTTGCAGACCGGAAATTCCGACAACGTTGTCCGACCGTGTGTCCGCAACAACAACATCGGACAAAGTACGACGGACGTGATCCGACGGACCTGGTCCTCGGATAATCCGCGCGTGTGTATGGGGGCTAAGCTAGTGTCATCTAGTTCTTGGATGCAAGCTATAATACCTGGTTCCTGGTTTAAGAGTGGAGGAAGTTGTATCTTTGCGGAGGTTCCCAAGCGGAGTGCCAGGCCATCCATCACACTTATATTTTACCTTCACCGGTTCCACATACCCCTTCCCCTTCCCCATAAGCATGCTAATGACATTTTGAATTAAAATGTTTCCTTTTTTATTGCATATCCTAATTTAGACCCAGTGACATCACTCTGCCTCTTTGTGTCTCTATGTGATGCAGGCAGATCATTGCTGGTGACAGGGGTCAGAAGGGTGCTGTACATAGCTTCCTTAAATCTTCTCAGCTGCCTCAGTACTCCTCTCAACAGCCTCCAGCCCTGATGCAAGCAGTGGGCTGGATCTTGGAAGGAGTTATGCAAAAATGATGTGATAGGTGAGTGTCAGTTTGGAGGAGTGGATGTTCCTAGACAGACCACCCTACATAATGTATACATATAAAGTGGTAGGGATAATAAAGTTCAGGTTTAGCTCAAACGGCTCTATCCAAACCAAGGAAAATTTTGGTGTATGGACCAACTGTTTGATTCTAAAACTATTTTTTTGACTATTTAACTACTTGCTTTCAATAGATTAATGACAGTTTCTGCTTTGTCAACCACTAACTTTATGCTCAACTCACTAATCTGTAACATGTTGTAGAAGAGTGATGGGAGAAACAAGAACAAATGATACATTGAGTCTGCCCCTATTGATGAGGAGCCTAATGGGGATTCAAAGACACTAGTTAACCATCAGATCCGGTTGGAAGCAGACAGTGGGCAGATCCTTGGCCAGCAGAGAGCCTACTATTGACTAAAGAATCTGGCCACCGCTGTCTACTGTCAATAACAAGGAACGGGCCGACGTAATGGAGGACTTACTGTCTCAGCTTCTACATCATCATGTCAAAATCACTTGTTGCTAGAAGCCTGTCAGTTGTGAATCAGACAGGGTTCTCAGGGTTCCTGACAGCCCTGAGCAGTGCAAAACATGCCACGCTACTACACGCTGCCTGTCTCTGTACGCCAACTTGGAGTTGGTACCGATTACTTCCAGTCTCATTATCTATGGAACTGGAAATAATTCATTTTGAATTTAGTGCAAACTTAGCACCACAAGTGGCACTATTAGGAACCTGAATCATTCCATTGTGTTGGAAACGTTACCAAAACCGTTTTAGAATTTTTCAATCTGGGGCAGGCCATACTGCCAGAAAAGTGTTGTAAATGCATTACTGAAATCCCCCCATTATGTGGGATGTGCATGAGCTCAGGCAGTTGGCCAGACAGCAGCTATCTCTGAAATAAGGATTGGGTTCAGGCATGTTCAGATCCTAGTCTGAACTTACTTCAGCTGTTCTGTCAGAATGCTGTCACTGCACAAAGCCAATTATAACTGGTCAAGGCATTTCCCACTTGACAGACACACTTACATGCCCCTTGTGTACGTGCAACGGTGGGGCGTAGACTGGTCCAGTATAGTAACAGCTTCCTGGTGGGATGACTGGAGTAGGATCTGAACATGCCTGAACTCATCGCTACTTAGGAGGCTTCTCAGTTTCAAGTTTCATTTTCAGCAAAGCTTTATAAAGGGGCTTGTATAAATCTTTCATACATAAGCCTGCACAGATATCACATTGTAAAACGTAACATTCAGATCAGTTGTAGCCAGCATTTCTTAATATGCAACATAGTAACATTTATGAACGCTGCTGCAAAATAAATAAGTTGTGTTACCATAGCAACCAATCAGCAGTCTCCTGTCCTTGTAAATCCCACAGTGTTTCATCAACCACTATCTCATGGTTGCTATAGGCAGTACTACCGCTGTTCGTTTGCATTAATCCACAATACACTTGACCAATCTTGAGATTAAGCACTGAATGTCGTTAAAGTTATTAATACATTTTAGCTTATGCCACACAACAGGAACATTAAATGTTAGCTTCTGACTCATATGCAGTGAGGGAACACATGGTTTATTACCGCCAGGAGACGTTCCGCCCGCCTGCACATATGTTGTTTTTCAGTTTGTTCAGTTACATATATATATAGACACAGTCTGCTCTCTATTATGGGAACATAAGTTTTTCTTTAAGAAATGTGGATGCCATGTTTACACCTTATGGTGTTGTTGCATTCTTTTTTAACTGCAATTTTTTGACGTACTGCATCTTCTCTCTCTCTTTCTTTTTACTGTTTCTTCTTCTTTGTCTTTTTCTCACCCTCTGTCTCTTTTTAACTTAGCTGTATCCCCCTTTACCCCTCACCCATGCCATGTCATAGCTATAAATATTTCAAAATTGGATTATGATCATTCTGGCCTGCTGGAAGATGCCTAACTGCTACTGGAATAATGACAAGGAAACAAACTAAATAAAAAATGGGCAAGGCCACATCTTTATTGCTTAATTTCCATTACATTTAAACCAAATCATCATCAAACTTTAAAATTCCTTGGTGGTCACAGGTATGCTGAACAATCTCACCATAGCCTGAATGCCTGTCCTTGCCATTAGTGTCAGAAAAATATATGACTACCCCACCAAACCCACTAAAGAGCATAAACCATAGAAACTGTACAAACATTAGCAAGGAATCAACTGCCAATAAAGCTATGATAACCAAACAGAAATTTTGGACGGGCAGGTGGTGAGAAAGCAGAAGTCATGAGAGGTTTGTGCCCGAATTGTTGTGTAACAGTGCCAGAACAGTTGTGTAATCAGACACATGTGATGGGCTTTATATCCTCCATGTGTACAGCTAACCAAATGGTGGGGGAGCAATTGAACTCTTTAACCGCTTAGACCTCCCAGGGCATTTAGAGACAGGATCCTCCTCACAGTAACCCTTTGAATCTGCCAATATTCAAGCACTCCATACAGGCTTCCGACCTGTGCTAACAGATACCCTACAATTAGTCCACCTGTCACATACCTGGTTGGAGGCTGAAGTTATGAGAGAGATTCTGTTGCAGCCATGGTTCAAGCACCCTTGAAGGTGATGACAAGGAATGCAAAGCTCAAAGAAGCATGGGTGCTAAAAGACTCATTCGCCGGTGGCTGCTCCTGGACGTGTCTGAAAGGGAAGTTCTCGGAGAGCCGAGCATGAACAGCAGCAGGATTGCAAAGTACACTTGTGGTGAAGCAGGTCAGGTTCAGCAGAATGTAGTTGGATGACTCACTTAGTGGATGAAGCTGGTGCAGGATCAAACTGGTAGGGAGAAGCTGGCTGAGGTCAAGATCTTGGTGGGGGTCATACACAGAGGACAAGAATGGTCAGGAGCCAGAACAAACAGTGACCAATAGGATGAAGACAGTAGAACAGTAAGGGGCCAAGCACAGTATTAGTCATGCACAGTCATAAATAGTACATGAAGAGAAGAAGAGTCCTTAAATGAGCCAAGGTCACAACCAAAGATCAAGATCAAGCAAAAGGGAAGTCCAGAGGCAAGCCAAGTCAGTAACAAGAAATCAGGATAAACACAGGATACATGCGAGCAAGGAACATGAGCAAGCTGAAGATCATCCAGCAATCATCTGTCATAGCTCTCTTCCTTAAATAGGGCATTCGGTGCCAGTTCTGGAGTTGAACTTGAGTGCATGTGCACAAAGTTTTGCACCTCCTCTGCTTCTCCTGTAAGCGGAAGCTCCAAATGAAACAGCCTCACAGTCTACATACTCAGTGTAGCTTGTCCCTCCAGTCAACTCTCTTAACAACCCTAGGTGGAATCCCACCAGACTATTGCGTAATATCAAGAGTAACATGAATTGCATAAAAATATAGACAGATACATTTTTGATAACGGATAGATAAACAGGTCAATTGGTAAGCAGACAGTCAGATAGAAAGAGACAGAAAGACAGACAGGCAGGGTATCGGTAAAATGCATGTAGAGAAAGTAACAGAAAAGAGGCTGCGAGAGATCATCAGCTTTCAGTTGCAACAAAACATGAAATAAATGTGAAACAAGTATTTTATTTTTAAAATACTGCAGATGTTCATAATGTGCAGTGCTTTAGAAAATCATTTGTCATTCAATTGAGTTTACATATATTTAAAGAGTGTGTACATTTATAAACTTGCACACACACATATGCAGGTTGCAGAACTATTGCTGCCCCTTGGTTAAAAAGACCTCACACTATAACAGATGGATTCACAGGCCTCCATCTGCAGTGCCACCTGTGCTCCACATTCTGCACAACTATAACACTTAGCATAGTGACAGGTAACAAGAAAAACAAGTGAAACAAAAAAAAAAAAAACAAAGAACAGGAGCACATTGTCATAAAATGGATTTTAAAAGATATAACACAAAATATTCCCTTGCTTGAATTTTAAGGGCAGCCCATACTATTTTTTATTAGTGTATTGGCCCTTTAAGAGAAAAAATTTACATGCTGTAGTCTTCACCACCACTAAATGACAGATCCCTGGTCTCTGTGAATTGTTAACATAAACTGCCATTTTAAAAGAGTACAACCTAATGCATCCACAACTTTATATGCAGATTTATGGCACCATCAAAGCACGGTATCCAAAGGATTTTCCTATTTTTTACAGTTGCCCTTTTCAGTCACATTGAAAAAACAACTCCTTTTTTTCTGCATTGGTACACGTTCCCATATCAGTGCCAGATCCCTATGCCGTTTTTAATGAAAGCTTGGTAACTGACTTTAAAAAAGCTAGAAAAAAAAAAAACAGCATTCAGCTCTCATAGACTCCAGTGGGGTTCAACACTACAGTCGGGTTTAGCAAATTTCTTCCTGGGTTTACTGAACCTCTTGCAAACGGAACTTTATCCAGTTTGCTCATCCTTACTCCACACCAAGGATCCAG
Source organism: Lithobates sylvaticus (assembly GCA_028564925.1). Classification (NCBI taxonomy): domain Eukaryota; kingdom Metazoa; phylum Chordata; class Amphibia; order Anura; family Ranidae; genus Lithobates; species Lithobates sylvaticus. The sequence goes on from CM053031.1 coordinate 35,471,538, forward strand.
ACCCAAGAGTTGGTCTGACCAAGAAATACTAGCAAACCAAGTGGTGTGGCGCATGTGCACTCTTTAACACCTTCTTGCCCAGGCATAGGATGGCCCCTAGACCAGCCTTTTTCAACCAGGGTGCTCAGGCACCCTGGGGTGCCTTGAGGTTTCTTCAGGGGTGCCTTGGCAAAATGCCTAAAAATGAATCAAAAGCCAGCAGATGGATCAAGCCTGCCTTTAAGTTACACAAAGTCACAGGTTTTCATTATGCACCATGCTGGGGTGACATTAGCTGACTGATGGAGAGAAATTGATGGAGAAGAGAAACAAAAGTGTATTTGCATTGGAGGAATAAATCACCTCTAATTTTGGGTGCCCTACGTGTGGATGTTGCTGCATTGTGTAAAGCTCTTAGAATTGATTTTTTTTCATTTTAGAATGGGGTGCCTCGAGACTGTCCATAATTGTAAAGGGTACCTTGAGATTGTCTATCATTTTAAAGGGTGCCTTGACTGAAAAAAGGTTGAGAAACACTGCCCTAGATCTACCAGGGCACTCTGAACATTGGATCCTCTTTCGGGTACCCCTTCGAAACTAATCCACCCCATAGCGGCTCAAGGTACTAAAGCTGTAGTGCTACCCCCACAGGAGCTGCTGGTATTATTTGGTCCTGTTTCCCCGATAGCACACATACAACCAGGTGTACAGCATGTTCCTCTCTCTCTTTCTCTCTCTGGCTCAATGAACAGTCTAGGAGTACCTTCTGTATTTTTATTGCTGACGTAACTTGGATAGGTATGAAGGGAAACATGGGATACCCCAAGGGAACTAGTAATGAAGCACTCTTTTACTATTCTGGCATCCATAAAGTCTTTTTTTGCTAGAAGAAATGCTGCAGTTTGCTACTGTGTAAAACTGGGGGGAACATGCAATCTATGGGGCATAAAAAATAGGTCAGCACTCACATGGTCTCAGGATCATCATTGCCACCTTCAGATATACACTGAGTGTTACCCTAGTGAGGAAGATGCAGGCAAACAATACCACCAACCACTGGACCGAGTGCTTCTCTAGACAGAAAAAAATGAAAACACCAGACTTTAGGGAATAGGCCACCAGCCAGAGCTGTGGCTGGAACCTCGATGAACTCCCAGTGGCTTCTACAGCAGTCTGCTCAGAGTGGCAGAGCAGGGGACTCCTCTGGCAGGCTCACTCAGGATCCAAAAGCTCCTCTGCTTTAGGGCTCCAAACTATTTGTAGGCTCTCTGGCCACCTTCTGGATACACCTTTCTAGGGATTGGGAGGGTCCCCATAAATATTCAAGCTGCTCTGCCATTCTTCCTACCACTGCACTCCTAGACCCTTCCAAAAGGCAGGGATTAGCAAGCAGATCAGCAACCACAGAAACTCTGAGCAGGCTAGAATAATCACCCTTTGCTCTACTTATTACAGTGGAGATAAACTAAATGTGCCCAAAAACCTGCTCTGACTAGGAGGGTGCTACACAGCAATAGACCCCAATAGCAGCCCTACCCAGCACTGTCCTTTTCAGTCAAGGGAAGACTTTTAAATATTTATTGAACATAGTTAATTACATATTTACATTCTTCCAGTCATCCTAACGGTGACAGCACATTTTTGGACAACAAGGAACAAAGAGCAAAAAACAAGAAGAGAGCAAAGGAACTCATACCTGAATACTATACAAATGTAAATATTTGACCCAAAAGTGATCTTTTCGATTCTATATTTACAATTCAATTTGTATGGTATTTAGGTTTATATCTGGGGCTTAGATTGTGAGCACAGTTTGTAGAGTCCGATATCCAGGGGAATATGAGTGGTTCTTTTGTTGATGATTGGTATTGGTGGTTTCTTAAATTTATATTTGATTAGACAATAGACATGAAGGTTGCTGTAGAATAATTTTGTGGACCTTTGGATATAGACTGTGGGGTTGATTTACTAACACTGCAGAGTGCAAAATCTGGTGCAGCTCTGCATAGAAACCGATCAGCTTCCATTTTTTTTTGTCAAAGCTTACAGAGATTGTAAACCTCAGAGAAAAAAAAAAAACCCTGCAAGACAAAGGCATAATGAACTACGATGCATCGCATCCTAGCTGATTATGAAATACTTACCTCAGAACGATGCCTTGGGTTCACCCACCCTGTGGCGCTGTGATTGGCCCGGAGCCGCAATGACGTCACTCCCACGCATGCGCTTGGGAGCCGCCGGTCACGCCATGAGTCCTGAAGAAACGGCACCAGTGAGCCGTTTCTTCAGTGCGCATGCGCCAATGACTTTGGCAGCAGCGCATATACTGAATATATTCCTAAACAGTGCAAGTGTGGGAGATATTCATGCTACCTACAGGTAAGCCTTGTTATTGGCTTACCCGTAGGTAAAAGTGGTGTAACAGAGTTTACAACCACTTTAATTGAACAAGCTGCATTTAGAAGCTGGTTGGTTACCATGCACAGCTGTACCAGAGTGTGCACTCTCCAGTTTTTTGTAAATCAACACCTGTATATCTATCTCCAAGGTGATCTCAAAGTGGTTGGATGTGTCTTGGCCTGGGAGGCAAAATTATCTTTGCAAATCAATAGAGCCTTACATTGTAGTGATGTTGAAATGTTTAGGTAGGGAATTATGTAAAAAAAAAGGTTTAACGTGAAGTTAACAGCATTTACCTCCAGAAAAAATATAGTTAAAGAGAAAGATTGCAGAGGATTTGAGAGAGCAGAGGTTGCGACGAGGACGTCGGGAAGAAAATGGAGCATCATTCAGACCTCATACAATTATATGATATGTCTTCTTTATAAAGCTCTTAACCATTTTATTACTACTGATAAACAGTAGAGCACAGTAGAGAGAGGGAAGCATATAACTTCTTACCGTCTTTAATGACTTGTCAGAAAACAAAATTAGCTTTGAGATTTCAGGAAGGGTTTCAAAATCCCTTTGAGGCCTGATCCATCTGCTTTTGCTCCCTCGTATATTGCTTTGACATCACTAGAGGTTTCCTTGTCACTCTTTTAATCAACAATTCCGAACAATCTGCGCCAAACTTTTCTACTCCTTCTAACTTAGCAGCAGTATAAACTTTTCCTTATACAAATTGAGAAGAAGATACTGGAGCAAATATGCATGTAGTAGCTGAAAGCTATGCAAAGGCTAAAGCCACTTCCCCAGAGGTTTTGTTTAGTTTGTCTTGTAATCAAATTATTTCTTAAAGTGGAACTTTAGTCAGAAAATTAAGTCCTGCTAGATCACTTCAGGCTGGCCCCTTCTGCAGGTATAGTTATGTAAAACATTAAAAACAGGCTCGCGGGTTCCGCCGGAGCCGCTGCACTGAGGGGGAACCAATGCGCATAGCCGGCTGTCGCGATGACCACCGGCCACACGAGAGCCAGAACAGGGATGTGTGTGTGTGTAAACTCACAAATCCCTGTTCTGTGAGGAGAGGAGAGAGAGATTGTGAATTCCTACTAGCTAGGAACAACGATCTGTCTCCTCCTCTAGTCAGTTCCTTCCCCCTACAGTTATAATACACATTTAACCCCTTGATCGACTCCTAGTACTAACCCCTTCCCTGCCAGTGACATTTACACAATAATCAGTGAATTTTTATAGCACTGATCGCTGTATAAATGTCAATGGTCCCAAAAAAATTTCAAAAGTGTCCGATCTGTTCTCCACAATGTCACAGTCCCAATAAAAATTGCAGATCACCGTTACTAGTAAAAAAAATAAAAATAATATGGAGGGGTTAGGCTTTAAGATGAACTCCAAACAAACAGCTGACATATATATATATATATATATATATATATATATATATATATATATATATATATATATATATATATATATATATACACACACAGGGGTTGGACAAAATCATAGAAACAAGTATGGTAAAAGAACAAAATTGTTACCTAATATGGTGTTGGACATCCAAGATGGCTTGAATTCTGGGAATTGACAAATATTAAGTCTTGGATGGTGGATAATGGAATCTGATCTCACTCTACATGAAAAAAATCTGTGTCACAAACTGCGCAATGTCTTTTTGTCTCTTTCGGTCAGTTGACCATGTCGACCACGCTTATGTTTATCAGACATTTTCCCAGAAACTGTATATGCCATCATAACCTTTGATACTGAACCTCGTGACACCACAAATAAATGAGTAACTTCAGTCACAGAGGCATCAGCAATTTGCCCTCTTTGAAATTCAGTAAGCTCTGACAGGTCTATGTAATATATTTTTTTTTACTAAATTATTATTTGGTAATTTGGTATTATTTGGTATAATTTGTGGTTGATGGTTTAAGAGCTGTGATTAAGGATAAAATGTTATGCAATCACATCAGATGTTACACACAGCAGCTGATATTCTTGGCCATTGAGTTAATATTTTTTGATCACTGAGCGCAGGGGTTTAATAGGTATTCTTGACTCCCTATTACTAGCAGCAGATGCAAGAAATGACGAATGCAAGGCTTCCCAATTGTTAGCTAGGTGTCTCATCACACAGCCGAAGCAAAAGAATGTTACATCACTTCCACTTTCAATGTAAAACATGTCACTTTCACACCTGCAAAGCATGCAGTGTTTCCATTTTTTTTGCCCAACCTCAGTATTTACAGTATATATATATATATAAATATATATATATATATATATATATATATATATATATATATATATATATATATATATATATATATATACATTCACCAGCCATTTTATTAAGTACACCTGTTGAATTCAATTCTACTTCTGCATCACCGGACAAAAATACCAATATAAGGAACTAGAAAATGCCTCACATTGATAGATGACTGGATGACCACAAGCTGCTTCCTCAAACTCAATGGATCGAAAACAGAGCTTCTTCTCCTCAACGCAAAGCGAAATACAAAAACTAAGACCCCATGAATTCCACCCACCATCCTTGGACAGACCATCTCCCTAAGTAAGTCTCAGAGTCATCTTCTACTCAGAGAAATCTATGGATGCACAAATAGGATCAGTAGTAAGCGGATCCCACCATCTTCTCCGCCTGCTACGTAGACTCATCCCCTTTATTCCAGAAAAGGAGAAAGCAGTAGTAGTTGGAACAATCATCAATTCGCGACTCGACTATGCAAATTCCCTCTACATAGGACTACCTAAATACCAGATTGCACGCCTACAAGTCTTCCAAAACACAGCAGCAAGACTAGTCACGGGAAAAAAACCTGGGAATCTATCTCCCCATCCCTAAGGACCCTACCTTGGCTAACGGTAAAGGATAGGATCACATTCGAGACTCACTGCCTCACCCACAAATGCACACAAAGAAACGCACCTCAATATCTATGTGAGAAAATAAAACACTACACACCCAATCGCAGTCTCCGATCAACTAATCCAAACCTCCTCCTCATCCCCAAGTCCCGATACAAATCAAAGGGAGAACGAAGATTCGCAGTCCAAGGACCACGGCTATGGAACACTCTACCCACCAACATCCGCATGGAAGAAAACCATCGGGCCACCTCTTCTAAGAAGCAGGACAACACAGGATGGACCAAGCACCTTGAGGCGATTCAGTTCGCATTTGCAGGACTATACAAATCATTCATTCATTTATTCAATTGCTTGGTAGCACAAATTTCTAATCAGCCAATCACATGGCAGCATCTCAATGCATTTGGGCATCTAGACGCGGTGAAGACGGCTTGCTGAAGTTCAAACCGAGCATCAGAATGGGGAAGAAAGGGGATTTACGTGACTTTGAACGCGGCATGGTTGTTGGTGCCAGACGGGCTGCTCTGAGTATTTCAAAAACTGCTGATCTACTGGGATTTTCACACACAACCATCTCTAGGGGGTTACAGAGAATGGTCCGAAAAAGAGAACATTTCCATTGAGCGGCAGTAGTGTGGAGGAAAATGCCTTGTTGATGTCAGAGGTCAGAGGAGAATGGACAGACTGGTTTGAGATGATAGAAAGGCAACAGGAACTCAAATAGCCACTCTTTACAACCAAGGTATGCAGAATATCATCTCTGAATGCACAACACATCAAACCTTGAAGCAGGTGGGCTACAACAGCAGAAGACCACACCGGGTGCCACTCCTGGCAGCTAAGAACAGGAAACTCAGGCTACAATTCACACAGGCTTCAAAATTGGACAATAGAAGATTGGAAAAATGTTGCCTGGTCTGATGAGTTTCGATTTCAGCTGCAACATTCAGAGGATAGGGTCAGAATTTGGCATAAACAACTGGAAAGCATGGATCCATCCTGCCTTGTAATGGTGTGGGGGATATTTTCTTGGCACACTTTGGGCCCTAGAAAATAAAATGGTGAGTTTTGCAATTTTTTTTATGTCACACGGTATTTGCACAGCAGTTTTATGAACGCAATTTAAAAAAGAAAAACACACACTTTAATGCATTTTAAAGGACATACAATATATAACCTAATTTGTTTTGTGTAATATAAAATGGTGTTACACTGAGTAAATAGATACCTAGCATGTCACACTTTAAAATTGATCACACTCATGGAATCCTGATGGGATTGGAGAGCTTGGGAGAGCCAGTGGGACTGCTTTTACAAAAAATTCACCAATGAAGCATGGGGCCTTACAGAAAAAGACTTGGACTAAGGGCATAGATTGACTGGTGAACCATAACACCTTGTCTAAAACACAATTCACATTTTCTTGGTTCAGACAAGGAACATGCCTGCAAAATCATAGCTGCTGAAGGAATCAGTTTTGTGATCACTCATCAGGGTCCTGAAGTACCAAAACTCCTTCAAACAAGAAACTTTAGGCAGTTTTCCCCCTGCAAATGTAAAAATTAAAAATGTAATATTGCCAATGTAAAATTAAATAAGGATAGATCTCAAAGTCGCATCACAGAGGTTATGTCACACAAAGAAACTATGAATATAACGTGGCTATTACCTCTAATAATGCAATAATGTTCTGCCCTGTAGTGTGAAGCACATCAATATGATCCATGGAGAGCCATGATCAGACTCTGCCTCACAGAGACACATTAAACAGCTTAATATAAAACTCTTCAATCACGTTCGGGGTAAAGCTGTGAAGCAAAGGTTACATCTCATTACCTAGTCTCTTATACCTCATTATTACTTAAGCCTTGTATTATGAATGAGTTTATGATAATGCAACCCTAAGCTAAATTCAGACATCTAGTTACTCTAATGAATGCAGAAGAAAAAAAACAATGTCATCACAAAAGTCTTAGAGCAGTCAAAAAAGAATGTACTTTGGTCAGTCCATAAGGAGACAAAACTTTTCTTTTATTTATTTTTTTATTGTAACAATGGCCTAGCTATAGGGATTGTAGAGATTGAAACCAAGATATGGACAAATACAGTAAAATATGGATTTTCCATCACTATCGGTCGTTCTGTTTTGGCTATGCATACACTTTAAATGTTTTCGTTTGTATGCTCTTTATTTTTAGAATTTTTCTTTTTAAGCCACAGAGTTGCTTTAAGATGAATAGCCCTTTCCGTCCCTTAGCCCAGCAAGAGACAGAATGGGAATAAGCAAGGTGAAATATGACTGTAGCGCAGTTAGTGCTCACCGACAGACTGAGAAAGAAGCGAGACTAGTTTCAAGTTTTGGAGGAATCGAGGCAGGATCGGAACTCTGTCAGAATCTCATTGCTGTCCATGTCCTGAATGTGAACATCTACCTTCTCTGTTTATCCCGATGACCACTGTCACCAGAACACAATGTGAGGAGAAAATCAAAACCTTACGTGCCAGCAAAATAATGCTAGTAGTATAGGAGTCGAGAAAATATTTTTTATTGCTGATGTTGATTACATAAACTTTACGGTAAAATCACAATTTTTTCTGTGTAATTTAGCTAAATCTGATTTTTTTTTTTGAGGGGGTTGTATTTAGTGTAGTTTCCAGGGCTTTTTTCTCAGAGAATAGGTGCAGGAACTGCCTCCTTCTGAGTCACCCTTCGCTTCTGCCCCCTACCCACCTCCCAGTGGATAATACAGAACGAAGCATCATTTTGTGCTACTAAGTGATTTTCACAGAATTTGTTAATGATAATAAGAAAGACAGTAAAATAGATCCCCTGAAGCAAGCAACAAAAGACCCCACCACAGCAATAGTAGACCCCCCCCCCCCCCCCCCAGCAAAGACAGACCTCATCCCAGTAACAATAGATCCCCCACACAACAAATCCTAGGCTTGGATGGACAGAAATAAAAATCCTTTGGCAGGCAAAACCTGGGGCAGACCTGGGGGGGCAACGGGCCAATGCCCCCCCCGATAATGAGTGAGTGGGCGTGCGGGCTGCTCTGTGGGCAAGAGAGCGGGCGGCTCTGCAGGCAGGAGGCTCAGAGGGCAGGAGGCTCCACGGGTGAGAGAGCGGGCAGCCTGGGCTGCCGGCCAGCTCGGTTGGTGAGCGGGCGGGAGGCTCGGCGGGCGGGTGAGAGAGCGGGCGAGAAGCTGGGCATCTCGGCGGGTGAGCAGACGGCTGGCCAATCAGGGAGCTGGCAGGGGAGCAGAGAGATGACCTCATTTCTCACTGCCTAGCCCCTGCCCTGCATCCCTGCAGTGCAGTTCCGCCCTTACTGTGCAGGCAGCCGTGGGAAGCAGAGAGATGACATCATCTCTCTGCTGCCTGACTGGTAATCTGCTGCCTGACTCTGGGACACAGCAAGAGACCACTTTAGCAGGAAAGTGACACAGCAAGAGACAATCCGCAATGTGTGGCAGGCAACGTGGCAAGTGACAATCCGCAACGTGTGGCTGGTGATGTGGCAAGTGACAATCCGCAACGTGTGGCTGGTGATGTGGCAAGTGACAATCCGCAACATGTGGCAGGTGACGTGGCAAGGGACAGTCTGCATCTGTTGACAGGTGACGCGGCAAGTGACAATCTGAATCTAGTGGCATGCAACGTGGCAAGTGACAATCTGCATCTGGTGGCAGGTGACGTGGCAAGTGACAATCAGTATCTGGTGGCAGGCGACAGTGGCAAGTGACACGCTCAGGGCTCCCACTGATTCTGCATTATGGTGAGTTGAACTAGTTAATTTTATATAACAATGTAATAATAGAAATAATGCGCTTCAATCATCCTAAAACCATATCAACCATGGTGCCATGATGATTGACGTGCCAACACCAGCCATTTCCCCAATAAATTGCCCCCCAAAAAATTTATTTTCTGTCAGTGCCCCTCCCGAGACTAGTCTCTGGATCCACCCCTGGGTAAATGTGTATGTAAATTATCATGTATTTAGCTGTTTACCTGGAGTTCCTCCAGTATATCTAAAAACATTAAATAGCATTATACAGTATAGACTCCCTCTATGCTTCCTGAAAATTCAGCTTGATTTTTTTTTATATTCTTAGTTGTAGAAACTGTTCTGACTGAATGTCAGAGACGCTCCTGTAATGATTCTCTGTTAACAATTTCCAAGTTGGCTAGCCGTGCAAGGAACGAGGTGGTAAGCTAAGAGGAATCGTGTTTGCAGCTATTGTGCTTAGTTGGATCTCTGCAGCTGTCACAGGAGATAAATGGTCTTTTTCAACAAAAAAGCAGAAAGCGCAGTGGGAAGTGCAAAGTGCTGTAACCCATAGCAACCTGTTAGCATCTATCACTTAACAGAGGTGACAACAGTAACCTGAAATCTGCCTGGATACTACGACTAATGCCGCGTACACACGATCAAACTATCTGGAGGACTTAGTCCGGGGGGCAATCCGCCGGACTTTCCAGCAGAGGTCCGCCAGACTTTCCGAACCAGCGGACTTGCCCACACACGCCCACACACGAATGGACTTTTCAAATGAATGGACTTGCCCACATAAGGAGTAAAGTCTGTTCGTTTTGAACGTGACTTCTGGTACGATGGGACTAGCCAAGGAAGTCAATGTCGCCGCCTCCATCGGCAAGATTGACACCTTGCTAGCCCCGTTGCCTGGTATGGATTTTAAGGGGAACCCCAACGCGGAAAAAATGGCATGGGGGTCCCCCCAAAGTCCATACCAGACCCTTATCCGAGCATGCAGCCCGGCCGGTCAGGAAAGGGGGTGGGGACGAGAGAGTGCCCCCCTCCCTCCTGAACCGTACCAGGCCGCGTGCCCTCAACATGGGGGGGGTAAGTGCTTTGGGGAAGGGGGGGCCTGCTGCCCCCCCACCCCAAAGCACCTTGTCCCCATGTTGATGAGGACAAGGGGCTCTTCCCTACAACCCTGGCCGTTGGTTGTGAGTGTCTGCGGGCAGGGGGCTTATCGGAATCCAAGAGCCCCCTTGAATTCCCCCCCAAATTCCGGCCCCTCACCCTATGTGAATGAGTATGGGGTACATGGTATCCCTACCCATTCACCTAGGGAAAAAAAAGTAGTTTATTAGGCAGCTCCGGGGTCTTCTTCCGACTTTGGGGGTCTTCTTCCGACTTCGAAGGTCTCTCCGCGCTTTCCGGCCTCTTATCCCGCTCTTCGGTTGTTCTGCCGCGCTCCTCCGCTATCTTCTTGCAGCTCTTTTACTAGCGGTGGCCCAGGCTTCTGGTTCGTCGTCGCCGCCGCCGTCTTCTTCTTCTTCCTTCTTCTCTTATTCCGATGTTGACACGACGCTCTCTCCCGCTGTAATGCCTGGGACACGTTGCGCATCGACTTATATAGGCATAAGGGGTGGGGTCACCGGGTGATGTCACATGGTGACCCCGCCCCTTATGATGTTACAGTCCCAGCATCCCCCGGGACTGTGGCATCATAAGGGGCAGGGTCACCATGTGACATCATCCAGTGACCCCACCCCTTCATACGGCACAATACCTCCCATAGGATAGCAGGGTCGTGGTCCAGTCTTTGAGATCTAGAGGAGGGTTGAACGCCCCAGACCTATTGAAATATTACTACGCCACTCACTTACGGGCTGTAATTTCTTGGACATATCGATAGGCCCCAAATAGATGGTCCGAGATTGAAATGGGAATCACGTCTCCTGTACACCCTATTTTATGTTATGGGCACCCTTGGACAGACATATGCCTCAATTGCAAAGTCTCTGTCTGGCACCTATGCTCTTCACATTGTCCATTTGGAAAAGATGCTTTTGGAAATACTCCCTCTCCTCTCCATGTCCCTCACTATTGAATGTGCTATTTTATCCGGATATTCCGGACAGCCTTTCCTACACCCATATGCACCCCATTACCCGTGTATTTTTGTCTTTTTCAGATTTACAGTCTAAACTCCAGGTTCCGAAATCCCTCTTCTACTCCTATTTACAAATCAAACATTTCTTATCTAATAGATCCCCTGGCCTCTTGTTAGATAAACCCACTAGCTTTGAACTCCTATGCATTCAAGGCCCTTACAAACCCCACTTAATATCGGCCATATACAAAATTCTTCAAGAGGCTACCACTTTGACTGAATGTAGTCACTCTTACATGAGTAAATGGGCTTGTATCCTCCAACAAACCATCTCCATGTCAGATTGAGATAAAATTTGTGAATCTTACTCTAACGTATCTTCCTGTGTGGCGCAGAAGGAGACAGCCTACAAAATCATTATGTTCTGGTACACTCCCTGTACTAGTGGACTCCCGATATTTTACATGCCCGTAATCCAGAGGCATTCCGAATGTGCTGGAGATGTGTCGAGGAGATAGGCTCCCATTATCATATTTTTGGGGGAATGTTCCCTCATCAAACCCTTCTGGTCTTATGTTCAAACCCTTTTACAAGACCTTTTGCACGTGAATATACCCTTAAACCATTTACATTACCTTTTGGGACTCCCTCTTCCGGGTATTTCTAAATCAGCACTGATGGCTTTTATACTCTTAGCAGCTAAAAGAGCAATTCCATGTTTTTGGCTGTCCACCTCCCCCCACCAGCTCTCAGCTGCTATCTAATATAGCTGACACTCGTAGGATGGAACATCTGACTGCATCTATTGAAGATTCCCTGTTATGGTTTAACAAAATTTGGGTAGTCTGGGATGACTTCAACTACTGTCCAGAAAAGTCCCTTCCTGAATGATAGATAGTTATCTCTTATATTCAATTACTCCTATAATACGTACTGTAGCTGTTTGATTCCATAATCTACTGATCCATGGTGTCCCCTCCCCTCTCCTTATACTCCTTGTTTCCTGTTTATTTTTATTACTTTTATTTTTTTTCCTTTTCATTTTGACGAACTTAGGTTTGTCAAGCTGGCAGTTAACAATATATTAAACTGTTCTCTGATACTATGCCATACTCTAACTCTCTAGACTTGTTAGGGTTGAATATTTTTTTTATTAATAATATATGCACATACAGCTCAATAAATTCTGTCTATACAACATAGTAAACATAACATAAACAGTAAGCATATGATAAGGGGGTAGGGGGGGAATTTGGGGGATTCGGAGGGGGTAGATGGTGCTGGTATCATAGGCAGGAATAGATTATAGGTTGCACCCGCGGGGGTGTATATACAGCTTAGTGCTGCGCTATTCTACCTGGTTTTCTATGGGTAAGGTTTGTCTAGCAGTGAGCTTGGTTGTCCCCGCGCGGTGTCATCTATCAGTGGACACCGCCCGGGGCCTGTGCATTGTAACATTTCAAACCTTTCTGGTGAGTATTCTTCATGGTGGTGGAAGAGAGTGTTTGATAACTGAGGGGGGGATAAGTGGGGTAAGGGGGGGGGGGGCAGGGGGGGGGGGGGGGGGGGTAAGGGGGTAGGTTAAGTCCTCTTTCTGCTTGGTGAGCAAGTTTGGGATAGCTTATAGGTATAGCTTGTAGCTAGTATTAATTTCAGTCCTATACCGTGTTTGATAGCCCCACTATAGTGGAGTGGTGGCGCCATATTGACCATAAGTTGTTGAATTGATCATATCTGTCATCTGTTTTTGCTTGCATTTCTTCCATTAACATGGTATCATTAAGTATGTTCACCCATCCTGATAGAGGGGGAGTAATGTCTTTCTTCCAGTGTAGGGTTATATTGTGTCTCGCCGCTGAGAGGATAAATCTTAATAGGCAATGCTTTTGCGATTTGATGGACCCAGGGATGATAGATAGGAGAGCAACCATGGGGGAAGGGGCTAGCGTGGTTTGATACATGTCATTGTAAATCTTAAATATGTTGTCCCAGAAGGGGCGTACCTTAATGCAGTCCCACCAAACGTGGATGTAAGATCCCTGTCCTCCGTGACATCTCCAGCAAGCGTCTGTGGTGTCGGGGAACATCCTGTGCACCGAGAATGGGACTCTGTACCACCTTGAAAGTAATTTAAAGTTCTTTTCCTGTGTGAACCCTGATCTGGATGCTTGGTGTGTGTGAATAAAAGATGTACTCCACTGGGAGGGGGTTATATCTACCCCTAGATCACGGGCCCATCTGTGGGTGTATGCGGGAAGGGTTTCACATTGGTGGGTCTGTATGTTTTTATATATGAGAGATACGGTGTGTCTGGGGGTCTGAGAGAGATTACACATAGTTTCAAAATCGGTAAGTTGTCTGTGGACTTGGCCTGAGAGGTGTAGAGATCTGCTGAGGTGGTTCAGGGAAAGAGTTGACAACCAGTCCGCTGCAATGTCAGTCGGTGAGTCCGACGAGGGTCGGAAGTGACCTGTGGAGGGGTGAACAAATTGATTGGCTGTTGGCCATTGTTTTCGGTGGTATGTCCCTAGGTTTTCCCTGAGTAGGGAGGTGGAGAGGTCTGCGTTGTCAAACAAGGGGGCAAGAGGGCCTGGATCCGTGGTAAGTGCCAGTTTGCAGGCTTTGTCGTACCATAGGGTTAGTGCTGCGGTTGTCAATGGGGATAGCCCTGGGAGCGAGCGAAATTTGGCATTGTAGCCCCATAGTAAGGCTCTTAGGTCCGTTTGCGCCATGTCTTGTTCGACAGAGATCGAGGGTTTGAGCAAGGGTCTTGGGAACCATTCAAGGAGTCTGGAGAAAAGTGCGGCGTTGTGGTATGTTTGAAAGTCCGGCAGTCCTATGCCTCCCCTGTCCTTAGGGGCGCATAGCACTTTGTGTTTAAGTCTGGGTGGGTGGTGTTGCCATATGAATTTGGTCATTAAAGTGCGGAGGGAGAGAAAGAATGCTTTTGGGAGAAGGATTGGTAATGTCTGGAATAGATATAATGCCTTAGGTAAGATATCCATTTTTATTACGTTCATTCTCCCCCACCATGTTAGTTTGAGGTTATGCCAGGATTCCAATGAGCGTCTGATCGTAGTCAGGAGCGGGCTGTAGTTCAGGGGGTATATGTCTTGTGTGTCGGCAGGGATCTCTGTGCCCAGGTATTTAACTGATTTTGTCTGCCAGCGGAAGGGGAATTGTAGTTTGAGGGTCTCTAGCTCTGGGGGTGTTAGAGATATGTTCAGGGCCTCTGTTTTAGTAATGTTCAGTTTAAAGTTGCTGTGTGTTCCGAATCTATCTAGTTCGGCTAGGATGTTTGGTATAGTGAGTCGGGGTTGGGTGACGTACAGTAGTAGGTCATCAGCGTATAGTGACAATTTGCGTGCGGCGGATGGGGTAGGGATCCCGTGTATGTTTTCGTTTTTGCGAATGGCTTGCGCCAGGTGTTCTACTGTAATGGCGAATAATAGTGGCGATAGGGGGCAACCCTGTCGTGTGCCATTAGTGATGCTAAATGCTTCCGATGTTTCTCCATTAGCTAATACTTTTGCTGATGGGCGTGAGTACAAGGACATAATTTTGGAGATCATGCGCGGTCCTATGCCTATCTGTTGTAATGACGCGTGTAGGAATGGCCAGCTGACTCTATCAAACGCTTTTTCGGCGTCACACGCCAGTAAGCAGGTTGGGATATGTTGTGATTTTGCATGTGTTATGAGATGAAGTGTTTTAGTTGTGTTGTCCCTGGCTTCGCGTCCAGGTATGAAACCAACTTGATCACTATGGATCAGTTCGGGCAGTAAGGGGGCTAGGCGAGTGGCTAAAATTTTGGAGTATAGTTTTAAATCAATGTTCAATAGGGAGATGGGACGGTAGTTGCTGCATAGAGAGGGGTCCTTTCCTGGTTTGGGGATCACTACTATTTGAGCTTGTAGAAGTTGAAGGGAGAGGGGATGAGTGTCATTTACTTCGTCGAAGGCTTTCGTCAAGATTGGGGCTAGTTGTTGGGCGAATTTCTTGTAAAATAGGGGGGTATACCCATCAGGGCCTGGGCTCTTACCATTCTTGAGGCCTTTGATTGCTGCAACGAATTCAGTTGTGGTTATAGGTAATTCTAAAGCTTCAACATCTGGTTGTGGTATCATTGGGAGGGCTGTCTCCTGGATGTATTGCTGTAGGTCTAAGGTGGTAGTGGGGGAGGAGTCAGAGGGAGATGGGAGGTTGTAGAGGGTGGAATAGTATTGTCTGAATTCCGAAATGATTTCAGAGTTTTTTGATTTTTTCTGTTGTGATGGGGATATAATATGGGTTATGTTCTGCCTCTTTTGTCTTGGGTGTAATACCCGTGCAAGGTGTTTCCCGCATTTGTTCGCCTGGGCATAATGGATGTGGCGGCCTTTGGTGAAGGCGATTAGTGCTCTGTCTGAGAAGATCTGTAGTAGGTCTCTACGGGCGTTGGATAGTTCGGTCAGGGTCTTTGTGTCTAACGTGTGTTTGTGTTGAGCTTCAAGAGAGGCTATCTGGGAGAAAAGGCGTTTGATATCAGTGGTGCGTGCTTTTTTCAGTCTGGATCCGTGCTTTATGAGGACCCCCCGTAAAACACACTTAAGGGTTTCCCATTTATTCAGGTTAGAGGTCTCGTCCTGTATGTGCGTTTGTAAGAAGTCGGTAATTGTTTTAGACACGTCGGCAAAGCATACCGTGTCGTGGAGTAAGTTGTCGTTGAGTCTCCATGAGGAACGGCGGTTGGTGTACGGCAGTTTCCCTAGTGTCATATGTACTGGGGCATGGTCCGACCATAGTTTCAGGCCAATCTCACAGGTGGGGTCGAAGTCAAGAAGTGTTTGTGTTAGAAAGAAGTAGTCAATTCTGCTGTATGATTTGTGGGCTGGGGAGTAGTATGTGTAATCTCTCTCAGTAGGGTGGGTAAACCGCCAGAGATCTACCAGTGATATACCTCTGAGGGTGGTGCGCATGGTGTTTAGCGCAGATGGTGGTATGTGTGACTTACCAGTGGACGAGTCCATTCTCGGTACCAGTGGAGCGTTCAGGTCACCTGCTAGTATCAAGTTAGTTGTCCCGAATTTTTGTAGGCGGGTGGTCACGGAAGACAGGAATCCTTGTTGGTTCTGGTTAGGAAGGTAGACATTAGCTAGAGTTAGTACCGTTTGCGAGTATTGCAGTTTCATAAATATATATCTACCGTTTGGATCAATACATGTATCTAGGATTGTTGGGGTGAAGGTGCTGTGGAATGCTATTGATACCCCTTTCGTTTTAGCTAAGGGGTTGGTGCTATGGAACCATGTGGTAAAGTGCTTATCTGGGAGTGTTGGTATTTTGTTGGATTTAAAGTGGGTTTCCTGGAGCAGTAATATGTGAGATTTGGCTTTATGAAAGTGGTGAAGAATCTGTCTACGTTTTTCGGGGGTGTTGAGTCCTCTACAGTTGAGAGAGGATATCTTGATGCCTAGGGGGGCTGCCATGATGTCGGTAGTACAGGTATACTAGTGTGTGTTTTTTATGTTCTGGTTTGCTCGAGGCAAGAACACTCGGTTCCTGCTGAGCTGTGTTAGAGGATAGTGTGGGGGATGAGGTATGGGGTATCAGGTGGTAGCTGAAGGTAGAAAGGGGAGAGGGGGAAAGAGGTAGTAAAAAATACCCAGGGGAGGGGGGGGAGGGATGGTAAGAGGGGGGAGGGAAGGTATAGGGAAGGTATAGGTATTGACACAGGGAGCTAGTGTTTCTACGCTAGGTGATGGTGTCAAAAAAGACACTGTTGTCACCGATGTCGTGTGTCCTGCGTCTAAATGTCTATTCAGCTAGTGAATCTTTAAGTACTGTAAACTTATAGGGAGGTAGCTCCCTCTAGTGTCCGAAGTGTATAAGAAACCTCAGACACTACTTAGTAAACCTAGTGGAAAAATATTCCACCACAGAGGCAATTAAGTCTCTGTAAACCCTAACGTGGGGAACGTGTTTGGTCTGTGAACAGGAGCTCCGCTCCAACCTGAAACAAAAATTGTCTAAGTGCATAAAATCAAGGCACACAGCATTAAAGTGCATAACATTCAAACTTCATTATTAACCGCAAAATTCCCTGATGACAGGGGGGTCTTCGGCTGCCTCCCATAGCCTTTCCAGAGAGCATGTCTTCCTCCTATAAGTAGTTAGACATGAGCTTTAGGCAATTAGGTAGGGGGTATTAGATCTGAGGGATTTCTTCAACAGCCATGGGGAGCAGCCGAGATCAAAATAAACACTCTAAAAGAGTCAGAGGAATATCTAATGGAGAAAATCTAAGTAAGCTCCGTTAGAGTCAGTGCAATTGCTGGATGCTAGCCAGCTTTTCTTATGCAGTTCCAAAGAACTTATGCAGGGGAGCCACCGGCCGGTGGTAGTAAAGGTGATCATCCTGGGGGAGAGGTGGTAGTATTGGGACGGGCTCTTTTCTTTTTAAGTTGTCCTTCCCATCCTGGTTTCCTGGGGAGGCCCGGGGTCGCGGGGTGCAGCGGCCAATCTGGGATTTTGATTTGGGGCAATTCAAAAGTGCCCAGAAAATTGGGTAAGTCTCCTAGGGTGCGGAAGGTTGCTGATTTGCCGTTTTGGGAAGCAAAGAGGTGAAAGGGAAATCCCCATCTGTATTTGATTTGCTGCGCGTGCAGGGCGTCCGTTACTGGCTTCAGGGCTTTCCGCATGGTCAGCGTTTGCTTTGATAGGTCAGTCAAGAGCATTACTGGGGTGCCGTCAAACATAATGGATTCCTGGTTGCGTGCTGCTTGCATTATCTCATTTTTGACGTTGAAAAAGTGTATGCGACATATTATGTCTCTGGGGTACGCTGGGTTGGGGTTGCGAGGTCCCAGGGATCTGTGGATCCTGTCAATTTCCAGGGGATCATCTACGGGTTTGTTCAGCAGGGTGTTGAACATGGTAATGGCCGCCGCGGGCAGATCTTTATTGTCTAGCGACTCTGGAACTCCGCGTATGCGAATGTTGTTGCGGCGACTTCTGTTCTCTTGGTCGTCTAAACCGTAAAACAATTGTTGTATCTGGATTGTGTGTTGCTGCAAAATGTCATCATGCTCTGTAATTCTGGATACATTCTCCTCCACCGCTATCTCAACCTCCTCAAAACGTTGGCCAATATCGTGGCGTAGTTCTGTAATCTCCCTCTTATAGGACCTCTCTAGTCTGCTTATGTAGGCTTCAATGTCGCCTTTGGTAGGGAGAGCTTTGATGTAGCTTTCCATGTCCCACTGGGTCTTCTGGTTATATGTGTCTGGTGAGGGGCTTCTCGAGTGGGGTGATGCTCTGTGAGCAGATTGGCTTGAGCCCGGGGATCGGGGTGAGGAGGGAGACAGTGGTGGATGTGAGGCCTGTGAGGCCTGTACCTTGGATGCAGCGTGGGCTGCCTGTGCTGCCGCCGCGCGGGTCGCCGCCATCTTGGAAGTCGGTGGGGCCTTGGTATTCGTTCCCTTCAGCGGGAAATAGTCGCCGATTTCGGCCGTTTTTTGCGGGCCCGCTGTGCGGGGAGTGCTGCATCCACCTCTCCTGCTCATGGGGAGGTTTTCTGGTGCTGTTTGCGGCTGTGCCGTGTGCCGTTCGTGGACGCTGGAGCGGGAGCTGAGCTCTCACACGTCTGTCCTCTCCATGCGCCAAGCCACGCCCCCCTCTCTAGACTTGTTAGGTAGATCTCTCTATGTGACTTAAATTGATGTTTGAGTGTAACTTTTCTACTCTTGTTCTTCTTACTATATCTTACTATATCTTACTATATCTGTCATTGATACCCTTGTATAACTGAAAAACATTATTAAATATAAATATACAATTAAAAAAAAAAAGAGCAATATAGCTCTCAATCCTATATCCAAGCTGCTTTCAGGGGTTTCCAAACCTGAGAATGTCCCCAAGAGTAGAGGCACACTTAAAAGGCAAAAAAAGCACTATATGACACTTTAAATTAGATTGGTTATCTTTACTCGGGTTGGCTTTATGAGTCCAGGCAGGAGGAGAGCAGAGGAATGACTCCCTTTGTGTCAGGCCTTTCTCTTCTGTCCACTGACACCACAGGCACAATTTAAAAACTTTATTAAAATCAACATACAATGGTTTAACTTCATGGATAAACTGTCCCACACACCCAATGAATATGCAGAGCCCTGAATATGTGTGTGCAAATCCGTATGGAACTAGTAGCTTCAGTCCTTTTTGAAGAAAAGATCAAATTTGGTGTCTTTAGCTAGCCACTCTCATTGGTGCACTTAAACTCCTGGATAGCAGGGCCAAACAGCACAACTTGCCCAGATTATCAAGTGAAGCAGGCAGGATCTTTCTCAGCAAGGTGAGAGGACAATGATGTCTATATACAGTGTTCCAGGATTTGATAACCTTATCCTTTATCCCTGGGGCACTACATGTGTCAGCAAGACAACTACCAGCAATGATGTCTGTATACAGTGTTTAATTAACTTTTTCTGTAGTGCAGTGTCTCTGTTTCCTGCAACAAATCCTGCGACCAAGGCCCAAACGAACATCCTGGATCAGCAGGCTCTCCTGGCGACCCGACTGGTCACTGAAACGCTTCACCGTCAGTGCAGGTGTGTCAGGATGTGCACCTGGGACCACTCTCTCTCAGGTTGAATGTCGACTGGTGGTGGAGGCCTGAATCGTACAGGGCAATCACCTGAGAGACAGCATGTCTCCCTCAGGTCTGATCTCTTTGGCAGCTTTGTGCTGACTGACTGAAATCTCCTAAGGGATTCAAAATGGAGTCTCTCTTCTGCCAGCAGAGCATGCTGGGATTTGCAGCCCTGCCCCTTTAAGAGTCAGTCAGATTGCTCTGTGCTGGGCCTTTATATTCCAGAGTCCTTTTCAGCTGCTGCTTTTTGTAAAGTCTCATCCATTGGCTCTTGTAACTGTGCCTTTAATTGGCTTTCTTCCTCCTGCCAATAGGAACACAGGGGAGAAACATAATAGCCTGATGCATGTGTGTGTGTGGGAGAAGGGGGGCAAAGCCCATACAGACACTGACAGGCATCTCTCTGAGGCTGAAAAGCCTGTGTACATCTTGGTGGGGTCGCGGGAGAAACAAGACACCTGCTACACATAGGTGACTTTTGAGGCTGCAGTCATACCTGAGCATTTTCAGCTTGTAAAACGCTGGTAAAACGCTTAAAAAAACGCCTGAAAAACTCCCAACAAGCAAAATCCCATTCATTTCAATGGCACCTGTTCACATCTGAGCGTTTTGTCACCTGAGGCAAAACGCCTAAAGCTCAAAAATGTACATGAGCTTATTTTTAGGCAGATTACAGGCATTTTTCAGCTTTTTACATTGGTGGCCTTTTGACCTGTACGAAATTGCGGCAAAATGTGGCAAAAAACGTGGTAAAGGTCACGGTAAAAATGCATGACTTTCTGCCTGAAAACGGTGTGAATGCAGCCTAAAAGCCTTTACAAGTTACCAGTTTAGAGTTACACAGGAGGTCTGGCCCTGAATTATTGCTCTCGCTATGACGTTTACATTGATACCTCACATGTGTGGTGCGATCACCAATTACATATGTGTGTGGGATCTATGTGTGCGTTCTTCTTTGCGCGTTAGCATGCTTTACTTTTTATTTTATTCTATTATTTATTTTATTTATGTTCATTTTTTACACTGTACTTTTATGTTTTTAATCAACTTTATTGGTATCACAAGAGACAAACAAAATCTCTTGGGATAGAATGGGCTGTGACAGCTGTAAAGCTGCTAGGATCACTTTTACGTAAAAGAGAACCGACGGACCTAAAAAAACGGTACCAGGATCGTGGTTGTAGCCTCATGATCCCAGTATAACCACCGAAGTATTGAGGCGCTTGAGTGATAGATAAATAAAGGCATACATCAAAAAATTTATACTTTTGACCCTTTATAATCATTTCAAGGTAGCACAATACATGGAATGTTCTTTACTATCTCTGAAGTCGTTTCTCATTTTTAGCGTCCATGAATTGTTGATGAATCCAGTGGTGTAGCATGGGGGTGCAGGGGGTGCCGTGGCCCCGGGCACGACATTTAGAGGGCGCCAGTATGTGTCACTACTGGCTGCCTCCTCCTAATTTTAAGTTCCTGTGTCCCCCGTGCTTTGGCCCCCATGTTCAGTGTCCGGCGCCCTGTGATTGGGTGTATGGGGGTCATGTGAGGCGTAGGGCTGGCCTGTCCGCGATCGCTCCTGAAGTCCCGCCTCTGCACATGACCCCCATACACCCAATCACAGTGCGCCGGCCGGACACTGAACATGGCAGCTAGAGCGCAGGGGAGAGAAGCAAAAATGTGAGCCGCCGCTGTCTTCTTCTCCTCCTCCTCCTATCTCGCAGGCCAGGACAAGAAGGTGAGTGAGACTCCCTCCTGAGAGTCATGGTACTGGCCCTGGCGGGGGGGGGGGTAGAAAGAGAGAGACTGTAGGCAGGAAAGTATAGTGTAGTATAGTGGACAGTGTAGTGTAGTATAGTGGACAGTGTAGTATAGTGGTCAGTGCAGTGTAGTATAGTGGTCAGTGCAGTGTAGTATAGTGGTCAGTGTAGTGTAGTATGGTGGACAGTGTAGTGTAGTATGGTGGACAGTGTAGTGTAGTATAGTGGTCAGTTCAGTGTAGTATAGTGGTCAGTGTAGTGTAGTATGGTGGACACTGTAGTGTAGTATGGTGGACAGTGTAGTGTAGTATAGTGGTCAGTGTAGTGTAGTATAGTGGTCAGTGTAGTGTAGTATGGTGGACAGTGTAGTGTAGTATGGTGGACAGTGTAGTGTAGTATAGTGGTCAGTTCAGTGTAGTATAGTGGTCAGTGTAGTGTAGTATAGTGGCCAGTGTAGTGTAGTATGGTGGACAGTGTAGTGTAGTATAGTGGACAGTGTAGTATAGTGGTCAGTGTAGTGTAGTATAGTGGACAGTGTAGTGTAGTATGGTGGACAGTGTAGTGTAGTATAGTGGTCAGTGTAGTGTAGTATGGTGGACAGTGTAGTGTAGTATGGTGGACAGTGTAGTGTAGTATAGTGGTCAGTGTAGTGTAGTATGGTGGACAGTGTAGTGTAGTATAGTGGGTGTAGTATAGTGGTCAGTTCAGTGTAGTATAGTGGTCAGTGTAGTGTAGTATGGTGGACAGTGTAGTGTAGTATGGTGGACAGTGTAGTGTAATATGGTGGTCAGTGTAGTTTAGTATGGTGGACAGTGTAGTGTAGTGTAGTGTAGTATAGTGGTCAGTGTAGTGTAGTATAGTGGTCAGTGTAGTGTAGCATGGTGGACAGTGTAGTGTAGTATGGTGGTCAGTGTAGTGTAGTATAGTGGTCAGTGTAGTGTAGTATAGTGGTCAGTGTAGTGTAGTATAGTGGTCAGTGTAGTGTAGTATGGTGGACAGTGTAGTGTAGTATAGTGGTCAGTGTAGTGTAGTATAGTGGTCAGTGTAGTGTAGTATAGTGGTCAGTGTAGTGTAGTATAGTGGTCAGTGTAGTGTAGTATGGTGGACAGTGTAGTGTAGTATAGTGGTCAGTGTAGTGTAGTATAGTGGTCAGTGTAGTGTAGTATGGTGGACAGTGTAGTGTAGTATGGTGGTCAGTGTAGTGTAGTGTAGTATATGGTCAGTGTAGTATAGTGGACAGTGTAGTATAGTGGTCAGTGTAGTGTAGTATAGTGGACAGTGTAGTATAGTGGACAGTGTAGTATAGTGATCAGTGTAGCAGAGTGGACAGTGTAGTATAGTGGACAGTGTAGTATAGTGGACAGTGTAGTATAGTGATCAGTGTAGCATAGTGGACAGTGTAGTATAGTGGACAGTGTAGTATAGTGGACAGTGTAGTATAGTGATCAGTGTAGTATAGTGATCAGTGTAGCATAGTGGACAGTGTAGCATAGTGGACAGTGTAGCATAGTGGACAGTGTAGCATAGTGGACAGTGTAGTATAGTGGACAGTGTAGTATAGTGGTCAGTGTAGTGTAGTATAGTGGTCAGTGTAGTGTAGTATAGTGGACAGTGTAGTGTAGTATGGTGGACAGTGTAGTGTAGTATGGTGGACAGTGTAGTGTAGTATAGTGGTCAGTGTAGTGTAGTATAGTGGTCAGTGTAGTGTAGTATAGTGGTCAGTGTAGTGTAGTATAGTGGACAGTGTAGTGTAGTGTAGTATAGTGGTCAGTGTAGTGTAGTATAGTGGACAGTGTAGTGTAGTATAGTGGTCAGTGTAGTGTAGTATAGTGGTCAGTGTAGTGTAGTATAGTGGACAGTGTAGTGTGGTATGGTGGACAGTGTAGTGTAGTATAGTGGTCAGTGTAGTGTAGTATGGTGGACAGTGTAGTGTAGTATATGGTCAGTGTAGTGTAGTATAGTGGACAGTATAGTGTAGTATAGTGGACAGTGTAGTATAGTGGTCAGTGTAGTGTAGTATAGTGGACAGTGTAGTATAGTGATCAGTGTGGTGTGTAATGGTCAGAAAAGGAATCAGGTAGGTCAGTACTATTGTATTGTTGGA
This sequence comes from Lithobates sylvaticus, assembly GCA_028564925.1. Taxonomy (NCBI): domain Eukaryota; kingdom Metazoa; phylum Chordata; class Amphibia; order Anura; family Ranidae; genus Lithobates; species Lithobates sylvaticus. The sequence goes on from CM053031.1 coordinate 35,495,179, forward strand.
AGGGACTCGGGAGTGCTAAAAGTCTGCAGGTTAGGGGGCGCAAATTACTTGCCTTGCCCCTGGTGCTGATAACCCACACTACGCCACTGGATGAATCAGTAAAATAGTAAACCATGGAAGCCTGTTTGTACACTTTAAGTTGTGATGAAGGTGGCTTACCCATTCTTGATCTTGAACAAAATGTATATCTTATAGCTATGTGTAGCACCCTCTAGTGTGCTACTAGTGTTAGAGCAGGCAAAACATAGTTTAGCTCATGGTTAAAGCGAGGCTACAGTCGGTTTTGTGTTTATTTCAAGACAAAAAAATGGGGGGGGGGGGGTATTATCGCGCTGTGAAAGAAGAAAAGGTATATAGGAGACAACAGCAAAAAGTGAAATCATGTAATAAAATGCAGTGCTTATAGGTATAAAAAAAGTAACTATATATAATAATGACAATATGCTGTGATCAGTAAAACGTACACACTGAAGCATAAAAATAGTCCACCAAGTGAAAAAAATGGTTTGAATATAAAAGTAAAAAAAGATGAATAGTAATGAATAATAACATTAAAAAAGTCCTGGTATCAGTGAATAATATCAGAAAAATAAACGTCTAAAAAGCATCAATAAGGTAAGTGACATCAAATGTGAAGAAACTCGGTGAGGAGAAGCTTGTAGAAGACACCACCACCAATTGCATGAAGGCTTACCAGAAGTAACGGACTTAAAGGGGCTTATACTTCTTAAGTCAAACAGGCTTATGGTGATAAACACCGTATATGGAAAACCATCAGAACTCCTGGACAGATCTTTGAATAGTGTTGATTAACATCAAATCCACAGTTTACAGGCACATGAGGCTCAAAATGGAAGGAGGGAAAGCCAGAGGATATTCTTTGCTCACACGTTAAAAGCAAAAATCAAAGAAAGGTTCCACATAGTGTGATATCGTTTAAAAATTGCATTTTGTTAAAAAAAGTAACAATGGAACACTCACGTTTAGGAAGTGCATATAAAGCTCATAGAAGGACATGAAGAGACGCAGTAATATTGGCAAAGGTCGACCTTAAATGATATCACAGCCTCATGTGCCTGTACGCTGCGGATTTGATGTTAATCAACACTATTCAAAGATCTGTCCAGGAGTTCTGATGGTTTTCCACATACGGTGTTTATCGCCATAAGCCTGTTTGACTTAAGAGTCTATCCAAGTTGTCATCCCCTAACAAAAAAACAACATAAACAAGTTATGGGACTGACTTCTTGTGTCTGGCTGCAGGAATAGGAGAGTCAATTCTTGCTTTCATCAAGAGTACTTCTATAGGGTTACGGTGGGAAGGTGCCCCCGACACCCAAAGAGTAATTTTTTTGCACCTGTTTGACAGGTACATATCATTGCAATTTTTTACAGCAAGGCCAATTCTTGCTTTAATCAAGGTTACCTCTGTAGGGTTATGGTGGGAAGGCGCCACCGACACCCAAAGACCAATTTTTACGCACTCGTTACTTCTATCCGAAGTCAAAGTGACACCAGAATGTATCCAAAAAATCTCTAATCTTGTTCCCAGTGCACTACATTGTGGCCTCATCATACACACTGGCTCCTCAGCTGTTGCTGAGCAAAATAAAGGCAGCTTGCAGGGAAAATGTCATATTTTTTGGGCTTTATAAATGCAATTATAAATGCAGATTCTAGACATGGTACAGATCTGCCACTTTACAGGTAGACTAAGGGGACCCCCAGGCACTATATTGGAAGGAATTTTTCATTTTTATGCTTTCACTTTAAAAATCAAAAAATCACTGCTCATTTAAAAATGACGTTTTTCACAAACTTTTTTTTTTTTTTTATTGATACATGTCCCCCAGGGCAAGACCCGGACCCCTATAACCATTGTATGCCCAATTACTTGCATATAAGCCTTCAAAATTGTCACTTTTGATTTTTGACGTTTGGGTCCTATTGACTTTAATGGGTTCGTTATTCGGATCCGAACTTTCGCAGTGTTTGAAAGTTCTGGTGTGAACCGAACAGGGGTCCATTCGGCCCATCCCTAGTAAACATCCCTTGACAGTAATAGGCAGTGAAAGGTACTCTTTATGGAGGGATCTGGGGTCTGTAAGACCCCAAATCCCTCCTTTGCACTTAACAGCATTCAAAACACCAAGTTTGGCTTTTTTGAATACTGTCATTTTTAATGCCTTTAAACCCTTACCTGTCCAGGGAGCCTGTGCTCGGCTCTGGGGGCAAGCGCCAGAATCCTTACTTAGAGAAACAGGAAGTGAAGCCTGTTTCCTACTGCGCATGCACGAGTCGCGCTGTGCTTTCTGAATGGTCCCTGCTGTCTTCTGGGACCTGTGTGTCTCCCAGAAGGCAGCGGGGGGAAGGAGGAGGGGCCGGACATTGCATAATTCACCGCACAAGATTGCAGCGATCTTTCCCTGGGAGAGGGAGCAGATACCTGGATTTGACAGGTATCCACTCCCCCCTGAAATGTGCCAAATGTGGCACTGGAGGGGCAGGAGGAATCTGATCCATGGAATTTCCATTTCTGGGTGGAACTCCGCTTTAAGTCTTCTGTAAACCGGAAGTGGTGTCATGGAATCACTTCCAGGTTACTAGATCTGAGACCAAATCAAAGCCGATTCCGGGCATGGCGGCTGGTTGCTCGGGCCTCTCGGTGGGACAGGAGAGCCTGGGCGAGCCGCTGAAGACTTCTTAGCCGCATTGGTTGTTATTCCAAGAAAGCCAACCGCCAGCTTAAAAAAATCGGTACTGAGGTGATGCGTGCAGCTGCAAGCATCACCCCGGTACAACCCCTTCAAGCCGAGGCTGCATATTTACGTACGGTCAGCGTGAAGGGGTTAAGATCAGTCCACACAGTGGAAACTTACTTTCTGCTAAGTGCTCTGTTCCTTAACATGTATTACCAGCCTGTGCGAATGACAATAGCTGAAGATCATATTAAACTGAACCCTGACAGTTTGAATGAAGCCCTTCAGTAACTGATATTGTGCAATTATAATATATATATTTTTTTAATCCATTATTTGACCCAATAATGTATATTTAATTCTTAATGCTGTAAATAATGGCCTAAGAACCACAGCAATAAAATAGAAAACGTGTATATCATTTTTGACAAATAAAAAATAAAGTCGAGAATAGGAAACAGGTAGATAACACTGGAAAAATACACAGAATTGTTTAGTCCAATGGGATAACCATCAGTCTTTAATAAATGACAGTTTCTGGGTCCTAGAAATCGACTCATTTTGTTTCAGATGACAGGCCCCAAGGATAACATTCCAATTAGTCACCTTCCACAATTGCTGTACCCTTCTCAGTGACAAATTATTTGCTGACTGAGGAAAAATGCCACCCAACGGCTGTTATAGTGTGTCACGACACCATGGCACTGCCATTTGCCAGCTCTTTTGGGTGACGATGGTTATGACAACCAATTACTGTATATTTCATATATATCTTGCTATGATGGATAGAGATGGGTAAGTCTGTATAGCTTAAATTATTTATGGAGAAAGATGTCAGACAGGGGACATAGAAGGATGTGATCTAATTAGTTTGTTTAAAGAGAACCGGTATATTGAAATTAAAATAAAATAATGCCATTAAAATAAAAAGTATCAATAAAATGTATCTTTACAATGTCATTAATTAAATTCTTATTCCTTAAAGTGATTGTAAAGTCTTTTTTTTTTTTTTTTTTAATATTAAACATTTTATACTTACCTGCTTTGTTGCAGTGGATTTGCACAGAGCAGTCCGGATCCTTCTCTTCTCGGGTCCCTCTCCTGTGCTTCTGGCCCCTCCCTTCTATCGAGTGCCCCCACAGCCAGCAGCTTCCTATGGGGACACTGGAGCCGAGTCACAGCTCATTGTGTCCATTCAGACACAGAGCCCAGCCCCGCCCCTTCGCTCCCCTGATTGGCTGACCTACTTTGAGTGACAGCTGCGGGAGCCAATGGTGCCGCTGCTGTGTCTCAGCCAATCGGGTGGAGCCTTCTGAATTGCTTAGACATTCCTGGACATCGCTGGACAGAGATGGGGCTCAGGTAAGCAATTAGGAGGTTGCTGGGGAGGCTGCTACACACAAAAGGTTTTTTTATCCTAATGCATAGAATGCATTAAGATAAAAAAAAAACTTCTGCCTATACAACTCCTTTAACTACAGGTCACGTGACTAATGTCAAGGCATTAATCATGTGGTACAAAGGGAAAGCTTGCAATTCAGTTTCACAAGCTCATACCATATGAAGATTGCTTTGGCGTTAGTCACATGATCAGCCCCTGAGAGATGAGGAATTTGTTGACTTGCATAAATCACTTTAAGTTTTACTAAAATAAGTATATATATATATATATATATATATATAAGGCAAAACTTTTTTTTTAGTTTTGGATAGATTGAAGAGGGATTAGAACACCTGTCAGATTTTTTATTGCTCTCTGTGCACCCGTTAGGGAGTATCACCCTTAGGGTCGCCACCTGTACGTGATTCACCCGGACAGTCTGGGTTTTGAATCATGTGCTCGGGTTTCAGTCCCCCTGAAACCCGGACACATTATTCAGACAGGAATGTGGCTCAGAACAGGGCCTGAGAGAAGGGTGAGAGAGTACTATGTGTTCTGCATTATTATTCTCTTTGGAGCACCTAAAGGTGTTCCAGATCTGTTACAATCCTATAGTGTATACTAAATTTTTTTTTTTTTGCTGTGTGCTGCTAAAGTGTTTGGGTTTGGCTTGAAGAAAAAATGGCAACCCTAATCACCCTCTCTATTTGTCCTGTTTACCATTTACATTGAAAGTGAAGGTAAAAAAAATGTGGGTATCCCCAGAAAAGTAATAGAGGGGAAATCCTCCAATGGAGACACTAGTTCTGGTGACCCCAAGGAATTCCCTTAGTTTTCATGGATTTCCTCTCGCTTCCTGTTTGGCTAAGGGACAGGAAGTGAAGGGAAATCTCTGCAATGGGACACAGATGGCAAAAATAAATCTGGCAGGGGTTACAGTATAACCCCCCTTTCTCAATCTAAAATATAATTTTAAAATATGTTTTGCCCATAGTTCTACTTTAAAGTGATATTGAACCCTCAGCTTATTTTTCTTTTTCTATGTTTCCAGTTTAAGCTGGTTCCATGACCACTGCCCCAGGTTTCCTTTTCTGGGGGTCTTGCAGCATCTTATGGAGCCACCTTTGCATGCAGGAACTAGAGTTGTGTCTCCCTACATTGTGTGCAATAGAAACACACAGCCCCATAGCCTAGGATGCCAAGGCACTCCCCTACTCCCTTCGCCTCTACTTACTTCTATTTTCCAGCTAATATACTGACTGCAGACTGTATTGTCCACTGATAACTTTTTCCTGTGAAGACCGGATGTTCAGAGAAGCAGCATTGAGAGAATAGGGGCCAGCAGCATTGAAAGTTGTAAACTAAAGAAAGATGGGGGTTCCGGCGCTCCGAATAATGTGATGCCTAGGTGGATGGTGCAATGGTAGCTTTAATAGCACATTTACATCAGTCAGTGTCATTTAAAACAAGGAGGCAGCCATCCTCAGAGGGTGTCCATTACCTCTGTTAGCAATGAATTTAGAGGATGGGGGGGTGTGGAGGCGCCAACTGTAAAAGTCCTATTATGCAGTTAAATGTTAATGTAGTAAATACACTTACTGGTTCGCAGGGTAGAGATATTCTTTAAAGGTGGAGGTGTCCTGGGATGTGCTGGTGCTGCACTGCCGGCTCGGGTCACGTTCCTTCGGCCGTCGGGGTGTTTGGATCTGGTCACAGGCTGTTCTGCAGCATTCACTGGATGGAAAGCTCCACGCTAACCACTCTGGGCATGAAACCCCCCGACGGCAGAAGGAACGTGACCCAAGCCGGCAGTGCAGCACCAGCACATCCCAGGATACCTCCACCTTTGAAGGATACCTCTACCCTGAGAACCAGTAAGTGTATTTCCTACACTAACATTTAACTGCATAATAGAACTATTACAGTTGGCGCCTCCACACCCCCCCCCCCCCCCCCGTCCTCTACGAAAGTTGTAAACTGCATGTGCTTGGTTAAGAATCTTACCGAATAGTTCAGTGGGGCAGCTGTTCCTGAAACACCCTTTATGTCCAGTTGTGAGTCCTGAATCTCCATTAGGGCTGCAGAAGAGCCATGAACACATTCCACCAGAGCCGGGACAAGGGGTTGGGCAGGAGGGGGTGGCCGCCCTGGGCACTATGGAGTCATGTGGGGGGGGGGCACTACAAGAAGGTTGGAGGGAGGGGCTTTGTGTTGGGAGGGGGGGCAAGGGAAGAAGATTTGTGCTAGGAGGGGGAATTTTGTGGGGTTTGTGCTAGAAAAGGTAATATGGTAAGGGGGATAGGGGAAGAGGATATTTTTGGGGGATTTATGCTGGGAGCATATGGGGAATGAGAGGAGCGCAATTTGGCATCTTTGCCCTGAGCTCCAAATGACCTTGTCCTGGCACTGCATTCCACTATAGTGTCAATGAAAGGCTCCTTTTATTTCTGCTGTCCTGCAAGTTTTTGTCTAATTTATCCAGTTCAAAACTTACATAGTAACTGGTAGTTTGCAGCACTGAGCTCAATGCACAGAGTTATTCCTTAATCCCTCTCCATATTCCTTTGTGTAACGATAATCCAAAAATGAATCATACCTAAAAATTGACTGCAAACTCACCTCCCCTGTGCCAGGTTCTGCTGCGGCAAAAACAACCCTTTGTGTGCCAAGAAATACCAGCTCTGAATATCCTTCACCGGAATATACTACTAATAATGTTCTCTTCTTCTCTCTAACTGAGGCCAATGGCCCGTACACACGATCCGAAAATCGTACAAAAAATACAGATTTCGACGCGATCGTATGATAATCGGATCGTTAGTACAGAGCTTTTGATCAGTTCATCCGGTATTATTCGATCAGACAAGCACAAACATTTTCCTCATACGATACCAGATTATACGATTTCCATTTAGTCAGTACAGTTGTCGTTAAAAAATAAAATACAAATATATTACAACACATGACATCACTTCCGATTTTTCTTTCTCTTGAACGAGAATTTTTGTGACTTTAGTAACCTATTCAATTTCTATTTGCGACTATTAAGCAAAAAAAGTCGGACGATCTTTCGTCCAATTTTTGGATCGTGTGTACGGGGCATAAGGGGTGCAGTTGAGGTCATCTATGTGGAAACATATTCTTTTTTTATCGTATCAATATTATCATACCAGCCTACCAGTGTTCTGCTTCATCATACTTTAACTAAAACTAAACTTCCAGGCAGAAATAAGAGACACAAATCAATGCATCTCTGTATTCTTTAAAGCTACATCCAAAGGCTGACATTCTGAACAAGTTCCAATTCCAGGTACCATGTAGACATGCGCACTGCCAAAAAATGTGTTTCATTTTCGTTACATTTGTTTTATTTTTTTTTGTTATGATTGAAATCCGTTATTTTGAATAAATTCGTAAATTCAAAAATCTGTTATTTTGATGAAATTCTTAAATTTGAAAATTCAAAATCCAAAAATTTGGAAAATCTAAAATCCAAAAAATTTGAAAATTTGTAAATCCGAAAATTTGAAAATTCAAAAATCTGAAAATAAGAAAGAAATTCGGAAAAATCTAAAGAACGAATAGCTGAAAATGAGCACGAAAATCTGAAACATTGAAAATTAAAAAAAATAAAATAATAACTAACTAATAATAACTAACAGCCAAATTTGAAAGGAAATTCCAATACCTATAATTTAATAGTTAGTAATAGTTATTATTAGTTAGTTAGTTACTATTTCAGATTTTCTAATTTTCAGGGTTTTTTAATTCTCGTTCTTATTTTCGGATTTTCATTCTTTCAAATTTTTCGGATTTTCGTTCTCATTTTCGAATTTCTGAACTTTCAAATTTTTCGGATTTTCAGATTTTAGAATTTTAGAATTTTCAAATTTACGAATCTTCGAATTTTTGATTTTCAAATTTACGAATTTACGAATCTTCAAATTTCCAAATTTTCGATTCCAAGATTTTCACATTTCCTAATTTTAGAATTTTCTAATTTCTGTGAAAAACTAATTCGGAACTAAATGAATTGCACATTTCTAGTACATGTGATGCACAAACCTCATAAAGTAAACCAAAAACTTCCTTTGCTTTCCCTAACTGAGCCAAATTCCTCCTTTATTTGTGTCTCATGTGCTCCTCTTCCAAACACTGCAGCTCAAAGTGGGGGAGTTTCAGCAACAGAGGCGGTGCTGTCCTCCAGAAAGCAGTGGGTGGGATGAGGTGTGGCCAGGTGTGAATTGACAAGCTACAGGCTTGTGAATCAGAAATGAAAATGCTGATAGCCATGCCCCCTGCAACATTTTGTCCCCCCACTTCAGTGCATGCAGGAGAAGTCTACATGAGAGAGGAAAATCTGCTGAGAATCACTGTCAGTGAGCTAATGAGGAGAGAGAGGGGGCGGGGCCGAGCCTCTGCTCCATGTCTGAATGGACACACAGAGCAGCGGCTCGGGTGCCCCCATAGCAAGCTGCTTGCTGTGGGCACACTCGGCAGGAGGGAGGGGCCAGGAGAGCCAGCGAGGGACCCGAGAAGAGGAGGCTCTGGGCTGCCCTGTGCAAAACCAACTGCACAGAGCAGGTAAGTAGAGCAGGTGTGTTATTTTTAATATGAGACTTTAGTATCACTTTAACTAGCAGGCTTCACAGGTATTTGTTGGGCTTTATAAACAGCTGCATTTATATTTTCTTCAGCACATTTTTTTTTTTTTTTTTTAACAGGATGCCAATGTTGTACTTGAATACATTGTTAAGTGTATATTTTTAAAACGTTAATGTCCCGTACACACTAGCGGAAATTCCGCCAGCAAAAATACGATGAGAGCTTTTGGTCCGAAAATGCAACTGTGTGTATGCTCCATCAGACTTTTGCTGGCGGAATTCCAGTCAGAAAAATATTGAGAGCAAATTCCGATCATCTATACCAATTCCGACGCACAAAATTCCTACGCATGCTTGGAAACAATTTGACGCATGCTCGGAAACGTTGAACTTAATTTTCTCGGCTCGTCATAGTGTTGTACGTCACCGGGTTCTTGACGGTCGAAAGTTCAGTAAACTTTTGTGTGACCGTGTGTATGCAAGCCAAGCTTGAGCGGAATTCCGTCGGAAAAACCATCCAAGATTTTTCCGATGGAAATTCTGCTCGTGTATACGCGGCATAACAGTTTAAGCACCTTAATTTCATGTGTGTCAGCCTGGTGTAGTCCATGTGCTGCAAAGTTTGGTTCAGCTGTTGAACCAGTGCTGAGTGCTCGCAACACAGATTTTAAATCATTATTTTGAGTCCTTACCAGTGGATATTATATATCAAAATTACTCAATCTTTTTACCCCCCCCCCCAAGGAACCCCCCAAACATTGTTTAGACCTTGTGGATCTGTTACTGAAATCAATTAATCTGGGAGCAATGGGACAATTGGTTTATACATGGTTAGTGAGTAGGAGAAATAGGCCTTGGTCCTGGGACTATGTAGGCACCATAAAATCAGAGGCCAATAGGCAGAGGCCTTGCAACTTCTGAAGGTATTATAGGGTTCCAAGGAACCCTGGTTAAGAATGGCTGCTTTATATTTTAAGCCCTGATGAAGGGGACAAAGTGTGGTGCTCAAAACACATTGGTTGTAGGTGTGAAAATGAGGAATACAGCCTCATATTGGATTCTAACCTTTGGTGTGATGCTTCAATTTTCACACTCCAACATAACTTCTACACGCCAAGGCAATTGTTACAGTTCCTCGGTTCACAAGAGCAACCCACTTATCACAAAGACACCACATTGGGATGCCACCAGTATGCTTTTGTCAAATATATTAATGAGTACCTAAGTATATCTACCTAAGGTTCCAGTTCCATCTATCCATTACTTCAAGCAGTCACGGGCTGGGGCAGGGACAAGACCTGTAAATGTCCTTAAAGTAGAACTATAGGCAAAACGTTTTTTTTTTCATTTCGGATAGAGCAAGGGAGGGTTATAACCCCTGTCAGAATTTTTCCACCATCTGTGTCCCATTGTGGAGAGTTCCCTTCACTTCCTGTCCCATGGCCAAACAGGAAGTGAGGAGAATTCCCTGCAAATTAAGGGAATTCCTCGGATAGAGCAAGGGAGGGTTATAACCCCTGTCAGATTTTTTTCCACCATCTGTGCCCCATTGTGGAGATTTCCCTTCACTTCCTGTCCCATAGCCAAACAGGAAGTGAGGAGAATTCCCTGCAAATTAAGAGAATTCCTTGGGGACCCCCAGGTCACCAGAACTAGTGTCTTCATTGGAAGATTTCCCCGCTATTACTTTTCTGGGGACAACCCAAAATTGTGGGGTTACTTTTACTTTAACTTTCAATGATAAAGGTAAACAGGACACATATATACAGGTATGTGGGGAACAGGTACTGATTAAAGGCAAGTATTACAGCAAAAGTGTCTTTTCAATTTTATATTTAGATGAGATATTCTATTTTATTTTTGTATTTATTTTTTTCTGGAGTCTGGCTTTAATGCTTTGTTAGTCACTGATCAGAACAAGTATGCAGGCCAGGGTTTCAAACTTCCCTCCCTTCCCTGACTTCACTTACTGCATTCTTGCTCAAGGCCAGTAATAAAAAATGATTGAAGCAGGCCATGACAGTTAATACGCTAACCTTCCCAATAAACGTTATTTTTCCAAAACATTAAAAACAACTCTATAATCATAAACGGAACAATTTGAGGACAGTAGAAGTTCAACGCGTTATGATGGTTTAAGCGTCCATCCCGCACCTCCATTAAAAGAACATTGAAATAATACAATGCGCCACAGTCAATTAGAAAAAGTGCAATTACTATAAATATGACACGGAAAGCCACCTGATTAAATTTATAGAAGGCCTTTATTGAACCAATTATTGCTGTGTGAGATTATACTTAACATTGTCTTTTATGCTGACTTTTACAGCTGTTAAGAGCTTTTTGTTTCTGTTGGACTTGGGCCATCCTTTCTCTACTCGTCTGAAAATTTTTATTTTTCCTTTATCTGTTATCATGAATATTAGTTTAATTTTAAAGCAGACCTATAACATCTGAGTATAATTGTTATTTAAATCAACCCCCTCAAAACACATAAAAATGAGACATCTTAAAAACTTTTGTTTCTCCTTGAATCCTCAAGTTCTTCTGCTCTTTGATGTCGTTAACGTGTCCAAGGACAAGGCATTGGTCACATAGTCTCTGCCAAATGGGAGGAAATTATTTTACTGATTGGTTGGCTCTGCTTGTACATCATCACCCTGAGCCCGTTTGGCACAGACCACATTGGTGGCACTAAAGGACAGAGTTTTCTTTAGGATTAACAGAGATCAGCATCCCATTTTTATGGTTACTGAAATCCTGTGTGTCTTAAGTCTAATGTAAATTGGAACTTTAATAAAAAAATAAAAAAAGAAGAAAATTCCTCTCACCCATTTTCCTCCATCTGATTTAAGTTCCAAATTATTATAGAACTCTGAAGTAATCTGTTGTTGCAAAGGTACATGGAGATGAGGCAGCATCAGGTCTCTAACTACCAGATCTAGACCTCCCGCAACAAAATGTGAAATACTGGCTTGTGTGAGCTTGATGGCATTAAGAATTTTAACAGTACGAAACGTTAGAACCCTTTTTTCCCTTACTTCCTGTCTGGTGAAAACATTGTTAGTGGTAAAAGAATTAAGGGGAAATCTCTTGATATCACTAATGCCCCGTACACACGATAGGAATTTTCGTCGGAAAAAACTTGGACAGTTTTTCAGACGGAATTCCGCTCAAGCTTGGCTTGCATACACACGGTCACACAAAAGTTCTCTGAACTTTTGACCGTCAAGAACACGGTGAAGTACAACACTACGATGAGCCGAGAAAATTAAGTTCAATGCTTCCAAGCATGCGTCAAATTGTTTCCGAGCATGTGTGTTTTTTTGCGCGTCCGAATTGCATACAGACAAACGGAATTTCCGTATGTAGAGAACCCGCTCTCAATCTTTTGCTGGCGGGAATTCCACCAGCAAAAGTCCGATGAAGCATACACACGGTCGCAATTTCCGACCAAAAGCTCCCATTGGACCTTTGCTGGCGGAATTTCCAATCGTGTGTACGGGGCATTAGGCTACACATACACATATGGGTTGAATTACTAAAACTGATGAGTGCAAAATCTGGTGCAGCTCTGCATAGAAACCAATCAAATTCAAGTTGTTGTTTTTTTTTGGTCAAAACTTAATTAAACAAGCTGAGGTTAGAAGCTGATTGGCTACCATGCACAGCTGCACCAGATTTTGACTCTCCAGTTTTAGTAAATCAACCCCATATATATTGTAGATTTCTCTTGTTCAGCCTAAGTTCTGAACAAAGGAAATCAAATAGATTCCTCCATCTGTACTAATAAGTGTGAGTGAAGAAATCTTCCCTGCCAGCTATTGTATGTGCATTGTGTGACAGAGGTCAAGCTCAGATGGTAGCCCTATGTTAATAGGGCACCGAACAACACAGTCACTTAGAGGGATTACTGGTCCCACATTTCTTTTTATGTATCTGTTTAGTGCAGCAAGGTCCTACTTACTTGAGCAAATATGTCAGAGTTCATACAGTAATCTTTTACTCAGCTTGAACAACTCACAGTCTGATATATGAATCCTCCAGGGCTCCATCCATAGTGTTTCAAAATCCATAACACTTTCCTATGAGACTTACAAGCTCTTATATAATTGACCAAATGTCCTGGCAGGTGGACTTGTGGTCAGACTGCTGATCCACTCAATCTTTTCTGCAGTCCAATTGTCAATAATTTTCTGATCAGCCTCTTAAAATAAGACTGACCAATTCCTCGCTAGGCTTTCCTGGAGCCCAAAACTGTCCAATCCATATTCTGGGCAATTAATTTCATCCTTCCACCACCTTGACTTCTATTTTACCCAGACTCTGTCACAGTGCCTTTAATACATTTGAATCACAGACTTGGATCAAGCACACTGTAAATGAGAGCCAGAGAAGTGTTAGAATTCATTATCTATGTAGCGTCTACCCTAATTTTCCGGGAGCCTGATAGTAGCTAAGGGGGGTAGGGATGGCTGACGTACATTTTCAGGGTGCAGGTTTGTGGGCATGGTGGGTGATGAACAAGAAAGAAAGTTGGGTGCCAGTCACTTTTATGCTTTAAACAAGAATGAAGTTTATTTCTTGAACAGGAAAAATGTGGGAGAGAGGGAATCGGACACAAGACACCATTAATAATGATCAGCAATAGGCAGATTGGCTGACTCCTTAGTAAAAAATAGATGAAATAAGGTAGACAGCTGTACAGGAAAAATAGCCTTTAAGCAGAACCCGCACATCTGTACTTTGTAGGATAGGCTGCCTCCTCTAGTAACTGCACTTTACTCACAGCTTCATGCAGAGTCTCCCTTGGTGAGTTCTCTCTTGAAGTCCTCCCAGCCACTTCATAGCCTCCAACTCATGAAGAGTCACCTCTGGTGCTTCCTCAGAACTCCATCCCTCTAGAATCGTTTCCAGATCTATGACAGGTTTTCCTCTGAATAAACTTGAACACCCAGATAGGCCACGGATAGGCCTAGCAGCCAGCAGCCATCTGGATAGGCCTAGCACCTAGCAGCCAGGAACTGTATCACACACATCCACCCAGGCCGAAGCTCTGGGCGGGAAGACTGACCCTGATCACCTGACTTCTTTTCATTAAATAGCTTTTCCCAGCATTCATAGTAGCAAGTATGATTGGCTGAGAAAACTATGTTTATCCATAACTTGAATATACTGCAGCTCATCATACTAATGTCAAAGGCAACAGTGCCACCTACTGACATAAGGGAGAAGCCACATTGATTAGGATTTAGAACAGAAGTCAATTGACCATTAAAACACTACAAATTAGCCAGGCTCACTACCACCCAGCAAACCTAAATGTACCTGTAGCCTTATTCTAGGACAAGGGTGCTACATCTATATATTTGTTTCAGATCAGGGACCTACAAATCAGTAAAGCCAATTCATCAGCATGTCAGCCACTTAACCAAGAGGTCAGCAATGGTCAACAGCAATGGAAGAATCCTAATTTTTCACAACAGAGTCACTTCAATAATAGAAATTTTACAAAAATAGTGTGGCCTTCCAGACATTTATATCCTAGTTTGCAGCTACAACATTTTGGCAGTTTTACAAATACTTAGTGCTCCCTTTCTCTTTTCTATCTCTTTTTTTAAAGGCACACATGCATTTTAAACCTGAGACTTACACATAGGAACTTATGGAAAACTTCACCTTAACTACCTGAGATCCGCGCTATAGCCGGATGACGGCTACAGAGTGGATCAAAGATGCCGGGACGACGTCTATTGACGTCGTCCCGGCCACGAGCTGCCTGCGCACCCCCTGAAAGGCGTGCACGGCGCGCTCTGTGATCAGCGAGTCTGTGCCCAACCATCACCAACTGTTCAGTACTCAAAAGGGACGTAGAGCAGGCTAATGGCCCTGTCTAATCTGTTATCCCAGTACAAAGATTCTAGGGGGAGCACCCACCTACTCAGGGAAGCTACCTGTACCCCCCAGGCACCCATCTGAGCCTGGTTGCACCTGTTACTAGGGGTCTACCAGAGGATAGGCTTTGAGAAGATAACTGCTCACTGGAACATCTCTAAATGTTCACACACCAAACACATTTGAAGAGTCTCTTTTGTTTTCATTCCCTAATAACACTTTCCTGATTGGTCAGCAATGCAACAATCTCTTCCCAAACACTTGGGATATGCCTAGAACACTCTAGAACTGTCCTTCCAGAGCTTTAAAAAGCATTCTGCTGATGCCCTGTTACTAATACAGTAATTTTTTATTATATTGCGACAATATCAATTACATATTTCCTTAACTATATGAATATATTTTGTGTTCTACAAAAATGTTTTTTACATAAAATTTTGTATTAACAGTTTTCTTTTTCTTTTCTTAATTTCCTGTCCCATTGCGTTTTACATCTTCTGTAAAGTGATCATCCTATTAGCACCTTTGTG
Source organism: Lithobates sylvaticus (assembly GCA_028564925.1). Lineage (NCBI taxonomy): Eukaryota > Metazoa > Chordata > Amphibia > Anura > Ranidae > Lithobates > Lithobates sylvaticus. Next base: position 35,510,288 of record CM053031.1, read on the forward strand.
TTTTCGATGTGATTTGATGAGTCCACTGAGTATTGTATTGATTGCATTCGAGGAGACCTTTGCAAGCTTGCCAGCCCCCGGAAAGGTTGGGTAAAGTCTGCTGCCCATAAACACGTTGACAATAAATCTCTACACGGACCTTTGGCTGTAAAAATCCTGGATCTGCTATTATAGCTTTAAAATTGGATTAAGACAGAGCAGTAAAGTAGTATATAAATGTAATGCCTTTAATAAACAGTGTTGCTATGTGTCACCTCACCCCTGTCTCATTTCTGACTTTACAGCAGAACAGATCCCTGAAAAAGAATGATAATGAAGCACGTATAGGGTCACTTTACACTTTTACTATTCAGGAGGGACTTTAAAGTGGATCTATGCCCAGACTACGAACATACAAATGTTAACATATTCTTACCAAGCTGTAAATGAGCTTTAACCACTTGCTTACTGGGCACTTAAACCCCCCATCCTGTCCAGACCAATTTTTAGCTTTCAGCGCTGATGCATTTTAAATGACAATTGCGCGGTCATACAAGACTGTACCCAAATAAAATTTTATCATTTTTTCCCCACAAATAGAGCTTTCTTTTGGTGGTATTTGATCATCACTGCGGTTTTTATTTTTTGTTAAAAAAATTGAAAAAGACTGAATCAAAAAAAAAAAAAAAAATATATATATATATATATATATATATATATGTTTATATTTTGTCATCAAATTTTGCAAACAGGTAATTTTTCTCCTTCATTGATGTACGCTGATGAGGCGGCAGTGATGGGCACTGATGGGTGGCAGTGATGCACACTGATTGCTTACACTGATAGGTGGCACTGATTGGCACCACTGGTGAGCATTGAAAGGTGGCACTTGTGGGCATTGATAGGTGGCACTTGTGGGCATTGATAGGTGGCACTGGTGGGCACTGTGGGCACTGGCAGGTGGCAATAACAGGTGGCACTGGCAGGGGGTACTGATTGGCACAGATGAGGTGCCTGTGTTCCTTCCTCTTCGGGACCGATGTCCCTTTAACATAAGCCGTGATCTGCTTTTTTTTCCAGAGCTTTTTTTTTTTTTTACCAAGCTTTTGTTTACATCATGTGATCAGCTGTCATTAGCTGACAGCTGAGCACATGGTAAGGGGCCGGTCCCGGCCCCTTACTGGGATTGGTAATCACCGAGTCTCAGTGACTCTGTGATCACAGCGCACCCCCTGCGCGCCCTGCAAGGCGCGCGCAGGGAGCGTGCACAGGGGAGGACGTCCTATGACGGCCTCCCAGAAATGGAGGTCCGCGCTGTAGCCGTCATTCCGCTATGCCCCGGACCTCAAGTGGTTAAACAAGCCATTACTGACCTCTGTAGCTGCAAACACTGTGGAGTAATTCACAAAAGTCACAGCAGATACATGGAGGTTGTTCAAGTCATTTTTAAAGCAGCTCTGCAGTGGCAGGCAAAATGGTTAGAGCGTATCAAAACCTTAAAATACCAAAATGAATCTCCCTGTGTGGGGATTGGTTCCAGAGTTCAGCTTCTGTAGGAGGAGCCACAGGGAAATTGGTTCCAGTACATAGCTCCCAACTGTCCCTGATTTCGGTGGCCTGTCCCTGATTTGGAGCAATGTCCCTCTGTCCCTCATTCCTCCTCATATGTCCCTCATTTTGGCCTGATCAATATAGATGTGTATAAAATGCACTTTGTATCTATCAAAAAGTGTTTTCCAGCACTAAACCTTTCATATGATTTCTAAATTGCTGCATTTGCAAATTCCAAAAGCCAATATAAAGGAATAGTAGTGGTAAAAAAAAGCACTTGTGGGTTTAACCAATCTTGTTTTTTTGCAAAATTGTCAGTCTTTTTTGTTTATAGCACAAAAAATAGACAGTTGATCAAATGTCACCAAAAGAAAGCTCTATTTGTCGGAAAAAAAAGGACATCAATTTTATTTGGGTACAGCCTCGCATGACCGCGCAATTGTCAGTTAAAGAAACGCAGTGCTGTATCACAAAAAATGGCCTGGTCATTAAGGGGGTAAAACCTTCTGGGGCTGAAGTGGTTAAGCTGTGTTTAATATGCATTAGTTTGTGAATGAACAGGAAGTGTCTGTACATAGTGCTTACTGTTCATTCATCTCTAGTGCAACGGAACCTGCAGAGAAAGAGAATGAGGAAGCTATGTTCTCAGTCTTTCTCTGTCTCAAAAGTGAGACATCAGGGGCCTGCTTAGACCCCTGATATTATGTTCGTGACCCAAGGTTTTCAGAATATTGCCAGCTTGCCTTCTTCCCATTGTGCAACCTGGTTCCATCTCTTCCCCAGGTAATCGGAAAACACACCCAACCATCCACATGATCTAAAAAAAATGTGAGGCCATCTTTTTCCATTGCTCCATGGTCCAGTTCCAATGCTCACGTGCCCATTGAAGGCACTTTTGGCTGTGGACACGGGTCAGCATGGTCATCCTGACTGGTCTGTGGCTAGCCCCATACTCAACAACATACTGTATATATACTCTCACCACTTTATTAGGTACACCTTGCTAGTATTGGGTTGGACCCCCTTTTGCCTTCAGAACTGCCCTAAATCTTCATGGCATAGATTCAACAAGGTGTTAGCATTACGCCGTTGCTGCATATTTGTTGGCTGCACATCCATGATGCCAATCTCCTGTTTCACCACATCCCAACTCATTGTCATGTTCAAGAAATCAGTGGTGACATCATTTGAGCTTTGTGACATGGTGCATTATCCTACTGGAAGGAGCCATCAGAAGATGGGTACACTGTAATCATAGAGGGATGGACATGTTCAGCAACAATATTCAGGTATGCCGTGGCATATAAACGATGCTCAATTGGTACTAAGGGGCCCAAAGTGTGCTAATAAAATATTCCTCACATTACATCACCGTTGATACAAGGCAGGATGGATCCATGCTTTTTTCACCAAATTCTGACCCTATCATCTGAATGTCACAACTGAAATCGAGACTGATCAGACCAGGCAACATTTTTCCAATCTTCTATTGTTCAATTTTGGAGCCTGTACGAATTGCAGCCTGGGTTTCCTATTTTTAGCTGCCAGGAGGGGCATTTGCTGTGGTCTTCTGCTGCTGTAGCCCATCTGTTTCAAAGTTCGATGTGTTGTGCATTCAGAGATGGTATTCTGCAAACAGTTGTGACGAGTGGTTATTTGAGTTACTGTAGCATGGGAAAGATACATGTTGTGAGTGACATTGGTGCTCCCGCCCCGATTGAAATACAATTTGGGAAGGTTCCCCCAGTGGGGTTTTTAAGCAGCAGGGTTAGTAGGTTAAAGAAATAAATTGTACACTTGGGATCATCCAACCGATTTTAGAGGAACTCTGGTTAGGAGACTTTCCATTTATACCTTTTATTGGTAATGATATCCCATGTAATTTTATCATATATACATGAAAAAATCCTCTTTGTTTAATATGTTGATAATTGAAATGCTAAAAATAAAAATTTTTAACTGCAAACTAATCCCCTGAGGAAGACCTAGACTATTCAGGACGAAACACGTCGGGATCCTATACAACAGACATCTGATACATAATGCTGTGTATAATTTTATGTTTGCATTTTTTGTCTACTTTTGAATGGCAATACAGCCCCCGACCAGAGCTCATATTTTAATGGCAATGTGTTCCTGTTACGATGACAACTTTCCAATAAAGAACTTTTTTAACTATTTATTTAACCACTTTCAGACTGGACCATTTTGTTTGCTTAATACCAGACCACTTTTTGCGATTTGGCACTGCGTCGCCTTAACTGACAATTGCACGGTCGTGTGACGTGGCTCCCAAACAAAATTGACATCCTTTTTTTCCCACAAATAGAGCTTTCTTTTGGTGGTATTTGATCACCTCTGCGTTTTTTATTTTTTGCGCTATAAACAAAAAAGAGTGACAATTTTGAAAAAAATTCATTATTTTTTACTTTTTGCTATAATAAATATTCCCAAAAAATATATAAAATTTTATTATTTTTTCCTCAGTTTAGGCAGATACGTATTCTTCTACATATTTTTGGTAAGAAAAAAAATCGCAATAAGTGATTATTGATTGGTTTGCGCAAAAAGTTACGGCAGCAAATTCAAAGGGATGTACCTGTACGCTCTTATGCTTGTCCGGGCCATTCTGCCGATGTACATCACCGTGCGCCGGTCGGGAAGCGGTTAACCTACTAAACCTACTGTGAAAAAACCCCACTGGGGGAACCTTCCCATTTTGTATTTGAGTTACTGTTGCCTTTCTATGATCTCGAACCAGTCCGTCCATTCTCCTCTGACCTCTGACATCAACAAGGCATTTTCGTCCACACAACTGCCGCTCACTGGATAGTTTCTCTTTTTCAGACCATTCTCTGTAAACCGGAGAGATGGTTGTGCGTGAAAATCCCAGTAGATCAGCAGTTTTTAAAATACTCAGACCAGTCTGCCTGGCACCAACAACCATGCCACGTTCAAAGTCACCAGAATCCCCTTTCTTCCCCTTTCTGATGATCGATTTGAACTTCAGCAAGTCTTCTTCCCCACGTCTAGATGCCTAAATGCATTGAGTTGCTGCCACGTGATTGGCTTAAAATCTATTTGTGTTACCAAGCAACTGAACAGGTGTACCTAATAAAGTGTCCGGTGAGTGAATATATATATATATATATACAGTATATCTATATATATATATATATATATATATATATATATATATATATAAACTGTATAGAGAAAAGGGAATAGGGGGGATTAATTACACTTTGCCCTGCATTAAGACTACAATAAATGGCAATTTATTTTCAATTTCACATTTGTGATGATGAAAATATTCCTTTAAGCTTTAGTTTAAGAAAAATAAATATAAAAAGAAAATATGACAAATGTATCTTCATTACAAAGTTGCCAGTTTGCAGAAAACTATAAATCTTGCAGGAGCTTTTAATCATTTTAAACTTGAATATTGACAGAAAGCCACAAGGCAGAGTCTATGGATTTCAGGCTCTATCATCAGAGATGTTAATTATAACATGCATGTATTTAGAGCCCTACAGCACAGTGTTATTCAATCATATTGACATTTTTATTGCATCTTATGAATTGACGATTCTAAGCAGCACAAAAAATAATAGCTTATGGAGAACTGATACCTCACACACATCTGTATTTGAAAATGCACATCAAAGCATTTAAAGGGGTTGTAAAAGTAAAAGTTTTTTCACCTTAATGCCTTCTATGCATTAAGGTGAAAAAACATCCGTCAATGCCGGCCCCCCCAGGCCCCCCGTTATACTTACCTGACCCCCTCGAATGTCCCGCGATCGCCCTCGACATCCTCTTCGCCGCTCACCCTGGCCGTTGATTGGCTAGAATGGATGGATTGAAAGCAGCGCAGCCATTGGCTCACGCTCATGTCAATCACATCCAATGACACGGCGCGCCGGGGGGGCGGGCCAAGTGATACAGTGAGCGGCTATAGCCACCAGCTGTATCACGGGAGCGCACCTGCAAGCACTCCACACTATGCAAGGGAAGTTGTGGAGTCCTTGCCGGGGGGAGCCGAGACAGCTGCCGAGGGACCCCAGAAGAGCAGGTTCGGGGCCACTCTGTGCAAAACGAGCTGCACAGTGGAGCTTAGTATAGCATGTTTGTTATTTAAAAAAAAAAATAATTTCCTTTAGGCCCCTTTCACACCTAAGCGTTTTTCAGGCGCTACATCGCTAAAAAATAGCGCCTGTAATGCGCCTGAAAAAAGTGGGTCCTCTAACTCCAGTGTGAAAGCCGGAGGGCTTTCACACTGGAGCGGTGTGCTAGCAGGACGGTAAAAATAGCCCTGCTAGCAGCATCTTTGGAGCAGTGAAGGAGCGGTGTATTCACCGCTCCTATACCGCTCCTACCCATTGAAACCAATGGGACACCGTGGTAATACCGCCGGCAAAGCGGCTGGCTGCTGGGGGTTTTAACCCTTTTTTGGCTGCTAGCGGGGGTTAAAACCACCCCGCTAGCGGCTGAATACCGCGGCTAAAACGACGGTAAAGCAGCGCTAAATATAGCGCTGCTTTACTGCTGCCGCCCCCACCGCCCCAGTGTGAAACCGGCCTTAGTGACCCTTTAAATCAGTACATTTTTGGTAATCCATTGTTTTCTAGGGATGGAAGTCTAGCACTAGTGGTTCATGGTGTCTGAGTTTCAGTGGTCAAAAGTAAAAAAGAAGAAATGTTCCTCCCGTTGTTCTAACCACTTCCTAAAGCTGACCATAGATGGATCAAAATTCAGCCGGTTCAGCAGGGACCAGTCAAATTTAGTTTACTTATTTAGGCTTTTTTACTTTATTTTCACCTGGTGATCCTGGCTACATGTACACTGGTCACCCCTAAATGTAACTCTCCTGGCAGCAGAAAAATGCAAAATGTGGCAAAAAAATAGGTCCCGCATGTTTGCCAGGTTTGGCGCTTGGAGTTTATTCATTCCATTTGGACAGGGTACTTGCCATTGACATGAATAAATACGGCAAAAAAATAGTACCACTTTTTTGCCACATTTGCATTTTTTTGCCAAAACGTTCTTCTCCTGAATGTGATTCTTCTGCAATCAGGAGAGGGACATTTAAAGAGGAGTTCCACTGGTTAAGTTTATTAAAAGTCAGCAGCTACAAGAAGTAATAAAAAAAATAAAATAATAAAAATGCCATAAATCATTCCCCTATTTTGTAGACGCTATAACTTTTGCGCAAACCAATCAATATATGCTTATTGCGATTTTTATTACCAAAAATATGTAGAAGAATACATATCGGCTTAAACTGAGGAAAAAATTAGCTTTTTTTAAAAAAAAAACTGGGATATTTATTATAGCAAAAAGTACAAAATATTGTGTTTTTTTCAAAATTGTTGCTCTTTTTTTGTTTATAGCGCAAAAAAAAACGCAGAGATGATCAAATACAACCAAAAGAAAGCTCTATTTCTGGGGCAAAAAATGCTGTTGCTGCTGGTACAGTGTTGCAAAACCGCGCAATTGTCAGTTAAAGCGGCGCAGTGCCGTATCGCAAAAAATGGCCTGGTCATTGAGCAGCCAAATCTTCCGGGGCTGAAGTGGTTAATAACTGTCTGCCACTATTTTTGAATAAAAAGGCAGGACCACCAGATATGACCGTGAGTAGTACGGCCTCCACATTCTCTCCAGCATAGAGGAGAATTAGAAGAGAACATCGAATGCAACTTAACAGGCGTACAATACCACCTAACAAGCAATTTATAGTTAATTTCCTCTATTCTAGGAAAAAAGGGAGGTAACGGGAGAAAGTATCAGAATCTTATCTCGTTGTGTATTATCAAGACTGGACTGTACTAGGTCTGTTTCCCAACGGGTTAGATACGCCGGAAATCCAGACTCTTGAAAAGACAGAAAAGCTTTATAAAATTGCGATATACAATGCTGGGGAGAATCCCCCCGTCAAAATATTGCCTCTACTTTAGTTACCGTATATACTCGAGTATAAGCCAACCCGAATATAAGCCGAGGCACCTAATTTTATCACAAAAAAATGGGAAAATGTATTGACTCGAGTATAAGCCTAGGGTGGGAAATGCAGCAGCTACTGGGTAAACAATGCCCATCTGCAGCCTCCTTATGCCCATCTGCAGCCTCACTGTACCCATTTGCAGCCTCACTTTGCCCATTTGCAGCCTCACTGTGCCCATGTGCAGCCTCACTGTGCCCACCTATAACTTTGATTACAAACAGCGGGTGTCTCCCGGTGCATCATGCAACTGCAGTCTTAGTTTGGCGCCGAACAGTTAAGAGTGCATGACACAGTGGGAGACCCTCACTCGAGTATAAGTCGAGGGGGGCTTTTTCAGCATAAAAAATTGGCTTATACTCGGATATATACGGTAATTTGTTTAATGATCGAATAAGTTGTGGTAAACTGCCTACAAAATTAGATAACTGAGTATATCGCCAAATATCCATGTACCTATATCTTGTTGGACCACATAATAATCGCATAGATTTCACTTTAGAGTTTTCGGTCACATGGTGAAGTTGGGGTTCGTCCTCTAAAAACCATGACCTAAACCCTTTATCTAAGGAACCATGCATGGTGTAACAAGGACATCAAAGGGGAATTATATTTCCATGAATATCGGTAGTGCAATGAGTCCCATATAGCCAAGGTGGATACCATCAGGGCCGATACTGAAGGTGCTAAGGTTCTATATTTACGAGGGAGACGTAATAGCCTACGTATAGCCGATAGATCAGTTTCTGCCATAGTATGTTCCATCTGTACCATATTATTTTATATACACTGTGATTCTGTATTTGCCAAATATGCTGCAGAAATCTCCCTCCACTGAGTCTAGCTGCAACCATTTTAACTGTGGGCAGCTGACAAACAAAATTTGTTGTCCCTTTTTCCAACAAATAGAGCTTTCTTTTGGCGGTATTTGTACACCTCTGCAGTTTTTATTTTTTGCGCTATAAACAAAAAAAGAGCGACAATTTTGAAAAAAAATCAATATTTTTTACTTTTTAAATATCCCCCAAAAATATATGAAAATGTATTTTTTCCTCAGTTTAGGCCGATATGTATTCTACATATTTTTGGTAAAAAAAATCACAATAAGCGTATATTGATTGGTTTGTGCAAAGGTTATAGCGTCTATAAATAGAGGATAGTTTTATGGCATTTTTTTACTATTAATTATTTTTTTATTAGTAATGGTGGCGATCTGCGATTTTTATCGGGACTGCGACATTATGGTGGACACATCGGACACTTTTGACACTATTTTGGAACCATTGGCATTTATACAGCGATCAGTGTTATTAAAAAAAAAACAGCTTACTGTGTAAATGACACCGGCGGGGAAGGGGTTAACCACAAGGGGACGATGAAGAATAAGTGTGTCCTAGGGAGTGATTCTAATGCCCCGTACACACGGTCGGAAAATCCGACCACAAAATCCATCAGATTTTTTCCGACGGATTTAGTCCGACACTGGTGTTGCATACACACGGTCGGACAAAGTTGTCAGAAAATCCGATCATTCTGAACGTGGTGACGTTTGTTGCCTACGACGGGACTACGTAGAGGCTAGTAGCCAATAGCTTTGGTCTTGTAATGTGATCTGAGCATGCGTGGCACTTTGTCCGTCGGAATTCGCTACATACGATCGGAAAAAGTCTGATAGGACTTTGTTGTCGGAAAATTTGAGAGCAGGAGATAAAACTTTGTCCGTCGGAAAATCCGATGGAAAATGTCCGATGGAGCCCACACACGGTCGGAATATCCGACAACATTGTCCGATAGGACATTTTCCGTCGGAAAATCCGATCTTGTGTATGGGGCTTTACTGTGGGGGGATGGGCTTCAACTCACATGACAGCGATCACTGCTGTCGATGACAGGGAGCAGTAGACTTCTGTCATGACACAAGCCAGAACGGGGAAATGCCTTGTTTACACAGACATCTCCCCGTTCTGCGGCTCCGTGACACGATCGCCGTGACACTAAGTGTGACCACCTCATTTAAAGTCCCAGGGCGACTCTCCTTTTTTGTATATGTATATAGGGACTGCAGACCTTTTATTTTGTTTCCCGTGACACGATCGCCGGGAGATTAGCGGACATCGAGTCTGCTGGTCCCGCGGACACGGTCGCGGTCACGCTGTACGCGGCACACCTGCTAGCCCCGCCAATTAAAGAGGACGTACAGGTACGCCCATTTGTCCACCGCTGCCATTGTGCCGACGTATATCGGCGTGCAGCGGTCGGCAAGTGGTTAATAGATGGAAAGATGAAAAAATGACAATTTTGCTGTCCAGAGATGTCTCCATTGTTCCTCTTGGGGAGGAGACACCCTAAGTCAGGAAATGTTTTACTGGTCGGGATCACCAGGTAAAATAAAGGCAAGAAAAAGCCTAAAAAAATACAAAACTACCACATCTAATGATTGGTATGCTGCAATATATATATTTTTTTGTTTTTTGGGTTCAATACCACTTTAAGTCGAAGCTCCTTTTAGCGTCAACTTCCAGCTGACAGCTATTACTGGGAAAGCACTTATTTTTCATTCTTTTGCTTCCCCTGTTTGTCTCTCAGGTACTCAATCCTCCTACAAACAAGAGGAGCTAATTTTACTGAAATCTGTCAAGAAAATTAATCACTTTTACACACATGGAAACATAAACGAAGCATTACCATTTCCCACAGTTATGAACTGCGGAGCATAAACAAAGACATTAACACAATCCCCTGCTCGTATATTGTTTATATTTACACATTAACACAACACCTCACACGTTGTGAATGCTGAACATAAACATATCCCCCCCGCCCGCTCGTAACTTCTTCATCGCCCGCGTCCCCGAGTCATCTTAAAGGATGTTTACTTTGAAGCAAAATTACCACCAAGCTGTTACATTGAAACAAATTTTTGTTCAAGGTTAAATTTCATTTTTTTATGTTAACTTTAAGGGGAATTGAACTTAATTGGCTGAAATGTTTTGCTTTTTAAAAACTTTTTAAAACCTTAGCAAATAACAAAGGCGCAAGTTAAAGTGGCAATAAAGTCAAAAAGTTTACTTTACCCTACAGGTCATGAAAATTATTACTTGTAGGTTCCTTTGAAAGGGCTCGAACTTGCGCTGATTAGTGAATACATCGGCCTAAACAGATTATGTAATTTGCGCATGCGCAGTACTCTCTGCGCGCATGGACGCTGAGTGTGCCCTGGATCCAGAGGACGTTCCAGTCATGCCCGCATAACATTTGTAAAAAAACATTTTTTTTTTATATCATTAAAAATTCTAATCAAACATAATTACCACAGTGTACATTAAAAACAAGGGTCATATATGGTGATCACAATAGTGTAAATAGGTTCCAACACATTGGAATATGATCGTCAAGATGACATGAATTGGTCTACACGTATAACAGGACAGCCCACTTTCTCAGGACCATATATATTATATTTATTAAATTATTCCAATCAGGAGTATAGTGAGCATTTATTATCTGCCGCACGGGGGCCAGCCAGTATCATCTAGGGGGCATATAAATAGACACCTGCTGGCCCGTGGGGAAAAAAACAAGGGCAGAGCTCCAATGGAAAACAAAATAGCAGAGTGTGTGCAGTCTTTACCAAGCTGAAAACCGGAGTTGATTGCAGCCCAGCCATTCAAATGGCCAGAGCGCGGTGCAGAAAGAGAAGAATGGTCAAAGCTTTTTTGGCCATACTACTGTTGTGGGTCACAGGAGTGTATGTTATGATTGATTTCATGTGACTCAGAGTCAACTGAGAGCAGGCTATTGCCAGATGTGGAGTCTGTATGGGGGGGGGGGGTGAGCCCACCAGAGGTCCAAGCATTTTGCTTAGGATAGGGGTTTGGTCGTTGGGTGGGACAGAAGGTGCCAATTTGCCAGCTTGATAAAAGAGCTGGGAGGCTCAGAAATGCGTAGCCATGACCTCTTCCAGCCCCTGGTGCTGACATCACTTCAGACAGATATGCTCTGCATTCCATGGCCCGGTCTGCTTCCTCTGCTTCCTGCTTCTTGGTTGCTGATCATGGGGGGGTCATAATGTTTTGGCTGATCATGGGGGGGTCATAATGTTTTGGCTTTCTCTATCTCTATCCTATCCAGCCAGCAGTGGTGTTCCTCACTTTCTGGAGCATACCTACCAGCTGTGAAGAGTTTCAAGCTGCTGACAAAATAACCATTTGCAGCCAAATCACGTACCTAGTTTAAGTTTAAAGTGATTTTAAAGGTTGTTTTTTTTTTAACCACTTGTTTACATTAGCATCTCCCCATTCCTTCTCTCCATGAGGCGATCGCGGGTATCCCCGCAGCGATCGAGTCCATGGGACCTGCGATCCAACGCACACGATGGCACAGCAGCAAATTTAAAGGGACGTATAGGTACGCCCATTTGCCCAGCCGTGCCATCCTGCCGACGTACATCAGCGTGCGCCGCTCGGAAAGCAGTTAAATAACAAACATGTCTATACTTACCTCCTCTGTGCAAGGGTTTTGCATAGACCGGCCCTATCCTCCTTTTCTGGGGTTCCCGGTGGTGCTCCTGGCAACTTATCTTTGGCGAGTGTCCTTACGGGGAGACGATTTCCATGGGGGCACCCGTGCAGGCGTGCTCTCGAGTCCTGCTGCTGCGTCCATTGATACAGACAGCAAGACTTGGCCCCGACTCCTGTGTCACTGGATTTGATTGACAGTAGCATTTAAGGTACAAAAACCCTAAAACTTTACAACTCCTTTAAGTGCAGCTGTAGGCATACCCAGTACTGTTTTTTTGAGCAGTCGGTTCTCTTGTAATAACAATCAGAGCGGCTAACTAGCCACTCAATTGCTATTACAAGCAGTATGAGGGGATGTCTGCCCCTCTCACCCCCTTTTGCTGGTCTCTCATGCTCTCTCGTCCCACCGGGAGACCTGAGTGACCAGCTAGCACATCCACCGGGACCAGCTTTGATGGGCTATTTGTAATGGTAACCCAGAAGCGATGACATGACACCACTTCCGGATTACCCGGATGTTTTTGGCACCCTTTTCAAATAATGAAAGGCATTCAAAAATACTGATCTCTGTGTTTTTGAATTCTTTTAAGTGCAGAGGAGATATTTGGGGTCTTATTTACCCCAGATCCCTCCAAAAAGTGTACCTGTCATCACTGACTGTGGAAACTTTACACTGGACCTCATACAGCTTGGATTCTGTGCCTCTCCACTCTTCCTCCAGAATCTGGGACCTTGGTTTCCAAATTAAATGCAACATTTTCCACAGTGCATGATTATTTTGGGAGCCATGTCATCTTTTGGTTTTGGTCCACTGTGTTTTATCAAGTACAAAGTCAGCGCAGCCCTCTACCAGGAAATTCTAGAGAACTTCATGCTTCCCTCTGCTGACCAGCTTTATGGAGATGTTGAATTGATTTTCCAGCAGGACTTGGCACCTGCCCACCCTGCAGCCCAAGACCATGACACTCCCACCACCATGCATGACTGTAGGCAAGACACACTTGTCTTTGTACTCCTCACCTGGTTGCCGCCACACATGCTTGACACCATCTGAACCAAATAAGCTTATCTTGGTCTTGACCTTAGTCTGCTTGTCTTCAGCAAACTGTTTGTAGGCTTTCTTTTGCATCATCTTTAGAAGAGGCAACAGCCAAGCAAACCAATTTGATGCAGTGTGCGGTGTATGGTCTGAGCACTGACAGGCTGATCCGCCACCCCTTCAACCTCTGCAGCAATGCTGGCAGCACTTATACGTCTATTTCCCAAAGAAAACCTCTGGATATGATGCTGAGAAAAGGTACTCAACTTCTTTGGTCGACCATGCCAAGGCCTGTTCTGAGTGGAACCTGTCCTATTAAACCGGTGTATGGTCTTGGCCACCATGCTGCAGATCAGTTTCAGGGTCTTGGCCATCTTCTTATAGCCTAGGCCATCTATATGTAGAGTAACAATTCTTTTTTTTTTTTTCTGATCCTTAGAGAGTTCTTTGTCATGAGGTGGCATGTTGAATTTCCAGTGACCAGTATGAGAGAGTGAGAGCGATAACACCAAATTTAACGCACCTGCTCCCCATTCACACCTGAGACCTTGTAACACTAATGAGTCACATGACACTGGGGAGGGAAAATGGCTAATTGGGCCCAATTTGGACATTTTCACTTAGGGGTGTACTCACTTTTGTTGACAGCGGTTTAGACGTTAATGGCTGTGTGTTGAGTTATTTTGAGGGGACAGCAAATTTACACTGTTATACAAGCTGTACACTCACTACTTTACATTGTAGCAAAGTGTAATTTCTTCAGCGTTGTCACATGAAAAGATATAATAACATATTTACAAAAATGTGAGATGTATACTCACTTTTGTGAGACACTGTATATACACACTTGAATAGAGTTTGGTGTCACTTTAAGTTACTGATGTCAGACCCGTGAGAAGGTGAATTTTAATGAGTTGTTATGGCATATCGCACTATTTGCACATTGCGACCTGCTCTGCCTTTTAATAAAACAAATTAAAGTGTGCTTAAAATATTGACTTTCCTCTCTGCGGTATTAATTAGTTCTTGTATTTAATATATACTTTTAAAGTATGTTCAAGGTTATATCTGAGCAGGCTGAGAGAAAAACCAAGCGCGTTCAAGCTGATGCACGGTGCCGATAAAACGAAATGCATTTGGTGAGCGTTTCCAATGTATCTGAGCTAAGGAAAAATCCTCGCTCTTCTCATCTCCGAGTCTCGGGCCCTTGTTCTACATGCTGCTCGCTTCCTGACAGTATCTTAAATAATGAATGGCTTTAATGTTATCTTTAGTGTTGGACAAATATATCGGAAATTTCAGGTCCCCTGAGAGCCATCAAAATATAAGGAGAGAAGCGAGGCTGGATGGTGGCAACCAGAGGCTCAGGTCAACGTCTATTCTACACAATACATTTCTATTGGCTTTAAAGGGCAGAAGGCAACAAGCTGTAATTGAATGTGTGTGAAAGCCAATAAATTCTCTGTGATCACTGTTAGCTTATTACAATTTTTTTTTCTTTTTTTAGATGGCAGAGGTTGCCCCTTTACCTCCTATATCTAATAGTGAGTGGCATTAATTGTTAAACATTTCTTTACTGTTTTTCGACAAAGCACATTAACCCTTTCGCCTAAATACTAGCTCATTATGAATTATTTACCTTAGATCGAACCCCCGCATTGGTACACCGCTCCGGCTGGCAACATCGCTCCCGGATTTACTTCTGGGTATCGCAGGCTCTGTCACTGTGATTGGCCAGAGCCGCAATGACGTCACTACCTTAACCCAAAAAGTTGTTGTAAAGCGTTTACAAATAGGTGCTCGTAAATAGGTGAAGATGTAGGCGTGTAGGAAGAATTTCCTTCCGGAGATTAGTGCCTGGCGAAAAAGAAGGGGGCCTGGGCTGCTTCCTCTGGGTACGGCCTAATGGTCGATTCTGCATGTATTCTAGAAAAGTGGTTGTAGAGGAGAGCCAGATGTCCAGTAGATGTGGGTTTGAACAGAAGGTTTATTTAGGGTAGTAACAAAACAATTAAGCCAACACGTTTTGGGGGAACAAGGATCTCCCCTTCCACAGGGCTGCTGCTCCTAATCGGGTCTGCCTGTGGCGCAAAGATTGGACTAATTAGTATCCAAGTGTTGGCTGTGACTGCCTCTGCAATCAAAGCAGGCACTCTGTACCGATCCGTCCAATCTTTGCCCTAATAATGCAGACTTGGTTAGAATACTTCTCCAATAGCATGCAGCAGCCCTGAGGAAGGGGGGGGGGGGGGGTCCTTGTTCACCCGAAACACATTGGCTTGACTTTGTTGTTGCTACCCTAAATAAAAAAAAAATTCAAACCGAGATCTAATGGACAACGGGCAATCCTTTACATTGACTTTCTGATGGAAGTGATGTGGGTGGCTGTAAAGCTACAGACACCAGATTGAGAACAAAAAATTTAGGGACATAAATTAAGGTTAACGCCAAACGCCATCCACAGTTTTGAGCTTTGACATTTTTGGTATCTGTTTTTTTCTCAAAGCAGCCCCATCTTTTATATTTTACCCCCCACAAAAAATGGGTAATATCTTTGTGAGCACTAAAATTAACTTACTAAAAATTATGTGTAGCACTAACCCCCGAAGGAGCTGCTGGTTTTATATGGGCTTACCGTTACCTCACCTGCTTGCATCTCCGTCTTGGGGATCCCGTGGAAAGTGGCCCAAAGAATGTGAATTTCCAATACTCAGTCCTTTTTATGATTATTTATTCAAATTAGAAGCAAAGTCTTTCAATAAAGGGTAGAGGGTTAGGGATGAGTTCAGGCACCTGGTACTGCGGGTTTAAGATCTCTTTTAGATCAAGAAGACAATGGTTTCACTCTCTAGATCCAGCCACCACTGGATAAGCCCCTCTCACTGGACCCAGCAGCCGGTGGGGTATGTAACACAGTCTCTGCCACAGACTTGTGAATTTGAACTTAAGCGTCACTGAGAAATTTAAGAATACTTCCATACAATACCAGTCTCTTTCAGCCGAACCGGCGGTACTGTAGGTATAATGATCCGGATTGTGTCCTTCAACTGAGCTTTAAGGCCCCTTCAGAGATACCAGCCTTGTGCACGGTCTTCTCTTGAAAGAGTCCTCCCCTGGGTCCTTCAGTTTCTGGGCCTCTCCCTTCAGATGAGACGGCACCGGACCATCCCTGGATCTATAGGCCCGGAGATTCACTCGGGCCTATCTCTGAGATGCGCTGACTCGAGCCAGCCAGCCCTGAGACACAGGATACATAGCTCCGCACCCCAGGTCAGGAGGGCCATGGGGTCTGGGTCAGGAGGAACCCGGAAACAAAGCTTAACGAAAAAGCCCCCCGCCAACATGGTTGGGAAGGGGGGACAGTACAACTTCACAGTTCAGCCCCATTTTTACCACTGCCCAGACACCCCCCCCCCCCCTTTAGCTTCAGTGGCAGCAGTGGAAGTTATACTCATGCCACAACTGAGATGCTTTGCTTCGCAGCTGCAGAAGAAATGACACCCTCTGTCTCTGCAAGGCCCCACAACTGCATGCAATGCACGAGGTTGTGGCACGCTTCTACCGGGTTTAAGGTTTTAAAGCTCTTTAAAGAGAAGCAAACATGAACAAGCCCTTAAGGCTGCATCCACATTATAGTGATTTGTGAACGTGTTCAAAATCATGGCACGTATGTGCATTTTCACCCCCTGCACATAGGGCAGCCCATTCATTTCAATAGGCTTCCCTGCGTGCGATATACATGGCAAAGTAGCTTATGCAAATAAATGGCAACCAGCCCACCCTAGAACTGGCCTTTGCAGCAAGGAGCACATGGAAGGACAACACATGTCAAAGAACAACAAACAAAAATTCCCAGCTCAACTTACCAGCCAGCCTGTAATAAACCAAATTGACCCTGTCTAATAGTTCACAATAAAAACAAGGGGTTTAGTTTGCGCATATTTGCAAATACATGCATAATAGGGATGAGCTTCGAGTTCGAGTCGAACTCATGTTCGACTCGAACATTGCCTCACCGAACAGCGAACAATTTGGGGTGTTCGTGGCAAATTCGAAAAGCCGCGAACACCCTGTAAAAGTCTATGGGAGAAATCTAAAGTGCTAATTTTAAAGGCTTATATGCAAGTTATTGTCATAAAAAGTGGTTGGGGACCTGGGTCCTGCCCCAGGGGACATGTATCAATGCAAAAAAATGTTTTTAAAAAACTGAAATTTTTTCGGGAGCAGTGATTTTAATAATGCTTAAAGTGAAACAATAAAAGTGTAATATTCCTTTAAATTTCATACCTGGGGGGTGTTTATAGTATGCCTGTAGAGGGGCGCATGTTCCCCGAGCTTAGAACTGTCCCTGCACAAAGTTTAATTTTTGCAGGAAAAAAAGCATTTAAAATCACTCTATATGCTATATGGCTATAATGAATTGCCGGCTCCCGTAATACAGAGAACAGTCATTGAAAGTCATTGATAAAAAAAAAAAAACTATGCGTGGGGTTCCCCCCAAATTCAATTACCAGGCCCTTCAGGTCTGGTATGGATACTAAGGGGAACCCCGGGTCAAATTTTAAAAAAAAATGACGTGGGGTTCCCCCTAAATATCCATGCCAGACCCTTCAGGTCTGGCATGGATTTTAAGGGGAACACCACGCCAAATAAAAAAAAAAAAATGGCATGGAGTTCCACCCAAAAATCCATACCAGACCCTTGATCCGAGCACGCTACCTGGCAGGCCACAGAAAAAGAGGGGGGGACGAGAGAACTGTACCAGGCCACATGCCCTCAACATTGGGAGGATGCTTTGGGGGTCTGTGACCCCTCAAAGCACAATGCCCCCATGTTGATGGGGACAAGGGCCTCATCCCCGCAACCCTGGCCGGTGGTTGTGGGGGTCTGCGGGCAGGGGGCTTATCAGAATCTGGAAGCCCTCTTTAACAAGGGGACCCCCAGATCCCGCTCCCTCTGTTTGAAATGGTAAGTGGGTACAAAATACCTCTACCATTTCACAAACAAAGTGTAAAAAAATTGTTAAAAAACACACAGACACCGTTGGGAAAAGCCCTTTATTAAAAAAATAAATAAATAAAGATTCCAGCGGTGGTAATCCACTCTTGCTATCCAGCGATGGCTGATCTCTTCTCCGGGGTCCAGCGATGGGTGATCTCTTCCAATGACGTCCAGCGCAGAGCATCCTGTCTCCACGGAGACACTGCGGGAATCCCGTCTTAGCTGAGGAGGGCGGGCCACCCGTCACCTGACCCCGCCCCCTCTGACGCAAGGGGAAACCCAGGCTTCCCCAGTGACGTACGGGTGACCCTGCCCCCCTCTGATGTAACGGAAACCTGCGTTACATCAGAGGTGGGCGAGGTCACCCGTACGTCACTGGGGAAGCCTGGGTTTCCCCTTGCGTCAGAGGTAAGTCTCTCATAATATGCCCTGCAGGGGATTTTTTTTCCCCACCAACTGGCACCACAAGTGTGACATGCATTTTTATTTTTTTGCCTTTTGTAAGCATGCGATCTTGCGCATGTTCGCAAAATGCTATAGTGTAAGTGTGAATGCAGCCTTTAGGCTTTCAGCGCTATATGGCGTACATATTAAAACAATTGCAGTATGACAGCCAGGTGACTTGCATTTTCTAAACGAGAGGTCTGCAATGGCGTCCTTCATGTTTCTCTGATTACAGCTTCCCTATAAGAATTCTTGGACTATTAGAAATCAGATCATGTAGATCAGTGTATTCTAAAGAATTATTTATGATATTAAAAAACAAAGTTAAATGTGCTGTTCTTTGATTCTGTGGCTTTTCTGTATCCTTTCATTGAATTATTTACTATTTGTTGCCCTTTTTTTTTTTTTGTACATAATTAAACAGAATCTTGCAACAGAACAAACATAAGTTTGTTTGATGAAATATTCACGAAGAACATATCAGTATTTGTTTTTTCCGTAGACTTTGCATATTACTTTGTTGTAAGTAGCATTGAACGCCTCCTTCGTCCGCCGTGAAAATGTCAATGTGATCGCTACACCATTTGCAGAAGATTGATTTAGCAATTCACTGATAGAGTACAGATGCTAAAATGTTCCAAATTCAGACCAGTGAAGGGAAGGCTTTGGAAATCTATATCCTGCTGTCACTTCCAATTTAACGTAGAACTATAAGCAAAACTTTTTGGATAGAGTAAAGAAGGGTTATAACCACTGTCAATTTTTCTTTTTTTGTCTCTTTTTTGGCATCTGTGTCCCATTGGGGATATTTTGTTTCACTTCCTGTCCCGTAACTAAAACAGGAAGTGAAGGGAAATCCTTATAAAGTGAGGGAATCCATGGTTGTCATCAGCACTAGTGTCCCCATTGGAAGATTTCCCCTCTATTCCTGTGCTGGTGTTGGCCCAAAATTTGGGATTTTCTTTCACTTTGGTGATAACGAAGTTCTAGCCTCAGCCTAGAACTCCTCTTAAGCCACGCATGGCTTAGGAGGAATTCTATGCTGAGTCCATTGCGTTCCTCTCAACCTGTTGGGCTAGTGGTGTGCGGGGTATCTTATCCCTTCATGCTTCACTGCTTTCTAGATTAACACCTTCCCACCGGGCCTATAGCGCTTTGTGAATGGGACGCACTGTGTTAGGGAACACACAGTTCCCAGAAAACAGCGCGCCCCATTACCCAGAAGACAACGCGAGGAGGAGAAAAGACCGAAGAAGACCGAAGATCACCGCGGAGTAGGAAGGAGGCAGATTAGGAAGACTGCCTAGCAACAGGGACCGTTACACCGTTACATGTACATTGTGCAAACATATAATGTTCTCTGTAGAAGAAGCTGTTAGCATTTAAAAAACATAAAAACAATCATCACACAAGACTACAAGCTTGCCAAGCCCTGTTTCCGCATGTAGCCTTGGTCATTTATGTTTGCTACAGAGCAGAAAGTTCTAATTATTGAGGCATTTATAACAAATAGAAAGCTG
The DNA here is from genome assembly GCA_028564925.1 of Lithobates sylvaticus. NCBI lineage: Eukaryota > Metazoa > Chordata > Amphibia > Anura > Ranidae > Lithobates > Lithobates sylvaticus. The sequence goes on from CM053031.1 coordinate 35,530,343, forward strand.
CAACATTATTGTGGAATATTATAAAACAAAAACAAATGTTCAAGTGAACTGTAAACTTGCTGTACCAGGCTAGTTCTAACACTTCAAAGTCGTATTAACCTCCCTGGCGGTATGATTATGTCTGGAATTTTGTGCTGAAAGCGGTACAATTATTTTGCATGGAAATTTGCCGTTTTTATATTGTAATTGCAATTCTTATGAATGACTCACTTAAATCTGTCCAAACCAGAGTCTAGTAGACATCCCGGGTATGATAAAGTTTGAAACACAAAATCATAAATTATAATAAAATAAAAATATATATAAAAATTATTCAATAATATAATCAAATCAAAAACACTAAAATTTGCTCAGTTGCAGAATAGTCGCTGTCTGTCATTAAATTTAGTGTTTGACAATGAATTGTGATTCTAATTTATTATCGCTGTTTTCTAGCTGGTCTAAAACCACTTTTGACATAAAGGGACACTTTTTGGTTGCTATGGACAATCTCCAGTTTCCAGGCAGAAAAAAATGTATTTATTATATAAAATGACATGCAGGGCACTGGGCAGACCACTAGGGACAAAGGGGGTGTGTATTTTTTGTATACAGTACTGTAATCTGTAAGATTACAGTACTGTATGTGTTTTGTGTTTTTAAACTTTTTTGAATTTGGCGCCGATCTCCACTCCCGTTCGTCGTAACGTCGCAGGGAACAGAGCTCAGCGGCACTCGGGCACTGTGTGAATCGAGCGAGCAGACGGCTCGCACACACAGCGGGGAGACATCGCAGGATCCAGGGGATAAGGTAAGTAACTTCTCCCTGTATCCTGCAATGCAAGCCCGAGCCTGACTCGGGGTTACCGCTTTTGGTACTGAAGATCCCGCCCCGAGCCAGACTCGGGATTACCGCCAGGGGGGTTAAACCCAAAATAAAAAATGAATGCAGTGCAGATTTCCAATCTTTAGATGTGGTGGCTGCTTTTTTTTTTCTTTTTTAAAGCGATTTTAAAACATGTTATACTTACCTGCTCTGTGCAGCAGGATTGCACAGAGCAGCCCAAATCCTCCTCCACTCGGGTCTCTCGCCTGCAATCTGGGCCCTTGCCGAGTGCTCCCATAGCAAGCGGCACTCATAAGTGCTTGCTCCTGAGCCGACTTTCTGCGTCTATAAGACACAGAGAGTGTGGCTCAGCCCCGCCCCCACTCCCGCCTCACTGGCTGTGATTGACTGCAGTGGGAGCCAATGGCTCCTGGATCTCAGCCAATCACATACACGTCACGCCTCTGCCACCGGCATTGGAGCAGTGTACTGTCAATTACAGGAGCTGGTCCAATGGCGATGGCGGAGGCGGGACGTGTGTGTGACTGCCGACTGAGAGCTGAGTACTGTAAACAGAAGATGACAGCTTGGTGATTCCGGTGGCACTCGTCCCCCTCCTGATTTCCTGCACTGCATGGGAGATGGTGATGCTGCAGGTAGGCATCAGGCTGCATTGGATGGGTGCAGATCAGGCTGCAGATGTGCACAGAGGCTGCATTGAGGCTGCAGATGGGCACTTATCAGGCTGCATTGATTGGCACTGACCATTATTTTGCTTCAAAGTGGCTTATTTGAAAAAAAAAAAAATTCCTGAAACTTCCCTCTTAAATTGGGGTGCATGTAATACGTGTTATACGCCGATAAATACGGTATTTCAGATTTTCGGATTTTGAATTTATGAATTTACGAGTTTTTGAATATCCGAATTTTCAGAAAAATTTGTTAAAACGGGTTTTCGTTAATTCAGATATTTCCGAATTAACGAATTCGGAAAGAAACTAATTGCAAATGTCTACTGTACTATAGACAGGGCAACACATGACACCAAGAAGCTACATGTGACCTCCAGTGTTCACAATGCATCAGGGCAGCCTCTTGGCATGGGTCCTTGAAGCTATTGGGGATCATTGTAGTAGCAGTGTCTACCACAGTGATTTCCAGGTATCCGTGAGGATCTCACAGGTATGGTATATATTGTACATACTGTACTTGCCTTGACCCAAGTTAGGCCAATCTACAAAATGCTAAAATATCCAAACCTGGAATTTAGCTTTAAGCTTCTTGAGCTTTGAACTAGCATGAAGTGGGATCAGTGATCTCTGTCAATCTCAGCTGAATATGTTTTCCCCATTTAAAGCGGTTGTACACCTAGAAAAAAAAGAAAGACAAAGGCCTAGTATCGCATACTAGCACATTCTGAAATACTCATCTTAAAAGGAAGCCCTCTCAGCAGTGCCCGCTCACCACTGATAGGGCTGGCATCTTCTCCTATCCTTTTTTCCAGGATCACGGGACCCGGCGTTGTGAGGGGCCGCAGCCACGATGACGTCACTGCACGGGAGCCCTCGGTTTCAGCAAAGTGCTCTGAAGTTTCCGGCGCGGTAAGCTGGACCTTCAGAGCGCATGTGCCGCTGACATCAGCAGCTGCTTGCAGGGTGAATATCTCCTAAACCGTGCAAGTTTAGGAGATATTTATTTTACCTCCAGGTAAGCCTTATTATAGGCTTACCTGTAGGTAAAAATCACAAAGTGGGGTTTACAACTGCTTTAAACTCCAGCAAATGAAAAGAAAACCTTTACTGTAATAAGCATTCGGTATAATTGAATTGTTTTGTCTTATTTAATGAAGTTTAATTTCTGGGAAAAAATAAAATAGATATTTTAATAATACACTGCCTTTATGTAAAAGTTTTTAACCTTGTTCTGTACTCCAATAATGTTCATATTGCCTGCAGGATGAATAAGAACGATGAACATAATACATTCATCATTCTTTATAACTTCATTTAATATAAGTATCAAGTAACCACTGATAAACGTACTCTGCACAAACGCTATTCAAAGTATTTCAGTATATTTAATAATATGAAATATGTCCTTTATGAAAGATTGTTCCCATTTCTGAACAAGCAGCTCCAAAATAAATGTTTGCTTTTTTTCATTTTTTCTTGCAGAAATTTTGCAGCTTAAAGTGTACGTATAGCCAAAACTTTTTTTATTTTTTTTTTTTAGATTACATAGGAAAATTATAAAAGTCCTGGTTTTGCTGCTTATGTTTTGGGGTTTAATTCACTTATAGTTAAAAAACGACAAACAAAATGCGGTAAAATAGCTCTTGTGTTAAATCAGTTTTGAAAGTACAATTCACTAAGAATTTTGCGGTAAATAAGGAATGTGGTGTTTAACTGTTTGATTGAGCATTTTTTCGTGCGATAATCGCATTGAGCTGGTTGCTAAGGAGCGTGCCAGGAAGCCAGCTGCCGCGTCCTTAACAATAGATGACTCATCAGCTGTCAGCGGGTTCCCCACTGACAGATGAATGTAAAAAAGATTGCCGGTAATAAAAATTATGAAAAAAAAACAGCTTGGGGTCCCTGCCCAATGCATACCAGGCCCTGCCCCCCACCCCAAAGCTTCTTGTCCCCATGTTGATAGGGACAACGGACTCTTCCCCACAACCCTGGCTGGTGGTTGAGGGGATCTGCAGGCAGGGGGCTTATTGGAATCTGGATCCCAGCCCCAGATCCCGCCCCCTTTCCCCCCGCATGTGAATGAGTACCCTGACCCATATGCCAAAAAAGTGTAAAAGTTAATAAAGACAGTACAAACATTTTTGACAATTTCTTTATATAAAAAACTGTCCCCCAATGTAGATCAATATCAATCAATGACCCAGCATGCACCGGTCTGTGATGCTACAAGGGGGTGGAGACAAAGTGACTAGGCGGTCCTTTAACCACTTTCAGACCAGACCATTTTGCTGGCTTAAGACCAGACCACTTTTTGCGATTCGGCACTGCGTCGCTTTAACTGACAATTGCGCGGTTGTGCGACGTGGCTCAAACAAAATTGGTGTCCTTTTTTCCCCACGAATGGAGCTTTCTTTTGGTGTATTTGATCACCTCTGCGGTTTTTATTTTTTGAGCTATAAACAAAAAAAGGGCGACAATTTAACTTTTTTATTTTTGCTATAATAAATATCCCCCAAAAATATATAAAAAGTTTAGGCCGATACATATTCTACTACATATTTTTGGTAAAAAAAATCGCAATAAGCGATTATTGATTTGTGCAAAAGTTATAGCGTTTACAAAATAGGGGATATTATAGCATTTTTATTAATAAGTTTTGTTTTACTAGTAATGGCGGCGATCACGATTTTTATTGTGACTGCGACATTATGGCGGACACATGACATTTTTGACACATTTTTGGGACCATTGTCATTTATATAGCAATAAGTGCTATACAAATGCACTGATTCCTGTATAAATGACACTGGCGTGAAGGGGTTAACCAGGGGGTGGCAGTGTAGGGGTTAAGTGTGTCCTAGGGGTGTGTTACTAACTGTTGGTGGGCATGGCTGTGTGTTAGTGATCACTCTGCTCCAATCACTTGTTGCTAGGCAGAACGGGGAGATGCTGTTTACTTCCACATCTCCCTGTTCGTCCTCCCCATGAGATGATCGCAGGTATCCCCGCGGCGATTGAGTCCGCGGGACCGGCGACCTGACTCATGGGGTCCCGACCGGCGCCGGTCGGGAAGCGGTTAAGAACTGTCAAACGGCAGAGCAAACAAAACTTTTTTTTTTTCAGGTCTGGCAGTGGTGGTGAGCGTCGTAATTGACGATGGATCTACATCGGGGGACAGTTTTTTTTTTTCATTTTTTAATGAAGGAATTGTCAAATTTGTACTGTCTTTTACACTTTTTTGGTGAATGGGGTACCCCATACTCATTCACATGGGGGGCGGGATCTGCAGACCCCCACAACCACAGACCAGGGTTGTGGGGAAGAGGGCCATGTCCTGATCAACATGGGGACAAGGTACTTTGGGGCTTTTTCTGCCCCCCCATGTTGAGGACATGTGGCTTGTTATGGTTCAGGGTGGGGGATGCTCGCTTGCCCCCCCTTTCGTGACCTGCCAGGCTGCATTCTGGGATATGAGGTCTGGTATGGGTTTTTGGGGACCCCACACTGGGGTTTTTTTTCATAATTTTTAATTGCATACATTTTTTTTTTTACATTCAACTTCCCCGCTGACAGCTGATGAGTCATCCATTGTTAAGGATGCGGCGGACAGTTTCTCGCCTCGCTCCTTAACAACCAGCTATTGGGGAGGACCCCCACACTGTTTCTGACAAATACAGCATGTGATATTGCCAGCAAAACCCTGGTGATAAATATTGCATGTGTTCTGATTGTGAATTGGCTTACCGCATGTTTTTTTGACAGTATTTACTGACACATTTTTCATTTTGAGTTAAAGACTGCATAATCAGTATTTTATTTTTTATTTTTGTGAATTGGACTTTATTTACCACATGCAATAATTTATGCAAATGAGTCACGTGACCATATTATTGCAAACATTAGTGAATTGACCCCTTTCTGTAAATTACGTAAGAATGCATAATTGAATAGAATTTATTTTAAACCAGATTTTAGTGTCCCTTGAACACTTATCCATACTCCACAGAGCGCCCAAAAGTGGGTTATTTGCTTTTTTTTTTCATTTGTTGCGAGCGCTGTAATTTATTTATTGCAGGTATTAAACATACCCAGGGCTCCTGCAATCATAATATAAAAATGACATATAATTTATTTAACATTTACCATATAATTTATGTTATAATAGTCTGTAAAAATACAGAAATCAGTAATACAATGATAATATGTGTAACATACGAAGACTCTAAAGAAACATAATAAACCATTTTTTTTCCATCCAACTTTGCAAATGCTTTTAACAAGTGCTGATTTACCAGCAATATTAAAAAAATAAATAAAAATCTGTATCTCTGATTGTTTGAAACAGCTGTCAGAAGGATTAGGAAGTCTGAGCTGAGAATCCTAGCTACCACCTAGAAAATGTACTCGGGAAAGTGACAAGTAAAGGAACTGAGCGGTTCAACTGATAAGCTGATTGTCTCGCACTCCAGTTAATGTATTCTCCTCTGAAACAATTGGAAACTTCACAACATTTGAAGACAAGAAGTCGACAGGTAAATGGCTATTTACCTCATAGGGTTTAGTAGGCTGGGATGGCAGATGAACTCATAGAGATGCAAAACAAGTGAGGAAAAAAGCTTAGTTGGTGGAGGTGAATCAACATAAAAAATTTATACATTTTTTCATAAAAAAACACTGGCGCTTTTTATTCCTTCCTAACTATGGTGGAAGTGAACTTGTTAAATATATTCTTGATGGAAATGCCTTGGCTTCCTCCTCCCATGTTTTGTTTCCTTGCAGTTGTGCTTTATACTCTAAAGCCCCATACACACGCTCGGACAATCCGCGGACCAGGTCAGTCGGACTTTGTCCGACGTACTTTGTCCGATGTTGGCGTTGCGTACACACGGTCGGACTACGTTGTCGGAATATCCGGTCCGGAAGAACGTCGTGACGTAAGTCGTCGTCCACGAGATTACAAAAGGGAAGTTCAGCACCACGTCAGGCACCCGTTGGGCTCCTTCTGCTGATCCCGTGTTTATCGAGAGTTAGTGGAAGTTTGGTGACTTAAGATTCGCGCTTCTCAGTTTTCTGACTCAGATCGTTACTGCTCTTCAGTTTGTGCTTGTCGTGCGTATCTGTTTATTAGTGCGTGTAGTCAGTTCGCATTTGTTGGTCATTGCGGCCTATATCTTGATATAGGACGCTTTGATTTGCACTGCTTATTGTCTGCTCGTTGCTGGTATTCACTTCGTTCTTTCAGGCCTTGCTGTTTATCGGTGCTTTCTGTTTGTCCGTTCTGACCAGCCGACCTTTTGTGACCTTCTGAGCGATGTTTCCCGTGCGTACTCGTCGCCGAGTTCGTGCTGTACGCGGAATTGGTGTCGGGCTTTTAGCTTTGACCCAAGACCCGTCCATGAACAGAGTGACGAGGAGTATGTGGACCAAGAATTGGTTGCTTCAGCGTGACCAGTTCTCGCACATGCCTTTGCTTCGTGAGATCCGGGAGAATAATCCTGATGATTTCAGGAACTTTCTCAGGATGACGGACCCCGATTTTCACCGTCTTTTGGCTTTGCTGACCCCCTTTATCAGCCGGCAGGATACCTGCATGAGACAAGCCATTACTCCGGAGCAGAGGCTTGTTGCCACGTTGAGGTACTTGGCGACAGGGAGAAGTCTTCAGGATTTGAAGTTCTCTTCAGGTATCTCTCCCCAGGCCCTGGGAATCATTATTCCAGAGACCTGTTCTGCCATCATTCAGGTCCTGCAGGAGGACTATATTAAGGTAACATTTCTACTTTACTATTCCCTTCTATGTATGCTCTGTTTGCTAATGACTTGTATTTTTGACCTCCTTCCCTAATTACCATGATTGCAATATGTTCTAATATGCTGTGCCCCTTTTCTCCTGCATGCATTTTTCCCTTCACTTACCTCACCAGCATGCTCTTCTGCCCCAATAGACACCTATGGCCTAGTCACTTAAGCAATGTCTTTTGTCTGCTGCATAGTATTGTTTGCCCCAAAACACCCCCTAAAATATGCACAAATGTTTGCTGTGTGGTTTACTTCATGTAGAGCCCCCTTTTTTTGTTCTTTTGGTGGGGGGGGGGGGCAAACTCATTAGGAACCCCCTCCCCCAACTGCTCTGTCAGATGGTACCAATCCTTTATCTGCTGGCTTTCCCAAGGTCCATACACACTATATACCTACCTCTTTATAGTGCGCATCTTTAGGGATGAATTCAGCAAAGCATGTAGTGCAAGGGACTGCCTCCATACATTCCATTTCCTATTTTTTTGTCTTCTTTCCCTCCTATTAGCTTGCTTGGTAATTTAATAATGTCACACTGTGCCTGCCTTTTTTTGGGGGGGGGGGGGGGGTTGAAATGTTATTTGATCTTTCCTGTGGCCTGCCAATAGTGTTAAGTACAGAGGGTCTGGCCAAACTAGCCCACATTATTGAGCCATTTGCCAATCAATGAAGTGCAGAGGGTTAGCTGTCCACCACCCCCCCCCCCCCCCCAAAACCCCTAGTTATTGCCAATGGCCCATCAGAAGTGGGGGGATTGATGGGGGGGTGAGTAATCTGTGAAGGGGAGCCTCTACTTTTCTGTGCAAATACTTTCCAGCCTCCAATTTTAGACAATGCTCTTGTTCCAAGATGTTGATTGTCTAATCTGCTTGCAATGTTTAGGTGCAAAGTGACTAATTTTTTTTTCTTGTTTCACTCCACAGTTCCCTTCCACGCCACAGGAATGGCAGACTGTGGCCTCCCACTTTGCCAGCCGTTGGGACTTTCCTAACTGCGGAGGGGCAATTGATGGGAAACACGTCCGCATCGTCCCACCGCCCAACTCGGGGTCCTACTATTATAATTATAAAGGGTTTAATAGTGTAGTGATGTTGGCGGTGGTGTCGGCAACATACGAGTTTATGTATGTGGACGTGGGGATGAACGGCCGGATATCGGATGGTGGGGCCATTACGCACACGGAGTTCTACTGGCGTCTCCAAAGTGGCAGTCTGTGCTTGCCACCTCCAGAGGAGAATGCCGAAGGACTCCCCTTCGTCTTTGTCGCAGATGAAGCGTTTGCGTTGACTCCCCATGTGATGAGGCCGTTCCCGATGAGGACCCTCACCCCGGACCAGAGGGTCTTCAACTACAGGCTGTCCAGAGCCAGAAGAGTTGTGGAGAACGCTTTTGGCATCCTGGCCAGCCGCTTCCGCCTGTTCCTGACGGCATTTAACTTGGCGGAATACAAACTGAACCACATAGTTCTTGCCTGTTGCATATTGCACAACTTCCTCAAAAGACATAACAGGAACTATGTGGTGCCCGTTGGCCCAGATGTGGAGGGCCCTCCAAATGCCGAACTCACAGCCCTTCGAGTGGCACGTCCAGGCTTGCCCCCTCTAAATGCCCGTGTGGTCCGGGACCAATATATGCAGTACTTTGTGGGTAGGGGGGCCATTGCTCTGCCTGACGATGTGTGAGAGGCATTTTTTAATAAATCTGATATTTTAACCAACCTATGATTTCATGTCATTTCAGTCTTCTTTTTAGCTTATTTTACTTTGACATTTTTTTCCCTTTGCCTTCGACAGTGGGAATGCACTTTCTGGGCAAAAGGAGGTAACAGTCTCTTCTTCCCAAAAAGATTATTCTCATGTTGTGTGTTTGCTACCTAATCTTTGGTCTAGAGAAGGTTTGTACTGCATAACTGACACCCAAAATACTCCTTTTCATCACCAGGTCTGACATGTGTGTATTCTCCAAAATGCTGTGCTCCGTGTTTTCGTACAAAGCACTGTGGGTGTCATTTACATAAGTCAAATCCGCTATGCTCTACAAGTGCATTGAAAAAGTTCCCCGGGAAAGAAAATTGGAGTGCAAAGTGGATTTGCCTTTAGTAAATAACACCCATTGCCCCCCATATCCTTTTCATTTTACATACATAATGCATTGTGTTTTTTAAATAAGGAAGCCACACATTTAGAAAAATAAAAGTTTACTAGGAAAACATTCCCAAGTGCGTTTACAATCTTCACGCCAAAACTGACAACATCTTGGTTATTTACAACATTGTTTACAAACATTCCGCAATTGGTAAAACCAGGCATGGAGCAAAACAGAACCTAGGAACTTGGAAAGTTCAACTTTGTAAAGTGAAGACAAGATCAGACATGACTATATGTTCAAAGTGTGTTTGATCTTGCCTTCATCACATGGGGGGGTCACCCCCGAAAAGTGGAAATTTGGAACATGCACACAATTTGGGACTGAAAATGGTCATTAGATGGTAAAACACATGCCTAGAAGCTTCAAAAGTGCCATTTTCCATCATGGGGATGAATGGACGTTTTTTGGGGGTGCAACCCCTTCACCACAACCACTTTCGTAGTTCGTAAAGTGTTTGCACCCCCAAAAAAACGTTGCCATTCATCCACCATGGTGGGAGCTAGCACATGTGGACACAATGTGTGCATGTTCCAAATTTCAGACAGTTTTTAAGTTGCAAATGTGTTCTGAAGCTGGCACAAATGTGTGTTAATTACTTGGTGCGTTTTCATATTTTTCCTAAAATATCAATGATGTTCTTCAATTTTTGTTGAACATCATTGATGTTTTGCTTTATGTAATCTAGATCTCTATTGCAGACCATTATCTCTCCGATGAGTACGTGGGCACTCTCTGTGGTAAAGTGCGATTTTTCTTCCACAACATCCACGTCACCTAAAAACCACAAACAAACAAAAATGGGGTGTTGGAAATGAGGCAGCCATACATGGATTAGCTTACCAGTAGCTGTGTTCTCCCACACTCACCTGTTGTGGTGACAATTTCTCCAAGTTCGATGATCTCTCCTTCCTCCTCCTCCTCCTCCTCTGCTTCTGCTCTTTCCCCCTTTTTTGGTAGGTGTTGGTTTGGGGGTTTCCTCAGACGGCCCAAGTTTTCGCTCCCCTATGAGAATGTCCAAAAGGAAGATTTAGCAACACAAGCTATTGAGGGCAGAAATAGGAAATGACAAACATTGCTTGAAAGTGACGGACACTATTTTAGTTTGGCCAGTTACAAATGTCAACTACATGAATGAAGTCACTTTGTAAAGGTGCTAAACTGACTAGCTTTTTGGTAGAAGTTTGTGTGATGGAGACCCCCCTCTAGTATCCACTGGAGCACATGTGTGGAAAAGCATAATAAAAAGGGGGTTTGGGTGTCCCAGCACTAGTGCTCTAGAGTCCAGATGGGTAAACAGCTACTGAGTGACCTCTCCTTTACATTGAATAAATTGGCTTTACATTCTTGATGACATTTCTAGTGAGAACAAACTTCCTTTCCCCAAAAAAACACCAAACATCGTATTATAAGTGGCCGAACGATCGAGGTTGCGTACGATCGAATGCACACACACACGACCATGACAGTGGCAGAAAGATCGAGGCTGAGTACGATCGAATGCACAGACGAACCTGAAAGTGGCCATTTTGGAATGTACAACTTGGTAAAAATCAAAACACAATGGAGCAGTATGCAAGCAAGAAATCAAACACAAAACACAACTACTTACTTTTTTGAAGAATTCTCTTGATCTTTCTGTACTGATCGGCCTCCCTCAGTTTCAGGTCTGACCAGCGTTTCCTGAGTTGCTCCTTGGATCGTTGTACCCCAAAATTATTGTACAGCCTTCTCACAACTTTAGACATGATCTTGGCCTTGCGGACATTGGGGTTGAGGTAAGGCCCATACTTCCCATCATAGTCGCTCCTCTTTAATATGTCCACCATCTCCAACATTTCTCCAAATGACATATTGGAGGCCTTGAATTTCAGGTTCCGGGATCGGGACGTTTCTGCCTCCGGACTTTCCTCGTCCTCCTCCTCGTTGGTGGGATATTTGTGGCGCACCTGCTGTGTCCCCGCCATGTGCTCTCCCCACTACGCCGTAAAGAGAAGGGGTGGGGAATAGACGAGAAAGATCGTCAGGGGCGGGCGGAGTTTGAAGCATGCGCAGTGTATATAAAACGTCACACGCCTGTGTCGTAGCCACGATCTGGGAGACGAGGGGAGAGAAAACTCACACGAGACGATCGCTACAAACGAAGGTACAATTTAACGTTGGTACATAACTAGCCTAGACTGATTTGAACTTGAGGCTTCTTTATGGAGAAGATTAGGAGAGTTTAGCCTGACATAATTTATAGGGTTTGGTGTGTTGTTGTGTCTTGCAGAGATTGATATGAAGGGATTCAACGACATGAGTTTTCTCCCCCTCTTCATTGCCAAATACAGGGATTTTCCCATATTGTGGCAGGGTATACACCACATTACACCAACAAACCAAAGAGGCACGCAGCCCTGGAGGAACTTGTGGAATTTGTCAAGCCAAGGTTCCCCACGGCAACTGTTGATGATATTAGAAAGAAAATTGGCAGCCTGAGGAGTGCGTATATCAGGGAGAGGAAGAAGGTCGTGAAGTCTGAGGAAACTGCAACTTCAGCAGATGAGGTCTATGTCCCCAAGCTCTGGTACTATCAGAGTCTCCATTTTCTGAAGGACCAGGCTGATGTCACGGAGCCAACCTCAACTCCTCCTTCCACGCTTCCTTGCGCACAGCCCACCCCTGATGAGGCTTCCGAGGAGCAACCTGGGCCTTCCAGTCTGGAAGAGGTGGAGGAGCCCAGCTTGTTCCAGGTATAGTAGTTTTGTTACCATTTATGGGAATAATGAATGATGTTCACTTAATTCAGGATCGCCAATTGCTTAGTTCCTAATGTGTTTGACATATCAACAGACAGTGGTGTGGGAGACATTTGGGGCCAGAATCTAAACTGCTGGGCTGAGAATTGTATGGTTTTCTATTTGTAAACATTTTGCACCAGTCACTAGATGAGAATTGTGTGTGTTTGATGAACAAATAACTGAAACTATGTCCCTTTTTCCTACACAGGAAGACCTCAGCCAGGAGGTGGCTGTGGAAGGTGGCAGTCAGGAGGAGGCAGGGGTTAGTGGCAGCCACCAGCTGGGTAGTGGCAGCCAAGAGGGGGCTAGGCCTCGGAGCCTGACTGACACCCAAACCCCTCCCCTCCGCCCTCCGTACAAAAGGGCGAGAAGGGGGGGTTATGCGGCACAGTCAGCGCTCCGGATGATCAGAGAGGCTTCAGACTCCCTACATGCCACACCCGCCGACGAGGAGACCTTTGGCTCGGTGGTTGTCACAAAAATGATGGGTATGGAGGTGGGGCAACGCAACATGTGTGAGGGGCTCATCCTCCATGTCCTAAATAAGGGTAGGGCTGGGGAGATGACCCCAGTCACACATGTTTGCCATAGTTACCATGCTCCGCCTCCTCCTCCTCCTCCTCCTCCTTCTGCCACCCCACCAGCACGACAGCCACAGCGTGGAAGGAAGCGTGGAAGGAAGACCTGAGAGTGACGACCTGCAATCAGTCTGGTGTGAGAGAAGATGGAGCCTCTTGTAGTACCAGAGCCTGGGGACCTAGATGGCATCTGCTGCAGTTCCGGATACTTTGGACTTCACGACCAGATTGCACTCCCCTTAATATACGTACTCCTCAGGCCCCCAATTTTCTACGCTTGGACAATGATGGTTGCCGTGGGGGGCCAAGACTTTGCAAATTCCCCAAGTTTCACCATGGCTGCGTTCCTCTTTGGTTTGTTGGTGTGACCTAAATAAAGGTTTTTTTTGATTTGAAATAATCATTGACTATTGTGTTTTACTTTGCTACAATGACAGTTTTTCTTTGAGTAGGCTGGTACATTTCACTAATCCTAAAGTAGAATTAACAAGGGGCAACAACAACAAACAACCTCCTAGTAAATTTAAGCAAGAAATACAAATGTAAATAATGTGTTTTTGGTAATTTTAGACACACAACCCCCCTCCAAAAAAAAAAAAAAAAAAAAACATTCAAATATGTATTCCCAAAAAAAAAAAAAAAAAGACAAATCATGGTAAAAAAATAACAAAGATTCTTTTCCGTTCAGAGTAAAAATAAACATGTAGTGTATAAATGCTGCAAAGTAATAAAGAAGTAAGTTTGTGAGAAGTGCGGGTGAATAGGAGCAGCTAAAACATGTCATTCTTGTTGCATTGTAAAGAAAAAGAGAATGCGCTGCATTAAAGACATTTTAACATTGCAGCGTGACGAATGTGCTGTGTCGATTAGGAAAGGTAGTTTTACCTGACCGAGCGCTTCCGTCACAGAATTTCTTCTGAGCATGCGTAGCACTTTGTCCGTCGGACAAGCGTACACACGCTCGGATTTGGTGTGATCGGACCGGGTTGACGGGAAATCTTTCCAGCAGGAGATAAGACTTTGTCCGACGGACAAACCGACGAACACTGTCCGATGGTGCATACACACGGTCTGATTTTTCAACAACCTTGTCCGATCGGACCAAATTGATGAAAAAGTCCGACCGTGTGTATGGGGCTTTACAGTTAAGCTGAATCTAAAACAATCAAAAAATAAAAAAACATAAAAAAGTAACAATGTTCTATGAGATGTATTCACGTTTTGACACTGTTTCTGTACCATATATTGAATTTAAACTGAATAACTATTATATTGCATTTACATGCTTTATTATATTCAGGATATATATATATATATATATATATATATATATATATATATATATATATATATATTACAGTATATATGTGGTGTCACCGCCAGAGGAGGCTGGACTGGGTCCCTCAGCCCTGCTCCAGTGATGACCGCCCTGTCCCTGGACCCTATTGGACTTTATTAAAGGAAATAAAGCCCTTATAGGAAGTTGGATTAGACAACAGTTACAATTTCAATACAGATTCAGTATCACAAGACACAATCCAGGGTGATTTAAGCACTTTAGCCCCGGACCAATTTGCAGCCAAAGGACCAGGCCCTTTTTGCGATTCGGCACTGCGTTGCTTTAACTGACAATTGCGCGGTCATTCGACATGGCTCCCAAAAAAAATTGGCGTTCTTTTTTTCCTCACAAATAGAGCTTTATTTTGGTGGTATTTGATCACCTCTGCGGTTTTTTATTTTTTGCGCTATAAACAAAAAATAGAGCGACAATTTTGAAAAAAATGCAATATTTTTAACTTTTTGCTATAATAAATATCCCCTAAAAATATATATAAAAAAAATGTTTTTCTCCTCAGTTTAGGCCGATACGTATTCTTCTACATATTTTTGGTAAAAAAAAATCGCAATTAGCGATTATTGATTGGTTTGCGTAAAAGTTATAGCGTTTACAATATAGGGGATAGTTTTATAGCATTTTTATTAATATTTTTTTTTTACTAGTAATGGCGGCGATCAGCGATTTTTATTGTGACTGCGACATTATGGCGAACACATCGGACATTTTTGACACATTTTTGGGACCATTGTCATTTATACAGCAATCAGTGCTATTTAAATGCACTGATTCCTGTGTAAATGACACTGGCCGTGAAGGAGTTAACCACTAGGGGGCGGGGAGGGGTTAAGTGTGTGTTTTTTTTTACTGTAGGGGGTGTGGCTTTGCGTCTGACATCACTGATCGGCTTTCCCAATGATAGGGAAGAGCCAATCAGTGACAGGCAGTGTAGGAAGCACAGGGAGAGGTTTTTTTACATATACCTCTCCCCGTTCTTCAGCTCGCGGGACACCAGTGGCGATCGGGTCCGCTTGTGCCGCGGCCGCGGTCACGGAGCTCAGGACTGGGTCACTTGCGTGCCGCCAGCGGCGCGCGCACAACCCACGGCTTGGCTCTTAAATAGACACGTACAGGTATGTGATTGTGCCCAGCCGTGCCATTCTGCCGACATATATCGGCGTGAGTCGGTCCTTAAGCGGTTAAAGTGGTGTTTCCCCCTAAAAAAAAAAAAAAAAAAATGCTTAAAATTCCTAAAAAAAAATTAAATAAAATAATTGGAAACATTTTTTTTTACATACCTCTGAAAGGCCTGTTGCTAGGGGGTCCCTCGTAGTCTGCCTCCTTCGATGCCTGGGCTGGTGACATCACTTCCCCTCGGCGCAGGAAGGGCTCCCCAGTCATCTGGAACCTGTCACGTGTCCCAGATGACTGTGCGGCCAATCACGGCATGTGGCTTGTGCATGCACAGTGGGTGCCCGGCTGTGAAGCCACAGCCGGGTGCCCACAGTTGCAATGCCGGCGCCACCAAGCCGTTCAGGGGCAAGCGGAGCTTCGACCCCCCGCATCGCTGGACCCTGGAACAGGTAAGTGTCCGATTATTAAAAGTCAGCAGCTGCAGTATTTGTAGCTGCTGACTTTACATTTTTTTTTTTTAGGGATACACCTCTTTAAGTTCCCTTCTGGTCAGAACACACCAGGCTGTAGTAGGGGCATGACACAGCTATAACCACAAAACGAACCTTAACGATGTAACAAAGCACAAAAAAAAGTAACAAAAGCATCAACAATAATAACTGTAGCGCCAACCCTGAAGGAGCTGTTTATTCAGATAAATCCCCTGTCCCTGGCCTCGACCTCCTCAAAATCCTCAGGCATTCTGACACTTCCAAACAAAAGAGAATAGGCCTGGGAACCTTGCTCGGTAACCCATATGAATGGGGAGAAGTACTCACCTCAAAATAAGAGGGAAGTGATCAAATAATCAAAAACAAAAAAGGAACACGATATACACACCCTAAACTCCACAATGATTTTATTGAAAAACTCTATAAAACCAGCATCAAATCAAAAATATTCTCCCTGACCCCTACCTCCCACAACACCAGACCCCCCCCCCCCCCCCCCCCCCACATCCCAGTACCAAACTCCAATCCTACCTATACCACTGATCAGATCCCCTCCCAAAACAACACCCTAACCGGTCTATAACACATGGGAGCTGGTACACACACCCAGCTGAGTGTTTAAACCCACAATTATAAAAATGCCTTCCTAACTACAGTGAAGGCAAACTTTTAAATATATTCTTGATGAAAGTGTCGTGGCTTCATACCTCCCGTGTTCTGGTTGTATTTGTGTTTTAAATTCTAATGCCCCGTACAAACGACGGAAAATGTTTGATAGGACCTTGTTGTCGGAAATTCCGACCGCGTGTAGGCTCCATCGGACATTTTCCATCCGAATTTCCGACACACAAAATTTGAGATCTGGATCTCAAATTTTCCAATAACAAAATCCGTTGTTGGAAATTTTGATCGTGTTTACACAAATCTGACTCACAAAGTTCCACGCATGTTCGGAATCAAGCAGAAGAGCCGCACTGACTATTGAACTTAATTTTTCTTGGCTCGTACGTCACTGTGTTCTTGACGTTCGGGATTTCCGACAACATTGTGTGACCGTGTGTATGCAAGCCAAGTTTGAGCCGACATCCGTCTGAAAAAATCCCATGGACTTTGTTATCGGAATGTGCGATTGTGTGTACGCGGCATAACAGTTAAACTAAATCTAAAATAATAAAAAATATTTAAAAAAATGTAACAATATTCTATGAGATGTACTCAAATTTTGACACAAATTTTGTTTCTGTACTATATACTGTATTTAAAGTGAATAGCTATTATATTGCATTTAGGTGTTTCACCGACACAGCTATAACCACAATACTAACTTTAATGTTGTGAGAAAACACTAAAATTAATTAACAAAAACATCACGAATAATAACTGTAGCGCCAACCCCGAAGCAGCTGCTTATTCAGATGGATGATGGATCCCCTGTTCCTGGCCTTCTGACACACCTGACTGAGTGTTCAAACCCATTATAAAAATTATACTCACGGCTCTGTCTCTTCAGAAATTATCACAAAATAAATTACATTAAAACATCTTTACATCCATAATATAAAGTGTTCTGTGTTAAGATCAAATAAATGAAAATACTGTATATATCAGTCTTTTAGTGCATAAATCTATATAACCTGTGCAGATCCACCACTTCTTTTTTTCACCCTCTGGTGTGCTATGCCCCCCTCAAGTGTTCCCACACTCATTTGTAATGTAACATAAGAGAGCAGCCAAGACTGGAGACTTCCATTCCTGAGGACACTCAGAGGAGGGGTGAAATGCGTTGGGTGGAGTTGTCGGTTATGGCTTCTGGAGACATCACATCTGGCCCATGGAGCGCATGCTGCAGTGGTGCTTGCAGGTCTGTACATTATAAGCTTACCTGCACAGTTTTAAAAAGTGATTGTATTATATGTGTTCACGTTTTTAATAAAATAATGCTGCACTATGATGAAATCCTTCTCCTTTGTCTGTGCATGCGCTGAATGCTGAGTCCCATGTAGATTTTGACTGGAGGAAAATACAAGTGGCAGTATTAAAAGAAGGAAGAAGCAGAGGAGACTAGTGGGGTGCCTGAAAAGGGAGAGACCTTTCCTGTTCATTTGATCTATTTGCAAGCCTGTTAGACTCTTTTTGCTATACAGCAGAGAGTCAAATAGCTCACTTAAGGGGGACATGGCACATGTGATAGTGAAAAGAGGATGTGGTGGATCTGCACAAGTTATATACATTTAGGAACGGAGCACTTTAAGTTTGACACGGAGAGACTGTGATATACAGTATATTTGCATTCATTTGATCATAACATTGAGCATTTTATATAATGGGTGTAAAGCTGTTTTAATGCAATTTATTTTGTGATGATTTGTGTAGAGATAGTGCCAAGAGTTACATTTTTATAGCTGGTTGAAGCACAAGCACCTTTGTAGCAGCTGCTGTCCAAGAAGGTAAAAATAAGAATGCATTTTAAACCCAGTGGGTGAATATAGCGTGGGTCATTTTGGATCATCTTGTTCAAACCCACAATTACCTGGTCTGCGGCCAACTTGACGAGAGGGCCTCCCTTGCAGCTGAGCGTTGAATACCCCTGGAGGTGAGAACATGGCTCAAAGAAGCATGGATGTCTTTTAAGTAGCTCTGCTGAAGCAAAGTCAACCGGATAGCTGTCAGCTGGTCTGTCAGGACTTATGGCAGGACCTCTGTTGCCCTTGGAGATGCAGTAGTACCAAGGCAGCAGCCACAAGCAAGATGTCACCAGAGGTAGAAGTGTGGTCAGACTGGCAGGGCAGGGCTGAAAAAGATTAGTCAGGATAGAAGCCAAGTTCATAGATGGAGAGGCAAGCCAGAGAGATGGCTGAAGCGTGGTCATGAACAGTAGCCAAGGTCATACACAGGAACATGGTGAAGCAGGCAGAAGAGTAGTTAGGTAACAGGGGTCCTTATATAGGGTGTTTGGCGCCAAATCTGGCAGCAGGTGTAAGTGCACAAATGAGCACGACCATGTATATTGTTGGCAACTATGCCAGTTCTTTTCCTCAGCACATGCACATTTTTCTTCTGCTGTCTTCTCCTCAGCACATGCTCACGTTTGTTCTGAATAGCTCCCCGACAACAATAGTGCAAGAAAATCACCAATATCAGTAATGGATGCCCAGCGACAATACAGTTTCAAGAACACACTTACATTCAAGGATTGTAAAGGAAAAGAAAGAAAGGGGCAATCTTTGGGTGTTTCTCCTGCCAGCTATTGTTGGGGTCCTTTAATAGAAGTCAGAGCACTTTATATTTGTCCCAATGGATTTGAAATCACTGCTCTTCTTCCTCTTTACCATCACAGTTTCTGGGACAGACCAGATTGATCTGGAAACAATTAGAATCAATCTGGCCTGTCACAGAATAACTGACAGAGAAGAGGGAGAAGATCAGGGATTTCAACTCCCTGGACTGCTGGGCCAGCTGAAGGGGTGCTGACAGCTCGACAACCTTGGAGGTAAGTACAGCGGGAAAAGGGTGGGAAGGATGTCTGGTGTTAGTTCACCTTTCCATTTTTTTCTAAATATATATAGTTTTCCTTAATTTTAACCACTTCAGCACCGGGCATTTTACCCCCTTCCTTACCAGAGCACTTTTTGGATTCGGCACTGCGTCGCTTTAACTAACAATTGCACGGTCGTGCAACGTTACACCCAAACAAAATTGGTGGCTTTCTTTTGGTGGTATGATCTCTGCGGTTTTTATTTTTTCACCTATAAACAAAAGAAGAGCGACAATTTTGAAAAAAAAACACAATCTTTTTTTTTTTCTATAATAAATATCCCATTTTTTTATAAAAAAAACAATTTTTTTACTCAGTTTAGGCGTATTCTTCTACATATTTTTGGTAAAAAAAATCGCAATAAGTGTATATAGATCGGTTTGCGCAAAAGTTATAGCGTCTACAAAATAGGGGATAGATTTAATTTTTAACTAGTAATGGCGGCGATCTGTGATTTTTTTTTTCGTGACATTGCGGCGGACACTTCAGACACTTTTGACCCATTTTTGGGACCATTCACATTTACACAGCAATCGTTGCTATAAAATTATAGTGATTACTGTGTAAATGTGACTGGCAGGGAAGGGGTTAACACTAGGGGGCGCTGCAGGGGTTAATGTGTTCCCTAAGGTAGTGATCTAACTGTGGGGGGAGGGGACTATAATCCTTTCCAGTTATTGGTCCTATGTATAATATTCTCCTAAGGGTATATGTATCGTAACAACAATCCTGAACTAACTTTTTAATAATTATCAAAAACATAAATTTCATATACAAATATAATCATTGTGACTCAAGAATATAAAAGCACTTATATTATGGTTATAAAGAGATTGAAAAATGTTGTGTGAATATATAGTTTTTGGTCCCATATATATTATTCATATTGAAAAAACTTTACAGACAACATGAAGCTTTTAGGGGATTGAGCAATTAGTCGTCCCCCCCCCCCCCCCCCTGTTTTTGTTAGTTATCCTTAGAATAGTATCTCTTTATGATAGTATATGTAATGAGTACAGTTTACTGGAAACCACTAGACATGTGAACACTGAAATATTTTGTTTCGGAATTTAGGTTTCGTTTGAAAAATAAATGTATTTAGTTACTCCTGAATTTTGTTTTTATTTGCCGTATTTATCGGCATATAACACGCGCCGGCGTATAACACACGCCCCAAGATTAGGATGAAATTTTAAGGAAAAAAAACTTTTAGGAGGGAAGTTTAAGGAAAAAAAATGACATTTAAATGCCCATCAATGCAGCCTTATCAGTGTCATTGCTGCCTTGTCAGTGCCCATCTGCAGCCTTATCAGTGTCCATCTGCAACCTTGTCATTGCAGCTTAGCCCCAGAGTCATTTACATTTAAAAATGGTGCCGCCCAGATACGGAGGCGGATGTCCTGTGTATCTCGGCGGCGCTCGATAGCTCTTGGCCATTCTTGGCGGTTTTCGGGCCGTTCTTGCTGGCTTTCGGCCACTCTCGACGGCTTTCAGACGCTTTCGGACGTTCTCGGCAGCTCTCGGCTGTTCTCGGCCGTGAGCGGATATTTCCGGTCTAATGCTCCGCCCACAAGCTATAGTAGAATTCTAATGTTGTTTGACTAGTAATGATTACAATTATTATTATTACTAGTCAAACAACATTAGAATTCTTCTATAGCCTATGGGCGGAGTATTTGACCGTAAATGTCTGCTCGCTGCGATCATATGTTTTTAGCTGCTTCGTCAAATCTTCATGTCTCTATAATGTAGAATTTTTCTCTCTATGTCGAATAATCTTGGACTAATAGAGCTAGTTTAGGCACATTCAACCGCAGGTTCGATAGACACAGATCTCTATGGTCACCGTCATGTCGAATCTTCTATCTATCTATATCGAACTGTTATAGCAACGATACGAAAATATAATGGATACGAAAATAAAGCATTTTTTTTATTTCGGATCTTTCGGATTCTGTGCGTTTATTATTGTTTGGTCTAACGAACAGAAAAATCAACATGTCTAGAAACCACAGAGCTGTCCATCAAACCAAAGATTTCCTGTTTATCTTCCAAGGGAAAAAATAAACAAAGAGAAACTCGTGTCTTATTCCATGTGCTTAGAATTAGATTTCTGTCTTGATCCCTGAAGCTCGAAAAGTTAGTCCACTATTGAAATATTTATGATATTTCAGGTCAGCAGCTGTCAAATCCCACCCCTGCCTGTATTGCAAAAAAAAAATAAAAAATTAAGGTTGCATAAATATTTAAATGAGGATTAATACATTTTCTGCATTTCTTATAAAGTATCCAGCTGTGGGTTTACAACGTTTTATGACAGGTTTTGCATAATTAAAGAAAAATAAACCGATGAGATTATATAATTATAGTTTGCTTTGTTAACCTTAATGCAATATCAAGTCTGTTGTTTTTTATTTGTTTTTTAGTATGTGTCACCAATTAATAAATCTGATTCTAAGAACTTTTAACCCCTTTTAACCTTTTAACCCCCCCACCCTCCTTTATAAAAAAACAAAAAAAATAAAAATAACTATCTTAGATACTCTTCCACTTGATTGCAGAATGGGAGGCTCTTTCCTTGAATGCCCAAATTGCTGTCTGGAAGATTTGTACACTTCCTATTAGCTGCCCATTCACGGAGTCCCCTGGAAGACCACGGCAGTGTGATGATGCCATAGCAAGGAGTGGCAAGAAGACCAGATTATAGGTTTTACTTCCAGAAGAGGCAACGCAAAGGGAGAATAAGAAAGGGGTTGTTAGATTTAAAAAAATGTGTAAATGAGTGGGAAGCAACATTAGTTTGGGGGGGGGGGGGATAGGTGGTAGGTTATTTTATAACACAAAGTCCTAGTTTTAAAAAAAATCTATTTAAGTATGTATCCTTAACTCAAAAAAAGTACCTTCTATTGCTTTCTACAAATCTCCAAATTCCTATTTTGTTGCCGCTGTTATCCAACTTCCTGTTAGAGGTTGGCTACGTTCGTTCTCCATGGTCCCGCTGTATGTAGGTACGTAGCCCTCCTCTCTTGCTCACTCCTGAGAAGGACTATGGACTGTGGATTTTGGGATTAAAGCAGTGCATACAACTGCAACTAACATGCAATGCTCATTCCAAAGAGTGAAGTGGAAAAATAGAGATTCAGGAGCTCATGGAGGACATTACAATGAGGCAGAAAAACACTGTAAGAAATGATTTGTTGGAAAATTAATTAGAAGGCCATTAACTGCCTGAGATCCGCGCTATAGCCAAATGACGGCTACAGCGCGGATCTGATCTGATATTGACGTCGTCCCGGCAACGAGCTGCCTGCGCGCCCCCTGAAGGGCGCGCGCGGTGCGCTCTGTGATCCGCGAGTCTGTGAGACTCGCTGGATCACAGATCCGAGTAAGGGGTCGATCCAGCCAATGACAGCTGATCATGTGATGATAACCGAGCCGGTAATCGGCTTTTTTTCCTGCTCGCGCTGACAGCGCGAGGAGAAAAAAAAAAAGCCGTTCACCAGTGGCAGTGAGAGGGACATCAGTCCCTCTTATACTGCAATATGCCAAGGGTCCACGGTGCCCTCCTCTTCTAATAAAAGCGCCCCCAGTGCCATCTGTCAGTGCCCCCAGTGCCATCTGTCAGTGCCCCCAGTGCCATCTGCCAGTGCCCCCAGTGCCATATGTCAGTGCCCACAGTGCCATATGTCAGTGCCCACAGTGCCAGTGCTGCACATCAGTGTCACCTACCAGTGCTCATTAGTGTCCCCTACCAGTGCTCATCAGTGTCCCCTACCAGTGCTCAGTACCACCTATCAGTGCCCATCAGTGCCACCTATCAGTGCCCATCAGTGCCACCTATCAGTGCCACCTATCAGTGCCATCTATCAGTGCCCATCAGTGCCATCTATCAGTGCCATCCATCAGTGCCCATCCGTGCCACCCATCTGTGCCACCCATCCGTGCCACCCATCCGTGCCCATCAGTGCCATCTTTGCTGTGCCCATCAGTACCGACTTATCTGTGCCCATCGGTACCGACTTATCTGTCCCCACCAGTGCAGCCTATCAGTGCCCACCAGTGCAGCCTATCAGTGCCCACCAGTTCCGCCTCATCAGCGCATATCAATGAAGCAGAAAAATTACCTGTTTGCAAAATTTTATAACAAACTATTAAACATGATTTTATTTTATTTTTTAATTTTCCATCTTTTTTTATTTGTTTAGCAAAAAATAAAAACCCCAGCTGTGATTAAATACCACCAAAAGAAAGCTCTATTTGTGGGGAAAAAATGGAAAAAAATTAATTTGGGTACAGTGTTGTATGACCGCGCAATTGTCATTCAAAGTGCGTCAGCGCTAAAAGCTGAAAATTGGTCTGGTCACGAGGGGGGTTTAAGTGCAAAGTAATCAGGTGGTTAAAGTGGACGTAAACCCAATCCATGAAATTTGAGCTGGGCACATAGAGCTGCAGTGCTTTGTTATCTCTCTTTAAATCACTATGTCCCGGGGCTGTCTCCTGCTCTGTTCTTCTGCTAATAGGCCTAATAACTCCTGACAAGTTCTCCGTCACATTTGATAAAAGCAGCCAAATACAGATTTTTGTGTTAGGGAGGATGCTATAAATAGATTAGCAAAGCCCTGAATTATTCAATTATCAGCTCTGAAAGTCTCTACCTATGAGGAGGGGGTGTGTGCCTTTCCTCCAATCAGCTGCCTTGGCTGTATGCCCAGCATTGTTGGTCATCTTACTTTAAAAAAGTAATTAGTTAAGTTACAAATTACTTCTCCCAAAAAATTAATTGAGTTAGTAACTCAGTTACTACATTGGAAAAGTAATTAGTTACTCAGCAAAGTAACTGTGACTTTTTTTTTTAATATTCTTAGGGGCGGGTCTAGTGTTACTGTAAGCAAGGGGCGCGTTCCCCCCTGCACGTCTATTTCCCTCTGTACCCCCCTGCACGTCTGTTCCCCCCCAACACATATATCTGTTTCCCCTCTGTACCCCACTACACATCTGTCCCCCCCCACACATATATCTGTTCCCCCTCTGTACCCCACTACACGTCTGCCCCCCCCACACGCATATATCTGTTCCCCCTCTGTACATCTGTCCCCCCCAAACTCACGGATCGGATCGTTGCTCGGATCAGAGTCACGGATCGGATAATTTTTCGGATCAGCAAATAATAATTTAATTTGCAAAAACCTTTGAAAATTCCACCACCATAAAGCCCCCACTGTAATATCCACAATCTCCCCCACTGTAATATCCACGTCATCTTCCCAACTGTAATATTGGCTGAGTATAGCTGGGTACGGCTGAGCATGGCTGGGTACGGCTGGGTATCGCCGAGTATGGCTGGGTATTACCGTGTATTGTAGAGTATGGCAGAATATGGCAGAGTATTAGCATGGTGTTGCAGAGTATTGGCAGGGTGTTGCAGAGTATTGGCAGGGTGTTGCAGAGTATTGGCAGGGTGTTGCAGAGTATTGGCAGGGTATTGCAGAGTATGGCTGGGTATTACGTGGTATTGCAGAGTATGGCTGGGTATTACGGGGTATTGCAGAGTATGGCTGGGTATTACGGGGTATTGCAGAGTAAGGTTGGGTATTACCGAGTATGGCTGGGAATTACCGAGTATGGCTGGGCGTTGCAGAGTTTTGGCAGGGTGTTGCAGAGTATTGGCAGGGTGTTGCAGAGTATTGGCAGGGTATTGCAGAGTATTGGCAGGGTATTGCAGAGTATTGGCAGGGTATTGCAGAGTATTGGCAGAGTATTGGCAGCGTATTGCAGGGTATTGGCAGGGTATTGCAGAGTATTGCAGGGTACTGGCAGGGTACTGGCAGGGTGTTGCAGAGTATTGCAGGGTGTTGCAGAGTATTGCAGTGTGTTGCAGAGTATTGCAGCGTATTGCAGAGTACTGGCAGGGTATTGCAGGGTGTTGCAGAGTATTGCAGGGTGTTGCAGAGTATTGCAGGGTGTTGCAGAGTATTGCAGGGTGTTGCAGGGTATTGCAGAGTATTGGCAGGGTGTTGCAGAGTATTGCAGAGTATTGGCAGGGTGTTGCAGAGTATTGCAGAGTATTGGCAGGGTGTTGCAGAGTATTGGCAGGGTGTTAGCGAGTATTGGCAAGGTATTGGCTGGGTATTGCAGAGTATTGGCAGGGTATGGAGGGATGGCTGCTGCCATCCGATCTCTCCCCTCCACTGTACAGATCTGTACACAGAGGGGAGACCAGTATCATCTTGACGCCGGCTTGTTTACAAGTGATCGCTCCGTCATTTGACGGAGCAATCACATTGTAAACGGCCGACGGGTGCACCAAGATGGCCGCCGCTCCGGAGCTAGGCCGGAGCTGCGGCCATCGGGTGCACCAAGATGGCCGCCGCTCCGGAGCTAAGCCGAAGCCGCGGCCTTTCCTAAGGCCGAGGCCGCGGACGGCTCCGCGATCGCGGCGGGTAATTGCTGTAACGCCGCCCCAGTAATGGGAACGGCGTTACCGCGAGGGGAAGAGTAATCAGTTAGATTACTCGTTACCCTCTACTTTAACGGTGTTAGTGCCATCACTGATGCCCAGATTTCACTGCAGTGTTTAACAGGAAGATAAAATCTCCTAACATGATCTGAACTTTCTAAACAGTATACAAAGCTGAAGACAGTAGACATACATGTACACCTTATGTAGGGATATTTGTTTCATCCCTGTGTATCATCTGAGGCTGTTAACTTCACTGGGTATATGTGAGGGTTTACAACCACTTTAAGTAGTGGATGTGTATGGATTTGTTGAGAATAGGGATTTTATTTAGTGTCATTTTAAAGTAAACTATAGTCTTTTTATTATAGCTTCTTTCAATGTGTAAGGCTGAGAAAAGATTGTGAGTGCAGGGTGTTATGGCCCCACTGCCAGAACATGGCACCCTACACTCACAGCGTATTGATGAAGGTGGGCTCTAATATCACCACATCAGTGCTACTCTTTGTATTATCCAGGACCACTCACCAATGGGTGTAACGCTTGGATGGGTTCCTGTGACTTTTGGATAAAGAGTCCTAGCACTCTTTATGAGATCTTGGTGGAGCCTCATCTAACCCAACCCCTACATCTAAGGAAGACCAAAAGTGTAAAAGAACCCAACGCATCACAAGACTGGGCAGAGACCCCCCTAAAAACAGCATAAAATACTGATAAGTACCTCAAGGGAGGATGGGGGCCACTGGGAAGGGAGCACAGAGCACAAAACTGTGAATGGACAGGGGAGAAGAGGGCAGGAAAACGACACTGCGGCTTGTGTGTAGGACGAATAACAGTGTAAAGTCCTAAACACTAAACTATTTGTTACTCTGTAGATTTTAAATCTACAGAGTAACAGATCACTGGCTGTGATTGATTGACAGCAGAGAAACCAATGGGCCCTGCTGCTGCATCTGAGCCAGTGAGGAGTGAGAGAGTGAGAGAGCCGAGAGGGCCTCAAGCTCTCATGCACATCGCTGGATCGAGATCGGGCTCAGGTATGTATTTAGGTAGGCTGCGGGGGAACCACTTTAAGTATAGACTGACTGCATATCACAGCTCATAACTTGCAAAAGCTGAAAAGTACACAACCATAACGGAGCAGAATTAATTATCTGGGAACAGGATATTTGGCCTTGTCCCGGTCATCGCTGCTGCCAACTCTTATTCAACAGGTCAGCAAGTGACTTTCACAGTGTTGAAGGAGGTGTTATTGAAAGCACATTGGGCAAATATTGTTTTTGCTGCATTCTCACATCCAGGGTAAATAAGCAAATGTGTCTGAGAAGTCTGCAGACTTTAACGAGTTGTGGTACCAAAATAGAACGGAGACAAAGGAGCGCAGCATTTTATAAATGAGGACATATCTTTATGCAAGGGGAAAATTAATTACAATGCTTTGATAAATTACTCTCTTTGGGAATTTAGTAGAATATCTACTTGTTGGCCAGGAATACTGTGTTTTATCTTAATGTAGGCATTAAGCCATAAAATAATCTCAACTTTAACTACTGAGTTAGACAATACCGCAGCAAGAAAACTTTAAAATGATTTTTTACAAAGCACTAGAACATATCAGTGAAACCACAGTGGTCCATGAACTAAAAATGCCTGATGGAAGTGAGTGGTCTTAACCATGGCAACCAGATGCCAGTTCCACTGCTATCATTCCAATATAAGAGAAAAAATGTGTCTCCTAGTTGCTATGTAAAAACACAGACTCTTAGCCCTTTGTTTATCAAGGTATGTTTATAAACATCCAAGTATTCAAGGGGTTAAAGCAAGTATGGATGGTTTGGTATGGTAAAGCAAGTATGGAGGGTATGGATTTTTACAGTTC
Organism: Lithobates sylvaticus; assembly: GCA_028564925.1. Lineage (NCBI taxonomy): Eukaryota > Metazoa > Chordata > Amphibia > Anura > Ranidae > Lithobates > Lithobates sylvaticus. The sequence goes on from CM053031.1 coordinate 35,557,974, forward strand.
CCTATCAGCTTTTAGGCAAAAGTGATCTGTGATCTGAGCTTTAGAGCCACCATATTACTTTTACTGAGCTCTGATAGTGTGGCCACTCCCACTGCCCATGCCAGCAGTGCTTCCTGGACTCTCTCATTCCTCTGGGGAGCCTGGTACTATGGTAAATGCACTGATTTGTGACATCAGGAGGAGATCAGGAACATCCATTCCCCGGTCTCCTCTGCGGCTAATGAACCTGTCAGCTACGTCACCTTCAGGTTCGTAGCTGTCATTTGCAGCTCCTGTCACAGCTAATCAAACCTCATCTGTGCTTTATTAGCTGCAGCAGAGATGTCATGTAACTGGTGGAGATTAAGCTCTCTTGCAGTTTTTGTCGAACACCCTTGGTAGCGACAATGGGTGTGAGGACACAGAGTGGCATGATAGGTGTTGTAGCGGGCAGTGCCAGCTGTTGCTTGCAGGATACAGATGCCTGTGGATCACGAGACAGGGACCAGAGTCTGGAACACGTTTTCACTTGATCAGCAGACCGGAAAGAAACCAGGACACAAGCAAAAAGGTCATCAACAGCAAGATACAGTAACATCAGGCACAGGCAGAGTCAGTAAACAAGCCGGGGTCAGTTCACAGCCAGGCAGCAAGGTACAGGAACGTGAGCAGAAGTGTAGTCAGGGTGCACTCTTGTAGTTCATTGACATTTCCTACAGCTTTCAAACAGAAAGCCGGTACAGAGGTATGAGCAGAAAGCTCTAGGCAATGTCTGCAGGAGTCTGACATTGCACTGGGCAATGTTCGGCAGTCTCATAGAAGAATAATAAATGCACATTTTTTTTATCTGAAAAAAACATTCAAAAAGCATTTATTATTTTTTTAAAGGTTAACTTAGCCTTTAATGTAGCTAGGGTTGTTAAGTGGGAATGGGGGCTTTAATACTGATATATGGGAGATAGACGCTGCCAAGTCAATTTCAGGTAAATATATCAGTTTCATGCACAGGTGCAATTCACCCTCCCTTCTGTAGGTGGCGCGGTATTGATAAATTCACAAACATAAAAATAAAAATAAAAAACAGTTGTTCACTCTGAGTAGTCTCCAATTTATCTACCAACTCACCAAAAGGTGGTGTTCCTGGTGACAATAACTAGTACAGAAAAAAGGGGGGTGATGGGGACTTAAAGGAGTGCCCATCAAAGGGGCTTCATAAAGGAATAGACAGCTGTATATCTTAAAAAAAAAATACACATTTATTTTAAAATGTATTTAAACAGTATGAAAAAAAAAATCACCACACTTTCACCGCAAATCAATTAAAACAAGTATGACAACGTTGGCCACTGTACAGGAGGAAAGTAAGATGAGAGGAACATTTTTCCTCTGCAGACTCCATAGATGTCTCCAGGGAAGCAGTGGTCCGATTGGACACAGCAACACTGGGTGACCTCAGCAGCCATCCCTAATGTAGGCAATGATAATAAATAGCAGTGCCCCACTGTATTTGCCATGCATTTGCTAGTGGATAGAGTAGGGAAAGTAACCAAGCTTGTCAGGGAAAGTGCATTAGCCCTAGAGAATGGTTCCTATTCTAGGAGGGATAGCGTATAGACACCACTGTCTACTCTGCTATCCACCGGTCTTTAGTGCTGTGCCATAGGACTTGCACCACCACACTGCCTATCAGCCACCCCATAAGCAGATGTCACTCTGGTAACATAATCTATACTAAAGAGCCACATACTCTTATGCTGGAATTCTGCCAATGTTCTGCCAACATTCCGAGTACGCTATTACTAGCTTTTCCCTACCTGTGTTGCCAGTGGCTCTGTGATTGCTGATACCATACTGTTTGGAACTGTTATGTCAGGTGCTTTCCCGCAGTTACTGCAACCACATTACTGGTGCTGGTGTTTGCCGATTGTTATTTCACTTGTTATCTGTTTACCTACAATTTGCAAAATACTAACTGTGCAACCTTTCCTTGGGTTCTGTGTGCCATTCTTCCAATTTGGATACCAACCAACTGGCCTTTCTCACATGCATTTTAAATAATACTTTGAATGGGATTTTGGAATTTATTAATTGATTTGACTTTGAATTTAACTTTGAAATAGATTTATTAATTAATTGTCTCTTTTATATGCTCCTGGAATTCTTCTTAATTGGCGCAAGTAACACCCATATATTTTTACTAGACTGTCCAAAAAACATTTTTGGCCAGCAGTATTGTATTGCGTTTTTTTTTTCTGCCCGTAATTAACAGTAATGTCTTCTATTGTAAAACAAGCCGAGAAGCAGGGAATCATCCTGAAGCATTTGACTGCTCCTTTAAACTTTTAGGTAAACCTTCAAACACAGTCTATTCTTGTTTATGGCCTTTCTTCCACATAACATTTGGCATGCCCCGGCACCAATCTTAGTTAAGCTCAAAAGAACTGATAGACGCTGTCCTGAAATAGCAGGTTTTTATTCTCTCTTTTGTTGGCGGCAGTTGGTTTTATGATAGAGTATTTTTATAATAGACAGAATGTGACAAATTCTCAGTTTCCCATTGTGGCCGGGGGAAGATGAATATCATTCCAACCACTTTTCAGAAATTGAACGCGGCCATTTCAGAATTTCTAGATTTGTTGCATCAGAGACGAGAAATAATGTAACAACTGGACATGACCTAGCAGCTGTGTCTGATTTTCCAAAATAGGGTTATTTATATTGCACAGTTTAAAATTACTCTTCTCCATTAATGGCCCTCGTTAATGGCTTTTGACAAATTTATGCACCTATTGTAATAGCTTTCCATCTTTTAAGCATCCCACGTAGGACATAACATACAGGCATTCGGTATAAATTAAATGATGGTGTAATTCGTAGCTGCTAAAATGGTCCATTGTGAAGGAATGCTTTTATTTTACTGGAGGAATGAATATTTATGAGTTATAGTAGACAAGTGACTTGAGTATTTGTAAAATATAATTCTATTTTATGAATGTTTTACTGGATAATGTATATCATACAGTGTTGAGGTTCAAACGGCAGCAGTGCAGTATCTGGTATGGCCACTATCAATGGCTGATCTGTGGTAGATGTCCGGGAAAAAGTAATCTAATACAGGGCTCAGCAAACCACAGATGCCAGGTCACTATGGCGTGAAAAGTTTTGTCCTGGCGCCTGAGACAAAAGATAAAAAAAAAGCCATGTTCACAAGGCCTAAGAACCAGGAGAGACATCATGGCATCGCTCCGGTCCTCCAAGGGCATAGAAATGAGCAGCTGCCATCTTGCCCTCGTTTAGCTCTATGGCAAGCCACCACCAGTGCCAGATGGATTCCTGGGCTAACTGATCGGTAAGGAACCACCGGGAAGCGGTGGAATGGGGGACACACCCCTCCCGCCGCTTCTAAAAGTGATACTGCCACAAATCTGCCACAGGGATCACTTTTATCTGCCGCTTGAGGAAAAAGAAAATACTGGGGTTATGGCATTTATCTGCAGCCATAACCCCAGTATTTAACGTCAACCAAATTATGTATTTTCCCAAATAGGCAGTCAGCCATTGGTTAATACAATACAGCAGTGCTTAGAATATTTTCAGGCTGTTACAATCTGCTTCCCATGTGAACTAGAGGTGGGTTTACTTTTTTGCTGTTCTCTGTTACTTTGTTACTCAGACACTCCAACGCTGGTAGATTGTAGTCCCAGAACAAGTACATATCATGTCATTGCTACCCTCATGAGAGAAGGCCAGCAAAGGGGTGAAAAATGGCCATGTCTACTTTACATGTTGATTCCAGAAGACTGACTACGTTAGGCCTCAACACAAGGGGTGGAGAGATCCACACCAACATAGAGGAGAGGAGAAGCACCAGCAGCATAACCCATACAAACTACCAAACTCACCCCTTGTCACGTACCTTGTGGCTGAGCCTGATATTCAGAGGGAGGCCTCTCGTACAGCCCCAGCTGGGGACCACTGATCTTGCAACAGTGGTCTGAAGAACACAATGAGGTATGAGTGCCTGTGTGGTCTTCCGCTGAACATAGTAAAGCTTAGCAGGTGTGTCACCAGAGTTGGCCGGATAGCTGGAACAGTAGATGACCGCGGGAACAGCAGACCCTGGCAGGTGCGTCAGTAAATGGCAGCGAGAACAGCAGACCCTGAGCTAGTAGACAGCAGGCAGCGGTAGACAGCGGCTGGTAGCAGGAACATTTGTGACCAACAGTAGAGCAAGGCAGGTACAGGCAGGGCAGACGAACAGTTGGATGCGAGGTCAGATAAGCCAGGTCGACAACAGATGGTAAGATGCAGGCATAGATGGCAGGCAAGGAATCATCAGGGTACAGGCAAAAGTTATCAATACAAGATCAGGCAGATAAGCAGAAGGCAGAGCCAAGTCCAGAGACAGGTAAAGGTCAAGGCAGGTAGCGTTAAAGTGAAGTCAGGAGCAAGATGGTTCAAACACAGAAGTCAGCAGAATCAGATACAGGAACACAGGTGCCGCTGCAGATCAGACAGAAATGGACTAGTGCAGCTGCTGCACTTATATAGGCCACTTGGCACCAGTGTCAATGGCTAATGCACGCACATTCGCATGCATATATGCGTTCGCCTGAGCACAGTAAGACGGGCACCAGCAGGCCTGTGCCTGCGCAATTGCATGTGCCTCAGATGTTCAGCTGCATTATGGCCAGCACGTTCCTGATACCCCTATTACACATACTGTATATTATTATCACAATGCAGTGGGCACTGTTGAGTCAGGGTGGGAGTAAAGTGATACTATTGACTTAGAACAGTTTATTAGTCAAGGTATCCCTGCATAAGGAGATTGTGAAAAGTTACCTTTCCTTCCCACACTGCTGAACTTTGCTTCAATCCTGAGAAATCTGTAGAATCTTCCAGAAGTGCTGATATCCTGGGTCCTTCACAGCTCTCACAAGTTCCTCCAGCTGACTACCATAATATATCAATATTGAGAGAAGTGGCATGGAGGTCAGCAGAAGGAACCAGAAAGTGTTGCAAGAGAACCAAGAGATTGACACTTCCAGAAGTGTTGGTTTCCCTGTAGACTTCTCAAAAATTTTCAGACGTGTTCTCGGTCTTCTTTTATACAATGAGTATGCCTTAAAGTGGGGTGCCCCCTAAAAAAAAGAAATGTAAAAGTCAGCAGCTTCAAATACTGCAGCTGCTGACTTTTAATAATCGTACACTTACCTGTCCCAGGGTCCAGCAATGCGGGGGAACGAAGCCCCCCCTTGTTCCCCGCTCCGCTCGGGCCGCCGGCATTCTTACTGTGGGCACCCACTGCGCCGCGCAGTCATCTGGGACACGTGACAGGTCCAAGATGACTGTGCGGCACCGAGGGGAAGTGATGTCAGTGCCCGGGCACTGAAGGAGGCACACTACGAGGGACCCCCTAGCAACAGGCATTTAGAGGTGAGTAAATTTTTTATTTTTTCCAATTATTTTTTAATTTTTTTATTTTTATGATTTTTAAGCTATTTTTTTGGGTGGAAACACAGACACATTTTACTTCACAGTGACTCCCATATTGTTTGAATGAGCCTCCCCATGTCCTGGATCTGTAACATTTTGTTGATAACACCTTTCTGTTTTTTCAATAAGTTTTTTGCACTTTGAATTTTATCCCCTGTATTAATTTTTGCCTTTATTCAATTTTTCATTATTAAATTTGGAGAAGACAAATGTTGCTACATTAACATCCATTATTGCTGTTGAAAAAAATGACTAGCATAATATTGCCTGGTAGGTTTTAATTATAATTTTCTATATAATTAAATTTAAGATAAAGGAATTTCAAAGCACCTTTCAAAAATGTATTTTGTATGAAAGCTTTAGAGGCTGTCGGATGTGTGTTTTTATTATAGCAAAATGCTCTATTGATATATTTAAATTGAATTGTGTGTGATTCTCCAAGGACTTTAGTGCGTACAAAGAGTGTATTTAATCAGACAAATGTTAAAATCAATTTGAAACCTTACAGGGGGCATAGAAGGTTGAAGGAGAGTGTTGAGTTGATTCAGAATTGGTGTGACTGTAGGCGTTGGGTTTATATTGTTTTGAGTTATTGAAATTTTAAGGAAAAGAATCATAAGAAAGTTATATTTGTACATTTGGTGGGCCTAAAAATGAAAAATTAGACAGATTTTACTGAGACTGTCAAAATTCCAGTCCAAAATTGGATGAGTGATACTACAATCAAAAGTATTTTTTGGCTTTGAAATACTTCGATCTGGTTTAAAGCCTAAATACAACCAAAATAAAAAACTGAAAAATCAGCATAAGGGATATAAATTACTGTCAGAAAGATGTGTTTCTTGTGCTGATGAAATGTTCCTCTGTCTATGCCCCCACTAAACTTCTGGTGCAGCAGGAATTAATCACGGGTCACGGGTTCTCATCAAAAGTACATGGCTATACCTGCCCTTTCCACCCAGCTCCTCCATTCACAGAAGCCCTACTACAGCTTCTATAAATGACAGGGCATCTATGAACGGAGGAAGTGGACCTATCGATCTCCTGCCTGTACTCTATTCATGGATTGCTTTCCATTCATAGAAACTGTAGTATGGCTTCTGTGAATGGTGGAACTGGGTGGAAAGGGCAGGCATAATTGGGCACTCTTGATGGGAGCCTGTGACAGCCCCTTAGTTCTATTAACACCCATCACACCAGAAGAAGGGGGGGGGGGCATTGATGGAAGAAGATATCACCTAAAAGAAGAAGCATCAGCACCTGGGACACATCCTACTGAGTGTAAGCTATGTCCCTTGTGCTGAATTTTTGGCTGCACTTAGGCTTTAAAGCGTACTTCTATAGAAAAACAAAACCTTTGATGCTATTGATTAGCATAGAGAATGCAAGGGTTGAGCTCCTTCTGCATTTTTGTTGCGTCTGTGTCCTAGCTGGGAAGATTTACTCCTCTGTTTGTCTTGGTAACCAGACAGAAAGTAAGGATAGATCCCAAATCCTAAAGTTAAAATGGTTGTAAAGGCAGAAGGTTTTTTATCTTAATGCATTTTATGCAGCCCCCTCAGCCCCCCTAATACTTACCTGAGCCCATCTCTATCAAAAGATGTACACAAATGCCTTGGCCATTCGGGACTCTCCCTCTGACCATCTCCCGTCTCCTGTCCGCTCCACAGCCTCTGACCATCTCCCATATCCTGTCTGCTGTGCAGCCTCTGACCATCTACTGTTACTGTATCATGTCTGCAGTCTCTGACCATCTCTTGTATCATGTTTGCAGTCTCTGACCATCTCTTGTATTATGTCTGCAGTTTCTGATCATCCTTTGAATCATGTCCCCATCTCTGACCATCTCTTGTCTTTTATCATGTCGGCAGTCTCTGAGGGGGAGGCTGTAGAGGATTCAAGAGTGAGAGTTCCACCAGGATGGGCGTCACGGAAGAAGTCCCCTCTGTGGAGAGGAGACTATAGGATAAAACCAGAGCCGCCAAGCTGGAGCCATCTGAATGAGCTCTGCACAGTGCACCTGAGAGGAGGTCAGTGACAGTGCCGCCAGGCCAATCTGAGGAGGGAGGGTTGTTGATGTAGGGGGGAGTAAATATAATAATGTAAGGGGGCAGCAATATAAAGGTTCCCCCCATATTAGTAACCTCCCATTACCTTAGAGTATTCACTCTGAGAAAGGTGGTTTCTGGTCACCAAAGTGCCCCCCACTTCAGAGTTCCCAGCATTTCCCTTTACATCAGAGTCTGCAGGATTCCCCCTTACAGTGCAAGGAGGAACTCAGTCTGCGGACTCTCATGTAAGTGGGAACTCTGATGTAAAGGGATCACAGTGGACTCTGATATAACGTGGTCTCTGGTGTCTTATATCAGAGTTCCCCCTTAGATCATGATCTGCAGTGTTCCCCTTTACATAAGAGTTCCCTTTCACTGTAAGGGGGGAATCCTGCAAACTCTGATGTAAGGGGGAACTCTGTGCTGGCTGGATTATAGTAACCTGACCTTCATGTAAATGGAGAACTTTTGTTTAACCTTAACAGATTGTTAATAGCACTGTTTATAGTTTAAATATTGATATTTGCACTGTTTAGCACTGAAAATGGTAATTTCAGGTACTTTCTTTGCAGTGTCAGTAAAAAATGCGGCTCTGTCAGTAATTTTCATGATTTTTGCCAGTAAAAAAAATAAATCTGTGTTGTTTGTAAATTTTGGCATCCTGCCAGTAAATTTCACTTCGGGGGGGTTGGCAACACTGATTACTACACTACTATGATCTGATATTTTGATATTTGCATAGCGCCTCACAACAGCCAGTCCACTTCTTGTATCAGGACTGAGGGCTCTCAAGAGGAGTACAATACCCTCCACAGCTACACAATCCATGATCTGCCTGCATTGCACAGAGAAGCACAGAGACCCAGCCTGAACATCACTGGGTCTGAAATAAGCTATGTAATGAAGACAGAAAGGTTTTATTTAATAATCAGATTAGTATTTTGGCGGCGGTGGTGGGGGAGAGAACCAGGAAAGGCAAAATATAAGAAGATTAAACTTCAGCTTTAATTAAAATAAATACATTCTAATATAGCTGTAAATTCAACTAGAAAAAGCCAGGTGTAAAATCCCAAGACTTTCTTTATATATTACTGCAACATTTGGAAACTTTTTTGGTCTATCAAGCATATTATCACATAAAAAAAAATTGCTAAAAGATATAATAAGCTCTTTTTTTGGAAGGGTGTGGGGGGAACGCAGGTGATACCATTCAATCTCTGCCTCTTCGCTTGTCACATTATTGCAAGGTAATGAGAATTGCTTAGCATAAAATATTCCCTGCTACTTCTTTTGGTAAACCATGCCCCACATAATACACACATATGTTTATGATGTATGACTCTTCAAAAAAAAAGAGAATCATTATACAGTCTACAGTCCTTAAGTCTATAATTTAATCAACTCATCCCCTTAGGGAACGCACACACAATTTTTTTTTAGCACTTTTGTTACAGCGATTCACGTGAAACGGGGATTGAATTTCAGGTAAGGTAAAAGATATTGTATATTTTATTTTATTGTAGTGGTAACTTTTTATTCTTTTTTTGCTGTTTTTTTTTTATTTATTTTTTTATTTTTTGCATGGAGTAGTTTAGAGTTCCATAATTTCGAGATACTTAAATCAGGATGATGGTCTTAACACATGGGGGTGGAGTATGTACCAAAGGGAATCATTTCAACAGAGTGTCATAAAAGTAGGTCATATAATTTCTTTGAGATCATTTGATACTGTCCTAGTTTAGGTTTTCTTAAAATACAAAGGAAGTATTCTCAAAAGGATTTAGTAAGAAACACAAAAGCAAACAAAATTGCAACTGGATTTTTTTTTCATCTTCTTAATGAATTGCTCGAGGGGTAGGGAAAAAGAAAAATCAATTTTGTACTTGTATATATTCATTAAAGAATGATTAAACTCCTGTAGCTTTTCTTTATAGTCGAAGGAGAACTACAGTGGTGCTTGAAAGTTTGTGAACCCTTTTGAAATTTTCAATATTTTTGCATAAATATAAAATATATAAACCTAGAACGTGATCTGTTTTATAGGTAAGTCCTAAAACTCAATTACAAAAATACAGTTAAGCAAAGGAATCAAAAAGATTATATTTGCTTAATTCTTTTTTTTTAGGAAAACTAACTTTTTTTGTGTGCAGCAAAGATCCGTGAACCATGATTTCCAGTTCATTTAAAGAGGAAATAGAGTTATGGGTTTCAATTATTGGGGTGATAATTAGTTAGGAGTTTAGGAGGTCATGCCTTATTTAACCACGTGCTTACTGGGCACTTATATCCCCTTCCTGCCCAGGCCAAGCGAGCGGTCGAAAAAGGGTTAATACGGGTTCGGAGCGCTGCCCCATTGTTTTCAATGGGAATGGGCGCTATAGGAGCGGTAAATATACCGCTCCTACAGCGAGCCAAAGATGCGGCTTGCAGGACATTTTTCAGCATCCTGCAAGCGCACCGCTTCAGTGTGAAAGCCCTCGGGCTTTCACACTGAAGACACAGCAACAGCTGTTTCGGGTCGGTTTGCAGGCGCTATTTTTAGCGCAATAGCGCCTGCAAACCGCCCCAGTGTGAAAGGGGCCTAATAGTTGTCCTGTGGACAGATTCTCCCAGCTGCGGATCTCTGCATCTCCTCCAGACTTACCATGGGCCTCTTGGCTGCTTCTCTGATTAATGCTTTTCTTGTCAGTTTAGGTGGACAGTCATGTCTTCATAGGTTTGCAGTTACGCTTTCCATTTTGGGATGATGGATTGAACAGAGCTTCATGAGATGTTCAAATCTTGGGATATTTTTTTTATAACCTAACCCTGCTTTAAACTTCTCCACAACTTTATCCCTGACCTATCTGGTGTGTTCCTTGGCCTTCATGATGCACACAGATTGACGCAACTGTATTTATTACTGAGAGTGTACTATACCCCCCCACAGACTGTTTGTTATGGATCTGCAAACCTACCCCACTATGTACTAGGTTTAAGAGAGATCATGGAGACCTCATCCACCTACTGTGGAGGTGCCCGAAACTCCACCCCTATTGGAAGGGGGTGGTGGACACCATAAACAGGGTGTTTCAGGTCTCGTTGCCCACAAATCCAAAACACTGCCTCATCAATGTACTGGATGAATTGAGCTGGGAGGAATGCACTAGGGTGGCAGTTATTAGATCTCTATTTATGGCACGCAAGCTAATAATGATCCACTGGATATTGGAGGATCCCCGTACTCTCAAAGAGTGCATTAATACAATGGGAGATATGCTCCGGAAAGAAAAAACAATTTTCCAACATGTGGAGTGTGCCCAGAAATTCGAGAAGCTATGGGGGACGTGGCTGAATGTACTGGGGCTTGCCTAGGTGGATTTGGTCATGGGCAGATTGCTAGGCATTGGTACCTGAACAGGTGGTAGGTTGGGCTACTGACTCAACTCCCTAGGCACTGCCAACTCAGTCTAGGACATGACACGAGGCACGATCAGGCAGTCAAGGAATGTCTAGTTAGATCTGCAGACCGCGCAAAATTGTTGCTTATGGTGGTTGTATATGTACTGGAATGTATCTGTAGCTTTAGTGTGTGTTTATATGTGCTCTTTAATAAACTTTTTTTTGGATAAAAAAAAAGAAGAGTATCAGAGTAAAGGGGGCTGAATACAAATGTAAGCCACACTTTTCAGATATTTTTTTGTAAAAAAAAAGTTTGCAAGCCATTTATCCTTTTCCTTCCACGTCCACTAAGAATATGAATGCATCGTACATGCTAGGGGGAGTATAACTGGGGGGAATCCATAGTGGAGAAGGATCTGGGGGTTTTGGTAGATCATAAGCTCAATAATAGCATGCAATGCCAAGCTGCGGTTTCCAAAGCGAGCAAAGTCCTTTCTTGTATTAAGAGAGGTATGGACTCCAGAGAGAGAGATATCATTTTGCTCCTGTTCAAATCATTAGTAAGACCTCACCTGGAATATGCAGTTCAGTTTTGGGCACCAGTTCTCAAAAAGGATATCGGGGAACTGGAGAAAGTGCAGAGAAGGGCAACCAAACTGATAAGAGGCATGGAGGAGTTCAGCTATGAGGAAAGATTAGAGGACTTGAATTTATTCACTCTTGAGAAGAGGAGAATAAGGGGGATATGATCAACATGTACACATATATAAGGGGTCCATATAGTGAACTTGGTGTTGAGTTATTCACTTTACAGTCCACAAAGAGGACAAGGGGGCACTCTTTACATCTAGAGGAAAAGAGATTTCATCTCCAAATACGGAAAGGTTTCTTCACAGTAAGAGCAGTGAAAATGTGGAATAGACTCCCTGCAGAGGTGGTTCTGGCTAACTCAGTAGATTGCTTTAAGAAAGGCCTGGATACTTTCCTAAATGTACATAATATAACTGGGTACCAACATTTATAGGTAAAGTTGATCCGGAGAAAATCCGATTGCCTCTCGGGGGATCAGGAAGGAATTTTTCCCCTGCTTTAGCAAATTGGAGCATGCGCTGCTGTTTTTTTTTTTTGCCTTCCTCTGGATCAACTGTGGGTATAGAATAGGGTATATGGGATTGTATAATATATATATTTTTTTATTTGTGGTTGAACTGGATGGACTTGTGTCTTTTTTCAACCTAACTATGTAACTATGTGTTGGTCACATACATAAAATCCCAATAAAATACATTTAGATTTTTGGTTGTAACATGACAAAATGTGGAAAATTTCAAGGGGTATGAATACTTTTTCAAGGCACTGTATATAGATAAAGATGAATCGCTTTTTCTGTCTTTCTTTACATATGCATTTCATACAAAGCTACCAGCTGCTCTTTGGTGCTGATTTTTAGAACAAGCCTCCGCACACCCTCGTATCACAACAAGCGATATGTGCAAATCCACTTAAATATGATACTAATTGGATACATAATAAAGCACTTCCTATTGATAGCCAAGCAGGGGATTTTGAAATCAATTCAAGCCCCGAGGCTTAGCTATGGGTGTGTTTGAAAGAACCTGGTAAATAAGTTAGATTATCTCACATTCAAAAACCTTGCTAACAAGGAAAAAAAGTTGCTGATGTAGAGGAAGTGTCACCCCGATTGAGCGGGGCGCTTCTCACCCTCCGTTACGCCATAATGAATAGACGCGAGGCACAACTTTTATTTTCGCTCTATATATTATTTTTGGACCTATTGCCGGGGCTCTTCATCATAGGGCGAAATCAGTTTAAATCAGCAAATTATCCTTGCACCTGCTGCCTTTGTCCTGACACGGTCGGAATCGTTTTCATTTATATCTTTGATCTGTTAGCTCACACCGTAAGAGGTTAGCCTTCTTAGGACATGACAAATGACAGGAGTTTTTTTTTTAGCGCGCGTTTTGTAAATCGATGGGTAAGTTGGTGGGGGGGGAGAAAAAAAAATATTCCATTGACTTCCATAAAACTCTTGATGCATTATCTTTGAAGGATGTTCCCGGCGACTTTAACAAAGGCATTGTCACATTTAGGTGACACAGACGTATTTTTGTTGCATTGGGAAAAGCTATTTTTATGTTGCATCTTGGCTTTTACTGTCATAAGAAATATTGATGATAAGGGCATCGCTGGAGTATTAATCAATAATGTTTCTGTGCTATTTTCAATCGTTACTGTTTTACTGGATGTTTCCTTTATTTTGACATTATCAGACGTTTATAACCACTGGCGAGAACAAAAACGCTTAAAAAAAAAGCCGCGTCGGTGTCTGTTGTTCGGTGACCACATGACTTTTATGAGTCAAGGAACACAATTTATTTCTAGGTGATAAGCGATATACTTTATCATTCGACGTGAGGATTTTACTTCCATAGACTGTATTTTTTTTATTTTTTTTTAGACTGTGGACAGATTGTCCTCATTTTTTTTTCCTTCTTTGTCTCTCATCTTGAATATCTTTCAGACTTTGGAAAAATGGCTGATATATAATTCAGTTCAAGGTGTCATATTTTTACACTGTTTTGCTTATGCACAAGGGCAAGCTTATTGAAATATTTTCCATAGATAGGGACGGAGCGGCAATCTATTTTATTTTAGTGCTAATGAAAAATAGGAGAAGATGGCAGCGATGGCTTTCAAATAAAGCGTTTTTACCGACATGATTAGCAATGGATGCAAGAAGACAGAGCGGGCTGGATCACTTGGTTCTCTTCAGCACATCGATATATGTTATGTTATGAAGATGAAGTAGGAGATAGCAGTGGATTAGGTTTTCAGCTATTTATTGGTTATAGGATAATGTCGGGAAATCAATCAGTGAGCTGTCTAATGTTATCAAGCAAGCGGAGCAGCACTATTAATGTCAGAAATGTTACCTTATATTAGATCACATTGCATATGAATAAATTGCTGATATGTCACAATATGTAGCAACAGTATAAGCCCCCGTACACACGGTCGGAAAATTCAGACGGAAAATGTCCGATCGTACCATGTTGTCGGAAAATCCACCCGCGTGTGGGCTCCATCGGACTTTTTCCGTCGGAATATCCGACGGAAAAAATTTGAGATCCTGCTCTCAAATTTTCCGACCAAAAAATCCGATCGGACTTTCTCCGATCGTGTGTACAGAATTCCGACGGACAAAGTGCCAGGCATTCTCAGATCAAATTACGACACTAGACATGTGCACAACAAAAAAATTTGTTTATTTTAATTTCGTTTTTTTCGTTTCCATTGATTCGTAACGATTCGTAAATTCTTAAGTCGTCGAGGTTCGTATTCGTAACGATTCGTATTTTTGTAAGAGTTATTTTTTCGTTGATTCGTTTTTCTGTTAGTTTAATTTTCGTTTATTCGAAATTCGGACGCATTCGTATTTTCGTAGATTTAGTTACATTCGTACTTTCGTTAGATTGATTTATTCGTACTTTCGTAACATTGTTTTCGTAGATTCGTAATCGGAGCATAATTCATAATTTTATGTAATGTGTATGCTATTATTACATTTTAAGAGACACGGAAAATTACGAATCGAAAAAAAAAGTTACGAATGTACGAATTTTTTCATTCAATCCATTCGAAGCACGTTAAGCAGCGCCATTGTAAGAGACATGGAAAATTACGAATCGGGAAAAAAAAAAAAAAAGTTACGAATGTACGAATTTTTTCGTTCAATCCATTCGAGGCATGTTAAGCAGCGCCATTGTAAGGGACACGGAAAATTACCAATTCAACAAAAAAAAAAAGTTACGAATGTACGAATTTTTTCGTTCATTTTGATTTTCGTTGTTCCTGTTTTCGTTTTTCGGATTTTCTTCTTTCGTAGTTTCGTTGTTTCTAATTTGGTTATTTCAGATTTTCGTTGTTTTTGTATTCGTTCGATTCGAACGATTCGTTATTCGTTAAAATTTTTAGCAAATCGTTCGTTCATTCGTACAATAACGAATGCACGAATATAACGAAAGAAAACGAAAAAAAACTAAACACATTGCACATGTCTATACGACACCAAAGCTATTGGCTACTAGCCTCTACGTAGTTCCGTCGTACGCAACGAATGTCACCACGTTCAGAATGATCGGATTTTCCAACAACTTTGTCCGACCGTGTGTATGCAACACCAGTGTCGGACAAAATCAGTCGGAAAGAATCAGACGGATTTTGTGGTCGGAATTTTCGACCGTGTGTACCGGGGCTAAGGCTAGGTTCACACCTATGCAGGTTGCAATTTATGCATTTTTCTGGTGCATTTTTTGCGTCACGGTTTGCATTTTTCTTGCACGTTTTTAATCATTGGTGATGCATTTTGCATTTTTAGGATGTGTTGCTAGGAGGAGGTGTCTGTTATCAAACGCACCAAATATGCATGTACCAGGGATGTGCAGTGAGGTCGGTGGCTGGTGAGGCACTGGCTAGTATCAGAGCCAGATACACACAGGTTACATACACCGCAATCATTAGAGAAAGAGCAATAATTCAAGCACTAGACCTCCTCTGTAACTCTGAGGCTCCATGCACACTGAAGCTCATAAATGGTAGTTTTTTGGGAGTTTGGGCTTTTTTTTTAACAGCCCATAAACTCCCCTTTATGTTTGCAGGAGAACTTTCCCTTAGCATAGTGAATGAGGTGAAGCTCTGCTGACTTCCATCATTCAATCATGTGCAAGCAAAAATATAGCTATTTTTTTTTGGGGGGGGGGGGGGGGTTCCTGCACTTGATTGTGTATTCTTGCAAAGTAATTTTTACCACATTTACAAAGAGCAAAGAGCTTGTTCGCATTGGAATGTGGTGCTGAAAACCCACGTTCTGTGCACATTTCCTGCACCATGTTAAAAATGCACTAGGTGTGCGATCTGCTGCTGGTGTCAATATAATCCTTAAAACACCCCAAATCCAGATCAAAAACACAGTCTGTTTGCCTACCATGTAATCAAGAGCCCGTTTTTTGAAAAATTAGTACAGAAAAATACAGTACCTATTCATCTCACCTGCAATCCAGTGTCCTTGGAACTTCTTGTGTTTGTGTAACCTAATGAATCAAACAATGATCAAACACCAGATCAAAGGGGGAGCTGGATTCAGATTTTCTAAGGGGCACTGATATTGCCACTGGGCACACAGACTTCGGTTTGGCAGCACTCCACAAAATTGGGACACTCCTTAGAAACAGAAAAATACCCAGAGTTGAGAATCTACATACATACTGTACAGTCCAATGAGAACACATTCAAGAGTCCAAGGTTTTTAAAGTTAAAATTCATTGATAGCAGAAAAAAGTCCAATACATTTCAGGGTCAAGCACACGCCCTCATTATTGGGGCTAGCATAAGTGGAAAGGGGAGGGATTTATGAGAAGGAACATGCTGGGAGTAGGTCTACTAGTACTTATAAAGGGGGGTGTGTTTGGTCTCCGAATCCGCATTTGGTTTTTCTGCCATTATTTAACTTTAAAATTAAAAAGCTTGGACCATTGAAATGTTTGCTTGACATTCTAATTGATCTGTATGTAGACAATGTTATGAGCCTTCCAAGTTCTATGAACTAATTATTATTATTATTATTATTATTATACACAATACATATAGCGGCAACAGTTTACGCAGCGCTTTACAATGTAGAGGGGGCACAGCACAATTACAGTACAGTTCAATACAGAAGGGATGGGAGGGCCCTGCTCAAGTGCTCATAGAGCTTACATTCTATAGGGAGGGGGTGGTGGTACAAAAGGTAATAGATGCAGGTAATGATTTGATGGGGGTGGCTCAGGGACAGTTGTTAGGTGGGTGTGGGATAGGCTTCCCTGATTAAGTGAGTTTTCAATGATCTCCTAAAGGTGGACAGGTTAGGGGCTGATTGCATATACCGGGACAGGGAGTTCCAGAGGATGGGAGAGGCTCTGGAGAAGTCCTGAAGGCAAGCATGAGAGGCAGTAACAAGGGAGCTAGAGAGCAGGAGGTCCTGGGAGGAGCGGAGGGGACGATTAGGGCGATATCTCCAGATGAGGTATGTGATGTAGATGGGGGCGATGTTGTGAATGGCCTTGTATGTTGTGGTTAGCATTTTGAATTTTACACGGTGGGGTAGGGGAAACCAGTGAAGGGATTGGCAGAGAGGGGCAGCAGTCACGGATCGGTTAGTAAGGTGTATTAGTCTAGCAGCAGCATTCATAAGGAGAAAGTTGCCGTAGTCAAGGCAGGAAATAATCAAGAAGTGAATAAGTTGCTTTGTGGTGTCATTAGTCAGGAAGGGTCGAATTCTGGAGATGTTGCGGTGGTTAAGGCGGCAGGATTTATCCAGTGATTGGATGTGGGGGCTGAAGGAGAGGTCAGAGTCAAGGATTAATCAGAGTCAAGGATTAACTAATAAACATGCACCCCTATGTAATGGAGATGAGGAGCAGGGAAGTGTTTATGGTCTTCTTAATCAGGAACAAGAAGCCTGGAATGATAATGCTGCTCCTCTATAGACACATTACAGTGAGTGTTGGCACTCTAGGATAAGCAGTGTGTTGCAGGCAGGATCACCAGGTGAGAATAAGGCTGGGTTCACACCTAATACAGATGTGGCTCACAGCAGGGGGTCCGGTATGACCCTGTTCCCTGTTTCAGGGACAAATCAGGCCCGAATTTTTGCCTGAATTTGTACCTGAAACTGAGCCAAAGACACATAGGACCTCTGTGCAATCCGCTCCGCAGCCCCCACGAACACGTGTGATCCGGCTCCATTGAGAGCCGCGCACACTCTCTTGTCATGCGAATTGGATGCAAGGAAACCCACATCCAATTCGCACTAGTGTGAACCCAGCCTCAAGGAAAAGTCTGAAAACAGAAAATGAATGCAACCACCATATCTACGGACTGGTAAGCTGCAATGTATTACATTTCTTTTGAGGTTAGATATACATTAAAGGGGAGTTCCAGGCATTTTAAAAGTCAGCAGCTACAAAAAGTGTAGTTGCTGACTTTTAAAAAAAAAAGACACTTACCTGTTCCACGGTCCAGCGATGCGGCCGAACGGGGTGTCGCTCCTCTCCCCCTCCTCTTCGCCAGCGCCGCCATTTCCACTAAGGGCACCCGGCCGTGACAGCTTTCCTCTTCACGGCCGGGCACGCACGACGCATGCGCGAGCCGCGCTGCGCTCCCAGAGTGGATAGGCGATCTCCTGGGACATGTCACGTGTCCCAGGAGATCACCTAGAGGGAGGAGTCGCCTAGGCGGTTCCTGGGCGGAAGGAGGAAGTGGGACAGGAAGTCCCCCTCCTAATGAAGCCCCCACTCCCCCCTCCAAAAAAATGACATGCCAAATGTGGCATGTAAGGGGATGAGGAGTGGTTAAAGCGGAAGTTCCATTTTTGAGTGGAACTCTGCTTTAAGCTGGTGAAGAGAATGCTTGCTAACAGAAGTAGGAAATAGAGACGAAAGATCAATTAGTCAAGGTGGTAAATTTATTAAAGAAATAAAAACTGTTCACATTTAACAGCCTAAAGGCTTGGCTCGGAAAATCCCCTGCCCCCAGCTGTACCCTACTGGCTCAATAGAGTTTCAAACTAGGCATTTATTGACTTTGCCTACAGGACTGAGCCTATGTATCATCCACGTCTGAATCCAGGGCCTCTACGGAGTCCTCTCCTAACTGAGCCACCTAAAACTCTGGATAACCAGAAATAATAAACTACACCGACATATTACTTAAATTATTGTTCAGAGTATTCCAATCTGGTTTCCCTTATACTTTTGTTTTCCCCTCTTCTAATATTACTTCCCTAATTACGGTAAAGTTTAAATGGGCTGAATTATAGATTTAACTTGGTGACCTCCCAGGCCTACAGTATGAACCCATTAGGGGTAGGCAGGTTCAGGACATCAAGAACTGAACAATCCTATACTAAATTCCTTTACAGTATAGATATTACCACCAATGTTGATTATTGTATACAGCAATTTTATTTGTATTGTTTCTTACTTATCATAAATACAAATGTATTGTTTAAAACTCTTGGTTAGTCTCCATTGATAGTCAGTTTCCTGCTGAACTCTGAACTCTTTCCTTTTTTCTGGAATGTCCTATTAAAACCATGTCTCTGTATTTTCTATTCACCAGATTATTGTGCCTATGCCAGTATCTTGCTTTTATTTGCTACTGCTACACTCCTTCATCCTTTATCTACTACTACTCATGTACTGACCCATGGCTGAAGATTCAATGACTACTCTTTATCACTCTCCAGTTCAAACCTGATATCTTTGACTACCGACTTTTGCTTGATCTCCAACTATGTTTCTCTTTGATCCTTTATTGCTTATGTACCAAACCCCACCAGTTTATAACAACAAACTTACCTGTTGCTTCAACTACTGGATTTCAAGTCTGACCCCAGATCATGACGCCATGGTAGAACAAGCAACACTAAAAGTAAGCACCACACCACCATATGGGCCCTTGTTTTGTAACTATACCACTCTTCCCCAAAGACCCCCTAACTCAACATGCTTGTAGGCAGGTGCAGTCTGTATTCCCCACTGTAGGTGGTGCTTGACTGAAGCGGCGATGTAGAAGAAAAAAGGAAGTTGTGAGGAACCCTCTAGGATTTCATCGGTCACAGGGAGACAGCTGTCCGGATGGATGCTGGCATCCCACCTGACCTTGGTGGCCATCTTGGGTCAAGCAGAGTCTATTTTAAACTCCCGCTCCCAGATGTGGTGCACTTTTTGCAAGTGGCTGGTAAAGGGGTAGGTTACTCGCCTGGCAGGGACAGTGTTTAGGATCAGGGAAAGGTTCCAGACATTAGAGAAAGTGCAAGGACTATGCTATCTCCTTTCAGGAGGCATCCCATTTGGGTGTGGACCTGCCAGGCTACATTCCAACCCCTCACTGCAGAAGCTGTCGGCATCATTTCAAGATCACAATCCTCTGCTACTGTTCGGAAGTGGCTCCGGTCAGCAGTACTCACCCACCGGACCTGACTGTACTTTTTATGGAACGCTCTCAATATACTGTTCTCTCCTACCTCAGCCTCTGAGTGCATTCTAGATGCCAGCGTACAATGCTGCATCCTAACCACAAGCTGCTGTGACCACCCTTTTGTCATCTAGTCCCATTTTTATATACTTTAAATAAGGGTCAGTTTTTGGGTCAGCTTCTCTGCAATGACTAGCACCACAGCTCCTACCCCTGGGGTTCCTCCCTTCCGTGTTACTATAGACCATCAATCAGGTAAAACCATATTACTACACTTTTCCTATATTTTAACGATTTTCCTCATACTGTTCCTCCTCCCAAGTCAGGTAGCCCATCCCTTCCTCTGAGGCCCATCCATTCCTCTGAGCCAGGCTTTATTTGTTTAAACTGCATACTTTCTGCATTAAAAAAAATGTAATTTCAGAATTATTGGTTCGTTGGACACATACATGTTACATATACATGAAAACAGAGCAACGCAAACCGAAATAAAAAAACTAAGACCCCGTGGACACCACCCACCATTCTTGGACAGACCATCCTTCCAAGCACCAAAGCCAAAAGTCTTGGAGTCATCTTTGACTCAGAGATAACTATGGATGCACAAATAGGATCAGTAGTCAGTGGATCCCACCATCTTCTCCGCCTGCTACGCAGACTCATCCCCTTCATTCCAGAAAAGGAGAAAGCAGTAGTAGTTGGAACAATCATCAATTCGCGACTCGACTACGCAAATTCCCTCTACATAGGGCTACCTAATTACCAGATTGCACGCCTACAAGTCGTCCAAAACACAGCAGCAAGACTAGTCACAGGAAAGGGACCCTCCATTGGCTAACGGTAAAGGATAGGATCACATTCAAGACCCTCTGCCTCACCCACAAATGTACACAAGGAAACGCTCCTCAATACCTATGTGAGAAAATAAAACAATACATACCCAATCGCAGCCTCCGATCAACAAACCAAAACCGCCTCCTCATCCCTAAAGCCCACTACAAATCTAAGGAAGAACGAAGATTCGCAGTCCAAGGACCTCGGCTATGGAGCGCTCTACCCACCAACATTCGCATGGAAGAAAACCATCGAGCCTTCAGAAAAAAACTCAAGACCCACCTCTTCTAATAAGCAGGACAACACAGGACGGACCAAGCGCCTTGAGACGATTCAGTTCGCATTTGTAGCACTATACAAATCATTCATTCATATACTGTATGAAATGGAAACATTACTTTAAGTGTAGCAGAAGCCTGTGATAGTTCTCACCAACAGGTGAGAGGACATCTCAACCATAACTAAGAACAAGGTTTCACTAATAGAATGTAGTTCCGTTCGGGTGCATAGACTCTGGTTGTACTAAGAAATAAAGCAATTATGACAATTCATCCTCATTGCTTCTTAAACCCTTCGATAGCCAAGGAAACTAAACCGAATGACTCAATTAATAAAATAATCAGATGGAATGAGCCGTTCACAGCTGCATGTGTCTGTAATTAAACATCCATTAGTGTTTGTCTCCTTAGTGCCTCACTGACAAAAATATTTACTGTACTGAGACATTGTGGTTAAGAATTCTAAAAGAGAGCCATGGGAATTGTAATTGCTGTGTTTTTTAAATAGTTAATGCCCTTGATTCCATGCTTATTTTTTGCTTTTCATAATAAAGGCAAAGGGCAGGAACATAGCCTAGGCATTTTACCATGTGATCATTGAAGGATCCTTTAGTAGAGATTACAGGAGCACATTTCTAGGCTTGTGTTCCTCTGACCAGTCCTAAAGGAGCATAGAGCACCATTTTCTATTTTTTCTTCCATTCAGGCAGGAGTCCTCCGATAGCATTTCAGTATAGGTCTATTTTAAAGAGATCAGTGGCTCAAGTTGAATTAAAGCCTAAAGCCCGTACACACGATCGGACTTTCCGATGGGAAATGTTGGATGTCAGGCTGTTGGTGGACAATCCGACCATGTGTATGTTCCATCGG
The DNA here is from genome assembly GCA_028564925.1 of Lithobates sylvaticus. Taxonomy (NCBI): domain Eukaryota; kingdom Metazoa; phylum Chordata; class Amphibia; order Anura; family Ranidae; genus Lithobates; species Lithobates sylvaticus. Next base: position 35,579,905 of record CM053031.1, read on the forward strand.
ACAATTGTTGTTGGTCTTTCCGCCAACAAATGTTGGCTAGCAGGCTTTTAAATTTTCCGCTAACAAATGTGTCGGATTTTCCGAGCGTGTGTACACAAGTCCATCGGACAAAAGTCCAAAATACAAACACGCATTCTCAGAAGCAAGGACGAACCAGAAGCGGTCGGTCTTGTAAACTAGCGTTCGTAATGGAGAATTAACATTCGTGATGCGGCAAATTATGAAATCTCTAAATGCAGCGCACAATTCTCTTCTTCTTTAATGGGATAATAATGAAGCTGATTTGCTGGTGATACTGATGGAGTTATTGCAAACAAATTTTCAAAGGCTTTTTTTTTCTAATGATATCAAGAATAATATTATTATGCTTTTTTTTTATTTTTTGTGCAAGTTACCACAACACCATTATCCCGTAGTTTTTTAAGAACAAAGATACAACTATGTTGGTGTCCCTTGTCAATTTTACATTGTATTTTTTTCAAATGTAACTGCCGACTCCCAAACTGTCATTTGAAGTAAAACACATAACCAAGTATTATTCTACACAATTTTTTTATTGTGCAATAAAAAAAAAAAAGTTAGACATGCTACCTGCCAATAGAACGTAACCAAAAAGTGCATTCTATGCATCCAAAAATATCGAAAATTTATCAAATCATTATTCAACCAAAAAATAATGTCAAAACAATAACTCCAAGGCCAATAATAAATAACACGTTATCTCCTCCGATTCCGCAACATGTCTGGTTGACGAACGGCCGTTCAGAAACAAACTGAAAAGCGCAAATAGAAAAGCGCTTAATGAAAAACGCGAAAAAAGAAAAGCGCAAATCAACACTTACTAAACTTCTACTAACACCAAATTAGCAGAAGGAGCCCAAAGGGTGGCGCTAAAGAGCTGAAAAAACACGCAGTAGGTCTAGTACGTCACTACGTTCGTAATGAATCAAAAACAGAACTTCTTATTCTACATGCAAATCATAACCCCCGAACCAAGATCCCTTGGACACCTCCTACCATCTTTGGACAGACCATCGCCCAAGGACCAAGGCTAAGAGTCTCGGAGTCATTTTTGACTCAGAAATGTCAATGGATGCCCAAATAGGAGCAGTGGTCAGTGGTTCTCACCATCTGCTCCGCCTGCTACGCAGACTCCTCCCCTTCATTCCAAAAGAGGACAAAGCAGTGGTAGTTGGAACGATCATCAATTCTCGACTCGACTATGCTAACTCCCTTTACATAGGATTACCCCAATATCAACTTGCGCGCTTACAACTTATCCAAAACACGGCGGCAAGGCTGATAACAGGAAAAAAACCCTGGGAATCCATCTCCCCTTCCCTGAGGAACCTACATTGGCTAAATGTAAGGAGTCGGGTCGCATTCAAGACCCTCTGCCTCACCCACAAATGCGCACATGGAAACGCCCCGCAATACCTTCGCGAGAAAATAAAACACTACACACCGAATCGCAGTCTTCGATCGGCTAATCAAAATCTTCTCCTCATTCCCAAATCCCGCTACAAATCAAAGGGGGAACGGAGATTCGCTGTCCAAGGTCCACGGCTATGGAACGCTCTACCAACCGACATTCGCATGGAAGAAAACCATCAGGCCTTCAGGAAGAAACTCAAGACCCACCTCTTCTAGAAGCTCGACAACCAAATGCCAATACAGCGCCTTGAGGCGATTCAGTTCGCATTGTAGCGCTATACAAGTTATTCATTCATTCATTCATTCAATTGTTGACCAACAATTGTGTGACCGTGTGTATGCAAGACAGGTTTGGGCCAACGCCCCCTTCGGACAAAATTCCACGGTTTTGTTGGTGAACAATCATCGTGTGTATGAGGCATTAGTGTAGCCAATATCAAAAACAGAAAAAAAAGTGATTGAGTCATGAGAGCAGACGACAACGTTTGAAGTTTTTTATACCCCCTGGTGTGCTCCTCCTGCTCAGAGATACTTCTGGGTACAGTAGCTCTTTCGGAAAAAAAATGATATGCCAAATGTGGCATGTAAGGGGGCGAGGAGTGCTTAAAGTGGAAGTTCCACTTTTGGGTGGAACTCCGCTTTAACCACTTCAGCCCCGGAAGGATTCACCCACTTCCTGACCAGGCCATTTTTTGTGATATGGCACTGTGTCGGTTTAACAGGCAATTGGGTGGTCATGCAACATTGTACCCAAACAAAATCGATGTCCTTTTTTTTAGAGAAATAGAGATTTCTTTTGCTGGCATTTGATCACCTCTGCGGTTTTTATTTTGTGGGCTATTAACTAAAAAGAACGATAATTTTGAAAAAAAAATAACTATATTTTTTTACTTTTTGCTATAATAAATATCCCCAAAAAATGTAAAAACAACAAATATCTTACTTAGTTTAGGCCAATATGTATTCTTCTACATATTTTTGGTTTGCGCAAAAGTTATCGCGTCAACAAAATTAATGGCATTTTTATTATTTTTTTTTAATAGTAATGGCGGTGATCTGTGATTTTTAGCAGGACTGCAACATTGTGGCGGACAGATCGGACACTTTTGACAGTTTTATGGAACCAGTGACATTTATACAGCGATCAGTGATATAAAAATGCACTGGCTACAGTATAAATGACACTGGAAGGGAAGGGGTTAACACCAGGGGCGATCAAGGGGTTAAGTGTTCCCTAGGGAGGTGCCTTCTAACCTTTGGGGAATGGAACTGACTGGGAATAGAGAGAGATCGCTGTTCCTGATCCCTAGGACCAGACGATCTCTCTCTACTGCCCTGACAGAACGGGGATCTGTTTGTTTACACTGGCCGGTACCCAGTTCCTCTCTGTGATGTGATCGCAGGTGGCCGGCAGACATCGAGTCTGCCGGACCCGCTGATTGGCTCCCCCACTAGCGAATGGTGTGCGTGCCTCCGGGGTGCCCACAGATCACCCTGTACACGCCTGATGTACAATGAAGGTGATTCACGCAGGAGAGCCAACCAGCCGCACTACAACTGTGGCGGCTGGTCGTTAAGTAGTTAAGGTGTCCACCAATTCAGCAACTGTACAAACAAATGGCAACCACCCCAACCTATAACTAGCCTTTGCAGCAAGGAGCACATGGAAGGGCAACGCACATCAAAATCAAACTGTGAGCTGGGAATTTTGTTAGGGTGGTTGTCATCTGTTTGTACGGTTGCTGAATGGGTGTGGGGAAGCATTGGATGCCTTCAGCCACCATTGTGCCCCCTGCTGGGTGTCCCATGCATCCCTGTACCTTTAAGGGGGAGTAGGCTCCCTTCAGGCAAACCTGCCCTTAATCTATCCACTGCTATATGTACTCCAACTTGGAGACTCGCTAAAATGATAGAGTTAGGACTGCAGTTCACAGGGGTGCTGTGACAAGAGCCACTGCAGCTTATTCATATACAGTGGAACCTTTGATTACGAGCATAATCTGTTCCAGGATTAGGTTCGCGTATCAAAGTGAGTTTCCCCAAAGAAGTCAATGGAAACGAAGATAATTTGTTCGGCCTTGACTTCTATTGCATGCAATACCGCATGTGGCCAGAGGTGGCGGGGGCGCCGGAGAGCCTCGGAAATACTCAGGGACAGCTCGGCTGATCTCGGAAAACCTCAGAAACGCTCAGAAACACTCAGGAATGGAGTATTTCCGAACAGCTCCGAACCATTCCGAGTGTCACTGGCACCCCCGCACCTCTGGCCAAATGCGGTACTGCACACCCCTTTGGCTTGAATCCTGCTCATTTTGCGAGACAACACTCGCAAACCAAGTCAGGATTTAAAAAAAAAAAGTTGCTCGTCTTTCAAAACGCTTGTTAACCACGTTACTCGTAAACCAAGGTTCCACTGTATTTCCAAATGTGTGCAACTAAACCCCTTTTTTTTATGTGAACTGTTAGGCCCTGTACACATGATCTGACATTCCGACAACAAAATCCCATGTTTTTTTTTTCCGACGGATATTGGCTCAAACTTGTCTTGCATACACATGGTCACACAAAGTTGGTCGGAATGCCAATAACGCGGTGACATACAACACGTATGACGAGCCGAGAAAAAATTAAGTACAATAGCCAGTGCTGCTCTTCTGCTTGATTCCGAGCATGCGTGGCACTTTGTGCGCCGGAATTGTGTACACACGAGCAGAATTTGCGCAAACAGATTTTGTTTTCGGAGAATTTGAGAACCAGATCTCGAATTTTGTGCGACGCAAATTCCGAAACTGTCCGATGGAGCCTACACACGGTCGGAATTTTCGACAATTTCCGATCGCACGTCTTCCATTTAAGGATTATGGAGGCCACTGAGCTCTTAGGAACCTTAAGTGCAGCAGAAATGTTTTTGTAACCTTGGCCAGATCTGTGCCTTGCCACAATTCTGTCTCTGAGCTCTTCAGGCAGTTCCTTTGACCTCATGATTCTCATTTGCTCTGACATGCACTGTTAGCTGTAAGGTCTTATATAGACAGGTGTGTGGCTTTCCTAATCAAGTCCAATCAGTAGAATCAAACACAGCTGGACTCAAATGAAGGTGTAGAACCATCTCAAGGATGATCAGAAGAAATGGTCAGCACCTGAGTTATATATATGAGTGTCACAGCAAAGGGTCTGAATACTTAGGACCATGCGATATTTCAGTTTTTCTTTTGTAATAAATCTGCAAAAATGTCAACAATTCTGTGTTTTATTGTCAATATGGGGTGCTGTGTGTACATTAATGAGGAAAAAAATAAACTTACCGTATTTATCGGCGTATAACGCGCACTTTTTTCCCCTTAAATCAGGGGAAAATCATGGGGTGCGTGTTATACGCCGATCCCCCGCCGTTGTAAGGCTCCGGGTGGCTTTCAGCCGCCTTCGGCCCTTCTCAGCGGCTTTCTCGGCCGCCTTCGGCCCTTCTCTGCAACTTTCGGCCGCCGAGAAAGGCCGAAGGTGGCCGAGAACGGTCGAAGGTGGCCGAGAAAGGCCGAAGGCGGCCGAGAAAGGCCGAAGGCGCCAATTTTCAAACTGCAGTGACACTGATATGTCACTGCAGTTTAAATGCAGCATGGGCTAGGCTGCAAATCTCACTGTAGAGGCTGCAGATGGACGCTGCAAGACTGCAGTGACACTGACATGTTACTGCAGTTTAATTGGAGCCTGGGCAAGGCTGCAAATGTCACTGAGGAGGCTGCAGATGGACGCTGCAAATGACACTAAGAAGGCTGCAAATGACACTGAGAAGGCTGCACGGCTGCAAATGACACTGACAAGCATGCAGATGGACGCTGTGCAAGGCTGCATTGATGGGCATTTAAATGTAAGTTTTGTTCCTTTAAAATGTTTTTGTCCTTAAAATTTTCTCCTAAACTTGGGGTGCATGTTATACGTTGGCGCGTGTTATACACCGATAAATACGGAAAATGATTTTTAGCAAGTGGCTGCAATATAACCAAGAGTGAAAAATTTAAGGGGGTCTGAATACTTTCCGTTCCCACTGTACATCTTATGCAGGTGAATAACATAAGGTGCAGGTAGGAAAATTAAAATGCCTTTAGCAGAACTAAAGGGAGATAATGGACCAGGCCATGTTCTCTGGCAGGAATGAATGGATCACAAGAATGGCTGAGCTTTGAATAATGGCTGACCACAGAATTAAACTGTATTGTAGCTGCTTGCCTATAGTTAAGCTTTAACGCTGAAGCTATCCCCTAGAAATGTAATAAAAGTGCATGTAAGAACACATTTGCATATATGCTGTTAATCTCAGCCAGCAAACCTTTTCTTTATTGCAAGCCTGCAAAGCTTGCACTTGTATTTAATAAGAATTCCGACACCTCTGAAGCGGAACGTGGGGTTGCGGCACAGGCAGCATTATGAATGGGTTGGTACTGACTGTATATTTTGTCTACATCATCATTCTTTCTGTTTTCCATGCATTTCTGCATGAGTTGCCTGACAGTAGCGGTTCACAGCTGCAAACTAAATCCTGTATCCCTGGAATTAATAGCCAGGGCTGAGTATCCAAGTGATTTAGCAGACTGCTGATGTAGTCGTGTATTATGGATGATAAAAAAAAAATACTATTTTATATCTCCAGAGATCAGAAAAATGTTAGTAGCTCTTTAAAGTAATCACCAACATCTTCTATATTTATCCACCAGCCTGGCTAAAAGCTTTGCCTGCTGTGTGAAGTTTTACGTAGCGATACACGTTTATTCAGTAAGGCAAGACTTAAGGTGCAAAGCGCAATAACCCACAGCGGTCAATTGCAGATTACCTTTCTCTGGGCTTTAATGTGATGAATGGAAAGGGCAATTTGATTGCATGTTATCTTTGATGATTTTCAGATCATCACTCTTTATACTGCTGAATAACCTGAACAGCAGACTCCTAAATAGGCATAGACAAGAGAAAGAAGGACGGCGCCCTCTAAGTGCAGTGAGTTTTACAATAAATGTATTACAGTGGATTAAAAGCACTCACATTTGAGCAGATAAATTCCAGCATATCAGGCAGTAAGATAGGTTCATCTGCATGTTCCAGAGTGGTAAGTGTCTCACGGGGCGGTGGAGGGTGTCCTATGTCCTGGGTCATGTAGCTTTCCGGCAGTGCTGTGGGCAATCAGTGCTTCCGGGTGGCTGGGACGCAGAAGAGGGATGCTCTGTGATACTCTGCGTTGTCGTGGTGTCCTCACTTCTGGGAATGGGGTCAGGCAGGCGGCGCTTCGCATTCTGAGCATGCGTTCTCCTTCATTAGCCTGTCCTAAATAGGCATAGACAGTTTTCAAAAGGTTACATTTATGAACATACAGTATGTACACTTGTATTCTTATAATAGAAGGAACAGTGCTAGTGGATTAATCATATGCAAGATATGCCTCATACACGCAATCGGACTTTCCAACAACCAAACCGTGGAATTTTTTTTCGAAGGGCGTTGGCCCAAACACGGTCACACAAATGTTGGCCAACAATTATGAATGTAGTGACGTACTAGACGTATAACATGGTTTTTCAGCTCTTTAGCGCAACCCTTTGGGCTCCTTCTGCTAATTCCGTGTTAGTAAAGGTTTGGTGAGTGTTGATTCGCACTTTTCTTTTCGCGTTTTTCATTTCGTGCTTTTCAGTTTGTTTCTGAATGGTCGTTCATCAACCAGACATGTTGCGGAATCAGAGGAGATGACGTGTTATTTATTATTGGCCTTGGAGTTATTGCTTTGACATTATTTTTTTGGTTAAATAATGATTTGATTTGGTATATTTTCTATATTTTTGGATGCATAGAATGCACTTTTTGGTTAAGTTCTATTGGCAGATAGCATGTCTATTTATTTTTTAATGCACAAATAAAAAAATAAAAAAACATAATAATATTATTCTTGATATCACTAGAAAAAAAAAGCCTTTGAAAATGTGTTTGCAATAACTCCATCAGTATCACCAGAAAAGCAGCTTCATTATTATCCCATTAAAGCAGAAGAGAATGTGCGCTGCATTTCTAGATTTCATAATTTTCCGCGTCACGAATGTCAATTAAATTACCATCGTGTGTACTTGAACAATGTATCCAAATCAGTTTTAGTAACAATTCAGTACTATTGATACAACCAAAATGAAAATGTTGCTACAAAAATAAAGTCTTTGCTACAAACAAATAAAGTCCATAAAATATGAGTTGGTATTCAAACCCAAAGGGTTAATTCTTGAAGTGAATATGCCATGTTTAACCTCTTAAGGACCGGAAGATTTGCCTCCTTAATGACCAGGCCATTTTTTGCGATACGCCACTGCGTCACTTTAACTGAAAAATTTGCAGTCGTGCGGTGCTGCACCCAAACAAAATGTTATTTTTTGCGATATAATTTAGAACATTTTTTTTTTTAACTTTTTGCTTTAATAAATATCCCCCACAAAAAAGTAAAAAAAACTAATTTCTTCCTCAGTTTAGGCCAATATGTACTCTTCTACATATTTTTGGTAAAACAATCGCAATAAGCGCATATTGATTGATTTGCGCAAAAGTTATTGTGTCTACAAAATAGGGGATAGATTTATGTCATTTTTTTTTTTTTTACTAGTAATGGCGGTAATCAGCAATTTTTAGCGGGATTGCGACATTGCCGCAGACAGATCAGACACTTTTGACACTTTTTTGGAACCATTGACATCTATACAGCAATCAGAGCTACAAATAGCCACTGATTACTGTATAAATGTCACTGTAAGGGAAGGGGTTAACACTAGGGGGCGATCAAGGGGTTAAGTGTTCCCCAGGGAGGTGTTTCTAACTGTGGGAGGAGTGTACTGACAGGGAATAGAGAGATCCCTGTTCCTGATCACTAGGAACAGCAGATCTCTCTCTAATTCCCTGACAGAACGGGGATCTGTCTGTTTTCATTAACAGATCCTCATTCTGTCTCTCTCAGTACCGTCAGCAAGTCACCGGCATGCCCCCTATACCCCTGAAAGTGTCCGCCGTATAGCTATGCCGATTCGCACAGGGGAGCCAACCTGCCACCATATAACGATGGCAGCTGGTCGGCAAGTAGTTAAACCACGTCTTGGACAAAACAAAAAAAAAGGTGCTTATAGCAGGAATCTTCCACCATATAACACATGCCTCTTAGATGGATGGTACTTGCCCACTCCTCAAACTTTGACGAAAAAAACAGTGTGACAAACACAGTGATGTGCACGGTGGCAGTCAGTACCAGCCTGCTCATGCAGAAAGACATCACAGAGTTAGCTCCACCCAACGTGTTTCCCAGTAATAGGTGTCATTGTCAACTGGGAAAGGAGGCTCATTACATCCAGAATTATATTTGGTAAATCTTACGCTACAAATGTTTCCGCTACCAGACACACAATGGGGCTAGTGTAAAAATAAAAACTAAAGCCCCATACACACGCGCGGATTATCCGCGGACCAGGTCGGTCGGATCCTGTCCGTCGTACTTTGTCCGATGTTGTTGTTGCGTACACACGGTCGGACAACGTTGTCGGAATATCCGGTCTGCAAGAACGTCGTGACGTAAGTCGTCTTCCACGAGACTAGAAAAGGGAAGTTCAGCACCACGTCAGGCACCCGTTGGGCTCCTTCTGCTGATCCCGTGTTTATCGCGAGTTAGTCGAAGTTTGGTGACTTAAGATTCGCGCTTCTCAGTTTTCTGACTCAGATCGTTACTGCTCTTCAGTTTGTGCTTGTCGTGCGTATCTGTTTATTAGTGCGTGTAGTCAGTTTGCATTTGTTGGTCATTGCGGCCTATATCTTGATATAGGACGCTTTGATTTGCACTGCTTATTGTCTGCTCGTTTCTGGTATTCATTTCGTTCTTTCAGGCCTTGCTGTTTATCGGTGCTTTCTGTTTGTCCGTTCTGACCAGCCGACCTTTTGTGACCTTGTGAGCGATGTTTCCCGTGCGTACTCGTCGCCGAGTTCGTGCTGTACGCGGAATTGGTGTCGGGCTTTTAGCTTTGACCCAAGACCCGTCCATGAACAGAGTGACGAGGAGTATGTGGACCAAGAATTGGTTGCTTCAGCGTGATCAGTTCTCGCACACGCCTTTGCTTCGTGAGATCCGGGAGAATAATCCTGATGATTTCAGGAACTTTCTCCGGATGACGGACCCCCGATTTTCACCGTCTTTTGGCTTTTCTGACCCCTTTTATCAGCCGGCAGGATACCTGCATGAGACAAGCCATTACTCCGGAGCAGAGGCTTGTTGCCACGTTGAGGTACTTGGCGACAGGGAGAAGCCTTCAGGATTTGAAGTTCTCTTCAGGTATCTCTCCCCAGGCCCTGGGAATCATTATTCCAGAGACCTGTTCTGCCATCATCGAGGTCCTGCAGGAGGACTATATTAAGGTAACATTTCTCCTGTACTATTCCCTTCTATGTATGCTCTGTTTGCTAATGTCTTGTATTTTTGACCTCCTTCCCTAATTACCATGATTGCAATATGCTCTAATATGCTGTGCCCCTTTTCTCCTTCATGCATTTTTCCCTTCACTTACCTCCCCAGCATGCTCTTCTGCCCCAATAGACACCTATGGCCTAGTCACTTAAGCAATGTCTTTTGTCTGCTGCATAGTATTGTTTGCCCCCAAACACCCCCTAAAATATGCACTAATGTTTGCTGTGTGGTTTACTTCATGTAGAGCCCCTTTTTATTTTTTTTTTGTGGGGGGGGGGGCAAACTCATTAGGAACCCCCTCCCCCAACTGCTCTGTCAGATGGTACCAATCCTCTATCTGCTGGCTTTCCCAAGGTCAATACACACTATATACCTACCTCTTTATAGTGGGCATCTTTAGGGATGAATTCAGCAAAGCATGTAGTGCAAGGGGCTGTCTCCCTACTTTCCATTTCCTCTTTTTTTGTGTTCTTTCCCTCCTATTAGCTTGCTTGGTAATTTCAGAATGTCACAATGTGCGTTCCTTTTTTTTTGGGGGGGGGGGGTTTGAAATGTTAGTTTAGCTTTCCTGGGGGCTGCCAATAGTGTTAAGTACAGAGGGTCTGTCCAAACTAGCACACATTATTGAGCCATTTGCCAATCAATGAAGTGCAGAGGGTTACCTGTCCAACACCCCCCCCCCCCCAAAACCCTAGTTATTGCCAATGGCCCATCATAAGTGGGGGGATTGATGGGGGGTGATTAATCTGTGAAGGGGAGCCTCTACTTTTCTGTGCAAATACTTTCCAGCCTCCAATTTTAAACACTGCTCTTGTTCCAAGATGTTGATTGTCTAATCTGCTTGCAATGTTTATGTGCAAAGTGACTAATTTTTTTTTCTGGTTTCACTCCACAGTTCCCTTCCACGCCACAGGAATGGCAGACTGTGGCCTCCCACTTTGCCAGCCGTTGGGACTTTCCTAACTGCAGAGGGGCAATTGATGGGAAACACGTCCGCATCGTCCCACCGCCCAACTCGGGGTCCTACTATTATAATTATAAGGGGTTTAATAGTGTAGTGATGTTGGCGGTGGTGTCGGCGACATATGAGTTTATGTATGTGGACGTGGGGATGAACGGCCGGATCTCGGATGGTGGTGCCATTGCTCACACGGAGTTCTACTGGCATCTCCAAAGTGGCAGTCTGTGCTTGCCACCTCCAGAGGAGAATGCAGAAGGACTCCCCTTTGTCTTTGTCGCAGATGAAGCGTTTGCGTTGACTCCCCATCTGATGAGGCCGTTCCCGATGGGGACCCTCACCCCAGACCAGAGGGTCTTCAACTACAGGCTGTCCAGAGCCCGAAGAGTTGTGGAGAACACTTTTGGCATCCTGGCCAGCCGCTTCCGCCTGTTCTTGACGGCAATTAACTTGGCGGAATACAAACTGAACCACATAGTTCTTGCCTGTTGCATATTGCACAACTTCCTCAAAAGACATAACAGGAACTATGTGGTGACCGTTGGCCCAGATGTGGAGGGCCCTCCAAATGCTGACCTCACAGCCCTTCAAGTGGCACGTCCAGGCTTGCCCCCTCTAAATGCCTGTGCGGTCAGCGAGCAATATATGGACTACTTTGTGGGTAGGGGGGCCATTGCTCTGCCTGACGATGTGTGAGAGGCATTTTTAAATAAATATTATTTTTCAACCAACCTATGATTTCTTGTCATTTCCGTATTCTTTTTAGCTTATTTTACCTTGAAATTTTTTCCCTTTGCCTTCGACAGTGGGAATGCACTTTCTGGGCAAAAGGAGGTAACAGTCTCTTCTTCCCAAAAAGATTATTCTCATGTTGTGTGTTTGATACCTAATCTTTGGTCTAGAGAAGGTTTGTAGTGCATAACTGACACCCAAAATACACCTTTTCATCACCAGGTCAGACGTGTGTATTCACAAAAATGCTGTGCTCCGTGTTTTCGTACAAAGCACTGTGGGTGTCATTTACATAAGTCAAATCCACTATGCTCTACAAGTGCAGTGAAAAAGTGCCCTGGAAAAGAAACTTGCAGTGCAAACTGGACTTGCCTTTAGTAAATAACACCCATTGCCCCCCAAATCCTTTACATTTGACCTACATAATGCATTTTGTTTTTTAAATAAGGAAGCCACACATTTAGAAAAGTAAAAAAGTTTACTTGCAAAACATTCACAAGTGCGTTTACAAACTTCTTGCCCAAACTGACAACATCTTGGTTATTTACAACATTGTTTACAAACATTCCGCATTTTGTAAAACCAGGCATGGAGCAAAACAGAACCTAGGAACTAGGAAAGTTCAACTTTCTAAAGTGAAGACAAGATCAGACATGACTATATGTTCAAAGTGTGTTTGATCTTGCCTTCATCACATGGGGGTCACCCCTGGAAAGTGGAAATTTAGAACATGCACACAATTTGGGTATGAAAATGGTCATTATATGGTAAAACACATGCCTCGAATCTTCAAAAGTGCCATTTTCCATCATGGGGATGAATGGACGTTTTTTGGGGGTGCAACCCCATCACCACAACCACTTTAGTAGTTTGTAAAGTGGTTGCCCCCCCCAAAAAAACGTTGTCATTCATCCACCATGATGGGAGCTAGCACATGTGGACACAATGTGTGCATGTTCCAAATTTAACACAGTTCTTAACTTGCAAATGTGTTCAGAAGCAGCCACAAATGTGTGTTAATTACTTGGTGCGTTTTCAGATTTTTCCTAAAACATCAATGATGTTCTTCAATTTTTGTTGAACATCATTGATGTTTTGCTTTATGTAATCTAGATCTCTATTGCAGACCATTATCTCCCCGATGAGTACGTGGGCACTCTCTGTGGTAAAGTGCGATTTTTCTTCCACAACATCCACGTCACCTAAAAACCAAAAACAAAAAAAAATAGGGTCTTGGAAATGAGGCAGGCATACATTGATTAGCTTACCAGTAGCTGTGTTCTCCCACACTCACCTGTTGTGGTGACAAGTTCTCCAATTTCTATGATCTCTCCTTCCTCCTCCTCCTCCTCCTCTGCTTCTGCTCTTTCCCCTTTTTTGGGAGGTGTTGGTTTTGGGGTTTCCTCAGACGTCCCAAGTTTTCGCTCCCCTATGAGAATGTACAAAAGGAAGATTTAGCAACACAATCTATTGAGGGCAGAAATAGGAAATGACAAACATTGCTTGAAAGTGAGGGACAATATTTTTGGGTGTCCAGTTACAAATGACACCAACATGAATGTAGTCACTTTGTAAAGGTCATAAACTTATAGCTTTTTGGTCGACGTTTGGGTGATGGAGACCCACCTCTAGTATCCACTGGAGCACATGTGTGGAAAAGCCTAATAAAAAGGGGGTTTAGGTGTCCCAGCACTAGTGCTCTAGAGTCCAGATGGGTAAACAGCTACTGGGTGACGTCTCCTTTACATTGAATAAATTGGCTGGACAGTCTTGATGACATTTCTAGAGAGAACAAACTTCCTTTCCCCCAAAAAACAACAAACATCGTATTATAAGTGGCCGAACGATCGAGGTTGAGTACGATCGAATGGACACACACACACGAACATGACAGTGGCAGAAAGATCGAGGTTGAGTACGATCGAATGCACAGACGAACCTGAAAGTGGCCATTTTGGAATGTACAACTTTGTAAAAATCCAAACACATGGAGCAGTATGCAAGCAAGAAATCAAACACAAAACACAAGTACTTACTTTTTTGAAGAACTCGCTTGATCTTTCTGTACTGATCGGCCTCCCTCAGTTTCAGGTCTGACCAGCGTTTCCTCAGTTGCTCCTTGGATCGTTGTACCCCAAAATGATTGTACAGCCTCCTCACAACTTTAGACATGATCTTGGCCTTGCGGACATTGGGGTTGAGGTAAGGCCCATACTTCCCATCATAGTCGCTCCTCTTTAATATGTCCACCATCTCCAACATTTCTCCAAATGACATATTGGAGGCATTGAATTTCAGGCTCCGGGATCGGGACGTTTCTGCCTCCGGACTTTCCTCGTCCTCCTCCTCGTTTGTGGGATATTTGGGGCGCACCTGCTGTGTCCCCGCCATGTGCTCTCCCCACTGCGCCGTAAAGTGAAGGGGTGGGGAATAGACGAGAAAGATCACCAGGGGCAGGCGGAGTTTGACGCATGCGCACTGTATATAAAACGTCACACGCCTGTGTCGTAGCCACGATCTGGGAGACGAGGGGAGAGAAAGCTCACGCACGAGACGATCGCTATAACGAAGGTACAATTTGACGTTGGTACATAACTAGCCTAGACTGATTAGACCTTGAGGCTTCTTTATGGAGAAGATTAGGAGACTTTGGACTGACATTATTTATAGTGTTTTGTGTGGTGTTGTGTCTTGCAGAGATTATGGACGGCTTCAACGATGTGAGTTTTCTCCCCCTCTTCATTGATAAATACAGGGAAATGCCCCTATTATGGCAGGCAAAACACCGCCACTATAGCAACAGACCAAAGAGGTACGCAGCCATGCAGAAACTTTTGGCATTTGTAAAGCAAACATTCCCCACGGCAACTGTTCGTAAGTTAAGAGTAAAAATTGCTAACCTGAGGACTACCTATTTCCGGGAGCGCAATAAGGTCCGGAAGTCCCAAGCATCTGGAGCTGGAGCAGATCAGGTCTATGCCCCCAAGCTCTGGTACTATGAGAGTCTCCACTTTCTCAAAGACCAGGCTAATGTCAGGAAGTCACTCTCGACTCTTCCTTGCACGCGTCCTTCCGCGTACGCCACCCCTGATGAGGCTTCCGAGGACCAACCTGGGCCTTCCAGTATGGAAGATGTGCAGGAGCCCAGCTTGAGCCAGGTATAGTAGTTTTGTTACCATTTTTGGGAATAATGAATGATGTTCAGTTAATTCAGGATCCCCAATTGCTTAGTTCCTAACGTGATTGACATATCAACTGACAGTAGTGTTGGAGACATTTTTGGGAAGAATCTAAACTGCAGGGCTGAGAATTGTATGGTTTTCTATTTGTAAACATTTTGCAACAGTCACTAGATGAGAATTGTGTGTGTTTTATGAACAAATAACTGAAACTATGTCCCTTTTTCATACACAGGAAGACCTCAGCCAGGAGGTGGCTGTGGAATGTGGCAGTCAGGAGGAGGCAGGGGTTAGTGGCAGCCAAGAGGTGGGTAGTGGCAGCCAACAGGGGGGTAGGCGTAGGAGCCTGACTGTCTCCCAAGTCTCTCCCCTCCGCCTTCCCTACAGAAGGGCGAAAAGGATGGGGGAGGTGGGAGAGTCAGCGCTCCAGCTGATCCGAGATGCTTCAGCCTCCCTATATGCCACACCCACCTACGAGGAGGCCTTTGCCTCCTTGGTTGCCAATAAAATGACGGGTATGGAGGCGGGGCAACGCAGCATGTGTGAGGATGTCATCCTCAAAATCCTAAATGAGGGGATGGCTGGGGAGATGACTCCCCTCACACATGTTTGCGAAAGTCACCTTGCTCCGCCTCCTCCTCCTCCTCCTTCTGCCACCCCACCAGCACCACAGCGTGGAAAGAAGCGTACAAGGAAGACAAGAGAGTGACGACCTGGATTCAGTCTGGTCTGAGAGAAGATGGAGCCTCTCGTAGTACCAGAGCCTGGGGACCTAGATGGCATCTGCTGCAGTTCCGGATGTTTTGGACTTCAGGACCAGATTGCACTCCCTTATTATTTAGATAGGTACTCCTCAGGCCCCCAATTTTCTAAGCTTGAAAAATAATGGTTGCCGTGGGGGGCCAAGGCTTTGCAAATTCCCCAAGTTTCACCATGGCTGCGTTCCTCTTTGGTTTGTTGCTGAGACCTAAATAAAGGTTTTTTTGATTTGAAATAATCATTGCCTATTGTGTTTTACTTTTCTACAATGACAGTTTTTCTTTGAGTAGGCAGGTACATTTCACTAATCATAAAGTATAATTAACAAGGGGCACCAACAACCAACAAACTCCTAGTAAATTTAAGCAACAAATACTAATGTTAATAATGTGGTTTTGCTAAGTTGAGACACAACCCCCCTCCAAAAAAAAAAAAAAAAATCTCCTTCAAATATGTATTCCCAAAAAACAAAAAAAAATAAATAAAAAACATCCGAAAAATATAACAAAGATTCTTTTACGATCTGAGTAAAAATAAACATGTAGTGTATAAATCCTGAAAAGTAATAAAGAACTAAGTTTGTGAGAAGTGCGGGTGAATAGGAGCAGCTAAAACATGTCATTCTTCTTGCATTGTAAAGAAAAAGAGAATGCGCTGCATTAAAGACATTTTAACATTGCAGCGTGACGAATGTGCTGTGTCGATTAGGAAAGGTAGTTTTACCTGACCGAGCGCTTCCGTCACAGAATTTCTTCTGAGCATGCGTAGCACCTTGTCCGTCGGACAACGCTACACACGATCGGATTTGGTGTGATCGGACCGTGTTGTCAAAAAATCTATCCAGCAGGAGATAGGACTTTGTCCGTCGGACAATCCGACGTACACTGTCCGATGGTGCATACACACGGTCGGATTTTTCAACAACATTGTCCGATCGGACAGAATCCATGCGATAATCCGACCGTGTGTATGTGGGCTCCATCTGACTTTTTCCGTCGGAATTTCCGACGGATTTTCCGACAACAAAGTCTGATCTGACTTTTTCCGACCGTGTGTATGCAACACCAGTGTCGGACAAAATCCGTCGGAAACAAATCTGACGGATTTTGTGGTCGGAATTTCCGACCGTGTGTACGGGGCATAAGAGACATGTTTTTTATTGCAAGGAAAAAAAACTTTAAGATTATATTACAAAAAAAATGGAGACTCGCCTCGGGAATACCCCACCTCTCCTCACTCAATGCATGCAAGTATGTTAAAAGAAGAAAGGAGACCAAGAGCTCCAAATAGTGTAAAACCCAATAGGCTTGTTTATTAATATAGTTAAAATACATTTACAAGTGCAAAAGAATAAACAGTGCTGTCAAAACACATCCACAGAACAAAAAGCAGCACTTTTCCGGGTACGTTATGTAGTCACGTCACATGGCTTCTCGGACGCGTTTCATCACAGATGATATCTTCCGGTAAGTATATATGGGATGTGGTTCAGTGTGAGTGAGGTAGGCGGAAGTGACATGACATCAGACCAGGGCCGGATTAACATAGGGGCTATTGGAGCTCCAGCTCCAGGCCCCTTTCACAAAATAGGCCCATTTGCCCCAAAAAAAAATAAAAAAAAAAAAAATTCAAAAAAAAAAGATCAACTTTTAGGGTTGTAGCTCAGCGATCAGGAGTCAGGCCAATTCTGACACTTCTCTCCTACATGTAAAAATCATAATTTCTTTTTATAGAGAATTACTCAGAACCCTCAAGCATTATATATATTGTTTTAGCAGACACCCTATGGAATAAAATGGTGGTCTTTGCAACTTTTTATGTTACACGATATTTGCGCAGCAATTTTTCAAAGTTTTTTTTGGAAAGAAACTGTTTCATTCAAATAAAAAAAAACACTAAAGTTAGCATGATTTTTTCCGTGTACTAAGCGATGCTTTAATTTTTTTTTACAGGTTACATGTTTAGAGTTACAGAGGAGGTATAAGGCTAGAATTATTGTTCTCACTCTAACGATCATGGCATATGTAACCTGTGTGTATCTGGCCTACCCAGCCACTGACTAGTATCTCTCCCCAGCCTGTCCCCACACACCCTCTCACCTGCTGACCTGTGGGTGGGGGAATCACTCCCGCAGTGTTATTGTGTTCTGCCAGTGAATACAATGATCAGTGTTGCTAACTATAGCTGGCAGCACTGATTGTTTTGGGGAAAACCTGACAGGCTGGTTGTACTCAAGTCGGTTAATGGGTTGACTTGTGTAAAACCAGGTAGCCCACACATAGATCGACTATGGCTAGTCTCTGCTTAATTGGTGTAATTTCAATCCATGCATGGCCCGCTTAACCACTACACAGTCCCTAAACATCCTTCCACAAACCTTTACATTTTTCTTTCCCAGATTCCTTCATCCTCCTCTCCTATACATAGTGCCCACTGTCATACCCTCCATACTCCTCTCCTATACATAGTGCGCACTGTCATACTCTCCACACTCCTCTCCTGTACATACTGCTCATGCTCATACCCTCCACACTTCTCTCCTATACATAGCACCCGCTGTCATATCCTACACACTCCTCTCCTGTACATAGTGCCCGCTGTCATACACTTCTCTCCTGTACATAGTGCCCACTGTCGTACCCTCCACACTCCTCTCCTGTACATACTGCTCACTGTCATACCCTCCACACTCCTCTGCTCTGCATACTGCCCACTGTCATACTCTTCACACTCCTCTCCTGTACATAGTGCCTTCTGTCATACCCTCCGCACTCCTCTCATGTACATAGTGCCCACTGTTAGACCCTCCACATTCCTCTCCCTCACCTGCACATACTTCCCACTTTTATACCATCCATTCTCCTCCCCTATGCCTCTTACCCACAAAAACAGTTCTTTAAAATTATACTGAATATCCTCAGTATTACCAGCTCTAGAATGGGCACACTTTTGTTAGTTCAACTAAAGGAAATCTCAGTCCTCATATTTGTTCTGCCCCATTATTAGTACTTATTTAATTTTGTAATTACTATTGTGATGTATAGAGGAACACAGGGGATGTCAACTACTCTAAATATAGCACTTGTAAAAAAGTGTCCCTGAAAATATTATTGAAATGTTGGCAACTATGCGGGTCAGTAGGGGGTCCCATGAGAGGCTCCTGGATTCCAATGATATTAAAGCGGTAGTAAACTTTTCTAACATTACTACTTTTTAGAGGCCCTTAGGTAGGTTGCCATAATGTACAAGTATGCACAGCATATTAGCACATTAGGGTACACTTAAATTGTCAGACTGAGCCCTCCAGTGCTGTGCTGTGATCAATCCGGCGGGGCCCGGGCGCTTCCATCTTCACCCGCTCTTCCTTCTGGGTTCTGTGCCTTCGGTCACTTGCCTTGGCTGGGCTGCGTTGATGTTATTCCCACGCATGCTCATGTGCATCCTCTTTCTCTCACCCCCCCTTTCTCTCTCATCCTCCCTCCCTTACCCCTAACACCTCTTTCATCCCCTTTCTCTCTCTCTATCTCATCCTCCCTCTCTCTCTTTAATTTAATTTGTTATGACAAAAAATTGTTTGCATTTTTATTTATTTATTGTTTTTAAAAGGTCCCACCAAAATCCTCAGCACCAGGCCCATGATGTTCTTAATCTGGCCCTGCATCAGACTCTCGGCTGAACGTGGTGGTGAGATCCCTGCAGCTTTCTGATTGTGGTAATAGAAATAACTGAAACTTCTGCAATACCCTAAAGTTGGCTACAGCGTGGGCCTTAATTGCCGGGAGGGCTTGCATGGACGTCCTCCCGAGCAAGCGCTGTCTGCGCGTCCCTGTTTTGTTCCTTCCGCTGTCAGCATGAGGGAAAAAAAACGATCACCGGCTTCTCTCAGACGTCCCTCACACCGAAAGCTGCAGCTGCATTTTCTGTGCCCACCAGTGTCAGCTGCCAGTGCCCACTGTGCCACCTACCAGTGCCACCTATCAGTACCCACCAGTGCCACCTACCAGTGCCCACAGTGCCACCAACCAGTGCCCACAGTGTCACTCATCAATGTCCACCAGTACTGCCCATCAGTGTCTCAATCAGTGCCACAGATCAGTGCTGCCTATCAGTGTCACCTACCAGTGCCCATCAGTGCCACCCATCAGTGATCATCAGTGCCCATCAGTGCCACCAATCAGTGCCACCTATCAGTGCCCTCATTGCCACCCATCAGTGCCAACCATCAGTGCCACCTCTCAATGCCACCTATCAGTGTCGCCTCATCAGTGCTTATCAGTGCCCATCAGTGCCACCTATCAGTGCCCATCAGTACCACCTATCAGTGCCCATCAGGGCAGCCTCATCAGCGCACATCAGTGAAGGAGAAAAAATACCTGTTTTCAAAATTGTTTAACAAACTATGAAACAGTTTTTTTTTTAAAACATTTCCGGTCATTTTTTGTTTTATTTAGCAAAAAAAAAACAGCAGCAATTAAATACCACCAAAAGAAAGCTCTATCTGTGTGAAAAAAAGTGATAAAAATGTAATTTGAGTACAGTGTAGCAATTGTCATTCAAAAAGTGACAGCGCTGAAAGCTGAAAATTGGTCTAGGCAGGAAGGGGGTTTAAGTGCCCAGTAAGCGAGTGGTTAATTAGCTCTAATCAGTTACATGAAAATAAATGTAAATAAAATACAAAGAATAAATAAAGGTTGCTGCTCACATCTAAATGTGTTCCCCACATTTTAAAATGTTTCTGAGTGTGGTGTCAGGCTTTTCATACATTTAGCAGTCATGGTTATGTTCGTTATGATATGCTGCATTCCAAGATATTGTTTGGTAAGCTTTTTTTTTATGGAATAAAATCTATATCTTGAGTTTTACTGTACTATATTTTACCTGATATATGACCACTGGTCTATTTGGAGCGGAGATAGGATGGAGAGGTGCCTGTAGAGGTGAAACTATATTGTTTGGATGCTGTTCTAATGCCATTATTGCCTATCTCAAATATGACAGGTAATTTAATCTGGTGAGTTACACTAGATTAGGTAAAGGAGTGGTGATAATTGGATTCACAGCAGTGTTATAGTTCGGTAAAAGAGCAGACTTTTTCACTTAATTTTAAAGTAGTTTTCTGGACTGGTTACACATACAGGCATACCCCACTTTTAAGTACACAATGGGGTTTATTTACTAAAGCTGGAAAGTGCAAAATCAGGCTCCCTTCTGCATAGAAACCAATGAGCTTCTAACCCCAGATTGTTCAATTAAGCTTTTGTAATAAAACCTGGAAGCTCATTGGTTTCTATGCAGAAGTGATCCTGATTTTGCACTTTCCAGCTTCAGTAAATAAACTCCATTGTGTACTTAAAAGCGGGGTATGCCTGTACTTACTGATCTTTAAAGTGGTTGTAAAGACTCAAGGTTTATTACCTTCATGCATTGTGTCCCCCCCCCCCCCCAAAAAAAATACCTACCTGAGGCCTGACACAGCTCTGTCCCATGTCATGGAGAGGCCCGCTGGCTCTTCCTGGTTCAGCATATGGGCCTCCCGATGACACGCCAATAGGCCTGCCCCCTCCTCCTTTTCTCCCATCCTGGGTCGGCGTCATATGACGTCCTTTCATTCCCGGCCGCCTAGGGGGCGCACGCGCGCGGCACTCACTCGGGACCCGGTGCGAGTGCCCGGCGGCCGCGATGTCCACCGGGCACCCGCGATTGCCCGTTAAAACAACGGGATCGTGCGGGACCATGGAGCTGTGTGTGTAAACACACAGCTCCACGTCCTGTCAGTGGAGAGGAGACCGATCATGTGATCCCAGTACAGAGGAACACCGATCGGTCTCCTCCCCTTGTGAGTCCCCTCCTCCCACAGTTAGAATCACTACCTTAGGTAACACATTAACCCCTGCAGCGCCCCCTAGTGTTAACCCCTTCCCCGCCAGTCACATTTACACAGTAATCACTGCAATTTTATAGCAACGATCGCTGTGTAAATGTGAATGGTCCCAAAAATGTGTCAAAAGTGTCCGAAGTGTCCGGCGCAATGTTGCAGTCACGAAAAAAAATAGCAGATCGCCGCCATTACTAGTAAAAAAAAAAAATGCAATAAATCTATCCCCTATTTTGTAGACGCTATAACTTTTGCGCAAACCGATCTATATACGCTTATTGCGATTTTTTTTTACCAAAAATATGTAGAAGAATATGTATCGGCCTAAACTGAGGAAAAAAATTGTTTTTAAAAAAAAAATGGGATATTTATTATAGCAAAAAGTAAAAAATATTTTTTCAAAATTGTCGCTCTTCTTTTGTTTATAGCGCAAAAAATAAAAACCGCAGAGGTGATCAAATACCACCAAAAGAAAGCTCTATTTGTGGGAAAAAAAGGACGTCAATTTTGTTTGGGTGTAACGTCGCACGACCGCGCAATTGTTAGTTAAAGCGACGCAGTGCCGAATCGCAAAAAGTGCTCTGGTAAGGAAGGGTGTAAAATGGCCCGGTGCTGAAGTGGTTAATAATCTTAAAGTGACACTAAAGGTTTGTTTTTGTTTTTTTTTAAATAACAAACATATCATACTTACCTCCACTGTGCAGCTCGTTTTTCACAGTGTGGCCTAGGAACCTGCTCCTCTGGGGTCCCTCGGCACCTCTCGCGGCTCCTCCCCACATCAGATAACCCCCTGGGAGAAGCGCTTCACTGAGGGGGTTACCTTGCGGGCGTGCTCCAGAGTCCAGCATAGACGCCGAATGCAGGACTCAGCTCCGCGCCCTGGCACCCACGTCATTGGATTTGATTGACACCAGCAGGAGCCAATGGCTGCACTGCTATCAATCTTTTCAATTAGGAGCAAGAACCCCGGGCAGAGAGACGGCGTGTCCCTGTGGGTCAAGTTCGAGGGTTCAGGTAAGTAAAATGGGGGGGCTGGGGGGCCGGTCAATGACAGGTGTTTTTTCACCTTAATGCATAGGATGCATTAACCACCCTGACGGTATTCCCGAGTGTGGCTCGGGGTGAATTTTCAGCACAAAAAGCGGTAACCCCGAGCCACACTTGGGATTGCATCGCAGTATCCAGGTACAGCTTACTTACCTTGTCCCCAGGATCCTGCGATGTCTCCACGCACTGTGTGTACGAGCCGTCCTCCGCTGGATCTATCACGGAGCCGAGCTCCGTTCCCTGCGAGCGTTGCGATGCATGGGGACGGAGAACGGCACCATATTCAAAAAGGAAAAAACACATTACACATTACAGATTACATTACTGTATCAATTTATTTCACATCCCTTTTGTCCCTAGTGGTCTGTCCAGTGCCCTACATGCAGTTTTATATTATAAATACTGTTTCTTTCTGCCTGGAAACTGGAGATTGTCCATAGCAACCAAAACCGTCCCTTTACATCAAAAGTGGTTTTAGACCAGCTAGAAAACAGCGATAATAAATTTGAATCCCTTGCAGAATTGAACGATAGTGATTTGTGGGGAAATTCGTCATCAAACACTGAAAGTAATGACAATTCTGCAAGTGAGAAAATTTTTGATTTAATTACATTTATGAATAATTTTTATTATTATTTGTTATAATTATTTATAGTTATTTATTATATTATAATTTATGATTTTTGTTTTTCAAACTTTATTAGTTTGAGTTTTATGTTTATGAGTTATTCCTAAGAATTGCAGGCTAGTCATGTGCGATTAGTTTTGTACGAATCGAAAATTCGTTATTCGGGAGGATCCGAAATACGAATTGCTATGCTTCCGAATTCTGTACGAAATACAAAATTTCGTTTACGAATTTCGGATCCAAATTCCGTTACAACGGAAACGTGACTGGGGATAAATGGAAATTCATCATAATGAACATTCGTAATTGTTACGAAAAGTTAAAAAAAACTAAAAGTTAAAAACCCAGGAAGTCAGCGCAGCACAGGGATGGTGGGAGCCCCTCATGATGATAAATTCATCATAACGAACATTCGTAATTGTTAAGAAAAGTTTACGAACCTAACGAAAATTCGTAATCCAAATTGAATTTCGGACACGAATTACTAAATACAAATTCATTTTAATACGATACGGAATGGATCGAAACTAAACAAATGTATTGACGGTGCACATGTCTACTACAGGCCTACAATATAAAATGGCAAATTTCCATGCAAAATAATTGTATCGCTTTCAGCATCAAAAATCTGAAATAATCATACCGCCAGAGAGGTTAAGGTGAAAAAACACAAACCTTTACAACCCCTTTAAAAAATGCTTCATGTTATTGTTCTGTATTTATATATATATATATATATATATATGTATACATGTGTATATATATATATATATATATATATATATATATATATATATATATATATATACACATTCAAACAACATTAGCTGCTAGAATACTGATTTCCAATAGCTCGAACAAGCTCTATACGAAGGTGACGACATGAGGAATTAGTTTACAATACACACGCATCAATAGTGACCTCTGTGTGTACACTTTACACGAGGTACAGTGTCAACTGAACAATAAATGTAAGTGCCAAGACATCTATTTGGCTCCAAAGAGCAATAATTTCCCAACAACATAATGTATTCATCCAGCCAAGCAATAACTGACAGCGGATAGCGTACTTTGTTTCCGCAGAGCTCGTTTATCAGCGAGCTCGTAATATACTGCAAACATCTAAACGTGTCATTTGCTTTCACTAGAAAGCATCAATCAGAATTTCTCCTATTCACTGGAATATGAATAATTATCTGTTTAGGCAATATTTCTTAACTCTACAAAGAATGCCGCCATATGGCTCTAATTACCAAAAGTTACCATGAAGCTATGGGAAAAAAAAAATCTAGAAGCATTTTTCCGATGAAAATGGATACTGGAGGAAAATAGAAACATTAACTTTTGTCACTGAAAGTGATTCATCGAAGCAGGTAAGCATAAAATTGCAGCAGTTTGCTTGTTTAGATGAAAGATTACTTTGCCTTAAGGCATTAGAAAGTAAATTTTATGTTTTTTTTTTGTTTTTTGTTTTTATTTTAATAACCTATGCTAGTTAAAACTGGTCACATGGCTTCACTTTATTGAAGCCATTTTATTTAGGGTTCTACTGCTTGTAGAAAATGCACAGAGTCTTATTCTGTATTAGGTATGTAGGTTATACTGTACAAGTCAAGGATCAGCAACCAGCTCGGGTCTTCTGGAAACTTTCCTGGACTTGTGTGAACAAGTGGAATGTTAAAGAAACTTTGTCGCCCAAGTTAAACCCCAACTCCAGAAAACCTGGAAATCCTCCCTTGCAGTGGGGATGCTTCCTCACTGCAAGGGTCAATTGTATAACTCCCAATTGTCCCTGATTTTGAGGGATTGTCCCTGATTTGGAACAAAGTCCCTCTGTCCCTCCTTCCTTCTCATTTGTCCCTCATTTTCGACTGATCTAAATAGTTGCATTTAAAATTGACTTTTTATCTTTCAGAAAGTGTTTTCCAGTGCTAAACCGTTCATCCAATTTTGAAATTTCTGCATTTGTAAATTTCATAAGCCAGTATAAAGGAATAGTAGTGGTGAAAAAACACTTTTGGGTTTAAATAATAATTTTTTTGGATAATTCTCCTTTATGGGGGCATGGCAGGGTGTGTGTCCTAATAGGTGTCCCTCATTTCCTTCTCAAAAATTTGGGAGGTATGCAATTGCTAATTTAGTTCAGGTGGAAATCACTTTTTCTTACTGGATCTTCCACTCCCCCGGCAGATGGTGCTTCGCCCCCCAAGCTCCAACAGTGGACTGTCCCTGTGCATTCTCACGTCCAATGCAAGGCTGTCAATATTTTTATTTATTAACAAATATGTCATACTTACCTGCTCTGTGCAAACGCCTTGCACAGAGCAGCCATGATTCTTCTCTACTTGGGTCCCCTGCTAGCACTCCTGGCTCCTCCCCTGCCACTTGCTATGGGGGCACTAGTGTGGGCTTGCTCCTGAGCTGGTTCTGTATGTCCATAAGACCCAGTTTATGTCTTGTGCCATCCCGCTGAAGATACAGGCATGCTGCTTTGACAGACAGCACATTCACCTCCCGGGGGAGTGACGTTACGCCATGGGATCTGATTGTATTCCATTCCCATGGAAAACGCAGAATCTCAGCAGCAATGTCATTACCTTTTGTGAAGTACGTGCCCCAACACTGCACACGCACACCAACAGGTTCAGACATTGCTGTGGAAGCTACAGCAATCATGTGACCTGCACTTCTGAAGCCAGAAAATAAATCGAAGGTACGTTAAAGAAGAAAAAAAAGCACACAGCCACGATAGGCTTAAATTTCTAATTTAAAAGAGAAGTATATATCCTGTCACAGAAGTACAATTACTTTTTTCCTCCTGCGACCTGGATTAGCATCCTGATAATATTGCTGGGATCCACCCCACTGCCTGATTGACAGGTCTCCCCACTGCCACCCCCTCCCCAGCCAGCACTGGAGGCACAGATCAAAGAGCCGTGCACGCTTTTCCAATTGTGCAGTCTTAGTCAGCAGGCAAAGCAGGTCCAAGTTCTTCAGGATGTTCATGCCCAGGATGAAAGGCCACTTAGATGACTGCGGGTCATCATGATCCCAACCAGTGGCAGAACTATCAGGGTCGCAACAGTCGCACTTGTGACTGGGCCCTGGCATTCCGCCACATACGGGGGCCCCAGCAGGGTTGCTAGTCCCAGGGCTCTCAGCTGAGAGCATCTCTATCATACAGCTCAGGGCCAGCATTGACAGTTCCCCCTCCTCCCTCCCATGGAGGGAAAAGGAGACACCCGATCTTCTCCTTCTCCTCCCGGCCCTCCTCTCTCCTCTCTTGTGTGTACTGCAGGAAGTGTGCTCCTTTGATCAAATGCAGCTCCTTAGCTTCACACTTCCTGTGATGTCTCCTTTGCCATCTGTGCGTGGGAGGAGTGAGGGGGAACTGTCAATGCTGGGTCAGCTCTGAGTTGTAGGAGAGAGACGCTTTCAGCTCAGAGCCCTGCTGATGAGGCAGGCAGCATTGATGGGCACTGATAGGTGACAGTGATAGGCAGGGCTGATAGGAGGCACTAATGGGCACAAATAGGTGGGATTGATGGGCACTGATAGGCAGCATTAATGAGCAATGATAGGTGGCACAGATGGGCACTGGTGATCACTGATAGTCAGCACTAATGGTCGCCATTGATGAGCAATGATAGGTGGCACTGATAGGCTGCACTGATGGACATTGATGAGCACTGATAGGCAGCACCCATAGGCTGCACTGATGTGCACTGATAGATGACATTGGTTAGCACTGATATTTGGCACAGATAGGCAGCACTGATGGGCATTGATGAGTACTAATAGGCAGCATTGATGAGCACTGATAGGTAGCACGGATAGGCGGCACTGATGGCCATTGAGCACTGGTAGGCAGCACTGATAAACAGCACTGATAGGCAGCACTGATTATCAGTGTGAACAATGTATTGACAGTCTTGCTGGTTAACAGCTCTCCTTTCCTAAAATAGAAACAGCGTGGGAGGAAAAGGCTGCCAATAACCGTCACAAAAAAGTTCAGGCGCATGAGCCACTAGTCCAACATGGTCGCTGCTAACCCAATACTCATAACCAATGAGATCAACATGACAAACTAAAAATAAGGAAAAAAGTGCTGTTCCACAGAAGAAGGGGCGATCACTTCTTCTGTGGAACAGCGCTTTTTTCCCTATTTTTGGTTTGCCAATAACCAGCAAATCTGTTTACATGTAATCAGCTGATCACATGGTAAAAGGCCGCTGTGATTGGCCCTTTACCATGATCTGTGAAGCACACAGCAGTCACAGAGTGCGCTAGATGCGCACCTCAGGGGGCACGCGGGAGGCAGGTTTCTGGGAGGATGGGCACCCTATCAAAATTGGAAGCCAGGGCTCGGATGAAGAGGGGAGGGGTAGGGGGGCCCATCATGGTTTCTTGCACGGGGCCCTGAAAGTTTTAGTTACGCCTCTGATCCCAACCCTCTCTACTACCTAGTCATGTATCTGTATCTGCACCCAGGTAACTCCTTCCATCATGATGGATAGATTGTTGGCCACTTCAGGAATAGCCAGGAAGGGTCAAACTGGTCCAGAGTCCAAATCACTGGGTGTAGAACTCGTACTCTGTGATGGTGACCTGTGACCCAGTGTCAATAAAACATGGGACCATCTGGTCATTAACCAGCATGTTCATGATTGGATTTGACACAACATTAGCCTCTGACATTTTGAGACCTTGTGCTACCATTCCTGGAAGTTGTCTCTCTGCCCCAAGAGCCTCTGGTTTAACGATGCCCACCAGGTGCTCTTGTTTTCAGACCAGCCACAGTTTATGGCTAGATGCCCAAAAGGTGGGACACCTCTTGCTTGAATGTAGACATTTCTTGCCTCATGGATGTCATGTTCTGGGATAGATCCCTGATGGCAGTCTTCATGGTAGATAGGAGAAATGGTGCCAAGGCATCTTCCCTTACATATAATGGTTCACGTCTCTTTGTCATGGCCATGGTTGCTTCAGCATCCTCCTGCTCCTGCACAACCACATCCAGTGGGCAAACTCACTAAACAGGGGAAATGATGCCCTGCCTGAGGACTGACCACCATGTCCACCTTTGCCTGTGGACACATTTGTTGCTGGTCCCCTTACAGTGCCAAGGGAACGTCTTCCTCTCCTTGTTGTCCTCCCAGACATTATTGGGAGGGAGTGGGCGGTGCTTATAAGCAAATGTAAAGAAGATGATGAAATCTGTACGTAGATGCACTTTAATCAATGTAAAGAGGTGTTTGGTGCACTTTAATTTGAGTACTCACACTACACATACACACTCCATGGATACACTATAATATACTGCAAAACAATACGCCAAACATACAGTGACGCACAGAGAACTATATGGCATTAAACTGGCAGTAACGCATGCAAAACTATATGGCGTTTAAACTGGCAGTAATGCACACAAAATGACATAGCATTAAACTGTCAGTAACGCATGCAAAACTATATGGCGTTAAACTGACAGTAACGCACACAGTACTATATGGCATTGAACTGGCAGTAACGCACACAAAACAATATGGCGTTAAACTGTCAGTAACGCACACAGGAGTAAATGGCGTTAAACTGGCAATAACACAATCAAATAGACCGTGTTCAACCATCACTATATTGACGCCATCTGAACTGTCCCTACTCTAGCTATACACTAATGTCAAGATTACTGACATGGTCTTACTATACTACACTGAACCTATATGAGCTGTCCCTACTCTAGCTGCACACTATGCAAAACTGAATGATGGTCCTCCTCACTACACTCACACTATCCCTAGACTGACACTAAACTAATAATCTACACTGACAATCAAAGCCAAATAGTACAGTGTAGCACACTAACTAACTAATAGCACTGAACAGAGACCTGTTCTATCTCTCTCCATGCTGAAATCACACTGAAAATGGCTGCCATTGAAAGAATACTTTTATACTGTGGGGCGGTAATGAGCCATGATTGGATAAAGTCACGATGACAGTGTCCAATCATGACTCTGACAGTGCCCTGTGCCCTGATTGGCTGAAGCTTTCATTGCTTCAGCCAATCAGGGCTTGCAATGCACTGTTCAGCGCCGCAATGCATTGTGGTCGGTTTGGGGGGCTCGAACAAATGGTCGAACGACCCATTTCAGCTGTTCATCAAACGTTCGCACACCAAAAGTTTGGCCCGAAGTTATGCTTAGGCCGAACCATTCGCTCATCCCTAGTCTGGAGCCACATAAGAACTGTGACAACAGTCTGAAGACTTGAGGATGCCGACAGTGTCTGCAACGAGGAGCAGAATGTGGGCTGGTTGGTCCACACCCAAAGGAGAGGCTTTGAGGCTTACTAAATAGAAGATGATGTAGTCCCTGTACTGTCCCTACTCCTCAGCAGCCTTTCCCTATTTTTAAGTACTGTCCCTGCTAGACGGGGAACCTGTCCTTACACTAGCCATTAGCATATAGCACACCAAACCTGGGAGCCAGAGTCTTAAATAGACTCTGCCTGACCCAAGATGGCCACTGGAGTTACATGGGGCGCCAGTGTCCAATTGGACAGCTGTCTCCTTGTGGCTGCAGGAAGCCATAGAGGAACCAAGTTTTAACTTCCTTCCCCTTCTGCATTGCCGCTTCGGTTAAGCGTGACCTGCAGTGGGGAGTACAAATTACACCTGGCTACAACCTGACCAGGGACCACTCTTATACCCCGTACACACGGTCGGAAATTCCGACGGAAAATGTCCGATCGGACCATGTTGTCGGAAAATCCCTTCCGGGCTCCATCAGACTTTTTCTGATCCTGCTCTCAAATTTTCCGACAACAAAATCCGATCAGACTTTTTCCGATCGTGTGTAGAGAATTCCAACGGACAAAGTGCCACGCATGCTCAGATCAAATTATGAGACCAAAGCTATTGGCTAATAGCATCTACGTAGTTCCGTCGTACGCAACGAACGTCACCACGTTCTGAATGAACGGATTTTCCGACAACTTTATCCGACCGTGTGTATGCAACACCAGTGTCGAACAAAATCCGTCGGAAAAAAATCTGACGGATTTTGTGGTCGGAATTTCTGACTGTTTGTACGGGGGCTTATTCTTGTCTAGTGGTGGTTGGCTCCAAAGGCATGTAAACTTGGCTTAGCGCACATGTTTAAGCTATCAACAATTGAAGAGGGAAAATATAAATAATAGTGCATAAGTTTGACATTTGCTACCCATTGGGAGTTTGTTTGTTTAAAGTTAAGCCTCTCCATCCAACTGGTGACGGGGTGTCTATAGACCATCCATCCAATGCAGCTGGATCAGGTTGAGGTAAAACCTCATATATGCTTGATTGACTTATTACAAACCAGTATATGAGTCCACACTCTCTGGTAAGCGTGCCTATTTTACTTCTTGGTGGTGGATTGCACAAACCAGTGACAAGTATTTTTCTATTGAGCCTTCACATGGGTATCTTCATCTCAAGGATTTCAATTTCTTGGTGGACTATCTTTTATTGAACTTTTATTTTAAAGCCATTGAATTTTATGCATTCATTATTTTTGCATTATTAATCACAGCACAGAATTCACTATTTTATTTTGCTGTTGGACTTTATGTTTTGTTATTTGTGTGCATATTAACAGTTTTGTGACCTTATTGTCACACCTATTGATATAATACTTGTTCATTTAGTACGGTATTAATTCCTAACTTTTTACAACATGAGTGCTGCACTATTATTTATATTTTACCTGTTTACATGATTTGTCTAGTGAGTGCCAGCTGCTTACTATTATCTCAGAGCGCAGTTTTTTTATTTCCTTTCATTGAAGAGGGAACACTGTAAAACACCCAATATGCTAGCCTCTCTTGCTGAGAATAATAATTGCATATCATACTGATGCTTTAGTGCATGCAATGAAGAGCCAATGATTGGGAGCTGATTTAGGCCTCATGCACACTGGACGTTAAAATAAAGTTATAAAAATGTGAGTAGCTTTGCAGTGAGTTTTTCACCTTTTTTCAAAGTTTTTGCAATAGCGTTTTTTTTGCGTTTATTAGTGTTTTTTAGCATTTTTTCTGCGTTACGTTTTAGTTTTTTTTTAAGAATTTTTTTTTCAATGGATTAAAAACATTAAACACTGGTGAGCGATGTTTTTGAGCGTTTATCAACGTTAGAACGTTTTCACAGCTGAAAAATGTCTCTCAGAACCCACTATTTTTTTTTTTTTTTTTTTTTTTTACTGCTCAAAAACACCACTGCCCAAAACTGCTGATAACAGCCTATGTGTGCATGGACACATTAGATAACATGATGGAGAGTTTAATGACTGTAGAATAAAAAGTCTACAGCCAAAAACAGCTGCTGTAAAAACATCAAAAAACTTCCAGTGTGCATGAGGCCTTAAAGATAAGATATAGAAATATGGACAAGAGATAAAAAAAAAAAAAATCTGACTTTTGTTATGCCATAATTGTCTGCACACTTGCTCCACATCTGTGGTTTATAGGTACCCACCGATACATCCAGGCAACTAGTACTTTGAGAGGGAGACCAGCAATGGCAGCTGCGATACCTCTGCTGACAGGTATACTTTAACTGGGCTAAATCTGTCATTCAATCAGAAAAGGTGACCAGGTGAGTTTTATTTTCTATAGGCTCTAAATAAAGACTAGTGGACACATTACTGTACTTTGTGGTTTATGATGCTTTTTTGAAAGATGCTAAAAACTGAGGTTGAAGTTTGAATTTCGATCTTATGAGAAGGTGGGGTTGATTTTCTAAAAGCAAATTGGCTGTTCACTTTGCAAGTAAATTTACCACAGAGCTTAGTGAATGTGGTGACGTTTCACTTTGCAAAGAATACCCAATCGGGTGCAAGAAAGAAAGAAAAAACAAAAACAGCATTTTTGCTTGTGGAGCATAACCCTGGTGGGAAATAAAAACCCCAAAGCCAGAGCGGTGCATTATCATTATCCCACATTATTCCACACCCACCTAACAACAACTGTCCCCGAGCCACCCCCATCAAATCATTCTCTGCAGCTATTACCTTTTGTACCACCACCCCCTCCCTTCTTTAGAATGTAAGCTCTATGAGCAGGGCCCTCCTGTACCTTTTGTATTGAACTGTGCTGTAATTGTGTTGTCCCCCCTATACATTGTAAAGCGCTGCATTAACTGTTGGCGCTATATAAATCGTGTATAATAATAATAGGGTGGATCTATGGCCGCAATGGAGGACTGAAATAACGTTGGGTGCCAATTGAAACAAGGCCTGAGAGTGTGTCCCCCAAGGATTGTTTGGAGAAATCAAAGGATAACTTATGGTGGTAAGCTATGACTCACACCACAAGAAAGATCTCCTCTTATTATGAGGGATGAGTTCAGTGTTTGGTTTGAACAAAAGTTCAGACCAAACACTGGTTGTTCAGATGTTTGTGTGGGCTTTGAACATTTAGGATGTTGGACGCAGAAAAATGTGATAGCTTCTGGCTGTCAGCTGCTGTGTCACTGACGTCACCCAGCCTATTCACTTACATGACTCCCATTGATTTCATTAAGGTTTGGCATCTGAAGTACTTTGAAGTTCGGCAAACCCCCGATGAACCAAACTCAGGGCAGTTCGGCTCATCACTATTCATTACAGGCATACCCCACTTTTAAGTACACAATGGGGTTTATTTACTAAAGCTGGAAAGTGCAAAATCAGGCTCACTTCTGCATAGAAACCAATGAGCTTCTAACCCCAGCTTGTTCAATTAAGCTTTGGTAATAAAACCTGG
The DNA here is from genome assembly GCA_028564925.1 of Lithobates sylvaticus. Classification (NCBI taxonomy): domain Eukaryota; kingdom Metazoa; phylum Chordata; class Amphibia; order Anura; family Ranidae; genus Lithobates; species Lithobates sylvaticus. The sequence continues at coordinate 35,612,758 of CM053031.1, forward strand.
AAGCTCATTGGTTTCTATGCAGAAGTAAGCCTGATTTTGCACTTTCCAGCTTTAGTAAATAAACCCCACTGTGTACTTAAAAGTGGGGTATGCCTGTACACACCTCCATAGAATGACTTCCAAACCCAGTGACTAGGGATGAGCCGAACACCCCCGGGTTCGGTTCGCACCAGAACCTTCGAACCGACCGAAAGTTTGCGCGAATTTTCGAACCCTATACGTTATAATGGACGCGAACGTTCAAAATCAAAAGTGCTAATTACAACGGCCAATATGCATGTTAATGTCATAAAACAGGTTTGGGGACCCGGGTCCTGCCCCAGGGGACATATATCAATGCAAAAAGAACTTTTAAAAACTAACGTTTTTTCGGGAGCAGTCATTTTAATGATGCATAAAGTGAAAAAAAAAAGTGAAATTTTCCTTTAAATATGGTACCTGGGGGGTGTCTAAAGTATGCCTGTGAAGTGGCATGTGTTTCCCGTGTTTAGAACTGTCCTTGCACAAAATGACATTTGTAAAGGAAAAAAAAGAAGCCATTTAAAACCACTTGCGGCTTTAGGTTTGTTCTTAAGTAGAATCTGAACAGGTACATTATGAAGTGTAGCTCCATCCCAAAAAAATATATTTTTAAGCTTTTTGGAGAACATAGGGAGGGGTTATCACCCCTGTAACATTTGCTGTCTTTGCACATCTGTTCAGAACATGTCACCTCACTTTCCGTCCCAATGACAAATGTTTTTGGAAAAAGTGGGGTTTTAATTGAAACAAGGATTGGTGATAAAGTATCAGTAGAGAGGAGATACCTTTTTCCCAAATTAAATCTAACAGGATAGAATTTCCCTTCCTAGGGTAGATTTCCTCTCACTTCCTGTTTTCTCTTTCCATTTGCAAGTAGGAGTCGTTTGTAAGTTGGATGTTTGAAAGTAGGGGCCTGGCGTATATACTCTGCAGAAATTTGCCCTATTAGATGTTGGTGTAGCCACAAGACTGGTGGGCACAGGAATGGGCCCTGCTGTGAGTTAATAGATCAAGATTTGTAATTGCATGCACCTGTTGAACAGGGCAGAAAAATTGGGGGTGGTGGTGGTGGTGGACGGTGTTGCCACAAGACTGTAAGCTCTCACAGTTACTCTTGGTGGGCGCAGGAATGGGCCCTGCTGTGAGTTATTAGATCAAAATTTGTAATTGCAAGCACCTGATGAACAGGGCAGAAAAAATTGGGCCTTTGGCGGTGGTGGTGGACGGTGTTGCCACAAGACTGTAGGCCCTCATAGTTACTCTTGGTGGGCGCAGGAATGGGCCCTGCTGTGAGTTATTAGATCAAGATTTGTAATTGCAAGCACCTGATGAACAGGGCAGAAAAATTGGGCCTTTGGCGGTGGTGGTGGACGGTGTTGCCACAAGACTGTAAGCTCTCACAGTTACTCTTGGTGGGCGCAGGAATGGGCCCTGCTGTGAGATATTAGATCAAGATTTGTAATTGCAAGCACCTGATGAACAGGGCAGAAAAATTGGGCCTTTGGCGGTGGTGGTGGACGGTGTTGCCACAAGACTGTAAGCTCTCACAGTTACTCTTGGTGGGCGCAGGAATGGGCCCTGCTGTGTGTTATTAGATCAAGATTTGTAATTGCAAGCACCTGATGAACAGGGCAGAAAAATTGGGCCTTTGGCGGTGGTGGTGGACGGTGTTGCCACAAGACTGTAAGCTCTCACAGTTACTCTTGGTGGGCGCAGGAATGGGCCCTGCTGTGAGTTATTAGATCAAGATTTGTAATTGCAAGCACCTGATGAACAGGGCAGAAAAATTGGGCCTTTGGCGGTGGTGGTGGACGGTGTTGCCACAAGACTGTAGGCCCTCATAGTTACTCTTGGTGGGCGCAGGAATGGGCCCTGCTGTGAACTATTAGATCAAGATTTGTAATTACCCGCCCCTGTTAGACAGGGGCTGAAAAATTGTGCCTTAGGCACTGGTGCTGGTGCCACAACACTGCAACCCCTCACAGATACTGTACTTGGAGCACAGCAGTCACACGTGTTGCGAAGCATTTTTTTTAAAAATTGTAAGTACACGCCCCTGTTAAACAGGGGCTGAAAAATTGTGCCTTAGGCACTGGTGCTGGTGCCACAACACTGCAACCCCTCACAGATACTGTACTTGGAGCACAGCAGTCACACGTGTTGCGAAGCATTTTTTAAAAAAATTGTAATTACCCGCCCCTGTTAAACAGGGGCTGAAAAATTGTGCCTTAGGCACTGGTGCTGGTGCCACAACACTGCAACCCCTCACAGATACTGTACTTGGAGCACAGCAGTCACACGTGTTGCGAAGCATTTTTTTAAAAAATTGTAATTACCCGCCCCTGTTAAACAGGGGCTGAAAAATTGTGCCTTAGGCACTGGTGCTGGTGCCACAACACTGCAACCCCTCACAGATACTGTACTTGGAGCACAGCAGTCACACGTGTTGCAAAGCATTTTTTTAAAAAATTGTAATTACCCGCCCCTGTTAAACAGGGGCTGAAAAATTGTGCCTTAGGCACTGGTGCTGGTGCCACAACACTGCAACCCCTCACAGATACTGTACTTGGAGCACAGCAGTCACACGTGTTGCGAAGCATTTTTTTTTAAAAAATTGTAAGTACACGCCCCTGTTAAACAGGGGCTGAAAAATTGTGCCTTAGGCACTGGTGCTGGTGCCACAACACTGCAACCCCTCACAGATACTGTACTTGGAGCACAGCAGTCACACGTGTTGCGAAGCATTTTTTTTTTAAAAATTGTAAGTACACGCCCCTGTTAAACAGGGGCTGAAAAATTGTGCCTTAGGCACTGGTGCTGGTGCCACAACACTGCAACCCCTCACAGATACTGTACTTGGAGCACAGCAGTCACACGTGTTGCGAAGCATTTTTTTTAAAAATTGTAAGTACACGCCCCTGTTAAACAGGGGCTGAAAAATTGTGCCTTAGGCACTGGTGCTGGTGCCACAACACTGCAACCCCTCACAGATACTGTACTTGGAGCACAGCAGTCACACGTGTTGCGAAGCATTTTTTTATAAAAATTGTATGTACACGCCCCTGTTAAACAGGGGCTGAAAAATTGTGCCTTAGGCACTGGTGTGGTGGCATGGATCATTGAGGAGGAGGAAGAGGATAGTCAGTGAACATTCACTCAGTACAGTGAAGGACAGTCACTCAGCATCAGCATAGGCAGTCTTGAAGGGATGTGACATTAAAAATTATTCGGTTATATCCGCCTCAGGTGCCTGGTAGCTGGTGGTGATCCAAGACTGATTCATTTTGATGAAGGTCAGTCGATCAACCGAGGCGGTGGACAGGCGCACCCTATGATCGGTGACAAATCCTCCAGCAGCACTGAATGTGCGTTCGGAAAGAACGCTGGAGGCAGGACAGGCCAGTAGCTCAATTGCATACTGTGCAAGCTCTGGCCAGTGATCCATCCTCAGGACCCAGTAAGCCAGAGGATTTTCGGTGGGAAAGGTGTCCAAGTCTGACCTTGCCCCAAGGTATTCCTGCACCATGTATATCAGACGCTGGCGATGGTTGCTGGAACCGATCATACCTTGGGGCTGCGGACTAAAAAATTGTCTGAACGCATCGGTCAGACGTCCACCTTCCCCACCGCTCCTTCTGCTACTGACCGAAGCCTCAGCAACTCGTCGCCCAGGACCAGGAGTTTGTAACCTCCCAGTTTCTGGGAACGCGTTGCACAGACCTTTCTGCAAGGCCTCCCTGAGATGTCTCATCCTCTGCTCCCTCTGCGACGGCAAGATAAGGTCCGCAACCTTACCCTTGTACCGCGGATCAAGGAGAGTGGCCAGCCAGTAATGGTCCCACTCCTTGATCCGAAGAACATGAGGATCCTTCCGCAGGCTTTGCAGGATCAGGGAGGCCATGCAGCGTAGGTTAACTGAGGCATTCGGTCCGGAGTCTTCTGGGTCACTGAGGATGACATGATCGCCAGCCACCTCCTCCCAGCCACGTACAAGTCCACTGGTTTGTTGGGACTGTACATCATCCCTAAAAGACTGCTGCTGCTGATGCTGAGTGCCAGGCTCCACCTCCATGCTCACACAATCCTCCTCCTCCTCCTCCTCCTCATCCTCTTCCTGTGTGATGGGTGGGACAGAAGGAACACTGTCCGGATAAAGGGGGCCTTGAGAGGCAAGGAAGTCCTCCTCTTCCTGCCTCTGTTCTGCCTCAAGTGCCCTGTCCATTATCCCACGCAGCGTATGCTCCAACAGGTGGACAAGAGTGTCACTGATGCATGCACTGTCACTGCTCACCATCCTCGTGGCCTCCTCAAATGGTGAGAGGACAGTGCATGCATCCCTGATCATGCTCCACTGACGTGGGGAAAAAAAACAAGCTCCCCTGACCCTGTCCTGGTGCCATAGTCGCAAAGGTACTCATTGATGGCCCTCTGCTGCGTGTGCAGTCGCTGCAGCATGGCCAACGTTGAGTTCCACCTGGTGGGCATGTCACATATTAGGCGGTTCTTGGGCAGGTTCAGCTCCTTTTGCAGCTCAGTCAGCCGAGCACTGGCATTATAAGATCGGCGGAAATGCACACAGACTTTCCTGGCCTGCCTCAGGACATCCTGTAAGCCTGGGAACCTGCCCAAGAACCGCTGCACCACCAGGTTGAGGACGTGAGCCATGCAGGGCACATGGGTGAGCTGCCCCTGTCGCAGGGCGGAGAGGAGGTTGGTGCCATTGTCAGAAACGACCATTCCTGGCTTAAGCTGACGTGGCGTCAACCACCTCTCGGCCTGCCCCTGCAGAGCTGCCAGAACCTCTGGCCCAGTGTGGCTCCTGTCCCCCAAACACACCAGCGCAAGCACGGCATGGCATCTTTTTGCCTGCGTACTTGCGTAGCCCCTTGTACGCCTACGGAGCACCGCTGGTTCCAAGGACAGAGCACTGGAGGAAGAAGAAGAGGAGGGGGTGGAGGAGAGAGGTGTGTCACAACCAGTAGCAGTAGTAGCGTTTTGGAGGCGTGGTGGCGGAACAACCTCCAACACTACTGCACCTTGTCCTGCATCCCTCCCAGCTGCCAATAGAGTGACCCAATGGCCGTGAAAGAAAGGTACCGTCCCTGTCCATGCCTGCTGGACCATGAGTCAGCGGTAATATGCACCGTACCGCTGACGGCCCTGTCCAGCGAGGCATGGACATTGCCTTCCACATGCCGGTAGAGAGACGGAATCGCCTTCCGTGAGAAAAAGTGGCGTTTGGGAACCTGCCACTGAGGAACCGCACATTGAACAAACTCACGGAAGGGGGCCGAGTCTACCAACTGAAAAGGCAGCAGTTGAAGTGCTAGCAATTTAGCCAAGCTAGCATTCAACCGCTGGGCATGTGGATGGCTGGGAGTGTACTTCTTTCTACGGTCCAGCAGCTGGGGCAGGGAAATTTGCCTGCTGCAATCGGACGTCGGTGTACTGCAAGTACTTGGTTGTGACACACCTAATTCTGTAGTGGGGATGGAGATCCCAGCTGATGAGGAGCAAGGAGAGGTCCGCTTAGTTCTTTGGTGTGGGTCTTTTATGTGTGCCTGCCAACGAGCTGCATGGCAGGTCGACATATGTCTGGTCGTGCTTGTGGTGCCCAAGCGGCTGATGTTTTGGCCACGCGAGATACGCTTGAGACAAATATTGCAAATAGCAGTGGTGCGATCTGATGCACTCGTCTCAAAAAAGGCCCACACCAAAGAACTTTTCTGATAACGTGCAGAGGCAGCGCCCTGCACAGGCGGAGCTCTGCGGTGTTGTACAGTTGCTGTGCTGGCCTCTACCTGGCCTCCAGGGGGCATCCTGCCTCGTTGGACATGTGACGCCGCATCCTCCTCCTCCTCGTCCTCCTCCTCATCCTCTCTCCCTTCAGGCACCCACGTGGAGTCAGTGACCTCATCATCCCCTCCCTCTTCACCACTAGAGCAAACCTGGCAGTAAGCTGCAGCTGGTGGAACAGTACTGCCAGATTCCTCAAGCTGGGTATCATCATCCAAGCCTTCGAATCGTTGGGCATCCTCCTGGAGCATGTACCCAACACTGTGCTCAAAGAGTTCGGGGGACTCCTCAGGAGGACATGGTGGGTCTAGGGAAGGGGTGGCTGATGATGCTCTGTCAGTACCCTGAGCCTGGGTGAGAGAGGATGAGGAGGATGAGGAGGGCTTGGTCATCCATTCTACCAAGCCTTCAGCATGACGCGGCTCCACATGTCCAGCTGCCGAAAACAAAGACGCGCGTGTCCCATGGCCACGTGCTGATGACGATGCACGACCACGTCCACGGCCACGGCCACGTCCACTAGAAACAGAGCCTGCCTGCCCTGTGTTCTTGGCTCTGCACGCTCTGCCTCCCCTTGGCGGTCTTCCAGCCATTGCAGTCGGTAGTCCTGTGGGTGCTGCTGAGAAGAATATATAGGAGCTCTGTGTGATGCCACTAACACACTAGAAGTCCTATGGGTGCTTCTGCAAAGAAAATAGAGGAGCTCTGTGTGATGCCACTAACACACTAGAAGTCCTGTGGGTGCTGCTGAGAAGAAAATATAGGAGCTCTGTGTGATGCCACTAACACACTAGAAGTCCTATGGGTGCTTCTGCAAAGAAAATAGAGGAGCTCTGTGTGATGCCACTAACACACTAGAAGTCCTGTGGGTGCTGCTGAGAAGAAAATATAGGAGCTCTGTGTGATGCCACTAACACACTAGAAGTCCTATGGGTGCTTCTGCAAAGAAAATAGAGGAGCTCTGTGTGATGCCACTAACACACTAGAAGTCCTGTGGGTGCTGCTGAGAAGAAAATATAGGAGCTCTGTGTGATGCCACTAACACACTAGAAGTCCTATGGGTGCTTCTGCAAAGAAAATAGAGGAGCTCTGTGTGATGCCACTAACACACTAGAAGTCCTGTGGGTGCTGCTGAGAAGAAAATATAGGAGCTCTGTGTGATGCCACTAACACACTAGAAGTCCTATGGGTGCTTCTGCAAAGAAAATAGAGGAGCTCTGTGTGATGCCACTAACACACTAGAAGTCCTGTGGGTGCTGCTGAGAAGAAAATATAGGAGCTCTGTGTGATGCCACTAACACACTAGAAGTCCTGTGGGTGCTTCTGCAAAGAAAATAGAGGAGCTCTGTGTGATGCCACTAACACACTAGAAGTCCTGTGGGTGCTGCTGAGAAGAAAATATAGGAGCTCTGTGTGATGCCACTAACACACTAGAAGTCCTATGGGTGCTTCTGCAAAGAAAATAGAGGAGCTCTGTGTGATGCCACTAACACACTAGAAGTCCTGTGGGTGCTGCTGAGAAGAAAATATAGGAGCTCTGTGTGATGCCACTAACACACTAGAAGTCCTATGGGTGCTTCTGCAAAGAAAATAGAGGAGCTCTGTGTGATGCCACTAACACACTAGAAGTCCTGTGGGTGCTGCTGAGAAGAATATATAGGAGCTCTGTGTGATGCCACTAACACACTAGAAGTCCTGTGGGTGCTGCTGAGAAGAAAATATAGGAGCTCTGTGTGATGCCACTAACACACTAGAAGTCCTATGGGTGCTTCTGCAAAGAAAATATAGGAGCTCTGTGTGATGCCACTAGAAGTCCTGTGGGTGCTGCTGAGAAGAAAATATAGGAGCTCTGTGTGATGCCACTAACACACTAGAAGTCCTATGGGTGCTTCTGCAAAGAAAATAGAGGATCTCTGTGTGATGGGACTAACACACTTCAAGTCCTATAGGTGCTTCTGAGAACAAAATATAGCTCTGTGTGATGGGACTAACACACTTCAAGTCCTATAGGTGCCTCTGGGAACAAAATATATGATCTCTGTGTGATGGGACTAACACACTTCAAGTCCTATGGGTGCTTCTGGGAAGAAAATATAGGTCTGTGTGATGGGACTAACACACTTCAAGTCCTATAGGTGCTTCTGGGAAGAAAATATAGGTCTGTGTGATGGGACTAACACACTTCAAGTCCTATAGGTGCTTATGGGAACAAAATATAGGATCTCTGTGTGATGGGACTAACACACTTCAAGTCCTATGGGTGCTTCTGGGAAGAAAATATAGGTCTGTGTGATGGGACTAACACACTTCAAGTCCTATAGGTGCTTCTGGGAACAAAATATATGATCTCTGTGTGATGGGACTAACACACTTCAAGTCCTATAGGTGCTTCTGGGAAGAAAATATCGGTCTGTGTGATGGGACTAACACACTTCAAGTCCTATAGGTGCTTCTGGGAACAAAATATATGATCTCTGTGTGATGGGACTAACACACTTCAAGTCCTATAGGTGCTTCTGGGAAGAAAATATAGGTCTGTGTGATGGGACTAACACACTTCAAGTCCTATAGGTGCTTCTGGGAACAAAATATATGATCTCTGTGTGATGGGACTAACACACTTCAAGTCCTATAGGTGCTTCTGGGAACAAAATGTATGATCTCTGTGTGATGGGACTAACACACTTCAAGTCCTATAGGTGCTTCTGGGAAGGAAATATGGGTCTGTGTGATGGGACTAACACACTTCAAGTCCTTTAGGTGCTTCTGGGAACAAAATATATGATCTCTGTGTGATGGGACTAACACACTTCAAGTCCTATGGGTGCTTCTGGGAAGAAAATATAGGTCTGTGTGATGGGACTAACACACTTCAAGTCCTATAGGTGCTTCTGGGAACAAAATATATGATCTCTGTGTGATGGGACTAACACACTTCAAGTCCTATAGGTGCTTCTGGGAACAAAATATATGATCTCTGTGTGATGGGACTAACACACTTCAAGTCCTATAGGTGCTTCTGGGAAGAAAATGTAGGTCTGTGTGATGGGACTAACACACTTCAGGTCCTATAGGTGCCTCTGGGAACAAAATATATGATCTCTGTGTGATGGGACTAACACACTTCAAGTCCTATAGGTGCTTCTGGGAAGAAAATATAGGTCTGTGTGATGGGACTAACACACTTCAAGTCCTATAGGTGCTTCTGGGAACAAAATATATGATCTCTGTGTGATGGGACTAACACACTTCAAGTCCTATGGGTGCTTCTGGGAAGAAAATATAGGTCTGTGTGATGGGACTAACACACTTCAAGTCCTATAGGTGCTTCTGGGAACAAAATATATGATCTCTGTGTGATGGGACTAACACACTTCAAGTCCTATGGGTGCTTCTGGGAAGAAAATATAGGTCTGTGTGATGGGACTAACACACTTCAAGTCCTATAGGTGCTTCTGGGAAGAAAATGTAGGTCTGTGTGATGGGACTAACACACTTCAAGTCCTATAGGTGCTTCTGGGAACAAAATATATGATCTCTGTGTGATGGGACTAACACACTTCAAGTCCTATGGGTGCTTCTGGGAAGAAAATATAGGTCTGTGTGATGGGACTAACACACTTCAAGTCCTTTAGGTGCTTCTGGGAACAAAATATATGATCTCTGTGTGATGGGACTAACACACTTCAAGTCCTATGGGTGCTTCTGGGAAGAAAATATAGGTCTGTGTGATGGGACTAACACACTTCAAGTCCTATAGGTGCTTCTGGGAACAAAATATATGATCTATGTGTGATAGGACTAACACACTTCAAGTCCTATGGGTGCTTCTGGGAAGAAAATATAGGTCTGTGTGATGGGACTAACACACTTCAAGTCCTATAGGTGCTTCTGGGAACAAAATATATGATCTCTGTGTGATGGGACTAACACACTTCAAGTCCTATAGGTGCCTCTGGGAACAAAATATATGATCTCGGTGTGATGGGACTAACACACTTCAAGTCCTATAGGTGCTTCTGGGAACAAAATATAGCTCTGTGTGATGGGACTAACACACTTCAAGTCCTATAGGTGCTTCTGGGAACAAAATATAGGAGCTCTGCCTGCCTGCCACGAACACACTACAAGTCCTATAGGTGCTTCTGGGAACAAAATATAGGAGCTCTGCCTGCCTGCCACGAACACACTACAAGTCCTATAGGTGCTTCTGGGAACAAAATATAGGAGCTCTGCCTGCCTGCCACGAACACACTACAAGTCCTATAGGTGCTTCTGGGAACAAAATATAGGAGCTCTGCCTGCCTGCCACGAACACACTACAAGTCCTATAGGTGCTTCTGGGAACAAAATATAGGAGCCCTGCCTGCCTGCCACGAACACACTACAAGTCCTATAGGTGCTTCTGGGAACAAAATATAGGAGCTCTGCCTGCCTGCCACGAACACACTACAAGTCCTATAGGTGCTTCTGGGAACAAAATACAGGAGCTCTGTTTGCTGCCAGTGCCTGCCTGCCACAAACACACTACAAGCCCCTCTTTCTAAATCAATCTTTCTAAATGAATCTATCTAACTCAATCTCTCTAAGTAAATCTCTCTAACTAAATCCAGCAGAGTGACACAGAACGATCCTGCTCTATCTACGCCGGAACAGCATGTGACCGGCGCAGACGGCGTGGCGGCCTTTTATAGGGGGGGGCGTGTACTAAAGCCCCTGAGCTGTAATTGGCTACAGGCGTCCTGCCTGTAGCCAATTATGGCTCTTCGAGTTTCCGGCGCTGTGATTGGCCAAGCATGCGGGGTCACAGTGCATGCTTGGCCAATCATCAGCCAGCAATGCACTGCGCCGGCCGCGCCGGCCGCAATGCATTGCGGGGCCGCTCGCATCACACGAACGTGATGCGAGCGGCCAAAATAGTTCTGAGCTCGCCGAGCGAGCGAACACCCGGTGCTCGATGCGAACATGGGTTCGCATCGAGCACCGGGCCCATCCCTACCAGTGACCAGTGATCTTTCTCTTGACTGGAGGAATCATAGCAAAGGACCTAAGTTACAGACTAAGGTGGGAGGAAAGGGGCCAAAATGTCGTATGAACCACTTGGGGTTGATTTACTAAAACTGGAGAGTGAAAAATATGATGCAGCTGTACAGTAGACATGTGCACAACCAAAAAATTCGTTTATTTTTGTTTCGTTTTTTTCGTTTCCGAAAAAAATTCGTTTATTTTCGTTTCGTTTTTTTCGTTTCCGTCGATTCGTAACGATTCGTACATTCGTAAGTAGTCGTTCGTATTCGTAACGATTCGTACATTCGTAAGAGTTATTTTTTCGTTGATTCATTTTTTCGTTAGTTTAATTTTCGGACACATTCGTATTTATTCGTACATTCGTAACATTCGTAGATTCGTAATCGGAGCATAATTCATAATTTGATGTAATGTGTATGCTATTATTACATTTTAATAATTTACGAATCGAAAAAAAAAGTTACGAATCGAAAAAAAAAAGTTACGAATCGAAAAAAAAGTTACGAATGTACGAATTTTTTTGTTCAATAGAGACACGGAAAATTACAAATCGGAAAAAAAAAAAAAAAAAAAAAGTTACGAATTGAAAAAAAAGTTACGAATCGAAAAAAAAAAAGTTACGAATCGAAAAAAAAGTTACGAATGTACGAATTTTTTGGGTTCAATAGAGACACGGAAAATTACAAATCGAAAAAAAAATAAAAAAAAGTTACGAATCGAAAAAAAAAGTTACGAATCGAAAAAAAAAGTTACGAATCGAAAAAAAAAAAGTTACGAATGTACGAATTTTTGGGTTCAATAGAGACACGGAAAATTACAAATCGAAAAAAAAATAAAAAATAAGTTACGAATCGAAAAAAAAAAGTTACGAATCGAAAAAAAAAGTTACGAATGTACTAATTTTTTTGTTCAATCCATTCGAAGCACGTTTAGCAGCACCATTGTAAGGGACACGGAAAATGACCAATTCAAAAAAAAAAAGTTACGAATTTTTTCGTTCATTTTCGTTTTTCGGATTTTCTTCATTAGTACATTCGTTGTTTCTAATTAGTTTTTTTTTGGATTTTCGTTGTTTTTCGGATTCGAATGATTCGTTATTCGGATTCGTTATTCGGATTCGTACGATTCGAACGATTCGTTACGATTCGTTATTCGGATTCGTACGATTCGAATGATTCGTTCATTCGTACGAAAACGAACGAACGAAAATAACGAAAAAAAACGAAAAAACGAAAAAAACGAAACGAATTGCACATGTCTACTGTACAGGGTAGCCAACCCACTTCTAACTTCAGCTTGTTCAAAGAAGCTTTGATAAAAAAAAAAAAACTGGAAGTTGATTGGCTACCATGCACAGCTGCACCAGATTTTTAGTAAATCAAACCCCTCGTGTGCCCCATCAAGCACTGTCAACAGGTTTTTTTCTTTCTATTTTTAAATATCCAACAAATATTTAAAGTATGATGCATCAAAAGTGAAATTCCATTATTTTAGGGAGTAGATCACTTTTATATTTCACCTTTCATTTAAAAATGTAGATGTAGATGGCAGGGGAGGGCTGAGATGAATATTTTTAATCATAATTACACTTTTTTTCTTTCTATATTACTAAATGTGATTGCACACAGGAATCATCTTTGTGTGTTTACCTATTCAATTTGTTTGTCTCGCTGACATTAATATCAGTATCTCTGGCAAGCCGGACAGGATGAAGCAGAATAATGACGACCTGACCATCTGGAAAAGCTTGGGCAGCCATGAAAAAGGTTGTTATACTGCATTTCCAAGATTTATAATCAGATCAGGCGAAAATAAAAATCATTTTCATCTTCTACTACTGAGTTGTAAATTTCCCATTTACCTTAATGCCCAGCACGCTCCCATTTTGTTATTGGATTGTGAGAGCACGTTTTGGCACTGGAGAAGATGTATTACACATGTTTCTGCCATTCACAGGAATAATTACTGTTTAAACTATTCCTGGTAATACTGGATAATATGTTGACTTTTCATTAACACTTTTCATTAATTTGGCAGGTTGCTGTAAAACAATTAAGGTAAAAAAAAGAAAAGTAAAACATTTGCAACAAGGAGAGCATAGGGTGCAGGTGGAGCTCAAGACAGTTTTTTTAATAAAACAATTTGGTTTTACGTATTTTTACAGTGCTTCAAATACCTGTAAACCCTTAATGGATGACTATTAGTTTGTTAAAGTATTGGGGTTGGTTTACTAAAACTTGAAAGTGCAAAACCTGGTGCAGCTGTTACAGCTGCTAAACAGCTTCTAACTTTAGCTTGTTCAATTAAACTTTGACAAAAAACATGGAAGCTGATTGGTTTCTCTGCAGAACCACACCAGATTTTGCACTTTCCAGTTTTAGTAAAGCACTGATTTATTTATCTTGACGGCAACAGTGTTTGCTCTCACGATACATAAATCAGCGACTCCAGCGCTGTAGGAGGTGATTTCACCACCACAGTTAAAAAAAAAAAAATGGTGTATGCCCATCATTAGAAGTAGGTGGATGCAGGACGGTATTCTAATGGTGGGCATACCCACCGATCAATCTCTTTTTTTTCATGCAGCCCACAGGCTGCATGAAAAAAAAGAACATTACAATATATGCCAGACAAGGACTAGCAACGTACTGTATGAAATACTGGTATAAAATATTCTGTGGACTCAACATGCGTCTCAGCAAATATCTTGGGCTGTCTACTTTGCAAAATGTGATCATTTGGGAGGGGGTTTGTGCTATCTGGGCATTTCATGGCCTCCCAAACTGTGTAAGGTAGTTGAAGCATGAAATCAAAAATTTACGCCCTTAGAAAGCCTGAAGGCGGTGATTAGTTTTTGGGGTCCTGTACGCAGCTAGGCTCCCAAAAAGCCACACCCATGTGGTATTCCCGTACTCAGGAGAAGCAGCAGAATGTATTTTGGGGTGTCATTTCACATATGCTCATATCATGTTTGAGAAATATACAATTTTAGTGACAACTTTGTGTTTTTTTATTTAATTTTTTTTTGTAATATTTCAATCACTTATGACAAAAAAAAAAATATTCAATGTGCTCAACATGCCTCTCAGCAAATTCCTTGGGGTGTCTACTTTCCAAAACGGGGTCATTTGGGGGGGTTTTGTACTGCCCTGCCATTTTAGCACCTCAAGAAATTAGGCAGTCATAAACTAAAATCTGCGTAAATTCCAGAAAATGTACCCTAGTTTGTAGACACTATAACTTTTGCGCAAACCAATAAATATATGCTTATTGACATGAGGCTTAATTAATTTTGGCTTAAATATATGACTAAAATTGAGTTTATTGTATTTTTTTTATAACAAAAAGTAGAAAATATCTTCTTTTTCAAAATGTTTTGTCTTTTTTTTCGTTTATATCGCAAAAAATAAAAACCGCAGAGGTGATTAAATACCACCAAAAGAAAGCTCTATTTGTGGGGAAAAAAAAGGACACAAATGTTTGTTTGGGTACAGCATTGCATGACTGCACAATTACCAGTTAAAGCAGTGCAGTGCCAAATTGTAAAAAGTGCTCTGGTCAGGAAGGGGGTAAAACCTTCCGGGGCTGAAGTGGTTTAAGGGGAAGTCCACCCTAACACTAAAATCCCTGCATCTAGAGACATCCACCATCTAACATTAACCTATCTAACCCTGTAAAGAAAAAAACGGTATACATACTTTTTTGATCTGGTCCAGTCTCCATCGGAGGAAGCTCTGCAGAGGACACAGCCGACAACAGCTGTGAAATTAATGGAAAGTGACATCACCCATAGAGTTACTATGGGGCTCTGTTGTCGGATGTGTCCTCGTTATATCAAATAAACACCAAAGTGACAAGATGTATGTCAAAAAAAGATTAGTCCATCCTGCAACAGTTCTAAATAAACTTGAAAGTTCAGTCTTCTCCGTGAAAAAAAAAAGTGCTCAAAAAAGGATTAGTCCATCCTGCAACAGTTCGGAAAAAAAACCTCTTCTCAAGAAAGTTCCATCTCTCCACTGTGAATAAAAAGTGCTGCAGGGCTCAAACACCTCTCCCCAGCAGACTAGGACTCACCAGACAACAATGCCCCTCTTTTTACAGATTGGCATTTAATGCTGATACAGATGACTTCCATCTAATATGGCTTCCGGTCTTGTCTCTCCACTCTTGTGGAACTCCCCATATGGTAAACAAGAAAGAAAAAAAGTGATCCAATAGTGTAAAAACCTTTTACTAAAATGTGCTCTATTTATATTAAAAAACACACCCACAAGAAGCTAAAACAATCCAGCATTACTAAAGTATCTCAGCCTGCATGATGTATTGTACCAAAAGGAACATTAAGGCCCCATGCACACGAGACGCAGATGCAAACTCTGCTAAACGCATGTTTTAAAAAGCAGAAACCTGCATTTAAAAACGCGCGTTTTGCCGTGTTTTACCGCGTTTGCGTCTATAAGCATTTGTAAAGATAACATCATATAGACCCTAACCAAGCTCAGAAAGCATGTATTATTAACTATTTCTACCATTTTCATCAGAGTGAGCATCAGCAGCAGAGAGAGCCGTTGTACACTTGCATTTGCCTCTCTTTCTGTGTTTTTTTTTTTTAAATGGATCCCATATTGAATATATGTCAGGAAATGCTCCTGATGTTGCTCTTGATGAGGCAGCAACGTCGTTGCCAATTGCATGAGAGGTCCAGAGTCAGAGCCCATCGATGTTGGACCCATCCGTTGATGGTGGGGGGTTGGGGCTGACTAGACATTGGTATGCAGGTTTTCTTTGTGAAAAAAAGACATTGCTATGCTTTGGTCAGACTAGATGGAGTCACTGATTAGATTAGAAATTGGATAAAGGGTTGGGGCAAAGAAGTGGAGGCATTCCTCATTGTCTAAGCCACCTAAAAAAACTAGAGTTTTTTATGGCATTGCATCAGTGAGTATATATGCTCTATGAACTATCTAAAGTAATTACAACATTTTAAACCAATTTTTTTATTATTTTTTTATGGTTTACCATCACATTTCTGAGTTTTCTGGTCCCAAAAATTGGGTTCCTTTAAAAACGTTTATAAACGCAAATGGGCCAAACGTGCCACGTTTAGCCGCGTTTTGCGTCTGAAACGTGGAAAAGCAAAGTGTCTGAACCCATTTTTTTGCTTCTGGAAAAACGAGGTTAATCGCAACTGCATAAAAACAGGAAAAAGGAGATTGTGTACATGGACACATAGGATAACATTGCATGCGTTCAGGGGCAGTTAAAAAAAGTGTCCAACTGCCTCTGAATGTGCATTTAACAGCGTCTCGTGTGCATGGGGCCTAACTGCGGTCTTGGTCTTACCTGATGTCAGCTGCGTCACTTTCAATGCATCACTTCCAGCACCACCGCTGATGTTACATCCGGTTGTCACTTGTTCAGCACCCCAACATCTTGTTTACTCCGACTATGTCAAGGTGACGCTACATTCATCCCCTTGACGCATTCCATTTTTCTCAATGAATGTAAAGAGTTTGCTGCTTGGACAAGGTGGAGAGGCAGGGCAGTGACCTCACAATCTCCACCTCATCTTACCAGAAAATACCTTTGTTAAGAAAAATGCACGGCATTCTTTGAATGGGACTCTCCGTAGTTCTATGGTTACGATGCAGCAGGGCAGCTTTTCAGCACAGGACTCAGTGGTGAACATTGTAGTAACAGTTACTACTACAGTAATTCTCCACTTCCACAGTGGTCCCACAAGTATGGCACATGCATGCTTACATCGGTCCAGGGTGGTGCAATGCAATTATAAAGATAAAATTCATGAAGTTCAGCTTTAAGTATCTTCCTCTTCTGCCTTTTCCTGGCCAGAGGAAAAAATATGTTCAACTTATCCATGTGTGGACATTTTCATAATTTCCTCCAGCAAAATGTAATCAGTGGTAGATCCCATACTGTAAATCACTTTAACTGTAAAACAAACAGCAATTTCTTGGACGAGTTTGTGTTTTGGAGCGATCATTTTATTTACACTAGGCTACCCTAACTAATTACAGAACAATGGCATTGGTAATGAGTTGTGCGTTACAAAGCTCTCGTTGGCCTTTGAACATTCTGTAAGGTGCATGTTTAACGAGGGCTGGAAAAAAAACAGCAATTAGAAAATCAATGGCTTTTACAGATTACATTTTTCCTCCATCTCTTTTTTTTTTTTTTTTTCTCTTTTTCCATTTACACACTACACAAAGCTGAAGATTAACCACATAAACCAGGGTTTGGAGAAATTCGTGGACTGGCCATAAAATTAAGAGGATTAGAAATGAAGTAATTTTGATTTTATTCTTGAATCGTAAAACGGAGGTTGTGCACGAGGACACAATTTGCATTCCGAAGCTGGCAAGGTTTGGAAGAGACTCAAATATGGGTTAAGGAGGATTCCAGAAAAAACTGTTATATACACAGATGAAATATACGTGTAGCTGAACTGTCGAAATATTTGATTCTGTTTATCCGTTCTTTTGTTTTACCTACTACACAGGTAGTTGCCAACTGCCAACTGATGAAGGAGCGATATGTTACCACCTTATACTTATCACTTGCTGTAACCTAGCTACCTCTCTATCTCCCAGTGCCTGAAAACATTTTTAGTTGGTTGGAATGTTAACTCTTTCTTTTACACTATATTTTCAAAAGTATTGTGACACCTATCTTTACACACACATGAACTTGAATGGCCTCTCCGTCTAATGCCCCGTACACACGGTCGGAAATTCCGATGGAAAATGTCCGATCGGACCATGTTGTCGGAAAATCCGGCCGTGTGTGGGCTCCATCTGTCTTTTTTCCGTAAGAATTTCCGATGGAAAAAATTTGAGATCCTGCTCTCAAATTTTCCGACAACAAAATCCGATCTGACTTTTTCCGATGGTGTGTAGAGAATTCCGACGGACAAAGTGCCACGCATGCTCAGATCAAATTACGAGACCAAAGCTATTGGCTACTAGCCTCTACGTAGTTCCGTCGTAAGCAACGAACGTCACCACGTTCAGAATGATCGGATTTTCCGACAACTTGTTCATGTGTATGCAACACCAGTGTCGGACAAAATCCATCGGAAAAAGTCCGACGGATTTTGTGGTCAGAATTTCCGACCGTGTGTACGGGGCATTAGTCAGTAGGGTTCAATATTGAGTTGGCCCACCTTGCAGATATAACAGCTTCAACTCTTTTGGGAAGGATGTCTACAAGGTTTAGGAGTGTGTCTATGGGAGTGTTTGACCATTCTTCCAGGGGCGCATTTGTGAAGTCAGGCACTGATGTTGGACGAGAATCCCAAAGGTGTTTTATGAGGTTGAGGTCAGGACTTAAGCGTAACCTTAAGTGCTCCCTTCACTGGAACTAAGGGGCCAAGTCCAACCCCTTGAAAACAACCCCACACGCTCATTTCCCAAGGACCAGCAGCTCGGAGACGGCGAGCAGCTTCTACAACAGGGCCATACAACACACGGAAACGCAGCAATCATGTCTAAGGGACCAGCAGTCGGCATTGACCTTGGCACAACCTACTCCTGTGTAGGTGTGTTTCAACATGGGAAGGTGGAAATCATTGCCAACGATCAGGGCAACCGAACCACACCCAGTTATGTGGCTTTCACAGATACCGAAAGGTTGATTGGGGATGCCGCCAAGAACCAGGTTGCTATGAACCCAACAAACACAGTTTTTGATGCCAAGCGTCTAATTGGCCGCAGGTTTGACGACACAGTTGTTCAGTCTGACATGAAGCACTGGCCCTTTGAAGTCATTAGTGATGGAGGAAGACCCAAACTCCAAGTAGAGTATAAAGGAGAGGTCAAGTCTTTCTACCCAGAAGAAGTCTCTTCCATGGTTTTGACCAAGATGAAGGAAATTGCAGAAGCTTATCTTGGAAAGACTGTAACAAATGCAGTGATCACCGTACCCGACTATTTTAACGACTCCCAGCGTCAGGCAACAAAGGACGCCGGCACCATCTCTGGGCTCAATGTACTACGTATCATCAATGAGCCAACTGCTGCAGCCATTGCATATGGTTTGGACAAAAAGGTTGGAGCAGAGAGGAACGTGCTGATCTTTGATCTTGGTGGTGGAACTTTTGATGTCTCCATCCTGACCATTGAGGACGGTATCTTTGAGGTCAAATCAACAGCCGGTGACACTCATTTGGGTGGTGAAGACTTTGACAACAGAATAGTGAATCACTTTGTAGCAGAATTCAAGAGGAAGCACAAGAAAGACATTAGTGACAACAAGAGAGCTGTTCGCCGTCTCCGCACTGCCTGCGAGCGTGCAAAGCGTACCCTGTCCTCCAGCACCCAGGCTAGCATTGAGATTGACTCTCTGTATGAAGGAATTGACTTCTACACCTCAATCACAAGAGCCCGATTTGAAGAACTCAACGCCGATCTCTTCAGAGGCACCCTGGATCCAGTAGAGAAGTCCCTTCGTGATGCCAAGCTTGACAAATCCCAAATCCACAACATCGTCTTGGTCGGAGGGTCCACACGTATCCCCAAAATCCAGAAACTGCTTCAGGACTTTTTCAATGGCAAGGAACTGAACAAGAGCATCAATCCAGATGAGGCTGTGGCCTATGGTGCAGCTGTTCAGGCTGCTATCCTGTCCGGAGACAAATCTGAAAATGTTCAGGACCTCCTGCTGCTTGATGTCACCCCTCTGTCTCTGGGTATTGAGACCGCTGGTGGAGTCATGACAACCCTGATCAAGCGTAACACAACCATTCCCACAAAGCAGACACAGACCTTCACAACCTACTCAGACAACCAGCCTGGTGTCTTGATTCGGGTATATGAAGGTGAGAGAGCCATGACCAAGGACAACAACTTGCTGGGCAAGTTTGAATTGACTGGTATCCCACCAGCCCCA
This sequence comes from Lithobates sylvaticus, assembly GCA_028564925.1. Taxonomy (NCBI): domain Eukaryota; kingdom Metazoa; phylum Chordata; class Amphibia; order Anura; family Ranidae; genus Lithobates; species Lithobates sylvaticus. The sequence goes on from CM053031.1 coordinate 35,632,510, forward strand.
CGTGGTGTTCCTCAAATTGAGGTGACGTTTGACATTGATGCCAACGGTATCTTGAATGTGTCTGCAGTGGACAAAAGCACCGGCAAGGAAAACAAGATCACAATTACCAACGACAAAGGTCGTCTGAGCAAAGAGGACATCGAGCGCATGGTGCAAGAAGCTGAGAAGTACAAGGCTGAAGATGAGAAGCAGAGGGACAAGGTCTCTTCCAAAAACTCTTTGGAGTCCTATGCTTTCAACATGAAGGCAACTGTTGAGGATGAGAAGCTCCAGGGCAAGATCAGCGATGAGGACAAACAGAAGATACTGTGCAACGAGGTCATCGCTTGGCTGGACAAAAACCAGACTGCTGAAAAAGATGAGTTTGAACACCAACAGAAGGAGCTGGAGAAAGTGTGCAACCCCATCATTACCAAGCTGTACCAGAGTGCAGGAGGCATGCCAGGAGGCTTCCCAGGTGCAGGTGGAGCTCCAAGTGGTGGTGGTGGATCATCCGACCCTACCATTGAAGAGGTTGATTAAAATCTCAACTGGAACTCTATTCCATCTTGTTCTGTTAAACTCCTAGGACACAAATTTGTATTGATGGCTGTTCCAAGTTTAAATTTCCCAAGCAAGCTGCTGTAAAGTTTTATTATGGGGGCATTAATACTTGAATCCACTCCACCTGCCTGAAAATAAAGGAACACCATTACACTTTACCTGTACTGTAACAAATGTTGGTCCAAGATAATAAACTTATTTAATTGGCAAAAAAAAAAACAACCCCACACCATAATCCCCCCTCCACCAAATGATTTGGACCAGTGCACAAAGCAAGGTCTATAAAGACATGGATGAGCAATTTTGGGGTAGGGGAAGTCCTAACCTCAACCCGATAGAACACCTTTGGGATGAATTAGAGCGGAGACTGCAAGCAAGCCAGGCCTTCTCATCCAACATCCAGGGCCAAAACTAGGGGGAGGGAAGGGGGGACCTGCCCCAGGCCCTGTGGCTCCTTCCTTCTTCTCCTCCTTCCCCTGGGCTGTCTAAGGTCTATGATATTCTCTCTGATTAACCACTGCCAGCTCCTATGGTGGAAGTCAGTCGGAATGTCCCAATCCTTGCTGAGCTGCAAGCAGAAGCTCACCCGACTCCACCACTAAGAAAGTAAACGGGGGAGGCCGGGTATCTGCACACGCAGGGGAACTGGACTAGCCTGCACAGAGTCCTGACCTCAACCCAATAGAACACCTTTGAGATGAATTAGAACGGAAACTGCTAGCCAGGCCTTCTCGTCCAACATCAGTGCCTGACCTCACAAATGCGCTTCTGGAAGAATGGTCAAACATTCCCATAGACACACTCCTAAACCTTGTGGACACCTTCCCAGAAGAGTTGAAGCTGTTATAGCTGCAAAGGGTGGGCCAACTCAATATTGAACCCTCCAGACTAAGACTGGGATGCCATTAAAGTTCATATGTGTGTAAAAACAGGTGTCCCAATACTTTTGCCAATATTTGTGGCAGCATGGTGGTGGACTTTAAAACCCAAGTCTAGGCAAATAAACAATTATCCACTGTAGCGCCTGCACTGCAAGGGTTAATAACTCATTTATGTCAAGGAGAACAATAAAAAAAATGGATTTACCTGATCCTCCGCTCCTCCCAGCAGCTAGATTGGTCTGCACCCCCACGCTTCACCAGTTTCACGCCCTGGACATGAGGTCACCCACCACCAGTTAATGGGGAAGTGCGGCTTGCTGGAGGAGTGGGCGATCAAGTAAGTAAAATTGTTTCTCCTCTCCTCTAGACAAATTACCTATTAACCTTTGCAGGATCATTTTTTATTTGCCCGGAGTTTGTCTTCAACACTGGGATGCCACATACATGCATAGGAATGGCTAGAGCTTCCTGTAATAAAGACCAGTCACTGCTGCTCCCTCCTTGTGCAGGATGACTGGTCTTGTCTCCACCCCTCCTGTAGTTTTCTGCAGACATTGGGGGGTTATTTAGCAAATTGTCCTGGCCAATCAAAAGGCTGAAGACTTGGAAACATGGAAGCCGCCAGGTATGGAGCAGTGACAACGATGGAGGCTCCGTTTGCAGGTAAGGAGTTACCATACTGAAATGTGACTTTCACTGGGCCTGGCTCTTTCATTTATTATGCTGTCCAGCTCAGAAGAGTATACAGGTATTACATAAGGGGTACGCCAAGGGTTAACATAGTCCCATCTCTCTACCTGGAGGGGTCTGTTTGTGCCCCCCCCCCCAATATTTTTTTTATCACCAGCCACCACTGCATATGTCAGTGACATCACTGGCTGCATCTAAAGTAAATATCTCCTAAATGGTGCACGTCTAGGAGATATTTAGGGCGGCACAGTGGTGTAGTGGTTAGCACTCTCGCCTAGCAGTAAAAAGGGTCGCTGGTTTGAATCCCAACCACGACACTACCTGCCTGGAGTTTGCATGTTCTCCCTGTGCCTGTATGGGTTCCCTCCGGGTACTCCGGTTTCCTCTCACACTCCATAGGTTAATTGACTTCTGTCCAAAATTGGCCTTAGTATATGAATGTGAGTTGGGGACCTTGGATTGTGGGCACCTTGAGGGTAGGAACCGATGTGAGTGTGCAATGTATGTGTAGAGCGCTGCATAAATTGACGGAGCTATATGTGTGCCTTAAATAAAATAGGGATAATTGTAGACATGCACTTACACTCTCTCAGTTTGGACTGGTGTCTTTATTCAACCTTACTAACTATGATTTACTGTACCTATAGGTAAGCCTTATAATAGGCTTATAGAAAGTACAGGCCGGCAACTCGACAGTTCTCCATAGAAAATATTTATTTGAGCATTACAGCAAAAACGTCACCCAAACTGACACGTTTTGGCCTTAGGCCTTCATCAAAAGCTTGCTGAAGGCCTAAGGACGAAACGCGTCAGTTTGGGTGACGTTTTTGCTGTAATGCTCAAATAAATATTTTCTCTGGAGAAGCTGTCGAGTTGCCGGCTTGTACTTTCTATGGATATTTTGTGAGCTTAATTAGCCAGAGCACCGACTACTCTACACACCAACTATACTATATAGCGGTAGAGCTTGGGTGAGTTTTTTTCTTGTTACTTTATAATAGGCTTACCTATAGGTAAAAATCGAGCATGGGAGTTTACCCCAAAGCAGAAACAGCGTGCCCAGGTGTGAATGGGCACTGTTGACTATAATTGGAAGCCTCACGTTGAACGTTGTCACACTTTGAGAAAGGCACAACAAATAATTCAAGTGCGAATAGGGGCTAGGGCAGCCAGTGGAACTTTTGAGTGACTTGGCCTCTACCAAAATAAAGTTTGCCCACTGCAATGCTCTGTAATGAATACTTGGAGGCGTATATTTCACACTTATAAGACTTGTCCCCCGATTTCCCCCCAAGTCGTTCCCCATGATTTCCAATGACAGCCATTCATATCAGTACGACTTCAAGTCGTTCTGACTTCAAAGTAGTCCCTGCACTACTTTGGTCCGATTTTGATGCCACTTACACAGGTATTCCTTGAAATCGCGGCAAAATCGAGGCAAAAATCGTGGCTGTGAATCGCTGCAAAATCGCGGTAAAATCGTCGCACAAGTGTGAAAGGGGCCTTACAGGGCAATTTGGTTTTCCACCAAGCACTAGAGGCAGAAGCAGATGAGACAAAAGCAGTGAAGGCCAGATTTCTCCTTTAAATGCTTCATTTGGATTGGAATATGTTTTCAAGACTTGATAATATGCTTCAAGCCTTGATAATGAAGAATCTGGGCTCAGCCTGAAACTCCCTGATCAACAGGTCATGTTTTGGCAGAATCACTCATCTCTATTCCCGAACTCCCCTTCAATTTTGAACAAATGTATACTTAATGTACAGTATTATACCCCACACAGAGGAAAGCAGATTACACAGTGATATGAAAGAAATCATTAAATCTACTTTCTCACTCATTATCTGTAACAATTAGTCTCTCATCATTCATCCATACAAAGCCCCGGAAAGCCAGCTGTGACTGAAAACTCCCAACCGGTCGTCCCGTCCCGATTCATTGTCTGGTCGGCGTGTCTCACACTGCGCACATTTGTATAAAAGGTGCCAAGGCTTGTCAGTGCCATACTTCAAGCAGCATAATTATTTTCCTTCTTCGATGGAACTTAACAATGGGAGTTGCAAATGAACCTGTAGAGTGTTTTATTAAGTAAGGAGGAAGTGTAAGCGAATGCAAATTTAAGTGAGACCATATGCCTTTATTAAGGGAAAAAAAAAATGTTATATATCATTGATCCCACTGCTCAGCATTATAAAGGAAACAAGTATGTAAGGCTTATTCATCCTGAAATGTTAACTTACAACTGGTGACATGATTAAAAACCTTAGCACTTCATTATGTGATCTCTGCTCCAGGATCAGTTAGTCTTATCACTGGTCCTCCCATTCAGAGATCACATGCTAAAGGTCTAGGCTTTTGGTCACATGACTGACACAAGAGGGAGACTGGAGAGCAGTGGCGGCTGGTGCTCCTTTTTTTTGGGGGGGGGCTCTTTCACACTGAAGCGTTTTTTCAGGCGCTACAGCGCTAAAAATAACGCGTGTATAGCGCCTAAAAAAAGCGGCTCCTTTCACTCCAGTGTGAAAGCCGGAGGGCTTTCACACTGGAGCGGTGCACTAGCAGGACGGTAAAAAAAGTAATCTTTGGAGCGGTGAAGGAGCGTTGTATTCACTGCTCCTATACCGCTCCTACCCATTGAAATCAATGGGGCAGCGTGGCTATACCGCCGCCAAAGCGCGGGCGGTTTTAACCTTTTTCGTCCGCTAGCGGGGGTTAAAACCGCACTGCTAGCGGCCCAATAACGCTGCTAAAACTATGGTAAAGCAGCGCTAAATATAGCGCGGCTTTACCGCCAATGCCCGCACTGCCCCGGTGTGAAAGGGGCCTAAGACTTACTGCCAGGAGGAGAAGCAGGAAGACAATAGTGAATATTAATTTGCTATTGTCACACAACTGGGTGGGCTTGGGGCACAGTTCTCTGCGCCCGAGCCCACCCTTTTTGAAGCCAATTAGAGCCTCAGGATCTAATCATGTGCTTAAAAAAAAACATTGAAATCCATGCGTCCAGCACCCTGCAAGTAGATTAGGGGCTGGGTGCAAGGATTAGGGGGTGGTGCCCCTAATGGAGCGGCCGCCACTGCTGGAGAGACATATTACTCATAGACATACTGAGTTGCTGTAGCACCCCCCTAGTTAGGTGCTAGGCTGCTAGGTAAATTTAGTTCTTTTTTGGGGTCTTCTTTAATTAGTCGAGCAAGTGCTGATTGCTCTGGACCGATCAGTGTCTGACAGGCTGCAGGCTTGATTGCTTCTCCCTGCCTTCTGGAAGGTTCCAGAATGTAGGAGTGGAGTGGGTCAAATGTGTAGCCTGAATATTTATGGGGTCTTGGCCAATCTCTGGGGTGGTGTGTCCAGTAGGTGGCTGCAGCGCACATACATAGTCTAGGGTCTGCAGTAGTCTGGTTCTTGTCTAGGAGGAGAAGTTCCCGGCCTGAAGGGCTTCTGCCCTTCTGGGTAGCCCAGCTAAAATTCTATCTGTGCTCATCGAGGTCCCAGGTGGCAGAGCTGGGTAGCCTGTTTTGCTAAGAATCTCTGAAGTTAAAGAGTAACTCCACTTTTGTTGAGAAAAAAACTCCACTTTTGTTGAGAAAAACAACACTAGCCCAAAGCCCAATGATTGAATTTAGATATACTTTATTTGGGGCACTATAATGGTGAAGCCCAGCTCCAGGGAAAACTAAAATTCTACCTTGCAGTAGGTCTACCCTGCACTGCAAGGGTTAAATGCTCTTTTAGGGCTAAGGGATGGGAAAAGCAGTTTTACTTCCCTAGTCACTCCACCTCTGCAACAACCAGCATTTTCCAATGCTCCGGTGGTTGACTGTTCCTCTGCGCTCACAGCCAAAGCAGGGCTTTTGGCTTGATGATGTCAGAGGACCTGCAACCACCAGGGCATAAAGGAGACAAAGCTGCATAGACCAGTCTTACAGCTCAGAGGAGCAAGCGGGGGATAGGGACCAGGTACGTAAAACTGCTTTTCTTGTTCCCCAAGACCAGAGATCTCCAAACTACAGTCCTCCAGCTGTTGCAGAACTACACGTCCCACGAGGCATTGTAAAACACTGACATTCACAGACATGACTAGGCATGATGGAATTGTAGTTCCTGGCCAACTGGAGGGCCAAAGTTTGGAGACCCCTGCCCTAGACCAAGGGTCTGCAAAATATGGCCTGCAGACCACACCTGCCCTCTACAAGATTGATCCAGACCCCAGCTAGGTTCAGTAGTGTATCCTTAAAGCGGTTCTGCACTCATTTCATTTAGTAAATCTCTTTGCCTTCCAAATCAGGCAAAGAGTACTAAATGAAATGTTTTTTTTTTTTTTTTTTTTTTACTTACCTTGTAATTGAAGACTTCCGGTCTTCTCCCTCTGCGGCGGCGGGCGGGGTCTTGCGTCGATCGTCGTCACGCCGCACTGTCTCCTGGGATCTGGTGTCATTGATCCCAGGAGTCAGTGCGGGCATCTTCCGAAATCTCGCGAGATTTCGGCCACATCTTCCGAAATCTCCCGAGATTTCGGCCGCATCTGCCGAAATCTCGTGAGATCTCGGCAGATGAGCCGTTACTGCGCACGCGCGAGTAACGGCAGTGCATGCTGGGCCATCTAAAGTCCCTGTGGGTGTTTCACATGCCCACAGGCAAGATGGCCCCCAGCACTAAAGAAGAAGACGAGGAACTTCATCGGACGAAAACCGGCGGCGATCGAGATGGAAGATGGAACAGGTGAGTCCCCTAATAAAGGTAAGCACACTTTATATTACATCCTAAAAAAAAAATTTTTTTTTCAGAGTGCAGAACCGCTTTAATGTGCACTGATTGAGAATTAAGATCAGCAGAGGATATGCATGGTCTCCACTTTTGATGTAAGGGAACCAGGGGACCCTGATGTAAGAGGGGCTCTGATGGGGACCCTGATTTAAGGGGAGATTCTGATGTAAAGGTAGACTCTAATGAGGAACTTGATGTAAGAGGGACTCTGATAAGATTTTTTTTTTTTGGCTACGAGATATTTGTAAAATATACAAAGTGGCCTCCGCACTGAAAAGTTTGGAGACCCCTGCCCTAGATTTAAAAGAGTATTTAACCCTTGCAGTCCAGGGGCAGCCCCACTGCAAGGGAGCATTTTTTACCTAAAATGAGTTAACCTTCAACCATTATTATTTTTCCCCTTCGTATTCTACTTTATAAGGAGCAGGAAAAAAAAGAAAAGAAAAATACAAAATAACTCTTACAAAGTTCAACAAAATGATACCATCTTCCCCGCAACATCTTCTCCCTCAATACATTCTCTGTATTATTGAGCCAATAGAAAAGCAGCAGGGTATTGTTTCCTACGCTCTCATTTTATTCATCTGCTTCTTTTCCCAAGTATCATTGAACTTACCTCTATGTTCAATAGTATGAAAAGAAAAGGAAAAGCTGAAGGTTAGAAAATAAAATGGTTTGTTTTCTTTACCTGCTATTGCCTGAGTCCTCAGAATATGAAATACAGAGGAGTCATGTTCATACGGTTGGGGTTTGGCACTTTCTTTATAAATTAAATCATAGAAATCGATAAAGCAAAGGAAGTGTTGTTGAGTTACTAGGACTCCTACCTGCCGTTACTAAATAACAGCCTGTGCTGGCCTCACTGTGATGTTCTATTGTACTGACACAAGTGTGACTGAGAACAATGAAAAGATGTTTATACAAAAAATGCAGCGCTGTGTCATACTGAACCTTACAAATGCATAGATAGTGCCATAAACAATGAAAATCAATATTGCTGAAAAAATTTAACTATGAACATAAAACATATTTTTTTTGTGTAACAAGCAAGCTCACAGTGAACAAAATTTGATATTGTTCCTTAACCACTGTGCGACCACCGGTTGTCAATTGACGGCCAGGCGGTACAGCTCTCAGGGCAGGAGGGTGTCATATGACGCCCTCCCCTTCCCGGCCCTCCAGGGAGCGCTGAGAACACACCATCTCTGTACTGAGAACACACCATCGGTCTCCTCTCCTCTGACAGGATGGTCCCGCTGTGTTACCTGGCATCGGGTGCCCAGTGGCGCGGCAGGCGCGCCCAGCAGCCGCGATGTCCGCCGGGCACCCGCGATTGCCTGGTAACACAGCAGGACCGTCCTGCCAGAGGAGAGGAGACTGATGGTGTGTTCTCAGTACAGAGAAACACAGATCAGTCTCCTCCTCAGTCTCCTCCCCTAGCTCAGGGGCTTTAGTACACGCCCCACGGTATAACAGGCTGCCGCGCCGGCGCCCTCGCATATTATGTTTCAGTCAGTGTCAGCGTGTCAGTGTGCTGCTGACAATATGTGCTCTATTTCTGGGGATATGTGTGTGCGTGCTGTTAGAACAGCATTGCAGTATCACATCTGGGGGGTGTCTATAGGTGGCCTGTGAAGGGGGGCAGGTTTCCTGTGCTTAGAACTTTCCCTGCAAAAAAGTGTCATTTTTGCAGGAAAAAAGCTATTTAAAAGCACTCGCGGCTAATGAATTGATGGCTCCTGTAACACAGAGAACTGTCATTCATTAATAAAAAAATTTAAAAAAAGCGTAGGGGTCCCCCCTAATTCAATAACCAGGCCCTTCAGGTCTGGGATGGATATTAAGGGGAACCCCAGCCAAAAAAAAATAAAAAAATGGCGTAGGGTCCCCCTCAAAATCCATACCAGACCCTTGAGGTCTGGTATGGATTTTAAGGGGAACCCTAGCCAAAAAAAATGGCGTGGGGTCCCCCTCAAAATCCATACCAGACCCTTATCCGAGCACGCAACCTGGCAGGCCGCAGGAAAAGAGGGGGGGCGAGACAGAGACACCTACACCGACGCCGACGGAAGAAGATGCCGGACGAGAAGGACGAGAAGACCAGCGCAAGAAGAAGCGGATCGGAGGAAGAAGAAGATGGAAGAAGATGGAAGAAGATGACGGAAGGAGAAGATGAAGAAACCGAAGGATGAAGAAAGAAGAAAGAAGATTTTAATAAAGGAATTGTCAAAGACCGTCTCCTGTCATTTTTACAATTTTTGCCACTTTTTTGGTGAAATGGTAGGTACCCCCTTACCATTTCACACAGGGGGGGGGCGGGATCTGGGGGTCCCCTTGTTAAAGGGGGCTTCCAGATTCCCATAAGCCCCCCGCCCGCAGACCCCCACAACCAATGGCCAGGGTTGTGGGGAAGAGGCCCTTGTCCTCATCAACATGGGGACAAGGTGCTTTAGGGGTCTTAGACCCCCAAAGCATCCTCCCAATGTTGAGGGCATGTGGCCTGGTACGGTTCAGGCGGGAGGGGGGCGCTCTCGTCCCCCCTCTTTTCCTGCGGCCTGCCAGGTTGCGTGCTAGGATAAGGGTCTGGTATGGATTTTGAGGGGGACCCCACGCCATTTTTTTGGGCTAGGGTTCCCCTTAAAATCCATACCAGACCTGAAGGGCCTGGTTATTAAATTTGGGGGGACCCCTACGCTTTTTTTTTTTCATTTTTTTTTTTATTTTTTATCAATGACTTTTTTTTTATGAATGAGTTTCAATGAATGACTGTTCTCTGTATTACGGGAGCCGTCAATACACATTAGCCGCGAGTGATTTTAAATAGCTTTTTTTCTTTCAAAAATGACACTTTTTGCAGAGACAGTTCTAAACACGGGAAACATGCGCCCCTTCACATGCATACTATAGACACCCCCCAGGTACGAAATTTAAAGGAATATTACACTTTTATTGTTTCAATTTAAGCATTATTAAAATCACTGCTCCTGAAAAAACGTCCGTTTTTAAAACTTCTTTTTGCATTGATACATGTCCCCTGGGGCAGGACCCGGTCCCCAAACACTTTTTATGACATTAACATGCATATTAGCCTTTAAAATTAGCACTTTTAATTTCGAACGTTCGCATCCATTATAACTGATAGGGTTCTAAAGCTCGCACGGACTTTAGGTCCGTTCGCGGGTTCTGGTGCGAGCCGAACGGGGGGGTGTTCGGCTCATCCCTACTTCTGAAATGTCCGTTAACATTGTTACATCTGCAAATGCTAAATCTATTCTGCACGCTGTTTTATAGGAGGCAGAAAAACAGGAATAGACTCTTTTTTCTGGATTTCTCCATCTCCAAATTTCCGTTACTCCTGCCACCTGAGCCCAATTATACAAGTCCGCTGAATATTGCTTAGGAGGTTTTGGTCTATCCAGCTCTGGCAATAGAATTGAATTAAAATCTCCAATAAATAGTAACTTTGCTGGGAGATATTCGATTATTTTCTCCATTATCTCATTCAAATTCCCACCGCAAATAGGGGTGGTATATAAATTACTACTGTAATGTATCTTTGCTGCCCAATTGTATATATATATATATATAGAATAAAATAACATATTTCCCTTGTATGTCTATAAAGGCCTTCTCTATTTCTCCCAGAAAAGTTTTATTTACTAAAACCGATACTCCTCTAGCATAGGAGGAATATGTGGCATGGTATGCTTTTTTTAAAGTTGTTAATCTTTTACCCATTAAATGTGTCTCCTGAAGTATGATCAGTTAAAGACTATATTTTCTTATATATTGAAACATTAATGCTCGCTTAAACTTCGAGTTCAATCCTCGGACATTTCATGAGAGTATTGAATAATGAAAAATGAAAAATAATGTTAATAATTTGAATTAAATAGGATAATAATTAATGATTACTGTGTCCAAAGAGGCGATGTTCAATTAAATTAGTCCAAGAATATATATATTGTATTGTTTATTAATATTTCATAGAAATTGTATTAACTACATATAAAAAGATTGTAATGTTGTTGGAGTAAGGACGCTGCTTTAAAGAGGGAGTCCACCTAAAAAAAAAATATTAAAAGCCAACAGCTACAAATACTGCAGCTGCTGACTTTTAATAAATGGACACTTACCTGTCCCAGGGTCCAGTGGTGTCAGCAGCCGAAGCTGAGCAATCGCTCAGTTCTCAGCTGCTACCGCTGCCATTCTCGTTGAGGGAATCAGGAAGTGAAGCGTTGCGGCGTCACTTCCCGGTTCCCTAGTGCGCATGTGCGAGTCGCGATACGCGTCGTAAGTGGTCCCCGCTATCTCTTGGGACCTGTGTGTTTCCCAGGAGACAGCGGGGGGTGACGCGAAGGGGCGTGACTCCCACGGGACTCTATTCCCAGAAGTGGGTGCAGATACCTGGAGGTATCTGCACCCCCCTGAAAGGTGCCAACTGTGGCACTGGAGGGGGGGTTCCGATGAGCGGAAGTTCCACTTTAGGGTGGAGCTCCGTTTTAAGAGCAGATCGCTTTAAAAAAAGAAAACTGCTCCTAGTTAAGGAACACCCCTAATGCCGCGTACACACGATCAGTATTTTGGATAGCAAAAGACCGATGAGAGATTTTCATGTGACCGTGTGTGCACTCGGAATTTTGCTGGCCGAATTTCCCGCCAGCAAATATTTGAGAGCATGTTCTCAATTTTTCCGATGGAAAAACTTTCTATGGGAAATACCGATCATCTGTAGCAATTCCGACACGCAAAATTCCTACGCATGCTTGGAAACAATTTAACGCATGCTCGGAAGCATTGAACTTGATTTTTTTCTTGGCTCGTCATAGTGTTGTACGTCACTGTGTTCTTGACGGTCGGAATTTGGTGTGACCGTGTGTAGGCAACACAGCTTGAGCGGAATTCCGTCGGGAGAACCATCAGCGATTTTTCCGACCATAATTCCGATCGTGTGTACACGACATAAGTTATAATGGTTATAATGGCAGGTTTTAGAGACTTCAAGTTTCCTTTTCAATAGTAACTGGAGTGCACCTTTAAATTGTAAAATTGGTAGATATTTTTAGTTTTTTGGTATAGTATCAAAACTTTCTTCTCAATGATTAAATGATGGCTGAGTTCCCTTTATTGTATATTTTAAGTGGGGTTTATCCTTCGTGTCCTGGAGTGCTACATAGGCACCCGCAGATACTTTTATCTCGGTGAGGCAGCAGGTTTGGCAGTAGTTTATATAATCAAACAATCTTTGTCCTTTGATCTTCCTAGGGAGAGTCAGTCGTACCAAGCAGGAAATTTGCACACTTCTGTACTATATCAAATGAAGAACATTTCCCAGCTATGCTTGTTCAAATTGGAATCATGTTACTTGTGACAGGTCGGATCGCAGGGTTTTGTATGCATGGGTAATTTCTCGGTAACTCAGCTCAACTGTGTTTAGTAGGATGCAAATGTGTTTCATTTTTAATCAGGAGAATATGTTGCTGTATCAGACTTAGAAAAATCCTATGGCCTTTAAAATATGTTTAAGAGATGCGTGTGTAAGAGATTAGCTTAAAACTGTATTAAACTCAAAAACTAAAATGTCATTTGTTGCAGTTTACCAATCCTTAAGCCTCGTACACACGATCGGACTTTACGACAACAAAACCGTGGAATTTTGTCTGAAGGGTGTTGGCTCAAATTTGTCTTGCATACACACGGTCACACAAATGTTAGCCAACAATTACAAACGTAGTGACGTACAAGACATACTACATGGTTTTTCAGCTCACCCTTTGGGCCCCTTCCGCTAATTTCGCTAATGGATGATAAAAAAAATACTACTTCAACGGCTTCCCGACCGCCTCACGTAGATATACTGCGGCAGAAGGGCACGTACAGGCAAACTAACATAACTGTACATTGCCCTTTAAGAGGCGGCCAGCGACGCGTGCCCGATGCAAGCTCCATGAGTCAGGTCGCGGGTCCCACGGAGAGGAAGAACGGGGAGATGCTAATGTAAACAAGCATCTCCCCGTTCTGCCTAGTGACACTGTCACTGATCTCTGCTCCCTGTGATCGGGAGCAGAGATCAGTGACCTGCCACATGTAGCCACGCCCCCCCCCCACAGTTAGAAACACGCCCCAGGACACACTTAACCTCTTAACTGCCCCCTAGTGGTTAACCCCATCACTGTCAGTATCATTTACACAGGAATCAGTGCATTTCTATAGCACTGATTGCTGTATAAATGACAATGGTACCAAAAATGTGTCAAAAATGTCCGATGTGTCTGTCATAATGTCGCAGTCATGATAAAAATTGCTGATGGCAGCCATTACTAGTAAAAAAAAATATATTATTAAAAATACCATAAAACTATCCCCTATTTTGTAAACGCTATAACATTTGCGCAAACCAATCAATAATCGCTTATTGTGATTTTTTTACCAAAAATATGTAGAAGAATACATATCGGCTTAAACTGAGGAAAAATATTGTTTTTTTTAGATATTTTTGGGGGATATTTATTATAGCAAAAAGTAAAAAATAGTGTGTTTTTTCAAAATTGTCACTCTTTCTTTGTTTATAGCGCAAAAAAAGGTGATCAAATACCACCAAAAGAAAGCTCTATTTGTGGGAAAAAAGGACGTGTTTGGGAGCCACGTCGCACGATTGCGCAATTGTCAATTGTAAAGCGACGCAGTGCCGAATCGCAAAAAGTGCTCTGGTCAGGAAGGGGGTAAATTCTTCCGGGGATGAAGTGGTTCATTTACATTGTCTCTTTTATTCTGTATATAAATGATGGCACTGTAATTATTTTAACAGAAATAGCTGTCACTTGACACAGATCTTTCCAGGGCTGTCTGCAGAGAAACAGTGGCAGGAGGAGCTTCTAGTCCTCTGCTGCTGGTCACATGTTCATAAAAAAAACTTTGGGCCTTTGGGATACAGAGTAAAAATAAATAAATCATATCAATAATCTGTTTTAAATCATCATATAAATATATATTTGAAATCAAATCTTTATTATTTTTTTAACAATAACATGGTGTGGACGGATTTCTGCCAGTCACAGCTTGTGTCACGCCTCTCCAGCCTGTGTCTTAGAGTAACAGGGAGGAGAAGCTTCCATCAATCTACATGTAATATCCCATCCCTACTGTGTTTAGCTGGTTGGTGGGCATGGAGGAGGAGGGAGGGAGTGGGATGTCATTTACCATTGTGTATACACCCACATGTGTGACTCTATAGTCACATGGGCTTCTCAGATGTAAAAAGGAGGAAATACACAGCATAGGATCTCACTGAAAACTGAACATGTGCAGAGCTGCCAACACTGCTCTGCACAATCCCCAAATGCATTGGGGACATGATCAAAAGGGGGGGGGGAGATAGAGAACAGCAGGATCAACCAGGATGTTTGCAGAATACAGAAAACGAATCCCATAGTGATTGAGTATGAACAGCATATACCGTATATACTCGAGTATAAGCCGAGTTTTTCAGCACATTTTTTTGTGCTGAAAATGCCCCCCTCGGCTTATACTTGAGTCAAGCACTTTTCTGCAGCAAAGAATTACATTTGCCGAACCGACTTTGGGTACTTTTGGTATCTCGGAGGAACCCCATATGTAACTGCTAGGAACCCCATATGTTGTAGTGCTAGTTCCACTGGGTTTGCACAACAAATTTGGGGTTCCTAGCACCAAGTGGCACCGAGATACAGGGCCCCAAATTTGGTCAACTGTGTCCATCTGCAGCAATGTCATTTCGGGACCCTTTGGGTTCAGAGACCCAAAGGGTTGCAGCTAGGGGGCATCTAGGAACCCTTAACTACCAAGTTTGAAGTTCGGGGGACCTATGGCTGCAAATGGGCACAGTAAGGCATGCAAATGGGCACAGTGGGGCATGCGAATGGGCATTGTTGACCCTCTTTTCCACTTACAGTAGCTGCGCATTTCTCACCCTAGGCTTATACTCGAGTCAATAAGTCTTCCCATTTTTTTGTGGTAAAATGAGGTGCCTGGACTTATATTCGGGTTGGTTTTTTACTCAAGTATATACGGTAATACACCATTTATTGATAGTTTTTCGTGATATGCTTTTAGTGACACTCTAACTAGCATTTAACCTTTGCAATGTGGTGGTGCTCAGCTGCAAGGGTCATTTTTTTTTTTTTTAATTCTTACGATCTGACTTTCCGACAACAAAACCTTGGAATTTTGTTCGAAGGTTGCTGGCTCCAACTTGCATACACATGGTCACACAAATGTTGGCCAACAATTACAAACGTGGGAACGTGGTAAACAAGACGTACGACGAGCCGAGAAAAAGGAAGTTCAATAATCAGTGCGGCTCCTTCTGCTTGATTCCGAGCATGCGTGAACTTTTGTGCGTTCGGAAATTCCGACAACAAAGTTTTGTTGGTGGAAAATTTGAGAACCTGCTAGCCAACATTTGTTTGTGGAAAGTCCAACAACAATTGTCCGATGGAGCGTACACACGGTCGGACTTTCAGCCAACAAGCTCACATCCAACATTTGTTGTCGGAAAACCGGATCGTGTGTACGGGGCATTAGAGTTCAGCTTTGACCATTCCATTATTTTATCAGAAAAAAATACAAAAAAAAAACCAAATACATTTAAAAAACAAATAACTAAATAAAGTGTTGGCTTTACACACTTTCCCGCCGAGCGTACGCACATCTGCGTACTCGGCTTTCAGGGGCTATACAGAGCCTTTCTGAGGATAACTACCGATGCGGCTAAAAGCCGCTCGGTTGTTATCCAGGAGGAGCGGGAGGGGACGTCCCCCCTCCCGCCGCCTCCCGCCGCTCTTTTCGGGCCTCCCGTTCAATCAGGAGGTCCGATCCAACATCCGCAGATTCCGGCGGCTAGTGACAGACTGGAATGCAGCCGGAAACGGCTTCATTCCAGTCTCCTAGATGTAAACACGGAAGCGACGTCACAACTTCACTTCCTGTTTACTCGGCTGCCAATGGCGCCGTTTTAAAAAAAATATATGGTATTCAGATACACCGTTTTCGGTGATCTGAATACTTTGAAGTGCAAAGGAGGGATTTGGGGTCTTTTAGACCCCCGATCCCTCCATAAAGAGTACCTGTCACCACCTATTACTGTCACAAGGGATGTTTACATTCCTTGTGACAGCAATTAAAGTGATCAAATTTTTTTTTTTTTTTTTAAAAACACAATTTCATAAAATAAAAATAAATGAAATAAATAAGAAAAAAAAAATGTCAAACCGCCCCCTCACCGTGAGCTCGCGCAGCAAAGAAAACGCATACGAAAGTCATGCCCGCATAACATGGTAACCGTAAAAAAAAAGTGTAAGCGTCGCCTATGGAAATTTTTAGGTACCAAAGTTTGTCGCCATTCCACGAGTGCGTGCAATTATAAAGCATGACATGTTTGGTATCTATTTACTCAGCGTAACATCATCTTTCACATTATAGAAAAAAATTGGGATAACTATACTGTTGTAATTCTGTAAATAATGTAAAATTCATGAAAATGTCCCTTTTCCCAAAATATTGTGTTTAAAACACCGCTGCACAAATACCGTGTGACATAAAATATTGCAACCACCGCCATTTTGTTCTCTAGATTCTCTGCTAAATATATATATATATATATATATATATATATATATATATATATATATATATATACCGTATTTATCGGCGTATAACACACACTTTTTCCCCCTTAAAATTGGGGGAAAGTCGTGGGTGCGTGTTATACACCGATCCCCCCCAAAAAAGTGACAAAAAAAATCAAACGGCGCCGAAAAATAGCGACCGCCGAAAAAGACCGATCTGACTGTTCGGCTCCGCTTTTGCAGTCCCGCCTCCCTGCTCTCGCTTCCGAAACAGCAGGGAGGCGGGACTGCGAGTGGAGCCGAACAGACGGCTCAGGCTTTTCCGGCGGCGCTCGGTCTTTAATGGCGGCGCCCGCTCGTTCTTCTTCGGCGGGAAATTTAAACACGCCAAGCTGAAAAAGACGCTGACAAGCTTCAAAAGACACTGACAAGCTGCAAATCACACTGGGCAAGGCTGCAAGACATACTGGGCAAGGCTGCAAATCCCACTGGGCAAGGCTGCAAATCACACTGGGCAAGGCTGCAAATCACGCTGGGCAAGGCTGCAAATGACACTGGGCAAGGCTGCAAATGACGCTGGGCAAGCTGCAAATCACGCTGGGCAAGCTGCAAATGACGCTTAAATGTAAGTTTTTTTTTTCCCTAAACTTCCCTCCTAAAACTTTTTTTCCTTAAAATGCCCTCCTAAACTTGGGGTGCGTGTTATACGCCGATAAATACGGTATATATAATGTTTTGGGGTTCTAAGTAATTTTCTAGCAAAAAAATTGGGATTTTAACTTGTAAACACCAAATGTCAGAAATAGGCGTAGTCATGAAAGGGTTAAGCAAACAAGGATCTCTTTGCACAAAAAATGTGCTGTTCCCATGCGTCCTCACTTGATCTTGTGCATACAAATGCAATGTAAGTATTTCATATTAATGAAAATTGAGTAGTTCATTCTAGCATTTGTTTTTACCAAAATGATCGTATGGTACAAGGGTAAGTTGTATGATGGGTTTTGTCATTCAGATGTGCCTGGGCCATCACAATTTCTAAATACAGTCCTGATGCTCTAGGGTAGTAAATCCAATTCTGGATGTTACTAAGCAGAAAAAAAAGCAGCTGCATTAAGAAACTTGGCTTAAATCCTGACACTTGAAGCTATATGACTGAATTTTCTGCACGGCTTAATAAATTACATTAAAGGAGCTTTACAACACTGCCATATGCTCTATCCTGTCTTTCTCATTTACGTCTTTAAATAGCAAAACAAGCAAATGCAATAAAGGATCATTTGGCAAGTCACAACTTGAAGTGTGCATGATGGCATATGCTAGCTTCAAAACTGGAAGCCAGGCTCAAGTCAACAACTCGCAGCCTAAATTTCAACATGAAATACAGAGCAACAGTTAACAGGCTAAAATCTCGGTGGTTTTCAGCAGCATACAGGCAAAGGAGCCAAGACCAGCTACGGGTTAGTTGGTAATGGAGGGCTTTTTTTTTTTTTTTTTTTTTGACACACCGTCTTAAAGTGGCGTTTCCACCAAAAAAATACAAAATAGCTTAAAATTCTAAAAAAATAATAATTGGAAAAAAAAAATTTTTTTACTCACCTCTAAACGCCTGTTGCTAGGGGGTCCCTCGTAGTCTGCATTCTTCAGTGCCCGGGCACTGACGTCACTTCCCCTCGCCGCAGTCAGTCATCTGGGACACGTGACAGGTCCCAGATGACTGCGCGGCGTATCACGGCACGTGGCGCGGCTTGCACATGCGCAGTGGGTACGCACACCCACAGTACCCACAGTAAGAATGCCAGCGCCGCGAGCGGAGCGGGGAACGAGGGGGGGCATCGCTGGACCCTGGGACAGGTAAGTGTCCGATTATTAAAAGTCAGCAGCTGCAGTATTTGTAGCTGTTGACTATTAAAAAAACATTTTTTAAGGGGCACCCCACTTTAAAGGGGTGTTTCACCTGAAAAATTTTTTTTTTTAAAGTCAGCAGCTAAAAAAAAAGTCGCTGCTGACTTTTAATAAGTACACTTACCCTCCCAGGGTGCCCGCGATGTCGTTTGTGGAGGACGAGCTGTCCCTCGGCGATCCGGATCCAGCGCCGCCATCCTCAGTAAGGGAAATGGCTTCACGTTTCCTACTGCGCATGCGCGAGTCGGCGCGCGGACTACTGCGCATGCGCGAGTCGGCGCGCGGACTACTGCGCATGCGCGAGTCGGCGCGCGGACTACTGCGCATGCGCGAGTCGGCGCACGGCCTACTGTGCATGCGCGAGTCTTATTTGTGAATGGGGAACGCGGTGTGTTGTGGGACACAGTTCCCACAACACACCGCGCCCAATTCACTAGAAGACGGAAGGAGAGAAGATCACCGCGGCGCTGGAGGAGGCAGATTAGGACGATCTGCCTAGCAACAGCCATTTCTGGTAAGTAAAAAAATAATATTTTTTTTTTTTTCATTTTAAATTGTTACTAACATTTTTTCAAGTTTTTGTTTTCAGAGTATCCCACCACTTTAAGATAACAACAATTCCATTGAAGCTTCATAACTGTTGAGGCTTGCTGAAAATAATAGTTCCTGAGAAGAATACCTTCAGCAATTTATTTCTACATTTGTGGAAATAACATAGAGAAGATCTACAGGAACTGAACATTATCTCCAGTCTGACTTTGGATGCCATCCTAATTGTCGTATCCCTAAATTCGCATTCTCGTCCACCTCCACCTGTTTCATAGCATGGCCTCCTGGTGAAATTAAAATACATCTTTATTTTTATAGGATAAATGCAGATTTGGCTTCTGTTCCTTTTAAAGGCATAGCTAAGACACAATGGTACATCATTTTACTATTGTGTCCTAGATAGCTATTTAGCCAACTAAATACAGTAATTTCCTTTCTCCGAAACCCGAATTCTCTTCTTTATTTTTATACAAAAGAAAACAGCAGGACAACGGAGAGAATGATTTGGTTGCATTTTAGTTTTTTATCACGTGGCAAACGTTTTATTTGACTTAAATGATTGCATCTTATTTTTGAGAAAAATGCATGTTCATTGGGGCAGAGCAATCAGCAAGATTGCGAGATGAATTCTGGTTTTGATAAGGTAGGTGAGCTTGTGGAAAATCAAGAAATAAAATCAAGAATAAAAGTCTGACTCCAGCCCAAATTTAGCTTACAGTATTGAGCAGATTGGGGAATGGTTAAAATCTTGTCTACATCCCCTTCGAGGAGATTGACCCTCATTTGCTGTCTGGGTCACAGAGTGATAAGGGAACTGCAAGCAACAATATTCTTTCAAGCTGGGACAGAAATATTGTATATATCCGAGTATAAGCCGACCTGAATATAAGCCGAGGCACCTAATTTTACCACAAAAAACTGGGAAAACTTATTGACCCGAGTATAAGCCTAGGGTGAGAAATGCGCAGCTACTGTAAGTGGAAAAGAGGGTCAACAATGCCCATTTGCAGCCTCACTGTGCCCATTTGCAGCCATAGGTCCCCCAAACTCCAAACTTGGTAGTTGCCCCCTAGCTGCAGCCAAAATTGGGGTCTTTGGACCCAAAGGGTCCTGAAATGACATTGCTGCAGATGTACACAGTTGACGGACTTTGGGGCCACTTAGTGCTAGGAACCCCAAATTTGGTGTGCACACCAAGTGGAACTACAACTACAACATATCCATGGGGTTCCTAGCACCAAGTGGCCCTGAGAAATGTAGGAGTAATGTCAAGCACTTTTCTGCAGCAGAGAGGACTTTGGGCCCCCCCCCCCGTATCTCAGGGTTTGGAATACCATTGGATATGTTGTAGTGCTAGGTCCACTGGGTTTGCACACCCAATTTGGGGTTCCTAGCACTAAGTGGCCCCGATATGCGGGCCCCAAAGTCGGGTCGGAAAATGTCATTCTCTGCTGCAGAAAAGTGATTGACTCGAGTATAAGCCGAGGGGGGCATTTTCAGCACAAAAAAATGTGCTGAAAAACTCGACTTATACTCGAGTATATACAATAAGCCTTTCTAGGTGAGAACCCAATTTTGGAAACAGTGAAGAGTGAGGTTCTCTTTCAGGTTTTATTGCTATCTGAGTCTTCCTGTTCCGGTGACACCCACACCCTCATTTCAGAAGGACCTCAAGTGACAGAAAAATTCCAAGTGAGATACACTATACAGTGGAACCTCGGATTACGAGCATAATCCGTTCCAGGAGTATATTCGTAATCCAAAGTACTCGCATATCAAAGCGAGTTTTCCCATTGAAGTCAATGGAAACGAAAATAATTTGTTCCGCATTGACTTCAATGGGATGCAATACCGCATGCGGCCAGAGGCGGAGAGCCTCAGAAACGGCCAAAAAGGCCCGAACACACTTCGGCTGACCTCGGCAAACCTCAGAAAGACTCTGTTCATGGACCTTTCTGAGGTTTGCCGAGGTCAGACGAACTGTCCTCAGGCCTTTCCGTGCATTTCCGAACGCGGACGAGCAGTGCTGTTTGGCTCTGACACCCCCACCTCAGGCCGGTACTGCACACCACTTTTGGCCTGAATCCTGCTCGTTTTGCCAGACAACACTCGCAAACCGAGTTAGGATTTTTAGAAATACAGTGCTCGTATTGTGAAACGCTCGTTAACCGCGTTACTCGCAAGCCGAGGTTCCACTGTATTGTCATAACTATTGGGACATCTGCCTTTACACGAACATGAACTTTAATGGCATCCCAGTCTCAGTCAGTAGGGTTTAATATCGAGTTGGCCCACCCTTTGCAGCTATAACAGCTTTATCTCTTCTGGGAAGGCTGTCCACAAGGTTTAGGAGTGTGTCTATGGGAATGTTTGACCATTCTTCCAGAAGCGCATTTGTGAGGTCAGGCACTCATGTTGGACGAGAATGCCTGGCTCACAGTCTCCGCTCTAATTCATCCCAAAGGTGTTCTATCAGGTTGAGGTCAGTCAAGGTTCTCCACCCCAAACTCAGTCATCCTAGACTGTAAGCTCTAACAAGCAGGGCCCTCTGATCCCTCCTGTATTGAATTGTATTGTAACTGTACTGTTTCCCCCATGTTGTAAAGCGCTGCGCAAACTGTTGGCGCTTTGTAAATCTTGTATAATAATAATCCATGTCTTTATGGACCTTGCTCTAACAAAGAGCTTGTTGATGCTCCGTGTAGTACACGCCACAAACAAAGCAAGGGGCCAGATTCCAAAGATGTCACAAAAATTCAACAAATTTATTGATGGACAGTACAATCTAATCTCTATGATTAAGCTTGGATGGGTGAAATGCCTTAGTGGGTGGAAGGATGCAGGGTGTGCTGTCCATCAATAAAACTGTTGAACTTATGTGACATCATTGAAGTGTGGCCCCATTCTTTGTTTGTGAAAAAAAATAGATTTGGGCTAAGTTTCGGCCTTTCAGCTAGAAAAAAAATAATCTCATACAAACAATATAATCATCTGGTAATGTAATGATATTTAGAAGGATTGTTTTACTGCAGCGCTACACCTACATGTAGGAAAGGATCAGGTTAGCCCCCTTATTGTTGCTCTCTCTTGCATTGTTTTTGGGGGGGGGGGTAAGTATAAGGTATAAGCCTGCCATATATTTGTCCCATTCTGTTTGGGAATGTCAATAAAGCTTTCCAATGACCGTTGCAAGGGAAAATCTGGAATAGATGTAGGTTGTCTTCAGCTGAGGATGCTCAGGGCCATCTTGGGGAAGCCTGAATCTTGACTGAACCCAAAGTTACAAAGAGATTTAGAATTGAGAGATTCCCTATCATCTTGGACACATGATATATAAAGCATGATCTGTATGGGGGCTCTCTGGTGAGGAGTATAGTTAGGGAGAGGACCTCATCTGATCAGGGAGGCTCTGAAAAGATCCTGGCCCATATGATAGGAAGTCTGGGGTCCTAGAAGAGAGTGAACCCTTCGGGAGCTCTGTTTGGTAGAGAAAATTGTTTTTTGGAAGTTCAGAAAATAGCAATTTGGGGTTCAAGGGGAACTCCTCTTCAATCTTTAGTTTGTAAGAGAACCAAATTTGTCCCTGAACCTTGTAATTACTTGGAAATTGTTTTTCTTGTTAAATAACCTGTTAGAACGTTACTTTTTCCAGGTCCCCAAAAAATGGACTAAGCTACTAATAATTGAAAATGAGGCAAAGGAAACCTTTAGTCCAACCATTCTGACAGTTCCAATCTTGGTGTCCAACTTAATAACATCCTATCTCAAAGATCTTCTTGCCCAAAGCACTTTGCAGCTTTCATCTGTCAATACAAGGGATAGACACAGCTTAAAACGGAAAAAAGAAAGGGAAGAGTATTTCCCTGGTGCAATAAAACCACACTGATATCTGTTCTGTCTCAAGGACATTCAGCTAAACCATTCTTATCCCATAAACATGATACCATATTTCTTCGATCGCAGTTTATTGGAACAAGCTAGGTGAAACTACAAATAACAAGAATAAACCTTGATAAGTACAATATCCCATAAATTTAGCATACATTTCAAAGACAAATATACACAGTACAATATGAGACAGTAAAACTTACTTTTTTAAGTTCAATAAGGGATTGATGGTAAGAGATTGAAACAAGACCTCTTGCAGTCTGAAAAGCATGATGAATGTGTCTCTTCCTGTGAGACTTTACCCAGAATACTTTGATTTCCAAGTACTTCCTAGGTTATAAACTTTATTAATAAAATATACACACAGAAGCAATACCAAAAAAGGACGCTAGATGGCGCCTAAGCTCTGCAAATGATTCCTATAAAAGGTAACAACATTAAATGTCATTTACAACAACACAAATGCAGATAATCAGAATATATCCATCTGATGGACAGAACACTCCCCGCCTGACGTCAAGTGACGTCACTAACAGAGTCCTCCGTAGAAAGTAACAGAACAAGCTCAGTCACTGGTCTCAAGAACACTTTGGCCTCATTCTGTTGAAAGGTCTTGACCTCGACCTTACGGACAAGATTATCTTTGCTTGGCAGTACTTTGGTGACTAGACCTAAAGGCCACATGTTCCTTAGTGTCTGGCAATCTCTCATGAGCACAACATCACCAAGTTTAAGGTTAGGTTTTTCTGAGTGCCACTTCCTCCTTAGTTGAAGAGTAGATGTGTATTGCTCCCTCCACCGACTCCAGAAGGTATTGGCAAGAGTTTGAACTTGTCTCCATTGACGTTTATAAAGGTCCTTCTCACAAAACTCTCCAGCTGGAGTACCTACAGGACCAGTCTTTTGCGTGAGCAACATGGTAGGTGTGAGAACCATTGGATCTTCAGAGTCACTTGAAATTGAAGTTAAGGGTCTGGCGTTAATGATGGCTGTAACCTCTGCCATAAATGTCACTAAACACTCGTGAGTAAGCCTTGCAGTTCCTACTTGTAGGAAGATAGAGTCAAGAATTCTGCGGGCTATACCTATCATCCTCTCCCACACACCTCCCATGTGAGAAGAGTGAGGTGGATTGAAGATCCACATGCAGTCTTGCTTACTCAAATACCTTTTTACACTGGGGATGTCCAAGTTGGAAGGAATTTGCAGTTCTTTCACTGCTTCTACAAAGTTAGATCCTCTGTCAGAGCGAATGAGTTTCACTGGGCCTCGGATTGCAATGAAACATCTAAGAGCATTAATGAAACTTGAAGTGTCCAGCTTGGGTATGGTGTGTTCAGGCAGTGGTGCAAGTTTTGCTTTTCCCATTACAAATCCTATGTGGCTTTGTCCTTTAGTGTCTATGGTTTTCAGGTAAGCTACAGCAGCAATTGCTTTAACAGAAGCATCCGCAAACACACAAAGTCTTTGCATCTGAACATCTGCAGATGACAGAGGAGCATATGGGCGTGGAATTTTAAGATTAGATAGCGCTGTTAGTGAGTCCTTCCACTCTAGCCATAGGTTCTTCCTGTCAGTGGGGAGAGGGTGGTCCCAATCTAGCGACTCACAGGTTAAGTCTCTGAGTAGTGCCTTACCCTGGATGGTGACAGGTGCTGCAAAGCCTAAAGGATCGTATAGGCTGTTTATGGTAGACAGGACACCTCTACGGGTAAAGGGTTTTTCCTCTGTGTTTACTTGGAAAGTGAAGGTGTCAGATCTTAAGTCCCAAAGCAAACCAAGGCTGCGTTGCATGGGGAGTGAGTCTGTGCCTAGATCTGAGTCCTTTAACTCGTTGGAATGGTCTTGGACAGGAAAGGCTTCTAAAACTTCTCTACTGTTGGAAGCAATCTTGTGGAGCCTTAAGTTGGAACACGCAAGCATTGCCTGAGTTCTTTTGAGGAGACTGATTGCGGCTTCATTTGTGGGTAGTGATTTCAAGCAATCGTCTACATAGAAATCCTTGTCCACAAATTGTCTGACGTCTGACCCATACTCTGACTCTCCCACTCTAGCAGAGTGTCTGAGGCCATATATAGCAACTGCAGGGGAAGGGCTGTTGCCAAATATGTGCACCTTCATGCGATATTCTGTGATGTCTCCAGAGGGGTTGTTGTCCCTGAACCAGAGAAACCTCAGAAAGTTTCGGTGTTCTTCCTTAACAAGAAAGCAATAGAACATTTGTTGTATGTCTGCCATGAATGCGACTGAATCCTTGCGGAAGCGGAGAAGTACTCCCAATAGTCTGTTGTTGAGGTCAGGGCCAGAAAGAAGGACATCATTTAGAGAGACACCTTCATGCTTGGCGCTGGAATCAAACACCACTCTAATCTGCCCTGGCTTCTTAGGGTGATAGACCCCAAATATGGGTAAGTACCAACATTCTTCTGAGTCTTTGAGGTCTGGAGCTACCTCAGCATGGCCATTTTGGAATATTTTGCCCATGAAGGAAAAGAAATGTTCTCTCATCTCTGGTTTCCTTTGCAGATTGTGTCTTAAGGAAGTGAGGCGTTTATATGCTAGTTCCCTGTTGTTAGGCAAATGTTGTCTCTGTGGCCTAAAGGGAAGAGGTGCTACCCAGTTATTACTCACGTCTTTCTCCATACTGCTTTCCATAACCTCTAGGAAGATCCTATCCTCAATGGACATTGCTACCTGGTTGTCTTCCTTTGTTCTCCTGAACACTGAGTGTCCTAAGTCGCTTTGGTCATCATCATAGGCATTGCTGTCACAGAGGGAACTTAGGAAAGGAAGAGGTACAGGGTTGTTGTGCGGTAGCTCCTTTATGAGGATGCGATTTTGACAGGGTTGGAACAGAGAAGGACGACCATTCTCGAGGGTACTAGTGAGCAGATTATTAACAGATGCCGGTTTGTGTGCACCTCCCAGGCAAACATCACCTATAATGACCCACCCAAGATCCAGCTTTTGGGCATATGGCGCACTTTTAGGACCGTTGATCAGTTTCCTTACTTTGTGGACTTGCAAGATATCCCTCCCTAGGAGTAAGATTATCTGAGCCTGATCATCAAGTTCTGGTATGAGATGTGCTATGTGCTTCAAGTGAGTCTGGTGAGCTGCTGCGCCTGGTGTGGGAATCTCCGTTCTGTTGTCTGGCATCTGGTTGCACTCTATTATGGTCGGCAAGGGTAGGCATGTCTTACCATCCATAGATTCAATTTGTAGGCCGTCAGCTCTTCTCCCCGCCGTTTCCACTGTACCTGCACAAGTCCTAAGGGAGTAGGGGCTGCTGGGGCCTTTAAGGTTTAGAATGTCAAAAAACACAGGTCTGGCTAGTGACTTATTACTCTGATCATCCAAAATGACGTAGAGCTTGACTGCTTTGTCTCTGCGTCCCTTTGGGTAAACTTTCACTAGACAGATTTTAGAGCAAGATCTGCCACCTGTACTTCCTTTGCAGACTTCAGTGCACTGTGAAGTGATTGCTGTGGTATCTGTACTAGAGTCTTTGGTCTCCCTGCCTTGCTCCTTGTCACCATGGACAGGTGGGAAGGTTCTTGGAGTAGGCTTTGGGTGTAAAGCTGTGTGGTGCTCTGTGCTGTCACACTCTGTGCATTTGACACTGACCTTACAGTCCTTGGCGAAGTGTGTAGACGAAGAGCAGCACTTGTAACAGATGTTGTTATCTTTGAGGAAAGCTTTGCGTTCCTGGATGGTCTTTGTCCTGAAGGCTCTGCATTTCAGAAGAGGATGTGGCATCTTATGTAGAGGGCAGAACTTCGTTGGGTCATTGACTTGATCCTCTGGCTGAAACTCTGCAAATCTGTGAGAAGAAATGTTAGTTTTGTGCACTGCTACTGGAGCCCTGAGTTGCTTAGGGCCAGCAGAAGTGATGTAAGACACTGGAAAAATGAAGCTGGGGTCATCTTTCGTCCCTGCTTGTCTGTCTACAAAGTCCACAAACTCACTAAATGGTGGAAAGGGCACATTGTGTTTCCGTTTGTAATTACAGCCATGAGCAATCCATCTTTCGTGTAACTCATAAGGAAGTTTTTGAGCTAAGGAGTTAATACCTCTAGCAGAGTCAAGATAAGAAAGGCCAGGTAAGTCACCTTCCGCTTTGGCAACTTGTAACTCCATACATAGGTCACTGAATTCTCTGAGTCTTTGATAACCTCTGCTAGGTATTTTTGGAAAGTCTTCTATCCTTTTAAACAGTGTACTCTCTATAGCCTCTGGTGAGCCATAACATCTATCCAGTCTGTTCCAGATGTTTGTAAGGCCTATCTCAGGGTGGTTTATATTAATGTCTCTGATCCTTTTGGCGTGTTCAGCAGAATCATTGCCAAGCCACTTTACAAGGAGTTCTATTTGTTGTCTGCAAGATAGATCTAGACCTTGGATAACACTCTGGAAAGAGGATCGCCACGCCCTGTAGTGTTGAGGGCGATCACTAAATTTGGCAAGTCCTTGGGTAACTAACTCGCGTTTGGCCAGGAACTTGGCAAAGTCTACAGTAGCCTGATTGGCATTGGGGTAGGCTGCTGGTGTATTGTGGTGCGGTGTAAAGGCATACCTGATAGAAGTCTCTTCTTTAGGCTCTCTGGGCTCAAACTTGCATGCGGTTGGCAGTTCGTACCGGCTCGTTGCATACACCTTTGGAGTGAAGACAGGTGTTTGATGTTTGTATGAAGGTTGAGTACCTTGTGGAGTAGAAGGTTTGGTTGGGACTGGAACGTCTGGAACACTGTCAGATTTTTCTTGCCTGTGGTACTGGGGTCCAAGGTCGTCTTGTTGCTGCTTGATTTGGTGTGACTCCCTGACATCATGTTTAATTTCTTGTTGTGGGATGCTGCTTGGGTCACAGTGCTGGTAGACATAATCCGACGTGCGTTGCGAAGAATCTTGGTGTTCTTCTTCTAGGCCTGGTATGCTGCTACCTGCTCTTGGCTCATCGTAGATGGCTGCTTCTAGAGCTTCTGCTTCTGCAATGGCGGCGGCAGCATCTCGTTCCACTGCCAGCTTCTCCATGTTAGCTTCCAAGATAGCTTGCTGCAGTTTCAGAGATGCCTCCTGCTGAGCTCTTTCTTTCTCTCTCTCTTGTTCCTGTCTCACCCTTTCTGCTTCAAGGTGGGCCTTTTCTTTTTTCATCTGCAGCTCTTGGTCTGCGAATGCGGCCCTGGCTCTTGCTGCTTCCGCTTTCGAACGGGCGATAGCTGCTGCATTTGCGACAGATGACCTAGATGAGCTTGCTTGTGATCGTGTTTTGTAAGAAGATGTTCTACTGTGAGACATGGCTGCGGGGAAGAAGCTGTCTTGCTGTATAGAGACCGTTCTAGTGTCGGTACTGCTTGACAGAACGCGTCTCTGTGTAGCGTGGCTGCTTGCTTTGCCTCCCACAGGCCTGCTTCTTTAAGGCTTCTGACTGTATGGTACTGTGTAGCCCCAGGCTGTACAGACTTCCGAAGTCAGCTTATCTTCCCTTCAGAGGTCAGCTTAAAAATTTCACTGTTCTGTCTCAAGGACATTCAGCTAAACCATTCTTATCCCATAAACATGATACCATATTTCTTCGATCGCAGTTTATTGGAACAAGCTAGGTGAAACTACAAATAACAAGAATAAACCTTGATAAGTACAATATCCCATAAATTTAGCATACATTTCAAAGACAAATATACACAGTACAATATGAGACAGTAAAACTTACTTTTTTAAGTTCAATAAGGGATTGATGGTAAGAGATTGAAACAAGACCTCTTGCAGTCTGAAAAGCATGATGAATGTGTCTCTTCCTGTGAGACTTTACCCAGAATACTTTGCTTTCCAAGTACTTCCTAGGTTATAAACTTTATTAATAAAATATACACACAGAAGCAATACCAAAAAAGGACGCTAGATGGCGCCTAAGCTCTGCAAATGATTCCTATAAAAGGTAACAACATTAAATGTCATTTACAACAACACAAATGCAGATAATCAGAATATATCCATCTGATGGACAGAACAATATCTGTTCCTTCTGAGAGGAAGTGGGGTCTAAAAGCTTGAGCTGGAGCCCTGGCTACTGTCACAGCAGGCTATGGTGTGGAGTTTTGACAGACGTGGGTGTGGGGGATCACTACCCAGCCCTTAAGCAACTTTGTTGCAAGGGGTAGGTCAATATCTACACTTTCATACACAACTAGCTCCAGTGGTAAGGACTTCCCCTCCCCCTGCAGTATGGCCATGTTTGAGGTGCTCACAACCGACAGATGAAAACAAGTTTTTTTTTGTAATGCTTGTTTTGACACTATGGGGTTGATTTACTAAAACTGGAGAGTTCAAAATCTGATGCAGCTGTGCATGGTAGCCATAGGCGTGCGTACAGGGTGTGCAGGAGGTGCCTGGGCACACCCTAATTACCCCATGCAGTGCTGATTCCCCCTGCAGTGCTGCTAGCTTCCCTCCTCTCTCGTCAGCTGCTGCGGGGGATATTTCAGAATGGAGAGCAAGGAAGGGACCAGTAAATATTTAATTTATAGACCCCTTTCTTTTATGAATGAACACAGTGAGTGATCTGTACAGATCGCTCCTGTGTTAATTATTAACTGAAGCATAGTACAGGTATACCCCACTTTTAAGTACACAATGGGGTTTATTTACTAAAGCTGGAAAGTGCAAAATCAGGCTCACTTCTGCATAGAAACCAATGAGCTTCCAGGTTTTATTACCAAAGCTTAAATGAACAAGCTGGGGTTAGAAGCTCATTGGTTTCTATGAAGAAGTGAGCCTGATTTTGCACTTTACAGCTTTAGTAAATAAACCCCATTGTGTACTTAAAAGTGGGGTATGCCTGTAAACTGTTTACGATGCTTCAGTTTGTGACTGAACAGGAAGCCGCTCAGCACACAGCACTTCCCATTCATTTACTATCCAGTGCAGCTGAGGCTGCAGAGAAAGGGACTGGGGAATCTTGGTCCTTTGTCCCCTTCTCTGTCTCAAAAGTGAGACATCAGGGGTCTGTTTAGACCCTAGATATTTCACCAAAGCCCCTCAATAGGGCTTCTAAAAAAATAATAAAAAAGTAATATTACAAAAAATATATATATTTTTTTAAAATAATCAAAAAATAATACAAATAAAAAAACTACTAACATGGTCCACTGACCTACCAACATCAATCTCTGCTCTACTGACAGCTTTCACTACTCTGCTGATATACACAAATGTGTATTTGTGCTCTAGGGTACACACCCTATTGAAAAAGGCTATGCACACCAATGATGGTAGCCAATCAGCTTCTAACTTCAGCTTGTTCAATTAAGCTTTGACAAAAGAAAACCTGGAAGCTGATTGGTTACTATGCAGAGCTGCAACAGATTTTGCACTCTCCAGTTTTAGTAAATCAACCCCACAGTGCTTTAGGGAACGAAATATCAATCAGTTAGAATTTAAATCTACTTTAAATAGACAATGTCATCAACTTAAAATATCACAGGTAAAAGTACAGAAAATCTATTTTTATAAATACTTACCTGCAGCATTTTTCCTTTTTATAAATGAGATTTTATTCACTTGCAACGTGTCTGTGAACTTGCCGGCAAATTGGACTACTTTAGAAAAGTCAGTTCCCTAGCCCTGCCCTGCCTCTCCTTGTATGTCTTAACCCTCTTCTCTTCTGGGAGGGCCTTATAACTGTCTGGGCTGACCCAGCTCCTCCGCTCCTCCTTCAGAACCCTATATAGACTTTTATGTAGCTCCCAAGGGAAAAGAGAAGGGAAATTCTATAAAGCGTCACTTGAATGACAGCTCCTAGTCTGCTGACGTCACATCCAAGATGGCGGCACCCAGCAGCAGTCTCATAGCTGTTGGAGGTCTACATAAGGGAGACTTTTACATACAAAGAAATATAAGAAAGGGAGTAGAGAAAATAGAAGACTAGTTTCTCAAGAACATGGCAGACTTTGTAGGCACAACATGAGGCAATCCATTAAAAATGTATAACAAACTTTATTCAAAAAATTCTAAAGCATCACTGTCCTCAGACCAACCGATGCGGATTACCGGATACACTGTTTGGAGGCCCGGCCCTCTTGTTGGGCGGTTACCTGGCTCCAACCTAGACTCCATGTGAAGGGTCTGCTTGCTTGACTAAGATCTCATCCCTATGTCCAGGGTAAACTGTGTATTTGGGATACCCATATGCCTGGATATATTTTCTGTTCTATGGAACTGGGGTTTTGTCTAAAACACTTTTGATACATCCCTTCAAGTGCTGTTTACCATACCTATTTTTGGCATCAACCATAGACCATATATACTTCACTTCAATCTCCATAGAGGCCTCCCCTCCATCACATTTTTGCTACCACTTTTTTCAAACTTTGTGGTTTAGTTACCCATCTTATACTCAA
This sequence comes from Lithobates sylvaticus, assembly GCA_028564925.1. Lineage (NCBI taxonomy): Eukaryota > Metazoa > Chordata > Amphibia > Anura > Ranidae > Lithobates > Lithobates sylvaticus. Next base: position 35,663,732 of record CM053031.1, read on the forward strand.
ACGTCATATTGGGGACATTTGGGTTGCTGACCCAATGTCATCCTGCCCTTTGTCTGAGATGGCCCCTGTGTCTGCCCCAATTATCTGGTATTGCCCATACTCCTACTTTCAAGGTCAATCAGCACCCACCCAATCAGTCCTGAGGAAGCAAATGAATATTGCAAAATGCGTTGACTATTCAAGCATGGAGGAATTGTGAATGTGATTCCCCATACCCACGTTGACACTACCTCCTATTGATGGACCTCTGTATATCCTACAAGTTTGTGTGACTGGATTTTTATCTTCATGCTTGGATTTGGGTATCGTTTTGATCTACTGAGTGTAGAGGATGCTACAATGATTTTATTTATGATGATGTTTTAGAATTTTTTGAATAGTTTGATAAACATTTTTAATTAATTGCCTTGTGTTGTACCTACAAAGTCCGCCATGTTCTTGAGAAACTAGTCTACTGTTTTCTGTTCTCCATGTCTTACACTGTTGGATGTTGGCAAGGTGAGGGTCCCCATTTTGATGCAAAAAAATATGTTAAATGCTCATATAATCTTATGGGAAGACCTTTATTAAAATAATTAGTCTGGCAAATTTATTGTAATAGTCTGGTAACCGTATATACTCGAGTATAAGCCGAGTTTTTCAGCACATTTTTTTTGTGCTGAAAGTGCCCCCCTCGGCTTATACTGGAGTCAAGCACTTTTCTGCAGCAGAGAATGACATTTTCCAACCCGACTTTGGGGCCCCGTATCTCTGGGCCACTTGGTGCTTAGAATGCCAACCCAGTGGATCTAGCACTACAACATATCCAAAGATGGAGTCCCTAGCTCTAAGTGGCCCCGAGATACGGGGCCCCAAAGTCTGTTGGAAAATGTCATTCTCTGCTGCAGAAAAGTGCTTGACATTTTCCGACCTGAATTTGGGGCCCAATATCTCGGGGACACTTGGTGCTAGGAACCCCAATCACAATTCAAACCCAGTGGAAGTAGCACTACAACATATCCAAAGATGGTGTTCCTAGCACCAAGTGACCCCGAGATACAGGGCCCCAAAGTCGGTCAACTGTGTCCACCTGCAGCAATGTTATTTCGGGACCCTTTGGGACCAGAGACCCCAAATTTTGGCTGCAACTAGGGGGCATTTAGGAACCCTTAACTACCAAGTTGGAAGTTTGGGGAACCTATGGCTGCAAATGGGCACAGTGAGGCTGTAAATGGGCATTGTTGACCCTCTTTTCCACTTACAGTAGCTGTGCATTTCTCACCCTAGGGTTATACTCGAGTCAATACGTTTTCCCAGTTGTTTGTGGTAAAATTACTGTATTTATCGGCATATAACACGCACCGGCGTATAACACGCACCCCAAGTTTAGGAGGGCATTTTAAGGAAAAAAAGTTTTAGGAGGGAAGTTTTAGGGAAAAGAAAAACTTACATTTAAGCGTCATTTGCAGCTTGCCCAGCGTCATTTGCAGCCTTGCCCAGTGTCATTTGCAGCCTTGCCCAGCGTCATTTGCAGCCTTGCCCAGTGTCATTGTAGCTTGCACAGCATCATTGCAGCCTTGCACAGCATCATTGCAGCCTTGCCCAGCGTCATTGCAGCCTTGCCCATCGTCATTTGCAGCCGTGCCAGTGTCATTGTAGCTTGCCAGCGTCATTTTCAGTCTTGTCCGGGTTTAAATTTCCCGCCGCCGAGACGCTCTGTCGCGTGCGCCGCCGAAAAAGACCGAAGCGCCCCCGAAAAAGACCGAAGCGCCCCCCGGAAAAAGCCGAGCCGACTGTTCGGCTCCGCTCGCTGTCCCGCCTCCCTGCTGTTTCCGGAGCGAGTGCAGGGAGGCGGGACTACGAGCAGAGCCGAACAGTCTGCTCGGTCTTTACCGGCCCCGCTTCGATTTTTTCCGGCTGCGATTCAGTCTTTTTCGGCAGCGCTCGCTATTTTTCGGCGGCGCTTGCCATTTTTGTCATTTTTTTGGGGGGTATCGGCGTATAACACGCACCCACGACTTTCCCCCGATTTTAAGGGGGAAAAAGTGCGTGTTATACGCCGATAAATACGGTAGGTGCCTCGGCTTATATTCGGGTCGGCTTATACTCGAGTATATACGGTACATGTTTTTTTAAGGGTTCAGAATCTGAACTGTGTATTATTTTTTGTTCCATAGTCCGAAAAAGGGAAGTAAAAGTGCTTACTACCCATATTTGTTGATTTCAGTAGTGTCACATTTTAAAAGATTATCCTGATTTTCCACAAGAGTACCTCCTTGACACTCATCTCAGCTTTTTCTATTACCCTTTTTTTGGAACACATACTGAAAATCTAAACTCTGATATACTTAAAGTATTAAATGCTTTTACCAGTAATGTGCTGAATTGAATTTTCCCCACAAAGCCACATTTTCAAGTCTCTTTTTTTTTTTTTTTGGATGGATGGATAGAAATATTGCATCACATAATATTAAGAACAATTCATATCACTAAAAAAGTAAAAATACCAAAGCAATATATAAACTGCTGAAAGCCTCTATTATTAATACTACACTATTCCCGGTTCATATGCAAGATTGCATTACTGAAATAATACCACATACAAGCGAAAGAATGCAATTTGAAAGAAAGATAGATCTCCCTGTTCCGTTTTGTGCGAGAATGGGTTTATTAGCATTTAAATTACAGGACAGGAGAAAGTCCAGAGTTGACTTTTTAGATTTTCATCACAAAATATGAGTTAAAGGCTTCAGAATTCGACAGGCTAAATATTAACTGTCGGCACAAATATCAAAATTTGCTTTTGTGGATGGATTAGAACTCAGACAGATCGCAGACAATAAAATGTTTAAGGGCCTATGTGCAACTTTCTAGTGCAGTGCATTGTGGTTACGTGCATGTTACTGCAATGCACATTAAGGCATTATGCGTCCCAGCTGATTGCATGTCATTCATTTTGAATGACATCCCAATATACTAGAGATGTGCGCAATAGAAAAATTTGTTTATTTTCGTTTCGTTTCTTTCGTTTCCGTTGATTCGTAACGATTCGTAAATTCGTAAGTCGTCGGTGTTCGTATTCGTAACGATTCGTATTTTCGTAAGAGTTATTTTTTCGTTGGTTCGTTTTTTCGTTATTGTAATTTTCGTTTATTCGAAATTCGGACGAATTCGTATTTTCGTAGATTTAGTTACATTCGTACTTTCGTTAGATTGATTTATTCGCACTTTCGTAACATTGTTTTCGTAGATTCGTAATCGGAGCATAATTCATAATTTTATGTAATGTGTATGCTTTTATTACATTTTAAGAGACACGGAAAATTACGAATCTAAAAAAAAAGTTACGAATGTACAAATTTTTTCGTTCAATCCATTCGAAGCACGTTAAGCAGCGCCATTGTAAGAGACACGGAAAATTACGAATCGGAAAAAAAAAAAGTTACGAATGTACGAATTTTTTTGATCAATCCATTCGAAGCACGTTAAGCAGCGCCATTGTAAGGGACACGGAAAATTACCAATTCAACAAAAAAAAAAAGTTACGAATGTACAAATTTTTTCGTTCATTTTGATTTTCGTTGTTCCCGTTTTCGTTTTTCGGATTTTCTTCTTTCGTAGTTTCGTTGTTTCTAATTTGGTTATTTCGGATTTTCGTTGTTTTTCGTATTCGTTCGATTCGAACATTCGTTATTCGTTAAATATTTTAGCGAATCGTTTGTTCATTCGTACGATAACGAATGAAAGAATATAACGAATTTTAACAAAAAACGAAATAAAACTAAACGAATTGCACATGTCTACAATATGCTAAGGCAATGCAGCTCCATTGCACTTGCATTGGAGCACACTGTATTGCACAGCCATGTGTTGTGAAGTGCTTGTAGACAGGTGAAGGCTGCAATATATCCTCCAACCTGAAGGTAGCACTGTGCCATTTCTTTAGGCTGGCAGGATCCCATTGAAGACTACTTGTCTCCTGCTATCGGCTCCAGGCAGCATCTTGGGGTTGATGTAAAAGAAAAAAAGGGGGGAGGGGAGGAAAGAATCACAAAAGAGATGTGGGAACAAACAGCAGAATAGGCCTTAAACAAACTTTATTCAAAATTATACAAATTACAAGATTGCTAAAAATGACAATGTTGTCAAATAACCCAGGATCACAGCCATGCTCATACATCCACAGTACAACATATATAAGCGTGGGAGAGACCTATCAAGTACAGAAAATGTAAACAAAGCTCAGTCTGGCTACAGCCTAGTTGCAAAAGTATAATACATTAAAGTGGTTGTATACCCTAAAAATTAACTTGCACCTACAGGTAAGCCTAGATTAAGGCTTACCTGTAGGTACAAGAAATATCTTCTAAACCTGCACGGTTTAGGAGATATTTGTAAAGAACGTTTTACAACGTTGTCTACGGCGCATGCGCGCCGTAGACAACGGTGCATTTACAGGGTTAATCCCCATCTTCAACTGCGGCTCACCGCAGTTGAAGTGTCCCGCGCGCATGCGCGGAGCGACGTCCTCGCCGCTCTGGCCAATCACAGCGCCGCAGCGGCGCTGTGATTGGCCGGAGCGGCGATACCCGGAAGGGTATCTGTTTCGAGATGGATGCGGCCGGAGGGGGAGAAGAACACGGCGTCGGGGGCCCCGATCTAAGGTAAGTGATGCATAATGAGCTAGTATGCTAGTCATACTAGCTCATTATGACTTTCTCTTGCAGGTAGTTACCAAAAAAAAAAATGTTTAAGAGGGTATACAACCACTTTAATCTAGGGATGCTCCAGCCTAAAAGAGAAGTATGGGTTTAAAAAAATGTAAAAATGATACATCTTCTATATGTCTGCTCTGCTCCTCAAGTGCTCACTGGAGCGTTGGGCTGTTGAGTGGGCAGGGGCCGCTGGCTCAGTCTCCTAGTGGCTCACTGAGAGGCTGAGCCAGCTGCTTGTGCAGGCATCTGGATGGATTCCGACTGTAAAGTGGAGATCCAGCCAGCACCTGGACCGGCAGAGTGATGTCACCTTTCCGCTGTTGGCTGAAGGTGGGTCACGGGAGTGCAGAATGAACCCCCATTACTTGAGAATCCAGGAAAGAAACATTTCAGCAGAGAAAACGCCCGCCACGCCTAAACGCATTTAGCGCATGAACGTTCATTCATTCAGTTACCAGAGTAAAATAATATTCTGGCCAATGGGATGAATGAATGTTTGTGGCTTTTGGTGCATTTTTTATGCTGCTTTTCTCCTGCCAGGGAAAAAAAGAGCTCAGAAGAGCCCATGAAACCTAAAGTTGGGTCCCTACATCGGTAGAAAGTGATTAACAATCAAAATTGTTTTACTGCACATACATTTGCACCCAATCTGAAATACTATATATGGTATGTGTTATTTTGAAAATAAGTATAAAAGAAAACTAGCAATGAAAAAAATGAGAATTTATGGTTTAACCCAAGGGTCTCCAAACCTTCTAAAGAAAGGACCAGTTTAATGTTCTTCATAGTTTAGGGGGGCTGGACTGTGCCCAGTGGGAGTAAACAATGCATAATCTTTGGTATTAGGGGAATAATTAGTTGGTGTCAGTGGGATGTATAGTGCCCCATCATTAGTGTTAGTGGAAGGAACAGTGTGCCCCATTGTTGGTGTCAGTGGCAGGAATCATGCCTCAAGAGCCAAATAATGGCAAGCAAAGGGTCGCATCTGGCCTCAGGGCCGCAGTTTGGAGACCGCTGGTTTAACCCCTCATTTTCTGAGTATTTATTCTTTATGGTATGTGAAAAAGGGGTGGTGGTGGGGGAGCGAAATAGCAAGGGTATGTCTTTTGCCTATATCCTTTGTGCTATAATATATTCCTCTTTCCCATCTCTGAAAGTTGGGAGATATTCCTCTCTTGTTGACTATGTGGGGGCTGCTTCAAGGACCATGCCTAGGCAATTTTTGTTTCCGCTTCTTGTCTGGTGGATTGTTGGTGGGTTGCCACAATAACAGGGATGCCAGTCAGATATTGTACCACATTTTAAATGCTTCTGATGATCCACCTGCATCATAACAGCCAATGAAGCTGACCAGTGTCCTAGCAACAAGCTTAGCAATGCTGCCCTATGTAAACTGGGCAAAGTTACTGAGCTGCAATGAGGATGGTGCGTCCAATATCTGGCCTCAGTGCCACCCTCCCTGAGTGCCACCTGTGACAATCACCTAACGTTGCCTCATTGGCCACAAAGTTCTGGTTGCTTACTCCCATGTTTCTTCCTCCCAACCTCACCAAGTGAATGCTGAAGTCAGTCAGGGGTTCTTGGTGAACATTGACCAGCAGGGCAGTTTTGTAGACAATGTTGCTCTCTGATTTACCTTCCTTTATGGTTATTCTAACCCCTGCCTGTGCAAATACACCTCCATTTAACCTGTGTTGGCTTTTAATATTAAGCCATTAAGCTGCTTTCCTGCAGCTGTGGGAATTCCTATATTTCTTAATAGGGTTAGCATTTCCCCCTAGCAGTACTAGGGTCATCGGTTCAAATCCTAACCATGGCAGTTTGCAGGTTCTCCATGCGCCTGCATGGGTTTCCTCCAGGTATCCCGGTTTCCTCCCATACTCCGAAGACATGGCCCCTGTCCAAAATGGCCCTAGTATGAGTATGTATCAATGTGAGTTAGGGACCTTAGATTGTAATCTCCTTGAGAGCGGGGATTGATCTGAATGTACAGTGTAACCTTGAATTACAAGCATAATGTGTGCCAGGAGAATGCTTGTAATCCAAAGCACTCGCATATCAAAGCGTGTTTCCCCATAGAAGTCAATGGAAACAAAGATAATTCGTTCTGCATTGACTTCTTTTACATGCAATATCGCATGTGGCCAGAGGAGGGGGGGCGCCGAAGAGCCTCGGAAATACTCGGGGACAGCTCAGCTGAACTCGGAAAGCCTCGGAAACACTTGGGAACGGAGTATTTCCGAGTGTTTCTGAATCATTCCCAGTATTTCCCAATGGTTCCAAACCATTCTGAGTGTCTCCGGCGCCCCCGCACCTCTTGCCAAATGCAGTAAGGCACCGCCCATTAGCTTAAATTCTGCTCGTTTTGCAAGACAACACTTGCAAACCGAGTCAGAATTAAAAAAAAAAGTTGCTTGTCTTTCAAAACGCTTGTTAACCGCGTTACTCATAAAACCAAGGTTCCACTGTATAATCAATATGTAAAGCTCTGCATAAATTGATTGCGCTATATAAGTACCTGTAATAATAATATACAGTAGTTCTACTATATTTCAGAAAAATGGGTGACAATATTTTTTTGCAATTGACACAAGTTTTTGGAATAAAAAAAAAAAGTAGTGAAAGACCAGCAAAAGTATCATGTACCGCCACATTGAAACTTTTAAATAAACCAATCTATACTACCATTTGTAATAATACTTTGTGATCCTTCTACAGTTTTCACAGCTGAGTGATCATTCTAATGGATGTCTTCACCTCGGTTTTTAGCACACCCATATTGTTTTCTTTTACAATTGTCACATCAGTTTGACAGTTCTTTTACTACACTGTTTGAAGTATAAATGAAACCAACATTTCTCGGTAAGCCTCAAAACTCACTCATTTTGAACAAGAAACTGCGTCTGTCATGTAGGAATGAAACATTTCGTACTTTATAGGGATAAGTTAAAAGCACAACCTGTGAGATATAGGGGGCCCCAACTGTATCCCCTGGAATCCCTGTAAATGTAATGCTAGAAAGGAATGTCAGGGGCTTGGCATGAGCTTGGGTTTGGTCCAAACCCATAATCATCTAAACCTGGAAGGAAGCTGTCAGTGCTGGGCCAATCAGCTGTGGCCGAGGCGATCCCCATCCTGCTGCTGTCAAAGGGAGAAGCATGCTTGGGACACTGTTGACGTAATATGGCCACAGTCCAGTAAAGTCCAATCCAGTAATGCCGCGTACACACGATCGGAATTCTCGTCGGAAAAAACTCTGACGGTTTTTCCGACGGAATTCCGCTCAAGCTGTGTTGCCTACACACGATCACACCAATTTCCGACGGTCAATAACACAGCGGCATAAAACACGTTCGACAGCACTATAAAAGGGAAGTTTAATGCTTCCGAGCATGCGTCGAATTGTTTCCGAGCATGCGTCGGAATTTTGCGTGTCGGAATTGCATACACACGATCGGAAAATCCGATAGAAAGGTTTTCCGTCGGAAAAATTGAGAACAGGTTCTCAATTCAAAGTCTGTCGGAAATTCCGACAGAAAAAGACCGTTGGGCATACACACGGTCGGAAAATCCGATGAAAAGCTCCCATCGGACTGTTTCCATCGGAAATTCCGACCGTGTGTACGCCGCATTAGAGTATATGTCCAGATCGAGATGTAGAGGGTTTCATGGAGAAAATGATACTTATTCTTCCAGAAACGCATTTGTCAGTAGGGTTCAATATGGAGTTGGCCCACCCTTTGCAGCTATAACATCTTCAACTCTTCTGGGAAGGCTGTCCACAAGGTTTAGGAGAGTGTCTATGGGAATGTTTGACCATTCTTCCAGAAGCGCATTTGTGAGGTCAGGCACTGATGTTGGCCAAGCAGGCCTGGCTCGCAGTCTCCGCTCGAATTCATCCCAAAGATGTTCTATCGGGTTGAGGTCAGGAACCTGTGCAGGCCAGTCATGTTCCTCCACCCCAAACTCGCTCATCCATGTCTTTATGGACTTGTTTTTGTTTGTGTTTGTGCAAACCGTTCTCACAAAGTTGGGAGCATGAAATTGTCCAACCAAAATGTCTTGGTATGCTGACACCTTAGGAGTTCCCTTCACTGGAACTAAGGGGCCAAGCCAAGCCCTGAAAAACAACCTCACACCATAATCCCCCCTCCACCAAATGATTTGGACCAGTGCACAAAGCAAGGTCCATAAAGACATGGATGAGTGAGTTTGGGGTGGAGGAACTTGACTTGCCAACCCGACAGAACACTTTTGGGATAAATTATAGCGGAGACTGCGAGCCAGGCCTACTTGTCTGACATCAGTGCCTGACCTCAGAAATGCGCTTCTGGAAGAATGGTCAAACATTCCCATAGACGCACTCCTAAACCCCAGAAGGGTTGAAGCTGTTATAGCTGCAAAGGGTGGGCCATTCTAATACTGAACCCTACGGACTAAGGCAGGCCTCCCAATACTTTTGACAATATAGTGTTTAGAATATATATATATGCATACACGTGTGTTTGAGCTTAGGGGTGCATATCCTAATTCAATAGGCTGCACACACCTATGATCAACAGGTATCTTTCTGTACTTGCAGAAAATGTTCTTAGCCTGAAAAAAATAAAATAATGCAAACACAAATCTAAGAACTGATAATCTGCAATATATTACATTTTTGTTCTTGGGTTTTCGATACACTTTAATCCCTTCCCGACCAGCCGCTGCAGTAAGGCCTCAATGCTGATCCGCCCCGTGGATATCGGCTTGCTCAGCGGGGATCGCCGGAACGATCTCCGCTAAGCAGGAAGATGACAGGTCCGTCTTTGCACACTGCGCAGGGACGGACCTGTCTGAGCGCCGCTCTCCCCTATGGGAGATCGGGTGACGATGGACCGTAGAGTCCATCGTCACCCGATCCGATCCGCAGACAGATGGAAAAATAGCTTTTTCCTCCGTCACACTTTTTCGGATCGGAGCAGGTCGGAGCGGGTCGGAGCGGGTCGGATGTCAGCGGACATGTCACTGCTGACATCCGTCCCTCCATAGAGATCTATGGAGTGTCCGTTCAGGTCCACCTAAAAAACTGACAGGTGGACCTGAACGGACCGCCCGTGTGAAAGGGGCCTTATACTGCGGCAGGTTATCTCCCCTGGGCAAGCCGTTGTAGCTATCACCGCCATTACTAGTAAAAAAAAATAATAATAATAAATATGCCATAAATCTTTCCCCTATTTTGCAGACGCTATAACTTTTGCACAAACCAATCAGTATACGCTTATTGCGATTTTTATTACCAAAAGTATGTAGACAAATACATATCAGCCTAAACTGAGGAAAAAAATAGCTTTTTTAAAAAAAAAATTGTGATATTTATTATAGCAAAAAGTCCAAAATATTGTGTTTTTTTCAAAATTGCCGCTCTTTTTTTGTTTATAGTGCAAAAAATAAAAAAACCGCAGAGGTGATCAAATACCACCAAAAGAAAGCTCTATTTGTGGGAAAAAAAGTATGTCAATTTTGTTTGGCTACCACGGCGCACGACCGCGCAATTGTTAGTTAAAGTGACGCAGTGCCGAATCGCAAAAAATGGCCGGTCATTGAGCAGCCAAATCTTCTGGGGCTGAAGTGGTTAAACAACAAGTTCTTTACAAAGAAGATGCAACATGTACTGTAAATTAGTATTTTTCAGATGCCAAATGTACAAGCCATGAGTTTGCCAACAAAATAAGAATAATACAATTAAACGAATCCCATTTAGTTGCATATAACATATTAAAAAGTGACAAAACAAATTGTATTACTTATTCAGAGCGATATATTCCTTTTATTAAATGACACTGAAAATGCTTTGTTTTGATGGAATGAAAGAGAAATGGAATGAAAGAGAAATGGAGCGTACATATTTTTTCTTTATCATCTTGTGTTTGTAATGGTGTGGGCAGCTTTGCTGCAAAGTATCTGAAGAAAAAAAAGAGCCTGTTATTTAAAATCAAATGTCCTGCCAAGAGGTCTTGCTTTTTATAAAGCTTAAATCTGTTTGAATTGATTGTTGGTAAAAAAAAAAAAAAAGAAAGAAAGCCCCTTTTCTAAATAATCAAAATATTCCATGGCTTAAAATCAATAGCTGACAAGCTCAGTACTGACGATTGGTCAGCTGTTTTGTCACTCAGCTGTCATTATTCATCTGTTCTGGTTTTAACGTTCTACCCCGTGTGTCTATTGTATTTTTGTCAACTTAAAGTGAGTTTACAACTTTCTTTCTCTCTCTCTCTCTCTCTCTCTCTCTCTCTCTCTCTCTCTCTCTCTCTCTCTCTCTCTCTCTATATATATATATACACACACACACACAAGCATACACTGTGTATATATATATAGATAGATAGATAGACAGGGACGGACTGACAACTCATGGGGCCCCCGGGCAATAGGAGATTATGGGGCCCCCAGGCAATCAGAGATTATGGGGCCACACAGTATACACACACACAGTATAAAATCACACAGTATACACATACATGTACACACAGTATACACACACACAGTATACAATCACACAATATACACATACATGTACACACAGTATACACACACTCAGTATACAATCACACAGTATACACATACATGTACACACAGTATACACAGACATGTTTATATTGGCTGAGAATGTACTGGAGAGGTGGGGCAGCTATAATCTCTGGATTTTTAGACCAAAAGGATGTCGGTAAGGGACATTTCAGAAACAGATGTAAAAAAAACACCGATTTTTACATACTGTCCCTGGTTTTACTGAGGCTGGCAACCCTGATGGGGCCCCCTAGTGGCCCGGGGCCCTCGGGAAGTGCCCGAGTGGCCGAATGGTCCGCCCATGTAGATAGATAGATAGATAGATAGATAGATAGATATTTCTATACCTATCGATCTATCTATTTATATATATGTATATATATATATATATATATATATATATATATATATATATATAGATATATATATATATATATATATATATATATATATATATCTATTATCTATATATATATATATATATATATATATATATATATATATATATATATATATATATATATATATATATATATATATATATATATATACATATATATAAATAGATAGATAGATAATAGATAGATATAGAAATATAGATAGATATATATAGATATATATAGATATCTATCTATATCTATATATCTATCTATATCTATATCTATATATATATATATATATATATATATATATATATATATATATATCTCACAAAAGTGAGTACACCCTTCACATTTTTGTAAATATTTTCTTCTATCTTTTTATGTGACAACACTGAAGAAGTGACACTTTGCTACAATGTAAAGTAGTGAGTGTACAGCTTGTATAACGGTGTAAATTTGCTGTTCCCTCAAAATAACTCAACACACAGCCATTATATATAGATAGATAGATAGATAGATAGCTAGATAGATGATAGATAGATAGATAGATAGATAGATAGATAGATAGATAGATAGATAGATAGATAGATAGATAGATAGATAGATATAGATATTTCTATATCTATCTATCTATCTATCTATCTATCTATCTATCTATCTATCTATATATATATATATATATATATATATATATATATATATATACAGTATCTCACAAAAGTGAGTACACCCTTCACGTTTTTGTAAATATTTTCTTCTATCTTTTTATGTGACAACACTGAAGAAATGACACTTTGCTACAATGTAAAGTAGTGAGTTTACAGCTTGTATAACAGTGTAAATTTGCTGTCCCCCCAAAATAACTCAACACACAGCCATTAATGTCTAAACCACCCAAAAGTTAGTACACCCCTAAGCGAAAATGTCCAAAGGCCCAAAGTGTCAATATTTTGCGTGGCCACCATTATTTTCCAGCACTGTCTTAACCCTCTTGGACATGGAGTTCACCAGAGCTTCACAGGTTGCCAATGGAGTCCTCTTCCACTCCTCCATGATGACATCACGGAGCTGGTGGATGTTAGAAACCTTGTGATCCTCCACCTTCCATTTGAGGATGCCCCACAGATGCTCAATAGGGTTTAGGTCTGGAGACATGCTTGGCTAGTCCATCACCTTTACCCTCAGCTTCTGTAGCAAGGCAGTGGTTGTCTTGGAGGTGTGTTTGGGTGTCATTATCATGTTGGAATACTGTCCTGCAGCCCGGTCTCCGAAGGGAGGTGATCATGCTCTGCTTCAGTATGTCACAGTACATGTTGGCATTCATGGTTCCCTCAATGATCTGTAGCTCCCCAGTGCCGGCAGCACTCATGCAGCCCCAAATCATGACACTCCCACCACCATGCTTGACTGTAGGCAAGACACACTTGTCTTTGTACTCCTCACCTGGTTGCCGCCACAAACGATTAACACCATCTGACCAAATAAGTTTATCTTGGTCTCATCAGACCACAGGACATGGTTCCAGTAATCCATGTCCTTAGTCTTCAGGAAACTGTTTACAGGCTTTTTTTTTTGCATCATCTTTAGAAGAGGCTTCCTTCTGGGATGACAGCCATGCAGACCAATTTGATGCTGTGTGCGGCGTATGGTCTAAGCACTGACAGGCTGACCACCCCGCCACTTCAACCTCTGCAGCACTCTTATGTCTATTTCCCAAAGACAACTTTTGGATATGACGCTGAGCACCAGCACTGAACGTCTTTGGTCGACCATGGCGAGGCCTGTTCTGTGTGGAACCTGTACTGTTAAACCGCTGTATGGTCTTGGTCACCGTGCTGCAGCTCAGTTTCAGGGTCTTGGCAATCTTCTTATAGCCTAGGCCATCTTTATGTAGAGCAACAATTATTTTTTTCAGATCCTCAGAGAGTTATTTGCCATGAGGTGCCATGTTGATCTTCCAGTGACCAGTATGAGAGAGTGAGAGCGATAACACCAAATTTAACACACCTGCTCCCCATTCACACCTGAGATATTGTAACACTAATGAGTCACATAACACCAGGGAGGGAAAATGGCTAATTGGGCCCAATTTGGACATTTACACCTGGAGGTGTACGCACTTTTGTTACCGGTGGTTTAGACATTAATGGCTGTGTGTTGAGTTATTTTGAGGGGACAGCAAATTTACACTGTTGTTATACAAGCTGTACACTCACTACTTTACATTGTAGCAAAGTGTAATTTCTTCAGTGTTGTCACATGAAAAGATATAATAAAATATTTACAAAAATGTGAGGGGGTGTACTCACTTTTGTGAGATACTGTATATATACGGTATATATACAGTATATAATCTCACACAACAATATCTCACAACTTGGTTAGAATGGCTAGAAGTTCTAAATACTTTAGTGAATTACATTATACAAAGTTATAAGTATGCTGTTACTTGAAACATTTTCAACAATGAGAGAGCGTCATAATGATACATTTTGAAGGTTGAGTCCATCCAGAAATATTTTCTATGTCTTGTAAATATTAACTGCCTTATTGCAAATCCGCCTACTCCAATGCCATTTACAATTGTTGTATTCGCTGTAAAAGAAAAATAAAGCAGAAATACTGGACATTCTACAGATAGCTGTCACAGAAAAGGAGGAGGAGGAGGAGCTGAGGACATACTGTGAGTTAAGAAATCTTGTTGGAATCTGCAAGAGGCATCCAAAGTTTTGGGTGCAGTCATTTATTTGGGAAATGTAAAAAAAAAAAAAGGCATGGAAGAAAAAAAAGAGAGAAATTAAAATTGAGGGCGGGGTATTTTACCCATCTATGAACCTTTCTTGCTTTCTACCAGGACTGGATGCCCATTATGCATAAGTTGGCATTTAGATATGTACTCGCTGCTCCCACGTGACAGTGCTTGGACATGGGCATAGGTCACTCAGGAGCGGAAACTGTATTGTGTAATGGGAAGAGAGAAGTGAATGTTTAGCTTATGTAAGTTTTTTTTTTTTGTTTTTTTTTAGGGTTTGGATTGGGAAAAGGGGCAGAAATACTGAATGCTGTGTGTGTGTTGTACTCTCTCTATATAAAAACCTTATTAGTATACGCTTATTGGTATATCAAAGAGTTTATATACACTATATTACCAAAAGTATTGGGACACCTGCCTATTATGAACATTAATTGCATATTGAATATTGAACCCTACGGACTAAGATTGGCATGCCATTAAAGTTCATGGGCGTATAAAGGCAGGCATCCCAATACTTTTGGTAATATAGTGTGTGTGTGTATATATATATATATATATATATATATATATATATATATATATATCTCTCGACTACTGCAACTCCCTTCTCATTGGCTTACCTCTACATAGTCTATCACCTCTTCAATCCATCATGAATGCTGCTGCCAGACTCATCCACCTTACCAATCACTCTGTGTCTGCCACTCCTCTCTGTCAATCCCTCCACTGGCTTCCGCTTGGCCAAAGAATTAAATTCAAAATACTAACAATTACGTACAAAACCATCCACAATTTAGCCCCCAGCTACATCACTAGCTTAGTCTCTAAATACCAACCTACTCGTTCTCTTCGTTCCTCTCAAGACCTCCTGCTCTCTAGCTCCCTCGTCACCTCCTCCCATGCTCGCCTCCAGGACTTTGCCAGAGCCTCTCCAATCCTATGGAATGCCTTACCCCAATCTGTCCGCCTATCTCCTACTTTATTAGCTTTTAGACGATCCCTGAAAAGCCTTCTCTTCAGAGAAGCCTATCCTACCCACACCTAACAACTGTATTTTCATTTTCTCCATCAGCTCATCCCCCACAGTATTACCTTTTTGTTTCAACTTGACCCTCCCTTCTACATTGTAAGCTCTAACGAGCAGGGCCTTCTGATCCCTCCTGTATTGATTTGTATTGTACGTGTACTGTCTGCCCTCATGTTGTAAAGTGCTGCGCAAACTGTTGGCGCTATATAAATCCTGTTAATAATAATAATAATATATATGTGTATATATATATATATATATATATATATATATATATACAGCTGAGATTCAACCTGTGTATGGCCGGCCTTAGGTAAAACCCCTCTAAGACAATTCAAAGGAACAAAAATACCCACTGGAAGATTTCCCCTCTATTTTTGTTCCTGGGACAACTAAACATTTTAAATTTTTCCTCAATTTTTGTCCTGGTAATTTTGGTTAGCAGGACAAATAGAGGGGTAATTTTACCCAGTCATTTTATCCAGTGGAGATACAGACAGCAATAAAAACTCTACTCTATCCAAATAAAGTAAATAAATAAATTAACAGATTTGAATTTAGACACTGTGGGGCATTTATCATAGAAATTTTTGCAATCAGTCTACATTTCACCTAACAAAGTCATTACAATGGGTTTACGGCATATTTGCAATCCTTGTGCCTACAGTTGCGCTCATGAGTTTACATACCCTGGCAGAATTTATGATTTCTTGGCTATTTTTCAGAGAACATGATTGATAACACAAAAACTTTTCTTTCACTCAGTTAGTGTTTGGCTGAAGCATTTATTATCAATCAACTGTGTTTACTTTTTTTAAATCATAGTGGCAACAAAAACTACCCAAATGACCCTGATCAAAAGTTTTACACACCTCAGTTCTTAATACCGTGTATTGCCCCCTTTAACATAATGACAGCTTGAAGTCTTTTGTGGTATTTGTGGATGAGGCTCTTTATCTTCTCAGATGGTAAAGCTGCCCATCCTCTTGGCAAAAAGCCTCCAGTTCCTGTACATTCTTGGGCTGTCTTGCATGAACTAGATGTTTGGGATCTCCCCAGAGTGGCTCAATGATATTGAGGTCAGAGGACTGAGATGGCCAATCCAGAACCTTCACATTATTCTGCTGTAGCAAATGGCAGTTGTGGTTAAAATTTTAGTTGGTCTACCTGACTGTGGTTTGGTTTCAACAGAACCCCTCATTTTGAGTTTGAACACTGCTGATTTACATTCTCAATTCCTTGGATATCTTTTTATATCCCTTTCCTGTTTTATACAGTTCAACTACCTTTTCCTGCAGATCCTTTGACAATTCTTTTGCTTTCCCCATGACTTAGAATTTAGAAACGTCAGTGCAGCACTGGATGAAAGATGCAAGGGTCTGTCAGGAGTCCAGAAACTCATTGACCTTTTACACACACACTAATTACAAGCAAACAGATCACAGGTGAGGATGGGTACCTTTTAATAGCAATTTAAACCGCTTTGTGTCAACTTGTGTTGGGAGGGACAGGTAGAGTGCCCAACCCTGCTGCCTGCAGCCTGTCAATGTCTGTGGCAGACAGCACCTGGACAAGGCGGAGCGCTGTACCAAGTGGTACCCAGACTTAGGGCCCTGTGCATTCAGGGATGAATGCACATAATGCAGGTCTTCGGACAGGCTGTATGCAGCATGGCAGAATGCTGCATTTGTGCTGAGGGGGGCACAGCACCTAAACAGCCCCTAGGGTCCTAAAGTTCAGCAACAGCAATGGGTGACATTGTCATAGTGTAGCACAACCTCGTAGAAGGTGTGATTACAGTCCTATTTCCCCACTTAGTGCACACACACAGCCAGGTACACTGCATTTTCTTCATTCTTTCACTGGCTCAGAAAGCAGTCTAGTGGTTCTTTGTAGGTTTTTTTATTGGGAACAATGAACTGGGATGGGGAGAGGGAACATGGGATGCTCCAGAACAGTAGAACTGGGTAACTTAGGAACTCCTCAATTTCTGGCTGCACTGCACAGAACTGCTAAATGTCCCACAGGATCTCTTATGCTGTTGTTGACCTTAAATTTAAAGTGTTATTAGAGCCTCATTTTTTAAAAATTAAAATAAAAAACATGTTATGGGCTCCAGGCCCCTCCTCTTCGTTGGGTGTCCCTAGGGAAAGCCGCTTTCCATGGGGCAAACGTGCGCGCCAAGTCCTGCTGCTGGGTCCATTGACACAGACAGCAGGACTTGGCCCCGCACCCACTCCTGTGTCACAGCTTCTGATTGACCGCAGTGGGAGTCAATGATTCTCCCGCTGCTTCAATCTATCCAATAGGGAGGAAGACAACAACGGGGGGCATGTTGCTGGATCTCATGCATGTTGCTGGATCGGTTCGGGCTCAGGTAAGAAAAAGGGGGGTCTGGGGTGAAGCTGCAGCACAAAAGGTTTTTCACCTTAATGCATAGAATGCATTAAAGTGAAAACCCCTAAGGCTTTAGAACTACTTTAAATGCTACACACAGGGGTTGAGTTACTAAAACTGGAGGGGGCAAATCTGGTGCAGCTCTGCATAGAAACCAATCAGCTTCCATTTTTTTTTTTTTTTTTTTTTTTTTGCCAAAGCTTAAACAAGCTAAAGTTCAAATCTGAATGGCTACGATGCAGAGCTGCACCAGATTTTGCACTCTCCATTTTTAGTAAATCAACCCCACATTCAATTTTCCTTCAACACTGAGACTCATCTACTCACTTAGCCACAGGATCATCGGTTGCCTCCTGCTGGTATCTACCAGGATCTTCCTAGTGAGGGAGTAGACTCACACCATCATAGGAAAGGTGAACTCTTTCCCACCAACTTCTTCCTGGCTCACTCTAGTGAGCTTCCCCAGACCCAACTTGATCTCCGGATGTGGGTTTACAAATAGCCACCCCAGCTAAACCTAGCTTGGACCTCATTGTTTACCTTAACTGGTTGCTGACCGCAGGCTGTCAATTGATGGCCAGGCGTCGCAGCTCTCGTGATGGGAGGGCGCCCTCGCCTTTTCGGCCCACCAGGGGGAGCGCTGTGTTACTGGGGACTCGATTTGCGTGCCCAGTGGCCGCGATGTCTGCCGGGCACCCGCGATTGCCTGGTAACACAGCAGGACCGTGGATATGTGTATGTAAACACACAGATCCACGGTCCTGTCAGAGGAGAGAAGACTGATGGTGTGTTCCCAGTACAGAGGAACACTGATCGGTCTCCTCCCCTTGTGAATCCCTCCCCCTACAGTTAGAATAACTCCCAGAGAACATACATTAACCCCTTCAGCGCCCCCTAGTGGTTAACCCCTTCCCTGCCAGTCACATTTATACAGTAATCAATGCTTTTTCATAGCACGGATCGCTGTAAAAATGTGACTGGTCCCAAAAATGTGTCAAAAGTTTCCGATATGTCCGCCGCAATATCGCAGTCACGATAAAAATCGCAGATCGCCGCCATTACTAGTAAAAAAAAAATAATAATAAAAATGCAATAAATCTATCACCTATTTTGTAGGCACTATAACGTTTGCGCAAACCAATCAGTATACACTTATTGCTATTTTTTTTGCCAAAAATATGTAGAAGAATACATATCGGCCTAAACTGAGGAAAAAATGTGTTTAAAAAAAATAAATTATTGGATATTTATTATAGCAAAAAGTAAAAAATATAGTTTTTTTTCAAACGTATCACTTTTCTTTTGTTTAGAGCACAAAAAATAAAAACCGCAGAGGTGATCAAATACCACCAAAAGAAAGCTCTATTTGTGGGGACAAAATGATAACAATTTAATTTGGGTACAGTGTTGTATGACCAATTGTCATTCAAAATGCGACAGCGCTGAAAGCTGAAAAATGGCTTGGGCCGGAAGGCACTGTATTGAGATGGTTAAGGCTTTCTCTAGGACCCTGCACCAAGAGTCAGAGTCCCCTCACTGGAGTTCCCTCTTGTAGGACTGGACCCAGGGACACTACCCTTGCTGCTTAGGCATCATACTATTTATGAGCTCTCTCCCCACCTTCTGGGCACACTTCCCCAGGAATATTCAGGCTGCTTCTTCTGTCCTTCCTCCCACTATACTCCTGGAATCCTCTAGAAGACAGGAAGAAGTAACATAACAGCAACCTGTGAAACACTAAGCAGCCCTAAATAATCAACCCCTGATCCACTGATTACAGGCGAGCCAAACTAAATGTATATATCAGCCAGCTACACACTAGGAGGGTGCTACATCAGCAAATGTTGAACTACAAAACATTACATTTTATCATGCCCATCCTTGCATCAAAAATAATACTAGGAAGTCGAATATGTGCCAACTTAAATATAAAAAAGTTATCAATGATGAAAAATTTGGCACCAATGTCCATTGAACCAGATTATCAGTGCCAAAAGGTCTGCCAAAGCAAATGATGCACATTTTTTGTAGGCTCAGACCGAGCTCATTCAGAAGCTGAGGATGCTGGCATCTAGAGGTATGTATTTAGTTGGTAACAGCTCAGCATGCCTGTAACAAATTGGCAGAGTTTAGGTAAAAAAAAAATGCTTTATAAGCTTCAAATGATTTTTTGTGTTTGATATTTGTTATTGAATTTTCTGTTTTGTCTGGCAAGCTTTAAAGGGAAACTGTAATAGTTTTTGGTCAGTTTTTCCTTAAATTCTCTAGAAGTTTAAAATGGTGTTTTATTGAACTTTATTTTAGTTTTGTATAAAACCTTTATTTTACAAACAAATATGTACAGCAAGACACGGCCATGATACTTGCAGTATCTTGCAGAGCATGCTAAGCTAATAATAAAGCCCACAACTAGCTTTATGATTCCTGGTCAACTGCTTAATGTACTAATTAAATGAGCCTGTTCATCATTCTTTCTAGATGTAAAAGAAATCTGCTTAATATTGTTATCATGTGCTGATATTGTAAAGACACAACGAACTGTATTGTTACAGGGTTTGGTGAACCCATGGCTGAGACAAGGGGTGGGCAGGAGGGGTGGCTGCCATGGGCACTGTGGTATCATGTGATGTAGGGAGTGCCACAAGGAGATTGGGGGGGGGGGTGGTTTGTGTTGGAAGGAGGAATTTGCAGGGTGGCAGGGGGCAAGTATTGTTCTAGGAGGGGAAACTTGGGGGGGGGGGCTACTAAGAGTGGTGATTTAAGGAGATTTGTGTTGGGAGGGGAGATGGGGAAGAAGATTTGTGCTAGGAGGAGGATTTGGGGAGGATTTTTGTTGTGAGGGGGCGATTTGAAGTGGGGCAAGAAAATGTGTACTACCCTTCTCTACCCTACCAAAAACTAAAAAAGAGTGCGGCGGGAACACCATTGTTCTGGTCATATGACGTCATCCTGAGAATGCGCCTCCAAAGGTCGCTCCAGGCACGATCTGTCAACCGCTGCATCCACCAAAGTGTGTTGCTAGCTGTAATTGGTCACAGCGATCACATGGTACAAACAGGGCCAATCACAGCCAATTTGGACCATGTAATTAGCTGTGACCAATCACAGCTAATCTCAACAATAGACCGTGTCTACACACTGTCATTCAGAAATTCACTGCTATAACCATAGCATATAGTATGTAAAAGAAAAAAAAAACCTGATTAACTCCCCAGAGTGGTACAGTGCTATTATGGTAACATGGTATTGCTCTGGTCTCAGTATGTTAAAAAAAAAAAGTAAAAACAAAAGACAAAATATTTAAAAAAATTAAAACATTTTTTTTTTTTTTTTTACATATGGTCAATAGTTAGTGTCCCTGGTCACAGCCACACCTGTTATAAGATGACGCTGTACTGCACTGGTGACAGTATGTAAAAAATAAATTAAAAATTTGAAAAAAAAACAATTTTCTTTAAAAAAAGTGACTAAAAATTAAAACTTCAAAAAATGTGCAATGCCTCTTACTAAATACCTCAGTCTGTCTACTTTCCAAAAAGGTAATTTGGGGGATATTTGTACTGTCCTGACATTTTCGGGCCTCAAGGAATTGCCAGTACATCAGGATTGATCAATTTTCAGATATAATGTATATACCATAGATTGCGCTATAACTTTCCTACAGACTAAATAATAAACACTGATTTAGGTTTTTTTCACCAAAGAAATGTAGCAGAGTACGATTTGGCCTAGATTTACAGTGCCTTGGAAAAGTATTCAAACCCCTTAAAATGTTCCACATTTTTCATGTTACAACAAAAAACATAAATGTATTTAATTTTAATATTATGTGATAGACCAACACAAAGTGGCACATAATTGTTTTCCAATTTTTTTTAAACAGTAAATATGTGAAAAGTGTGGGGTACATTTGTATTCAGCCCCCCTGAGTCAATTAGACATGTGCACACTGAAATATTTCTTTTCGGAATTTCGTTTTCGTCCAAAAAAATTAATTTATTTAGTTACTCCCGAAATTAGTTTTTATTTATTTAGTTTTTCGTTAAAAATTGCATTCGTCCGAAAATCCAAATGAATTAAGGTCGAATCTGTCATTGAAGGCTTATGGTGTCTGTCGAATGTCCAAAGAAGATTCGACGGAGCAGCTAAACTGAACGATGCCGTATAGTTTAGCTTCTCCGTTGAATCTTCTTATGCCCCGTACACACGGTCGGATATTCCGATGGAAAAAGTCCGATCGGATTGTGTTTCGGAAAATCCGACCATGTGTGGGCTCTAGCGGACTTTTTCCGACAACAAAAGACAGAGCAGGATCTAAAATTTTCCGACAACAAAATCCGATCTGACTTTTTCCAATCAAGTGTAGGGAATTTCGACGGACAAAGTGCCACGCATGCTCAGATCAAATTACGAGACCAAAGCTATTGGCTACTAGCCTCTACGTAGTTCCGTATTATTTGTCAGACCGTGTGTATGCAACACCAGTTTCGGACAAAATCTTGTGGTCGGAATTTCAGAACGTGTGTACGGGGGCTTAGAACTTTCGACAGACACCATAAGCCAAAGATTCAACGTTAGTATGTTTTTCGCTGCTTTGTCGAATCTTTGTTCATGTTGAATGTATATATTTCAAACAGAAATTGGACTGGTGATAGTGATCACTGATAAGACAGGTAACAAAATAGGGTATATAGAATCTATATAGAATCTCAATCTATAATATAGAATCTATAATAATAATACCCCCCCCCCCCCCCCCCACACACACACAACACGGGCTGCCTCTGAGGCCATTACAACAATAGCAACACTAGTATCACTATCAAGTTCACAACACTAACAAAATAGCAGCAAATTATTATGAAAAAGTTAGGTTGAACTGTAGCTTGCTTCACTATGGTTCTGCTGCTGTGCTTATGCTTAATTGCTAAATAATTCAAGTTCTCTGACAAACAGACCAGCTAAGATTGACTGTCTTCTGAAACGATTCAGTGTGTGTGTCTCTCTCTGCTAGCAACTGTAAGTGAAAGTAAGTTGGCTGTACGTGTGTACTTAGTTCTGGCTATTTTACTGCTCCTCCTCTTTGGTTACAATCAGCCAATAACATTCATCATCATCATTATTTTTATTTTACTTCCCCCACCCAATTCCAGCAGCGATCTTTTCTCTCTATGTCAAATCTTTTCTCTCTATGTCAAATCTTTTCTCTCTACGTCAAATCTTTTCTCTCTATGTAGAATAATCTTGGACTAATAGAGCTAAGGTTAGGCACATTCGACCACAGGTTCAATGGACACAGATCGCTATTGTCAGCGTCATGTCGAATCTCCTATCTATATTGAACTGTTATCACAACTAAAACGAAAATAAAACATTTGTTTATGTCGGATCTTTCGTTTTTTGGATTCTGCACTTTCGTTATTGTTTGTTGAAACGATAACGAAAATACCTGAAATTCGGACGAAAATGCATTCGGATGAAAACAAATGCACATGTCTACAGTCAATTCTTTGTAGAACCGCCTTTCACTGCAATTACAGCTGCAAGTCTTTTTGGGATGTCTCTACAGCTTTGCACATCTAGAGTGAAATGTTGGCCCATTCTTCTTTGCAAAATAACTCAAGCTCTGTCAGATTTGATGACAAGCGTCTGAGCAGCAATTTTCAAGTCTTGCCACAGATTCTCAATTGGATTTAGGTCTGGACTTTGATGGGTCCATTATAACACATGAATATGCTTTGATCTAAACCATTCCATTGTAGCTCTGGCTGTATTATTAAGGATGGTGAACCTCCGCCCCAGTCTTTTGCAGACTCTAATGCCGCGTACACACGATCGGGCATTCCGACAACAAAATCTTGGATTTTTTTGCAACAGATGTTGGCTCAAACTTGTCTTGCATACACACGGTCACACAAATGTTGTCGGAAATTCTGATCGTCAAGAATGCAGTGACGTACAACACGTACGACGAGCCGAGAAAAATTTAGTTCAATAGCCAGTGCGGCTCTTCTGCTTGATTCTGAGCATGCATGGAATTTTGTGCGTCAAAATTGTCTACACACGCTTGGAATTTACAGAATTTAACAGATTTTATTATCGGAAAATTTGAGAACCAGCTCTCAAATTCTTGTTGTCGGAAATTCCGACAGCAAATGTCCGACGGAGCCTACACTGGGTTGGAATTTCCGACAACAAGCTCACATCGAACATTTGTTGTTGGAAATTGTGTACATGGCATAACAGGTTTTCTTCTAATGCCCCGTACACACGGGGGAATTCCGACCACAAAATCCGTTGGATTTTTTCCGACGGATTTTGTCCGACACTTGCATACACACGGTCGGACAAAGTTGTCGGAAAATCCGATCATCCTGAACGTGGTGACGTTCTTTGCGTACGACGGGACTACGTAGAGGCTAGTAGCCAATAGCTTTGGTCTTGTAATGTGATCTGAGCATGCGTGGCACTTTGTCCGTCGGAATTCGCTACACGCGATCGGAAAAAGTCCGATAGGACTTTGGCGGAAAATTTGAGAGCAGGATCTCAAACTTTTTTTCCCGTCGGAAATTCTGACGGAAAAAGTCCGATGGAGCCCACACACGGTCGGAACAACATGGTCCGATAGGACATTTTCCGTCGGAAAATCCAACCGTGTTAGATTGTCTTGTATTTGGCTCCATTTATCTTCCCATCAAAGCATCCCCACAACATGATGCTGTCACCACCATGTTTCACAATGGGGACGGTGTGTTCAGGGTGATGTGCAGTGTTAATTTTACCGCCACACATAGCATTTTGCTTTTAGGCCAAAAAGTAAAATTTTGGTCTCATCTCACCAGAGCACCTTCTTTCACTGCGAACTGACTTTTTATGGCTTTCTTTCAACAATGGCGTTCTTCTTGCCACTCTTCCAAGTTGGAAGTTTGTGATTTCTGCAACTCCTGAAGAGTTACCTTGGGCCTTTTGGCTGCTTCTCTGATTGATGCTCTCCTTGCCCGGCCTGTCAATTGGGTTTAGCGGCTGGGCGCTTGAATTAGGGGGACAGCCCCCCTGCACACTGTATGAGCAACAGCCACTGGTTGAATCGATCATCCGAAAATGGGAAGAGTATGGCAAAACTGCAAACCTACCAAGACATGGCGTGGACGGCCATGTCTTGGTAGGTTTGCAGTTTTGCCATACTCTTCCCATTTTCGGATGATCGATTCAACCAGTGGCTGTTGCTCATACAGTGTGCAGGGGGGCTGTCCCCCTAATTCAAGCGCCCAGCCGCTAAACCCAATTGGGTTTAAGGACTTGCTTCCTGATTGGCCCAGGAGGAGAAACAGGAAGATATTGTCACACAGTGCTCTGCGCCCCAAGCCCACTCGTTTTTTAAGCCAATTTGAGCCTCAGGCTCTAATCATGTGCTTCAAAAAAAAAAACCCCATTGGAATCCATGCGCCTGGCGCCCTGCATTTAGATTAGGGGCAGGGTTCTTGGATTAGGGGGGAGTCCTAAGACCCGATTGGCTGTTAATCCTAAGTCCTGATTGGCAGTGAGGAGAAGCAACCGCCGGGACTCGGGAGGAGATGCAGAGGGGGAAGCTGCCAAGGCCGCGACATGGATTGGGTAAGCGAGGGGCGTGGCTGGCGACATGCAATCGATGCAGCGATCGAGCGATGGGGGAAAATGTTGATGGAGCGAGTGCCGGGGGGTGGTTGGTTGAGTGGCTGGCTGGCTGGAGGGGAATCAGCCGCCACTGGAGTAAACAGTGCTCCGTGAGATATTCAGAGCTTGGGATATTTGTTTATAACCAAACCCTGCTTTAAACTTCTCCACAACTTTATCCCTGACCTGTCTGGTGTGTTCCTTGGCCTTCATGATGCTGTTTGTTCACTAAGGTTCTCTAACAAACCTCTGAAGGCATCACAGAACAGTTGTATTTAAACTGAGATTATATCACACACAGGTGGACTCTATTTACTAATTAGGTGACTTCTGAAGGCAAGGCAATTGGTTCCACAAAATGTTGGTTAGGGGTATCAGAGTAAAGGGGGCTGAATACAAATGCACACCACGCTTTTCACATTTTTATTTGTATAAAATTTCGAAAACCATTTATCATTTTCCTCCCACTTCACAATTATGTGCCACTTTTTGTTGGTCTATCACATAAAATGCCAATAAAATACATTTACGTTTTTTGGTTGTAACATGACAAAATGTGAAAAATTTCAAGGAGTATGAATACTTTTTCAAGGCACTGTATGAAGAAAGATTATTTATTTGCAAAATTTTATAACAGAAACGAAGAAAAACGTTTTTTATTTTTTTTTCAAAATTTTAGGCCTTTTTTTGTTTACAGCACAAAAAATAAAAAAAACAGCGGTGATTAAAAAACACCAAAAGAAAGCTTTATTTATGCGAAAAAAAATAATAAACATTTTATATATCAACAATGTTGGATGATCATGACAAGAATTGTCATTAAGGCCCCTTTCACACTGGGGCAGGGAGCCGCGGTGACGGTAAAGCAGCGCTATATTTATGCTTTACCGTCGTTTTAACCGCGGTATTCGGCCGCTCGCGGTGAACACACCGCTCCTATCCCGCTCCAAAGATGCTGCTAGCAGGACTTTTTTTGTCATCCTGCTAGCGCACCGCTCCAGTGTGAAAGCCCGCCGGCTTTCACACTGGAGTTAAAGTTGCAGGATTTTTTCATGCGGTGAACAGGCGCTATTTTTAGCGTGCACCGCATGAAAAACGCTTAGGTGTGAAAGGGGCCTAAAAGTAAACTATGTTGCACTAAAATTTCAAATAACAATATATTTGATAGGACATCAGCAGCCAGCACAATATTGAAGAGAAAATCAATAAAAAAGGTATATATAATAAAAGTGCAGCGCTCAAATAATAATCCCAAGAAATAAATCAGAAACAGATGGTCGAGTGATGGTTTAATCCAGTGGTAGGTAAAGGATATGGAGACCCGTCACCAGTACCCAACAGTACAGCCACTTACCCTGTTTAGTGGACCCTTATTACAAAGGTCACTTCAGCACATACAAAGTAAATCAGGATCCCCTCAATCTTCGTGCATTCCCAGCAGCAGACCGAATAGTGGATGCAGCAAACTTAGATATAAATCTCCTTATCCAAGGTTCAACCTCAAAACGCTCAAAAAGCGGTATTCATCACCCATATAACATCCCATGTAAATAAAAGGAAAGATGCCTCATTGCGCAGTACATGGGGATAATGTTTAATCGGATAAAAGTTAATTAAAATACACTCACATTGTTCACAAACAAGTCAAGCTTTGTGTATATGCAGCCTTTCCCCACCACAAAGATGGCCACTGTGTCCTAGCATGCAGCAGCGTCTCGTTGCCGACTCCTCCCTACGACGTTTCGTCAGAGAATGACATCGTCAGGGGCGTGACTTTGTATGTGCTGATGTGACCTTTGTAATGAGGGTCCACTAAACAGGGTAAGCGGCTGTACTGTTGGGTGCTGGTTAGGAATGGGCCCGGTGTTCGATTCGAACCCATGTTCAAATCGAGCACCGGGCGTTCGCTCGCTCGGCGAGCCCAGAACTATTGGGGCCGCTCGCATCAAATTCGTGTGATGCGAGCGGCCCCGCAATGCATTGCGGCCCGCGCAGTGCAATGCTGGCTGATGATTGGCCTGCACTGTGACCCCGCATGCTTGGCCAATCACAGCGCCGGCAGCGAGGAGAGCCATAATTGGCTACAGGCAGGATGCCTTAGCCAATTATAGCTCAGGGGCTTTAGTACACACCCGGCGGCCTCGCATATTCTGTTTCAGTCAGTGTCAGCGTGTCAGTGTGCTGCTGACAATATGTGCTTTATTTCTGGGGATATGTGTGTGCGTGCTGTTAGAACAGCATTGCAGTATCACATCTGGGGGGTGTCTATAGGTGGCCTGTGAAGGGGGGCAGGTTTCCTGTGCTTAGAACTTTCCCTGCAAAAAAGTGTCATTTTTGCAGGAAAAAAGCTATTTAAAAGCACTCGCGGCTAATGAATTGATGGCTCCTGTAACACAGAGAACTGTCATTCATTGATAAAAAACAAAAAAAAAAGCGTAGGGGTCCCCCTAATTCAATAACCAGGCCCTTCAGGTATTAAGGGGAACCCCAGCCAAAAAAAAAAAAAAAATGGCGTGGGGTCCCCCTCAAAATCCATACCAGACCCTTGTCCGAGCACGCAACCTGGCAGGCCGCAGGAAAAGAGGGGGGGACGAGAGCGGCCCCCCCTCCCGCCTGAACCGTACCAGGCCACATGCCCTCAACATTGGGAGGATGCTTTGGGGGTCTAAGACCCCCAAAGCACCTTGTCCCCATGTTGATGAGGACAAGGGCCTCTTCCCCACAACCGTGCCCGGTGGTTGTGGGGGTCTGCGGGCG
Source organism: Lithobates sylvaticus (assembly GCA_028564925.1). Classification (NCBI taxonomy): domain Eukaryota; kingdom Metazoa; phylum Chordata; class Amphibia; order Anura; family Ranidae; genus Lithobates; species Lithobates sylvaticus. The sequence continues at coordinate 35,691,947 of CM053031.1, forward strand.
GGAGGCTTATCGGAATCTGGAAGCCCCCTTTAACAAGGGGACCCCCAGATCCCGCCCCCCCCCTGTGTGAAATGGTAAGGGGGTACAAAAGTACCCCTACCATTTCACCAAAAAAGTGGCAAAAATTGTAAAAATGACAGGAGACAGTCTTTGACAATTCCTTTATTAAAATCTTCTTTCTTCTTTCTTCATCCTTCGGTTTCTTCATCTTCTCCTTCCGTCATCTTCTTCCATCTTCTTCTTCCATTTTCTTGTTCCTCCGATCCGCTTCTTCTTGAGCTGGTCTTCTCGTCCTTCTCGTCCGGCATCTTCTTCCGTCGGCGTCGGTGTCTCTGTCTCTTCTTGGGCCGCTCCGCGCAATGGGAGGCTCCCGCTGTGTGAGGCTCCACTCCGTCTGACAGGTCTTTTATAATGGAGGGCACCTGGTGACCCCGCCCCCTCTGACGCACGGGGACGTCATGGGGAATTCCATGATGGCTTTCCCCATGACGTCAGAGGGGGGCGGGGTCACCAGGTGCCCTCCGTTTTAAAAGACCTGTCAGACGGAGCGGAGCATCACACAGCGGGAGCCTCCCATTGCGCGGAGCGGCCCAAGAAGACACCGACACCGACGCCGACGGAAGAAGATGCCAGATGAGAAGGACGAGAAGACCAGCGCAAGAAGAAGCGGATCGGAGGAAGAAGAAAATGGAAGAAGAAGATGGAAGAAGATGACGGAAGGAGAACCGAAGGATGAAGAAAGAAGAAAGAAGATTTTAATAAAGGAATTGTCAAAGACCGTCTCCTGTCATTTTTAAATTTTTGCCACTTTTTTGGTGAAATGGTAGGGGTACTTTTGTACCCCCTTACCATTTCACACAGGGGGGGGGGCGGGATCTGGGGGTCCCCTTGTTAAAGGGGGCTTCCAGATTCCGATAAGCCCCCCGCCCGCAGACCCCCACAACAATGGCCAGGGTTGTGGGGAAGAGGCCCTTGTCCTCATCAACATGGGGACAAGGTGCTTTAGGGGTCTTAGACCCCCAAAGCATCCTCCCAATGTTGAGGGCATGTGGCCTGGTACGGTTCAGGCGGGAGGGGGGCCGCTCTCGTCCCCCCCTCTTTTCCTGCGGCCTGCCAGGTTGCGTGCTCGGATAAGGGTCTGGTATGGATTTTGAGGTGGACCCCACGCCATTTTTTTTGGCTAGGGTTCCCCTTAAAATCCATACCAGACCTCAAGGGTCTGGTATGGATTTTGAGGGGGACCCTACGCCATTTTTTTTTTTTTTTTGGCTGGGGTTCCCCTTAATATCCATCCCAAACCTGAAGGGCCTGGTTATTGAATTTGGGGGGACCCCTACGCTTTTTTTTTTTCATTTTTTTTTTTTTTTTTTTATCAATGACTTTTTTTTTATGAATGAGTTTCAATGAATGACTGTTCTCTGTATTACGGGAGCCGTCAATTAAAATTAGCCGCGAGTGATTTTAAATAGCTTTTTTACTTTCAAAAATGACACTTTGCGCAGAGACAGTTCTAAACACGGCAAACATGCGCCCCTTTACAGGCATACTATAGACACCCCCCAGGTACGAAATTTAAAGGAATATTACACTTTTATTGTTTCAATTTAAGCATTATTAAAATCACTGCTCCTGAAAAAACGGCCGTTTTTAAAGCTTCTTTTTGCATTGATACATGTCCCCTGGGGCAGGACCCAGGTCCCCAAACACTTTTTATGACATTAACATGCATATTAGCCTTTAAAATTAGCACTTTTAATTTCGAACGTTCGCATCCATTATAACTAATAGGGTTCTAAAGCTCGCACGGACTTTAGGTCCGTTCGCGGGTTCTGGTGCGAGCCGAACGGGGGGGTGTTTGGCTCATCCCTAGTGCTGGTGACGGGTCTCCATATCCTTTACCTACCATGGATTGAACCATCACTTGACCATCTATTCCTGATTTATTATAGATCTTGGGACTATTATTTGAGGGCTGCACTTTGATTATATATAAGAATTGTCATTCAAAAAAACAGCGCTGAAAAATGGCTTAAAGTTCAAATGAAATACTAAATTGTATTCCCCCATTTCCCTTCCACAACATCTACAAAATTAGACAAAATCGGAGCCCAGCTCAAATCTTTGAGTTCCTTCATGAAAAGTACAAACATTTTCTATAACGTAGGTGCAATAAATATGCACAAAAACACAATCCATGCAATATTTACAGAGGTCTTCTTAATGTGCGTAGGTGTACAAAAATTTGACATATCGTATTTTCAAAGGACAAGTTGGAAATGAAGTAAAATGCATTTTCATGCTGCTACATCTATCATTTTTTTTCTGCAAGAAACATGTTAATGGATTTTAGCACTTTTAAAAAGGAAACAAAAGGCTTAGTTGAAAAAGATTTCAGTCGGTCTATCACATAAATAAAAATAAATTGTTTACAGTAACATTCAGAACACATCAGAACACCATAATTTTCATGATTTCTGTGATTTTAGCTTCTCAAATTCCTAATTGTATGAAAGAGTCAATATACGTAACCTGTTCACCAAACGGCAGACCAGAGGCCATTGTTTCTCCATGTTGTTCATGCCTGCACTCGATTGATGAACACAGTGGAGTGCCACTCTAAAAAGCACATTTAAATCAATAACTGTGGTCCCCTTTCTGGTGTTTTTTTTAATTTATTTTTTACGCCTAACGTGTGAAAAATCCAATACTGAACAAAAAGTAGCAAAGAAAACATTATTAAATGAAACTTAATAAGCGGTTAAAGCCCGGTTAAAAGCTCAGCATGGCTCCAGAAAATGATCAGTTTTTAGTATAATAATAAAAAAGCCGGTAAAAAGCTTATCTGTTTTTCCCTTAAAGGATAGTCTTTTTGCTCATTGAACATTGGTTATTTACAGATGTGGTGCCAGAAATATCGTTGCAACTATTTCAGTGCTTTATGGGTTTGTCAGGCATTTAATGGTTAGCTCTTTTTTTTAAAGACATTCATGGACATTGCAAGTGGCTGAAGGTAGGCCTGGAACAGGCTCCACAGTGTTCATGGCTTGGATCAACTTGATAGTCTTTGGCTTCCACAAGTTGGGGTTAACTCCGACTTGATAAACTTAAAAGTAATACCAAGGAGCGTCCCAATTGTAGGGGATGGAACTGTGCCATTGTCCAATTAAAGGGACCTCCAGAGAGGCAAGAGGAAAAAACGGGACATGGCGTTTCTGCCAGAGTCCAAAGTTCTGTCCAACGAAGTCCTGCCGATGCAGTTGCAAGCAAAGAACACCCTCAGTTGAGTGGAAATACCAGGCACACTCTTACTGCCCTTGAGAGGTTCCTTGACTGTCCGCTTCATTCTGTCCATCTTTGAGCCCCAGATGAAGTAAAACACCGGCCTGGTGATGGCCTTGCAAGTGTTGACCGGGGGGGGGGGGGGGTGACCTGGCCTGGTACTTCAACACAGGGAGAATCTCACTGCAGAGTACTAGTGTCTTTCCTTCAATGGTAAGTTCTCTGAGGCTCCAAAGTTAAAATTTCTGCTTCACCTTGGACAGACTTTCCTCTTAAGACTCCAGGGCTGCGCCCTCAGCTCCAAACCAGACTCCCAGAATTGTGATGACGTCTGTCCTGACGCTGAAAGGGGTGGATAGAAAGCAGGAGCCCTCAGCTCCAAACCAGACTCCCAGAATTGTGATGACGTCTGTCCTGACGCTGAAAGGGGTGGATAGAAAGCAGGAGCCCTCAGCTCCAAACCAGACTCCCAGAATTGTGATGACGTCTGTCTTGACGCTGAAAGGGGTGGATACAGAAGAAAGCAGGAACCACTTTCTGAAGAGCATGACTTCTGACTGAGTTGAACAAAGGAAAATGTATTTAGATGATGTTTTAGAAGAGGAACTGCGGTCTGCTCACATAATTTGTAATAAAAACATCTTTGCCAGTCTGAAGCTTCCCTCCAACAACTTTATTATATATTAATAATATAATATATTATTTTATATATACTGTGATTCTGTACTTGCCAAATATGCTGCAGAAATCTCCCTCCACTAAGTCTGACTGCATCTATTTTAACTGTGGGCAGCTGAAGCTGTGGCCTGTTCACTTCCTGGATTTACACAGACACACAGAGGCACACCACCAGCTCTGCAGCCCTGCAACTCTCATTGCCCCTCTTATGACTCATCCCCCTTCCCTTCTTGGAAAACTCTCACGAGAGTAAGAGAGAGAGCTGTGCATGATGTCACAAGCCTAGGCTTTTTACCAGACAAGAAACAGGAAGTGGGCTGTATAAGGTATTTACTGGCAGAAAAAAAATGTTTTAATATCCAAAGTTAAAAGGGCAGAAGATTCAATAGATGGAAAGTTGAAAAAATTACTGAAGGTCCACTTTAATGCAGAGAATCTGAAGAAAAATTTAGATATAGAGAGCCTTATGAGGAAATTAGGCCACAACATGGAGAAGAAGGTCAGCCGCCCTCAGTGTGAAAGGGGTCTTACGCTGGCACAAGCACCCCTGTCCTATACCGACCCCCGCCTATACCCTGGTCCTATTTGGAAGCCTATTTGAAAGCAAATGAGGCACCGTCTGAAACAACCACTCTGAATACTTTGCTGGAGACTTATCCTATGTACCAGAATCCTGGACTTTGATTCCACTGTCCGTTGGACTACCATTAGTTCAGGTTGTGATGGTATTGAAACACTGGAATAATTGAAAAACCACAGAAAAAACAGAGATGAGGTAGTCCGTGCTGAGGAATTGTATGCTTTGCACATACACTGACAGATTGATATACACACAAGATTAGTGAAGATCTCTGTGCTATCAGCTGGATCTATGAGTAATTTACACATACACTGACAGATAGATCTTCACACAGGACTAGTGGAGATCTCTGCGCTACCAGCTGGATCCGTGAGTAACCACCATTGATTAAAGATCGTATTATTATATCAATTGCCTATGGGTGTTTATCTGCACGCTGCGGGAAACCATGTGGTTACATTGAATCTACCTGTGAACATATCTGTGTTTTTTTCAAACAAGGATAAAATATCATCTGTTATTGCAGCATTTAGGGACTAATGCCCCGTACACAAGGTCGGATATTCCGATGGAAAAAGTCTGATCGGATTATGTTGTCGAAAAATCCGATCGTGTGTGGGCTCTAGCGGGCTTTTTCCGTCAAAATCCGATCGGACTTTTTCCAATCGTGTGTAGGGAATTCCGACGGACAAAGTGCCACGCATGCTCAGATCCAATTGAGAGACCAAAGCTATTGGCTACTAGCCTCTACATAGTTCCGTAGTACACAACCAACGTCACCATGTTCGGAATGATCGGATTTTCCGACAACTTTGTCCGACCGTGTGTATGCAACACAGTTTCGGGCAAAATCTGTCGGAAAAAATCCGACGGATTTTGTGGTCGGAATTTCCGACCGCGTGTACGGGGGCTTATACTATCTCTCTGGTACGTGGACTTATATCTTTGTCTTCATCACTACATTCCAACATCAGGAAGAGTTCTCATGGGGAATTATTGCCTTTTGGAGAAATTAATACATCTGCCCGTGAATTGATTTTTTTACCAATAAGTTTCTTTGGACTAATTTTTCCTTTATTGTGACCAGCCATCTTGGTCTGATTTAGCTCCTTTTCTAACTGACTGACCAACAATATTTAATAATTTTATAGATATATCAGATTGGTGTGGACAGTGCATCATTCCATTGTGGAGCAAGAAATTTATGCCACTTATTTGTTTACAGGGGGCATGTTTTTTTTTTTTTTTACAGGTATTATAGGGGGTGCTCTCATTTAAGGGAGGGAGGTGTCTGTGGATTTCTGACAATACCCCAGCTTTTTCCCTTAAATTTTTTGGGAGAAAGTTCATGGATTGTAATGGGTTGTCTGTTCTTATTGATATAGGGAAATATAGAACATTGGGGAATTGTTTCAGCTCCTCTCTGTTCTATATACAGGGAATAAACAGGAACTTTTGCTTGTTTTAAGCAATAAATTGTATTGTAGTTAACTCTATAGGGTGTGTATATATCTCTTTATTTTTTTCTCTTGATTCAGTACTAATGATTACACCCCCCGATATATAAATCTGTGAGTACTACTATTTAATCATTTAGGTGGGATTCCCCTTTCTCTTTTTGTGTAGAAACATTGGAACGATGCGCTACTTTACCGGCAAACTAAGGGGACTCCTGAGGTACAATATTTAAAGGAATATTTCATTCTTAGTGTTTTACTTTAAGCATTATTAAAATCACTGCTCCTGAAAAAAACGACTGTTTTAAAAACTTTTTTGCATTGATACATGTCCCCTGGGGCAGGACCCGGGTCCCCAAACTTTTTTTATGGCAATAACTTGCATATAAGCCTTTAAAAATGAACACTTGATTTTTCACGTTTGTGTTTCTTAAATTTAACGGTGTTCGCATGTTCACACAAATTTTTTGTCTGTTCGCATGTTCTGGTTGCGAACCGAACCAGGGAGTGTTCGGCTCATCCCTATTTATCAGTCGTTTTTTATTTTATTATATACCAGCAAAATTGTATACTTGATGTCTGCAATACATCAGATATACATCACATTAAGAAACTCCATTACACACTCCATTGGTTTATAGAGACATTTTCATTTATATTAATTGTACGTCGTGAGACTCTTACTCTCCCTTTCTAGTTTACAAACATTTTTAATATTCTTGGTGTATACACAATCAAATGTAGTTCAACCAGTCTGCGGTTAGGATAGTACTGTGCCAATTTCCAACTTCCTAGCCCATTTTATTTAATTACATATCTTTTTATCAATGTATTGGTAATTCATAATTTGCTGTAATTTCCAGTATCCCTGGGCTCCGGTCCCAAACTTAAGTATCATCTCCATTACCAACATCCATGATATGTGTCTCTTCGTTTGAAGTTTTAAGCACAATGTTAAATATAGTCTTCATTAAGATGGCTGACGGGAGTACAGTACATAGGTCACCAGTATTATGGCAGCTGGCTATGGCCGCCATGATATACTGTTCACAATCACATAAGGCTTCAAGAAAATGTCTGTCATCATTGATTACAACACAGTATTTAAGGACACTTCCTATAACCTCCACTATCCCCTGAAGAAGCCATGTGGGAGTGTCGTAATGCATAGATGTGAGCGGAGTTATACCGGAAGTGACGTTGTTAAGGAAACAAGTTCAGCACTTGTGGATTTTCACCATTTTTACACCTTTTAAATGTGAGTTTTAGCTGTCTGTTTTTAAAAGTAAACTCGTTGAAATGTTATCACACTACGAGAGTATTCTTTTCCATACAGGAAAAGGAGCCCACAGGAACATCATAGAATCTACACCATCATCATAGAGAGCAGAGTATTGGGAAAATATACAGAGGACCCCCAGAGGCGACCCAACCATACTACACTAGTCTTAAGAGATATCATTATATGCTTTACCAAGCATATCTAAGGTGAGAGGCCAGAGAACACAGAGGTGACATGGGAAGGAAGGGATATAGTCACCTTATACTATGGACATTCACAAACCATGGTGAAAGGATACATCACGCATAACTATATAGACTCCAATAAGGACATTTATAACTTGAAGAATTCCATGTTTGTTTCACGGATATTGCATTTTTTTGGGGGGAAAATCTATTTGTGTCCATCCTTGAGACACATGGTCTTGTCATGTATATTACTGCACAGGAATTATTGTCACTCAAATATTATACATGTTTTATTGTTTTGTTTGAAAGAGCATCACTACCCACTTTTTACTTACCAATTAGCCACGGATAAGCTATTAGTATATAACCACTTTCAGACCGGACCAATTTGCAGCCAAATGACCAGGCCCCTTTTTGCGATTCGGCACTGCGTCGCTTTAACTGACAATTGCGCGGTCGTGCGAAGTGGCTCCCAAAAAAAATTGACGTCCTTTTTTTCCCACAAATAGAGTTTTCTTTTGGTGGTATTTGATCGTCCCTGCAGTTTTTATTTTTTGCGCTATAAACAAAAAAAGCGACAATTTTGAAAAAAAACGCATTATTTTTTATTTTTTGCTATAATAAATATCCCCCAAAAATATATAAAAAAACATTTATTTTCCTCAGTTTAGGCCTATACGTATTCTTCTACATATTTTTGGTAAAAAAAATCGCAATAAGCCATTATTGATTGGTTTGCGCAGAAGTTATAGCGTTTTACAAGATAGGGGATAGTTTTATAGCATTTTTATTAATAATTTTTTTTTATTAGTAATGGCGGCAATCAGCGATTTTTATTGTGGACTGCGACATTATGGCAGACACATCGGACATTTTTGACACATTTTTGGGACCATTGTCATTTATACAGCAATCAATGCTATTTAAATGCATTGATTCCTGTATAAATGACACTGGCAGTGAAGGGGTTAACCAGGGGGTGGCAGTGTAGGGGTTAAGTATGCCTTGGGGTGTGTTTCTTACTGTGGGGGGGCGTGGCTGTCAGCTAGTGAATGCTGATCTCTGCTACAATCACAGGGAGCAGAGATCGGCGTCACTAGTTGCTAGGCAGAAAGGGGAGATGCTGTCTATTTCCGCATCTCCCCGTTCTGCCTTCCCGTGAGACGATCGCAGGTGTCCCCGCGGCGATCGAGTCCGCGGCTCCCGGCGCGCTCCCGATGGTACGGACGGCATTAAGGAGGGACTTATATATACGCCCTCCTGCCTGTCCGTGCCATTCTGCCGACGTATATCGTTGTGTGCCGGTCGGGAACCGGATAATTTGCACTATTTATACACAGTGGTAGCGCAAGAGTAACACATTGTACACTTATGACTTCCTGCAGTTGACCTTTGCCTCTGAAGCTTTGCTGAAGTCTTCACAGGTCTGGACGAGGAAGTCGATGGAGTACTGATCAGCACAGAACGCCGTCAGGTCGTCCATGAAGGGTGAGCACTTGACTTCTCTTCTGTCCTGTCCCGATGCTGTGATCCCCCTGATCTCTGGATTCCGTCTGATGTATTTGGCGACGAGCTCTATACAAATAAACATAAAGCAGAGGTGAGAGAGGGCAGCCTTGTCTGACCCCGGAGAGGACAGGGAAGGTGTCAGGTTTCCAGTTATTCACCAACATCATGCTACAAATATCATTATACATCAAGTTAACATACGAACAAAAAATGTCCCCAAGACCAAACATGTTTAAAGCTCTGCACATAAACTCATGGGAGACACGATCAAAGGCATTTTCCTAGTCAAGACTGACCAGGGCACATGCACTTGGCAGCCTTATGCCCCGTACACACGATCAGACTTTCTGACTACAAAACTGTGGAATTTTGTTCGAAGGTTCGAAGGCTCCGATTTGTCTTGCATACACACGGTCACACAAATGTTGGCCAACAATTACGAACGTGGGAACATGGTGACGTACAAGACGTACGATGAGCCGAGAAAAAATGAAGTTCAATAGCCAGTGCGGCTCCTTCTGCTTTATTCCGAGCATGCGTGAACTTTTGTCCGTCGGACTTGTGTACACACGATCGGAAATTCCAACAACAACGTTTTGTTGATGAAAACAAACGACCACCGCTCCAAGACTCTCCCTACAAGCGAATGCTCCTGCTCCTGTGTGGGAGCCCCAGGTGCTGGCTAATAGCACAACGATTAGAAATTAAAAGGAAGAACTCTGGACAGCCGCACACCGGGAGCTGAGTAAGCTATGAGTAAGCACTGAAATACAGTGCGAAACGCGTCAGCTCTGTACCCCCCTTTTTGCCGTGTTTGGATTGTGGTGTCTTTTTTCTTTTAAATAAACCCTTTGGATTTTATTTTCCCGGTGTGCGGCTGTCCGGAGTTCTTCCTTTTGATTTCTAACAACGTTTTGTTGGCGGAAAATTTGAGAACCTGCTAGCCAACCTTTGATGGAGCATACACACGCTCGGACTTTCAGCCAACAAGCTCACATCCATTTGTTGTCGGAAAATCCGATCGTGTGTACGGGGCATAAGGCTTCATGTACACGGGACGTTGTTTAACCTCTCCTGAACTATTTAACTTGACAGATAGAATCCAACGTTTATAAATGTCAGTTTTGCCATGTTTTGCCACGTTTGCATTTATGAGCATTTTTTTTTTTTTTTTGTTAAAATGAAAAATGTCTGTAAACGAAACACTGGAGTTACAGCATTTAGCAGCATTTACAAGCTGTTACAGGCATTTGGCATTTCAAATGCCTCTGAACATCTGTCCTGACTGCATTTTATTTGCGTTCCAAAAAATGGCTCTAAACTCAACTGCCTAGAAACGACTGTAAACCACCCTGTGTACATGTACTGATAACATAACATAGAGGAGAGTTCAGGGGCAGTTGAAAAAAATGCCCAACTGCTCCTAAACGTCAGTTTAGCAGCAGCAGTGTACATGAGGCCTAAGGCTGTCTGCAGTCCTGCATCCAGGAATGCTAGAAGTCTGATCACTGGACACTGAATAATGCCAATTTAGACATGAGTGAACTTAACAGCATTTCTTTGGAGTTTTGAAGTATCTGTCAGAAATCCATGCAAGCACATGGAGAACATGAAAACTCAATGCAGATAGTGTCCTGGTTGGCATCCAATGTGTAAACCTTAGTGGTACAAGGCAGAAGTGTCAACCACTAAGTCATTGTCTTATAGACTGGTACTTTTACTGTCAAATAGCTGCCAAGCTGCCCAGCTTTTTACAGTCTGTGTCCTCTGGCACCCTACAGGCATACCTCTCATTTTTATGATATGGGAATAAGGGACACCTATTAGCAAAAGGATGTAGGCATAGGACACCCCCCCCCCTTAGTGCTACAAGGCAGAAGTGTCAACCACTAAGTCAGTGTCTTATAAACTGGTACTTTTACTGTCAAATGGCTGCCAAGCTGCCCAGATTTTTACAGTCTGTGTCCTCTGGCACCCTACAGGCAGATATGGGAATTTTTTTGATATGGCAATAAGGGACACCTGCTAGCAAAAGTATGTAGGCATAGGACACCCCCCTGCCATTCCCCCTTGAAGGAGAATTCTACAAAAAAAATTAGTTAAACCCACAAGTGTTTTTTTTTTTTAAACCCATACTATTCCTTTAAGGCCCGTACACACGATCAGACTTTTTGACAACCAACATGCAAATTAGCTGTTTTGGACCAACATCCGACCGTATGTACGCTCCATCGGACCAACTTTTTCCAGGTTTCATCTGACTTTTGTTGGCTGTGCGAATGGACAAACTTTCTGCCAACAAAAGTCCAAAGGACCAAAGTCCGACCGTGTGTACACAAAACCAATGGACTTTTGTACAAACCAATGCAGAACCAATGCAAAAGATCAGACAACAATACAGAAGTTGACCAAAGGTGGCGGTAAAGAGCAGAAAAAACAAGTGATTTGGTGAAAGTTGGCTGAAAAAGTCCTGCCGTGTGTATGCAATACCAACTTGGGGCCAACGACCTTTGGACAAAAATCCACAGGAAATTTGGTCCACGGTCCGATCGTGTGTATGAGGCTTTATACTGACTTTTTGAATTTACAAATGCAATAGCTTAGAAATTGGATGAAAGGTTTGGCACTGGGAAACACTCTTTGAAAGATAAAAAAGTGCATTTTATATACAACTATATAGATCAGACCAAAATGAGGGACACATGAGGAGGAAAGAGGGACTGAGGGACTTTGTTCCAAATCAGGGACAGTCCCTCCAAATCAGGGACAGTTGGGAGGTATGTAGAGGTACCATACTGTAAAACAAAGATGAGGGTCAGAATTGGCACCCTGGTAAAGGGGGGAGCATGCTGTCCATGTTGGCTCCGATGACAGTGGGACATGTGTCAGTTTGGCTCATAGTGATAAAAGACCAGGTACACATACAGCATATTATCCTAGGAATGCTGCATGGAGGTAAACATTCTTACAGTGGCATTCCACCTGCTTTTTTTTTTTTTTTTTTTTTTTTTTTATATAAAGAATTTAGCTTCTGTCTATTAACATAAAACATTCCATTTCATAAATTGCACTCTGCTAGCCAAGGACGAGGACTAATGCTTGTTATCTGGAGGGAAAGACATTTGGTATGTTGTTGTCTAGGTGAACAAGCTGTCCTATGTTGCTATCCATTGAATATCACTATTTATCACTCCCACATATATGTTCAGGAGCATTTTAAGTGCAAGATAAAAAAAAAAAGCCTTTTTATTTTAATGGTTTTGCTCTGCTTTAATTTGAAATCTAAGGTTAGCTAAGGTTCAGGGACATCTTTCTTCATGCTGCTTACCTTACAAAATATTACATTGTTGATAACACCAGACATATTTTAGAAAATATGTGACACATCTGTGGCCTTCAATGTACAAAGAAATTTTGTTTTTGATTAGGGCAAGTCAATTCAAGAGAATAGTTGACCTCTCTATTCAGGCTGAATTTTTTTGTATTCGAATCTCATCATTGAGTTGTAGAAGGACTAACATTAGTGTGCAGAAAAAGGACAAATAATGGTTACACAAAGCCAAAGAATAAAATGATGACTGTATTTTTTTATCTTTTTATGTTTTGCCTAAGGCATATGTAGCTCTACCCCCGGAGGAGTCACTTAATGTATATTTGGTTCTGTACTCTCAACCCCAAGAACAGTCCCAACCCCTCTGGCACACCTACTCGGCAATATTAGTGCGAAACACAGCAGTAGAGAGAAAACAACTGTGGTAAACCAGAAGGTATGTTTACTGAGACAAAAGTGACACAAAGAAATATATATATAATATAATATATATATATATATATATATATTTGTGTGTGTATATATATATATATATATATATATATATATTTGTGTGTGTATATATATATATATATATATATATATATATATATATATATCGCATAAACATGTACGGCAGATTAAAATCTTAGTTTAAGTGACAAATTACTATGAATGATTCAGGGAAACACAGTGCTGTTAAACACAACAGAACCTCAGCTCACACTATTGACTGACCCTTTTAAGCTATGTCAAACCCTCCTCCCTGTACCTCAACCCACAGGCCCACAACTAGGCAAATAACAAACATTTAGTAAGAACAATTATAACCGTGACTTGATTGGCTCCATCTAAACAAAGTCCAGCTACCTGAAGGATCACCTTTATTAGGCAACAATAGTCTGTTGTGAAAGGATAAGGCAGAGCAAAAGGGGTAACTCTATAGTAAAGATGAATCGTGTGGTCTTCAGCTAGCACTTTAAGAAAACTGTAAATCTGAATGGTAGAGCAGAGCAGTTAAGCTGATATGAACGTATCCAGAAGAGAATGCTGGATTTTCCTGTGTAAGCTTAACACAAGGTGACGTTGTGACTGCTTGCTGGAAAGGTATTGTATCCAGAGGGACTGCAAAATACCAGCAGTATGGAATACAGATGTCTTTATACAGTGTCTATGAGGTTAAGGGAATCTGTATACTGTGGCACCAATTAATACCAGAAAAGCAACAAGAACAGAGATGTTCATTATAGTATAAGAACTGACTTCCAGTGGCACTACAAGTACCACTAAGCTGAACTGAATGACTGATGTCTGAATACAGTGTCTTAATGCAACTAGATGGGCTATGCCCGCTCACCACACTGGACCCAGATACAGCTGGCAATGATGTAGGTGATGAAGAAGACTCTATCAGGAAGTTTCTCTGTATCCTGGCTCTGGGAAATGGCGTCCACCGCCATGCTGCGGCCTGCTTTGATCTGAAGTGCAGGCATTTATGGATGACCTGGAACACCCTCCGGTCCTCCGTAGGGAAGAAGCGATGCTGTCCACAGAGGTCCCTCTGGGTATAGCTGAACAGCTCCCCACTGTGTAGGCCGCAAATTAACAGCAGCTCACTGTCACACAGACCTCCTGCTGGCAGAGTCACGTGGCATCCCAGGAGAGCTTGTCAGGCCTCAATTCATCCCTCTTATAGTCTCCCCCAGCAGTCTGCTCTTCTCTTCTCTGCAGTCTGGATGTGATGACACAGTCTTTGCTGCCACTAGAGGGAAACAGTTTCACTATAGCAATGTTACAGAGTGTCTTCTGATTGCAGGAATATATCTATACCCAGCTCCCTACTACATCCTCCCCCCACTAAAGAACCTTTGGTCCGCCAAAGGAAATAACAGTCGTTGACCTGTTACATGCTTTTATCAACAGTAGGGAGCACGATGAGCAGGATGACAACAAACAATTAGCATTTTCATAAGAAGAGCCCAAACTCAAACAGCTCATATCATGAAACAGAGTTGACAGAGTAACCTCCCACCAATTGTCATAGGAAGGGAGACTATTCTGTCCACAGGTCACTGACACTAGAGTGTCCTGTACAGATGTGCCAGGGGGTGAGTTGGAGTTGTTCTCCGCCAAATCAGTGGTGGAAAAGCGCCCCGCTAGCGGCTGAATAGCACCATGAAATTACCGACGCAACCACCGCCCCAGTGTGAAAGGGGCCTTAGAGTGATTTGCACATGATTTTGCATGTCGCATAGGGGGCAGCTCATTCTCACGAATGTATATCAAAAAATCAGTCAGCGCCACCCTACTAAAATACTACGTGCAAACAAAATATCATGTGCAAATTACAACAAATTGTGTAACAAATTATGTGCAAAAAACTATAACGGATTAACCGCAGCTGCTGTGCACATATAGTGTATCACCTCATCATCAAGTATTTTAATTATTTATAAACAGTGCAGAACTGCTTTAATTTAAAAAAATATATAATTATATTATAATAATGTAAAAATGTATAAAAATTATATCAACACAGTGCAAAATATATAATAAAAAAAAAGTTTATATATGTGAATAAATGCTGAACCACTTCTGTGATTTTTTGATTGTTGTAAACTCTAATGAATAAATCATCCACCACTGTGCTCTTGTCCTTCTCTCCAGACAATACTAAATTGTGTACACCATCACCAGCCGTTATACCTGCTCACCTCAACAATGAGCCAGAAAGACTCAGAAAGAAATATCTTTACTCTCTATATAAAAAAAGGATGCATAGTACTCTACGTTTCACTATTTCATTTTTTTTAATAAGTAGTGAAACGGAGAGCACTATGTATCCTTTTATTTATATTTGCATGATTTGGAACCATACCTTGAGAGGAAATATCTCACCTGGGAGGCTACCTACTTGAGAGCTGATACAGAGTAACAGGTCGGAGCAGGAGTGAGATCGTGTTGGAGAGAGAGTAAAGATATTTTTTTGAGTCTTTGTGCATGCACAAATTTTGGAACCACACTGCAACCGGATCACATGATCGTTTTGTACTTGTTGGTACAATCCAGAATGAATGGCAACAGCTGTACTAACAAGGATGGTGCATGTATCTTTTATGGTACATTTTAGTTGTTAGGGGGGGTTGCTGGTAAAGTGAACCTTACATTTTTATATAAGGTCCACATTAAAGTGAGCCTGTGCATGGGCAAAGCACAGGTTTACTCTAAATTCCTCTGCAGGATTGGGTGTTGAGTAAATATGTGTCTGAAAAGTAGTAATAAGCTCAACGTACCTGAGTTCAGTTAGGGGTGAGATTGCAGAACATTGCTGATGTTCGGGTGTTGAATCAGAACCCCACTGAAGTCAATGGGACCTGAATATTAAAAAAATACAATGGCCTTTTTCTAAGCTAATAGGCAAGGGAATGTCAAACAAAAGGCAAAGTGGGCTGGGCAATGTCTTGGGTAATATGCACCAAAGCAAAAAAAGATTTAAACAATTCTATTCTGTGGGGAGCAGCAATTCTATTATTGCTTAAAGGGCAACATAAAAAAAAAGTTCCTTTAACCACTTACCCACTGGGCACTTAAACCCCCTTCCTAACCAGACCAATTTTCAGCTTTCTGTGCTCTCACACCTTTTTTTTTTTTTTTTTTTTTGTTTACAAACTTTTTTATTGGGTGCTAAAAATGGTACAAAAAGAGTACAAAAATATGTTGAAACTTTAACAGTAATAAAACGTTTTACATATGTAACATTGTATGATACAAATAATTAGGTATGAATATCTAGTTGTGCTCTCACACTTTTAATGACAATTACTCAGTCATGCAACACTGTACCCAAATGAATTTTGTGTCCCTTTTTTCACACAAATAGAGCTTTCTTTTGGTGGTATTTAATCACCGCTGGGTTTTTTATTTTTTGCACTATAAATCAAAAAATACTGAAAATTCAGTAAAAAAAATAAATAAAAAGCACGTCCACCCAGGATAAGCCGACCGCGCTGTAGCCGTCTTTTGGCTATGGCCCGGTCGGCATGTGGTTAAATAACATGATCCTAACCTGCCTGTGATGTGGCACATCTGTACAAAGTATGTTACCTATTACAGCAAAACTAACATTTATAAAGAAATTTTTTTTTCTCAAATTGCCAGCAAATGACGGCTCCCGGCGGCTTCCTTTTATTTGTGGACAAAGTGGCCAGGAACTTCCTGCATGGGTCTGGTATAGATGTTAATCGGATCCCCCACAAAAAAAAGTTGTGGTGTTCCCCCCCAGGTTTGGTATTTATTTTAGGAGGAAGTCCCTTTTTTTATTTTTGCAGGAAGTCCCTGGCCACATTGCATGGGTCTGGTATAGATGTTAATCGGAACCCCCACATAAAAAGTTGTGGGGTTCCCCCTAAAATAAATAGCAAACTCTTATCCAACAAAAAAAAAAAAACATGAGGGGTCCTTTCCTACATTCCATGGTTGAGGCTGGCTCTTTTAAATCCAGGTGCCCTGTAGAAGCTGTCATATTTAGTAGCGGTAGTAATACATTACTAAATAGGATTTTCCTGCACAAACAGAGGTTTGGGGCTTGGCGAAACAACCTATTAGCCCAGCCATTTGACATGTTGGTGTTATATCTTTCACTTGGATGTTATAAATTGCACCAGTAAATACAGCTGGATAAAACAAAAATTGTCTGTCTTCATTTCAGGCTTCAAGCTAACAAAATGTGATTATTTTAAAGGGTGGTGAGTCTTTTCTCTACCCACTGTATATATTCAATATATATATAATGAACAGGAAGCTCTGTCCATTCATTCTGTGCTGCTGAGGCTGCAGAGAAGGAGATGGAGGGCTGTGTCCTCTATCTCCTTTCTCCGGTGAAACATCAGAGGTCTTTTTAGACCCTCGATATTTCACCAAAACCCCTCAATGATGCTCCTAAAAAAAAATAATAATAACCAAATTGTAAAATAAATAACATAAAAAAAAATACAAAAATAAAATAACAAAAATTAAAAAAACTACTGACACCAGTGGCCGAACTACCAGGGTCAAAAAGGTTGCACTTGTGACCGGGCCCTGTATTCGGCCATCATGCGGGGGTCCCGACTGGGAGTTAGGAGAGCCCTTCATGGTTTCTTGCATCGGGACTCTAAAGGTTCTAGTTACGCCTCTGTAGGAGGGCTTTGAACAGCAAGTCCATAGCATAAAACAGTTACCTGGGTCATTTACTAAATGTACAGTATGTCAGTTCCTGATTAACAGGGTGCCCCATAATGGGTTCCCCTCAAGAAAAAAGTACCTTTTAGCGTTCTGTCAGCAGTCAGCCTTTTCACTCAGCAGGGGGTAGACATGTGCAATTTGTTTCGTTTTTCGTTTTTTTTCGTTATTTTCCTTCATTTTCGTACGAATGAACGAATCGTTCGAATCGAACGAATCCGAATAACGAATCATTCGAATCGTACGAATCCGATTAACGAATCATTCGAATCGAACGAATCCGAAAAACAACGAAAATCCGAAAAAAAAAAAACTAATTAGAAACAACGAATGTACGAATAAGAAAATCCGAAAAACTAAAACAGGAACAAAAAATGAACGAAAAAATTCGAACATTCGTACTTTTTTTTTTTGTTGAATTGGTAATTTTCCGTGCCCCTTACAATGGTGCTGCTTAACTGCTTCGAATAGATTGAACGAATAAATTCGTACATTCGTATTTTTTTTTTTTTTCGATTGGTAATTTTTCCGTGTCTCTTACAATGACGCTGCTTAACGTGCTTCGAATGGATTGAACGAAAAAATTTGTACATTCGTAACTTTTTTTTTTTTTTTTCGAATCGTAATTTTCCGTGTCTCTTACAATGGCGTTGCATAACGTGCTTCGAATGGATTGAACGAAAAAATTCGTACATTTCGTAACTTTTTTTTTTTCGATTCGTAACTTTTTTTTTCGATTCGTAAATTATTAAAATGTAATAATAGCATACACATTACATAAAATTATGAATTATGCTCCGATTACGAATCTACGAATGTTACAAATGTACGAATAAATATGAATGCGTCCGAATTTCGAATAAACAAAAATTAAAATTAAACTAACGAAAAAACGAATCAACAAAAAAATAACTCTTACGAATGTACGAATAGTTACGAATACGAACACCGACGACTTACAAATTTACGAATCGTTACGAATACGAACACCGACGACTTACGAATGTACGAAACGTTCCGAATACGAACACCGACGACTTACGAATCAACGGAAACGAAAAAAACAAAACGAAAATAAACAATTTTTTTTGTTCTGCACATGTCTAGCAGGGGGAGCCCACAATAGAGATAGCGAGCTCCAAGCATCAGACAAAACACACAAATTAGTGAAGTCAGACTAACAGGAAAAGTGGACCTTGGACTTGAGGCTTTATCCCACCCAAAGCTTTTTAATGTCTCTGGGCCTCAGAACCTAGACCAAAACTTATTAGGATCTGCGATAACAAACCCTAGAGCCCCCCACCATGGGTAGGTAGGTAATAACTCCAGGAGACACGTGTACACAATCCACAATTCTGGCATATACTGTATATACATTTTTTTTTCTTTTTTCAGACTTTACATAGAAATTTTCTTTTTTAAATATCATAAATAAATCATATAAAAAGGAATACATTCACATATATAACTTAAAAACATCCCTCTAGACTCCTTTCAAGTCAGGTTTTGACCCGCTTCTCTTTATTGTGTGAATAAACTGTGTATAATCTTGGTAACTGTAGAGAATTTTGCCCTAGGAGTCATTCGCTTTTACTGCATAGCAGTGGCAAACAGTACGAAGTAGCTGGAAAAGTCAGCAGGGCGTTTGGAACAAAAGAAGATATATGAACAGCTGGAGGAGAGAGCTTGTGTTATTACTGTGAATTATTAGAAGGAATTCAACATTAAAACTTTTTTTTAGGGCCCCTAGGAGATTTTGAAAGATTGTTTTAAATTCTTTTCTGTTTTTACATTACAAATGTTTACATTAACTCATTAACTGCTATTTTGTAGTTCTAATCTATTTATGTTTAGAGGCTTATCCGGTCTTGAGGATATTGCAGATTTATAAAAACTGGTGGTGTAACTAAAAAGCCACAGTGCCCTGGTACAACCTTTAAAGTTTTCATCCTTGTATAGGGGTGTGGTACCTTAAAGCCTAAGATGTGAAGTCACCAGCAATCCAAATGAATGCATTTCATGTGTTTATTGTGAAGACAGAGTCACATAAGGCATGAGAAACCAATGTTTCGGGGCCTTGCAGGGTCCCTTTCTCAAGACCATGTTGCCTTGAGAAAGGGAACCAGATAAAAACCCAAAGTATTGGTTTCTAATGCCATATGTCTTTACCATATGTGAAACAAAGCATGTGAAACACATTCATTTGGAGTTCTGGTGACTTCAGTTCTAATTATCTGGTTTTGGCAAGGTACCATCCATTGCATTCACTTTGAGCACCCATCATTAAAAGTACTATGAGGAGACCAGCATCTAATTGGACTTTTTGGGTTCCTTATATTCTATCTAATGGGACACTGAACTATTTTGGCCAGCTCCTTTTTCTATCGGCCAAGCCATAGCCTAATTAATTCCTATGGGTAAACCATACTCATGTTGCCCTCCAGCCATATAGAGGGGTAGGGCTCACCCATAGGAATGAATAAGGCTGCAGCTCATGTGTGCAGTAGGAAGAGGACCCTGTTTACGTGTTATATTTTTATGGGCTCTGCAGAGCTATGCAGTGAGGTGGTAACTTCAGTATAGATTTTTTGAATAGAGTGGTGGGAGTTTAGAGTCCTTGTTGAGTTTTTATTAATAAATATTAGGTAAGCGGCACTGTATCCTCAGAATACTCTAATTCCATAAGTTACCATGTAGTTGGAGAAATGGTATATGTTAACGCTGGACAGGCAGGTTTCCAGTAGAGCTTTAGATTGGAACCAGAAAGACCAGCAGGAGCACCACACCTAAAAGTGACAACATTTACTTGAATTCAAGAGCAGTGCATCCCCTGATGAAGTCACATGACGCCACGCGTAGGGACAGGAGAGGCATTCAATACAAACAAGGAAGCAAATGGAACGAGCTCGGCGCTCGTCTAAGATAAGAGAAAATATTTATTTTTATTCTGTGAGTCCTATTGTGAGTACTAGGTACTATATTAAACTGTTTTTATTGAGCAAATAAATTTTAAACATACTACACTATACGGTCCCCCCCTCATTTCTTACCTATCACTGCACGGACATCACCTGTGACCCAAGAATCACATCACTACCCTCACCGTCTTACCACAAGAAATTATTGTATACTTATAAATAAGGATGAGCCCGGTGTTCGATTCGAACCCATGTTCGAATCGAACACCGGGTGTTCGCTCGCTCGGCGAGCCCAGAACTATTGGGGCCGCTCGCATCAAATTCGTGTGATGCGAGCGGCCCCGCAATGCATTGCGGCCCGCGCAGTGCAATGCTGGCTGATGATTGGCCAAGCATGCACTGTGACCCCGCATGCTTGGCCAATCACAGCGCCAGCAGCGAGGAGAGCCATAATTGGCTACAGGCAGGATGCCTGTAGCCAATTATAGCTCAGGGGCTTTAGTACACGCCCCACGGTATAAGAGGCCGCCGCGCCGGCGGCCTCGCATATTATGTTTCAGTCAGTGTCAGCGTGTCAGTGTGCTGCTGACTGCTGACAACAATATGTGCTCTATTTCTGGGGATATGTGTGTGCATGCTGTTAGAACAGCATTGCAGTATCACATCTGGGGGGTGTCTATAGGTGGCCTGTGAAGGGGGCAGGTTTCCTGTGCTTAGAACTTTCCCTGCAAAAAAGTGTCATTTTTGCAGGAAAAAAGCTATTTAAAATCACTCGCGGCTAATGAATTGATGGCTCCTGTAACACAGAGAACTGTCATTCATTAATAAAAAACAAAAAAAAAGCGTAGGGGTCCCCCCAAATTCAATAACCAGGCCCTTCAGGTCTGGGATGGATATTAAGGGGGATCCCAGCCAAAAAAAAAAAAAAAAAATGGCGTAGGGTCCCCCTCAAAATCCATACCAGACCCTTGAGGTCTGGTATGGATTTTAAGGGGAACCCTAGCCAAAAAAAATGGCGTGGGGTCCCCCTCAAAATCCATACCAGACCCTTATCCGAGCACGCAACCTGGCAGGCCGCAGGAAAAGAGGGGGGGCGAGAGCGGCCCCCCCTCTCGCCTGAACCGTACCAGGCCACATGCCCTCAACATTGGGAGGATGCTTTGGGGGTCTAAGACCCCTAAAGCACCTTGTCCCCATGTTGATGAGGACAAGGGCCTCTTCCCCACAACCGTGCCCGGTGGTTGTGGGGGTCTGCGGGCGGGGGGCTTATCGGAATCTGGAAGCCCCCTTTAACAAGGGGACCCCCAGATCCCGCCCCCCCCTGTGTGAAATGGTAATGGGGTACAAAAGTACCCCTACCATTTCACCAAAAAAGTGGCAAAAATTGTAAAAATGACAGGAGACAGTCTTTGACAATTCCTTTATTAAAATCTTCTTTCTTCTTTCTTCATCCTTCGGTTTCTTCATCTTCTCCTTCCTTCATCTTCTTCCATCTTCTTCTTCCATTTTCTTCTTCCTCCGATCCGCTTCTTCTTGCGCTGGTCTTCTTCGTCCTTCTCGTCCGGCATCTTCTTCCGTCGGCGTCGGTGTCTGTGTCAGTGTCTTCTTGGGCCGCTCCGCGCAATGGGAGGCTCCCGCTGTGTGAGGCTCCGCTCCATCTGACAGGTCTTTTAAAACGGAGGGCACCTGGTGACCCCGCCCCCCTCTGACATCATGGGGAAAGCCATCATGGAATTCCCCATGACGTCTCTGTGCGTCAGAGGGGGCGGGGTCACCAGGTGCCCTCCATTATAAAAGACCTGTCAGATGGAGCGGAGCCTCACACAGCGGGAGCCTCCATTGCGCGGAGCGGCCCAAGAAGACACTGACACCGACACCGACGCCGACGCCGACGGAAGAAGATGCCGGACGAGAAGGACGAGAAGACCAGCGCAAGAAGAAGCGGATCGGAGGAAGAAGAAAATGGAAGAAGAAGATGGAAGAAAGGAGAAGATGAAGAAACCGAAGGATGAAGAAAGAAGAAAGACGATTTTAATAAAGGAATTGTCAAAGACTGTCTCCTGTCATTTTTACCATTTTTGCCACTTTTTTGGTGAAATGGTAGGGGTAAAAGTACCCCCTTACCATTTCACACAGGGGGGGGGCCGGGATGTGGGGGTCCCCTTGTTAAAGGGGGCTTCCAGATTCCGATAAGCCCCCGCTCGCAGACCCCCACAACCACCGGGCACGGTTGTGGGGAAGAGGCCCTTGTCCTCATCAACATGGGGACAAGGTGCTTTAGGGGTCTTAGACCCCCAAAGCATCCTCCCAATGTTGAGGGCATGTGGCCTGGTACGGTTCAGGCGAGAGGGGGGGCCGCTCTCATCCCCCCTCTTTTCCTGCGGCCTGCCAGGTTGCGTGCTCGGATAAGGGTCTGGTATGGATTTTGAGGGGGACCCCACGCCATTTTTTTTGGCTAGGGTTCCCCTTAAAATCCATACCAGACCTCAAGGGTCTGGTATGGATTTTGAGGGGGACCCTACGCCATTTTTTTTTTTGGCTGGGATCCCCCTTAATATCCATCCCAGACCTGAAGGGCCTGGTTATTGAATTTGGGGGGACCCCTACGCTTTTTTTTTTTCATTTGTTTTATTTTTTATCAATGACTTTTTTTTATGAATGAGTTTCAATGAATCACTGTTCTCTGTGTTACGGGAGCCGTGAATTAACATTAGCCGCGAGTGATTTTAAATAGTTTTTTTACTTTCAAAAATGACACTTTGCGCAGAGACAGTTCTAAACACGGGAAACATGCGCCCCTTCACAGGCATACTATAGACACCCCCCAGGTACGAAATTTAAAGGAATATTACACTTTTATTGTTTCAATTTAAGCATTATTAAAATCACTGCTCCTGAAAAAACGGCCGTTTTTTAAAAAAAATTTTGCATTGATACATGTCCCCTGGGGCAGGACCCAGGTCCCCAAACACTTTTTATGACATTAACATGCATATTAGCCTTTAAAATGAGCACTTTTAATTTCGAACGTTCGCCTCCATTATAACTAATAGGGTTCTAAAGCTCGCACGGACTTTAGGTCCGTTCGCGGGTTCTGGTGCGAGCCGAACGGGGGGGTGTTCGGCTCATCCCTACTTATAAACTATTGAGGATTGACTTATTTATCACAGACTTATATGCATGCAACATAGTCGCAGATGACTATTTTATACGCATCCTGCACTATGCGATTTTAGTCGCATGTGACTATGCGATTTTAGTCGCATATGACTATTTTTTACGCATCCTGCATTATGCGATTTTACCTATAGGATATCTGTGTGTGCACTTTGCGTCTGCACCTAGCATTTCGTTATATTTTATATTTCAAACTTTATTCCACTTTGTTTACTGGTAGCTTTATATTTTGCCAGGGATTTTTTCATCTATAGTCACGTTGACTAGTCTCATCCAGCTTATACATTATTTTGTATGCTCGCATACTTTGCACTTTATATTTATTGTTCTACTGTTCACTCCAGTACAACTTCTCTGCACATACCTCTACTCATCACATATCTCCAATGCGATTATATTTATCGTTTTACCCGTCACTCAATCACTCAGTCGCATTTTTTAGCCTGTGCACACTTGCACTAGCACTTTAAGGATTTTATATTTTGTTCACCATCTACTATGCACTTTGGAATTGTTTATCTATAGACACATTTTTACCATATGTTCACTTATATGATTTTATATGTATATCTGATTTTTTTTTATTACCTGCTTATGGTGTTTTATTAGTAGTTTTATTTAGGTGCTATTAGTTCAATTTACACTCTCGCACCTCAGTACTATTTACAATTCTATTATATATATTTTTACCTGGGTTCACCAATAGCAATTTTTATTAACCTGTATTGGTCACACCATACCCCTTATCTTTTATAGTAAGGGAATTATCTATCTCAACTCGCATTACTTCGATTTAATAGTCGCATCATCAACTATTATTGTCTCATACGATTGCTACACTTAAAGGGTTTACGTCTTTATCCCATTACTGCCACCTTGTGGTAGATTTGGCCACCTCCCTGGGGAACAGCGCAGCACCACCCCCACTTTTATATATCTAGTTTGGTAGGTACGGTTTGACCTACAGCAGGTGCCTGCAGCAGTCCCCCCACAGTTAGACATGTGCACTGACAAAAAATTTGTTCGTTTTCGTTTCCGGAAATTCGGAAATTCGAAAATTCGAAAATTCATAATTTGGAAATTCGAAAATTCATAATTCGGAAATTCGGGAAATCTAAAATTCGAAAAATTTTAAATCGTAAAAAAAAAGAAAGTAAATCCGTAAAATTAGAAATAATAACTAGCTAATAATAACTAACTATTAAATTATAGGTATTGGAATTTCCTTTCAAATTTGGCTGTTTGTGAACGTAACAAATACAAATTTATCTGAAGTTACGGATTAACCCGAAATAACGAATGCCGCATCTAAACAAATGGAATGGAACAAATGAATAATAAAAATAATAATAATTAAATGGTTTTATTATTATTAGATTGTTACGTTCCATTCATTTAGATACGGTATTCGTTATTTCAGATAATTCGTAACTTCGGTTAAATTCGTACTCATTACGTCATTACGTTCACTAACAGCCAAATTTGAAAGGAAATTCCAATACCTATTATTTAATAGTTATTTCAGATTTGTGAGTTTTTGAATTTTTGAATTTTCATTCTTTTGAATTTTCAGATCTTCATTCTTATTTTCGGATTTTCAAATTTCCAAATTTCCGAAATTCAGAATTTTCATATTTCCTCATTTAGAAATTTCCGAATTTCTGAAATTTTTAATTGACCAATTTCCAAAATTTCCACATTTCTGAATTTCCAAAATTTCGAATTTTTCAGAAATTAAAAAATTGCGGAAATTCGGAAATTCAAAAATTTCGACATTTCGGAAATTCAAAAATTTCGACATTTCGGAAATTGAAAAATTTCTGAAATTTCGGAATTAATGGAATTTGTCAAAATTCGTTAAAAAACAAATTCAGAATTAAACGAATTGCACATTTCTACATATAATCACAGGAAACTGCTTTAATGAACTTCACTAGTAGGATCAACAGGTATTTGTGGGACTTTACAGGAGGACTGAGTATGAATGCTCTTATAGTTGCAACACAACACATTTTTTTTTTAAAGGTGAAGTTTGGTGTTGTTAAAAAAACTAACATACATATTCACCTCCATGTCGCAGCATCGGCGTGATGCTGCAGCTGTCCCCCACTAGGTCTAAGCCTGAGAACTGAGCAATCACATGACTGTTGATCTCTCAGTTCTTTTGGAGCAGAGAGTTTTGACTGTGAATCACTGCTCTCTATTCCGTCCCTCCAGTGCTCGCTGTAGTGCTGGGCTGGAGAGGGCGTGGGCACAGCTGGCTGAGGGCAGGGAGCCACAACCAGCTGTCAATCGGGCTCTATGTGGATCCTGACACCCATTTCCAAGTCTGGGGGGCTTAGTAAAGTCAGCCAACAGCAGGTTTTAACCCCCTGTTAGCTGATTCTGGGTCACAGAAAAGCACAAGTAGGTGCACTTGTGTGACCCAGAAGTGAATTATGGCAAAAAAGCTTTTGAATGGGAGGCCATAGCTCTGCTTTAACTGAGGTACACAAATGACAACTGGTTGTAAACGCTCAAGGTTTTCCTATGCATGAAGGTAAAAAAACAGTAGCAGCCCCCCCCCCCATTACCTACCTGAGCCCCATTTCGATCCAGCGGTGTGCATGAGAGCCACGGCTGTCCCAGGTCCCAGGTCCTCACTGGCTGAGACTGGAGCTCACAGCCAGTGGGCCAATGAGGAGAGAGCAAGAGGCGGGGCCAAGCCTCGGCTGTGTGTGAATGGATACACAGAGCAGCTGCTCGGAAGCGAGCCTGCGCAGGTGCCCCCATAGCAAGCCACTTGATGTGGACTGCACTCGGCAGGAGGGAGGGGCCGGGAGCGCCAGCGGGGGACCTGAGAAGAGGAGGATTGGAGCTGCTCTGTGCCAAACCATTACACAGAGCAGATAACTATAACATGTTTGTTAAAAAAATGCCTTTACAATGACTTTAAGGCACTCCTATAGTCAGAGTCACCAGTCCCCTACATCCTGTCTTGGTGAGAGTAATAAAACTTAAGTTTCCTAAAGTCTCACATGTCCTGCTGCAGAAATGTGAAAAATGTCTGCAATCCTGCCAACAAATGACATCCATTAGGCTCCATTCGGACAGGCGTTTTGCCATGCTGCAAATTCTAGCGGTAAGAGTCTTCTGATTCTTGCGGCTGAGATTGACAGCTGTGTGCGGATAGCAACGCAATGATAGGCTGTTGGCCGCCGCGGCTATTTGTGCCTCTTCACACAGCCAGCGATTACCTTTGTGTGCGTCCGGCTGCAATAACTGCACACAGATGTCAATCCCAGCCACGGGAATCACGACCGTACACACGACCGTTTTATCTGTCGGAATAAACTCTGAAGTTGTTTTCCGACGGAGTTCCGCTGAAACCGTGTTGCCTACACACGATCACACCAAAGTCTGATGGTCTAGAAAGCAGGGACGTACAACATGTACGACGGGACTAGAAAAAGGAAGTTCAATAGCCAGTAGCCAATAGCTGCCGTCTCGTACTTGCTTCAGAGCATGCGTCGTCTTTGGTCCATCGGAACAGCCTACAGTTTTCCCGATAGGAATTGATTCCTTAGGAAAAATTTAGAACATGTTCTACTTCTAGGTCCATCAGAATTTTCAAAAAAAAAAGTCTGATGAGGCCCACACACGATCGGAATATAAGATGAACAGATTCCGTCTGACTTTTTCTGCCGGAAAGTCTGACCGTGTGTACGCGGCATTAGAGATGAAAGGAGCCAGTCGGTGATTCAACCAGCCAGAATAATGATCTGTAACCAAATTATCAATTTTGGATTGACAGTCCCTTTAATTCCCCATCAGCGTGTCTGAGAGATTCTGTAGACAGGACATCAATCCTTTTAAGACGAGCACTTCGTTCCACCACCGCTGTTCTTTCCTCTCATTAAATAGATTATTCTGCCGTCATTAGTCAAACACAACATCAAAGTAAAACTGTGTTTATTCAACACTCTGCCAAAGATCCTATCACAAAATAAAGAACTTGCTTCTCACTTGAGGTAATTATTGTGCGTTAATTTCAGATATAATGGCTCCTGGAGAGCTAAAGCTTTCCCTTATAAGCAAATCAAACTAGGATACAGTCAGGACTTTTTACGCTGTGATATTTTTCATTGGAAGAGACACTGATCAAAGCCCAGCATGCTAAACCTGTCTTTGCACCCACTAAAGGGAACAACGGGGAATCCACCAAACCTTTCCAACCCATCTAATTGAGGCTATGTTTCGGTTTTCACATTTTATTACATAATTCCACGCTTAAGAAGAAAAGCACACTGGTTCTGCAACTCTTCAATTTGTAAATGATGTATTATGTCCAGGGATTTTTTTCTCAGAGAATAGGTGCAGGAACTCCCCCTTTCTGAGCCACCTCTTTTCTCCACTCGTACCCACCTCCGAGCACCGTTCCTTGGTTCCATCCCCTACCCACCTCCCAGTACTGCCCTTTTAGACAATACAGAACTAAGTATCAATTTGTGGTGCTAAGTAATCGGTAAGGAATTTGGTAATTATAACAAGAAAAGCAGTAAAATAGAACCCCTGCAGCCAGTAACAATAGAGCTCCTGCCAGCAACAGTAGTCCACCCCACCACAAAAAATCCCCCCCAGCAACAATAGACTCCCAGCAGCAACAGTAGCTCTCCCCACCCCACAGCCAGTATCAATAGATTATCTGGAAGCCAGCAACGATAGACCCCCTCCCGCAACAGTAGATCTCTCCCAGCAACAACTGACCCCCCAGTAATACAAGACCCACCCCCAGCAACAGTAGGTCTTCCAGCAGCAACAATAGACTTCCTCAGAAACAATAAACCCCCTGCAAAAATAGATACCCTCCAGCTAGAATAGATCACCTAGCAGTGAGTATCATTAGACCCTGCAGCACACTCCAGCACCACTTTCTGTCAGTGGTGAAGGTGCCGGAACTGCGTTCCCCCGCGTTCCCGCTGGAAAAAAGCCCTGGTTATGTAATTTGTATGAATTTTTTTACTAAGAAACATTTGTAGGCAGGATATGGTGATAGGGTGGTCGTCGCGTTCTCCATGTTCCCCAGCTCGATGGGCGCCAAGTGAGGGTCACATGAGAGGCCTGGATAGGGCCATTGCCTTACACATGGAATACCTTTACTTGAACAGATGACTCAAATAAACTCTCTAGATGTAATATACACCACTACTGTCACTTGCGCCAATAGGAGGGACACACAGAGCTAACACCCTCTCCGCCTGTCCAGTGTATCACCCTACCTTATTCCCAGTAATGGTACAGAGCCCCGCCATGCACCTAGCACTGACTGCATGCGTGTGCTTAACTTAAAAGGATAGTTCACCTTTACAAAAGACCTGCCTAAGCAAGTAAGGGATGTTTGTAGATTAAAATAAACTGTGCAACTCTGACTAAAGATGAATAAAGCACTTGCTATAAGTTTAGGCCATTTACATACCTTATGGAACCTGAAAGCCTGAATGGAATACTCCCAGGACTTTGCTAAGTACTCCCAGGACGTTGCTAAGTGAGGCCTAGTCATCACTGCTCACCTTCACCATCACAGGAGTGAGCTCTTTCCCTGATTCAAACCCCCCCTCACATGCTCTTCCCTGATGTAGTAGCTCTGAGCTCAACATTTGAGAGCTCACTTCTGTGATGGTGGAGGTGAACAGTGACTGGGCCTCACTTAGCAATGTCCTGGTAGTATTCCAATCAGGCTTTATAAGGTATGTAAATGGCCTACAGTGCACACATTTGCACTTTTCTTGATGGGTATCATACCTCATTTATTTAAAACTTGTAATACTTATTTTATTGTTCTCAGTAAAAATATTTTATCATGAAAAAAAGGTCGGCCTTACTTGGTTTTTGTTTTGGGGGGATGTGCTTCAGAATTCTCTGCCTATAGGCTCCTGAGATTTAAATCTGGCCCTGCCCATAGATGGATCAAATCCCTGCTAGTAATTCAGCAGGGAATTTCAATCCATGTATGACCAGCTATAGACCCAGTGTCCCGTACACACGATCAGACTTTCCAACAACAAAACCATGGAATTTTGTTTGAAGGTTGTTGGCTCCAACTTGTCTTGCATACACACGGGCACACAAATGTTGGCCAAAAATTACGAACGTGGGAACGTGGTGACGTAAGACGAGCCGAGAAAAAGGAAGTTCAATAGCCAGTGCGGCTCCTTCTGCTTGATTCCGAGCATGCGTGAGCTTTTGTGGACTTGTGTACACACGATTGGACTTTCCGACAACAAAGTTGTGTTGGCGGAAAATTTGAGAAACCTGCTAGCAAACATTTGGCGGAAAGTCCGACAGCAAATGTTTAATGGAGCATACACACGGTCGGACTTTCTGCCAACAAGCTCACATCCAACATTTGTTGTCGGAAAATCCGATCATGTGTATGGGGCATGAGGCCGCTTTTTTCACTCTGCTACCGTGGCCGCGTATTAGCGGCGCTAGCGGGGCGATTTTAACCCCCCACTGGGAGAGCCGTGGACAGGGGTGGCAGGGAGTCGCTCTTTCAATGCCTTTCTTAGCACAAAACAGTTACAAATCATAAAATGTGGAAACATGGAACTATGAAGAGATAAAAAGCTATGAGACTTCAACTTGCCTTAAAGCCCAACACCAGAATCAGCTCCATAACCACGAATTGCAGGTCCTGTTCACACCCTGTGTGATTTTACATGCATAGGCGGACCTACAACAATGCACAACAAAAGGATTACCATTATTATTTTCTATGGGGCTCATTCACACCTGCGTGTTTCTCTTCTATACATCTTATGCCTTGTACACACGGTCGGACATTCCGACCACAAAATCCGTCTGATTTTTTTCCGACAGATTTTGCCTGAAACTTGTCTTGCATACACATGGTCGCACAAAGTTGTCGGATAATCCGATCGTTCCGAACGAGGTGACGTACAACACGTACGACGGGACTACGTAGAGGCCAGTAGCCAATAGCTTTCGTCTCCAAATTTCTTCTGAGCATGCGTGGCACTTTGTGCGTCGGAATTCTCTACACACGATCGGAAAAAGTCTGATCGGATTTTGTTGTCGGAAAAGTTGTCGGAAATTCCGACGGGAAAAGTCTGATAGAGCCCACACACGATCAGATTTTCCGATAAAATAATCCGATCTGACTTTTTCCGTCAGAATTTCCGACCGTTTTTACGGGGCATTAGGAATAAATTACAGGTGCTTTTTTTTGGTGCGATCTTAATTTTTTGGCCCCATAGACTTCAATGTAAGCTCATGGAAAATGCATAAAAAAGTCCAAAAATGCAGACACACAAATATGAGCCTAGCCTTAAAAGAAAAAGTCCATTGGACTTTGGATAATATAAGATGACGCACATATTACTTTGCAGAGTTTCAGGAATTTGGCCTTTTCTGAGAACACAGCATGATTAATACATTCATATAAACGGTAAATGTTAGTTTGTATGAATAAAAAAGTGATTTCTGAGCAATTTCAGTCATTGTTTCAGTCTAACGAAGACAAATCCACTCTCATCTGGCCATTATTTGTCAAGCGCCATCTTCACAAAAGCAAATTAGTCTTCAAAATGTTACTTGGCAATCTCGTTCAAGGACACGGAATAAATAAAATAGAATGTCGCAAAACTGCAGCAATGGTTTTACTTTGTTGGTTGAAAGCAGGCACACCAATATAGTTTTCTCAGATGTCTGTTTTTCTGTATTCCAATCTATGGCTGCTGCTGTGCTGTCACTTTGTGACACTTCAAATAAAGTTTAAAAAGAAAGAAGGGAACAACGTGAAACACACGTCACACTGCCCCCTCACCGCAGCTGACTGCAAGTAAAAACTGACAACCACCACATGCTAAAGCAGGGCACTTAACCTGTGGGCAATGTTTACAAGCCCTTATTGTCTTTTAACCACTTCAGCCCCGGAAGATTTGGCTGCTGAATGACCTGCCATTTTTTGCGATTTGGCGATGCGTCGCTTTAACTGACAATTGCGCGGTTTTGCAATGCTGCACCCAAACAAAATTGACGTCCTTTTTTTCCCACAAAAAGAGCTTTCTTTTGGTGGTATATGATCGCCTCTGCGTTTTTTTTTTTTTTTTTTTGCGCTATAAACAAAAAAAGAGCGCCAATTTTGAAAAAAACACAATATTTTGTACTTTTTGTTATAATAAATATTACTTTTTTTTTTTAAAAAAGCACATTTTTTTTTCAGTTTAGGCCGATATGCATTCTTCTACATATTTTTGGTAAAAAAAAATCACAATAAGCGTATTTTGATTGATTTGTGCAAAAGTTATAGGGTCTGCAAAATAGGGGATAGATTTATAGCATTTTTATTATTATTATTTTTTTTACTAGTAATGGCGGTGATCTGCGATTTTTATCATCACTGCGACATTACACATTGGACAATTTTGCGCGTCGGAATTGCATACAGACGATCGGAATTTCCGATCAGAACTTTTTCCGAATGAAAAATTGAGAACCTGCTCTCAATCATTTGCTGGCTGGAATTCGGCCAGCAAAAGTCTGATGGAGCATACACACGGTCGCATTTTCCAACCAAAAGCTCTCATCGGTCTTTTGCTGGCCGAATTTCCGTTTGTGTGTACGTAGCATTAGGCTCTCCTTTGTGCCTCTGGAAGTATTTTGTGAGTCAATCAAAACGTATTTTATATGTAAAAGGAAGCCCGGGTCCAAAAATTGGGAGTTATGTAGATTAGGGTTGCCCACATTTTCTTCAAGGCAAACCCAAACACTTTAGCGGCACTTTTTCCCTTAGTTTACACTATAGGATTATAAAAGACCTGAAACACCTTTGGGTGCCCCAAGGAGATTAGTAACTATGTGCAATGCGGCAAACAGTGGGTGTGGCCAAATTGCTCTTGCTGACATCATTGTCCCACCCCCCAGTAATGCCGAACCTGTCCCCAGACAGCCGCCTCAACAGATTTGTGTGTGACCATCTTGGTTACTTGAGGAGCCACAGTCTGGTCTGAATAATGTGTCCAGGTATAGGCAGACTGTATCCCGGACACATAATTCAAAACCCGTACTGTCCAGGTAAATCCTGCACAGGTGGCAACCTTAATGTGGATGTAGTGTCGCAAACACAGGAAGTGTGCGCTCAAGACCTTACTTCTGTGCGTGTCTACTTTACACTAATAGTGGTGCAAGATTCGCAGTCCAATGACCACGGCTATGGAACGCTCTACCCACGAACATCCACATGGAAGAAAACCATCGGGCCTTCAGAAAAAAACTCAAGACCCACCTCTTCTAAGAAGCTGGATAACACAGGACGGACCAAGCACCTTGAGGCGATTCAGTTCGCATTTGCAGCGCTATACAAGTCATTCATTCAGCTGTGTACAGCTGCATTCAATGGCTCATATCTATGGGTAGCAGAACAATGCTCCAGGACATCCCAGGAAATCATTATGCTTAGTAAAAAAGAGGACAACCAGCAATAAGGTGGCTGCATACAGTCACAGAAACTATGAACATACAGTTGCAAAGACTGAAGACCCAAATAGAAGTCAGATTAGTCAGAGAAACTTAATCCTTGTACTGGCCGGGAATAGAATTGGTGCCACCATTTTTTGCTTGCTTTGTGCTGTATGTATATTTCCTTCAGGCTATTCCATACACAGCTGTATACCTCCCCCTAGTGGCCACCTCTATATCAGACTGTACAGTTATCATCCTTGATGCACAACTGCAGATAAAGAAAAGAGATTCAATTTAATTGAACAAGCTTGTTTTGCATGCTGTAGATTTGAAAGGGGAGAGAGGAACAGTAATTTGCAAATGTATGCAATGAAAACCTCTCTATCTAACCTAAAAGTAATACAGGTTAGTTAGTTTTTTTTTTTTTTTTGTACTAACTAGCTGGTAATGTGTGCTGGAAAATGATTGACAATATTGCAAAAAAGATTGAGTTATTACCAAAATTAACAAGAATTATCTGACTATGGGTATCGTCTTCTTCTTGATTTGCTTTAATTCTTATTTTTTCCTAATTTCTTTTTTTTTTTTTTTTGGGGGGGGGGGGGGTTAAAATCTTATAAAGCTGTTATCACCTCCTGGTCTTTATACATTTTAATATTGTTCATTGCACTACCATACCCATGTACTCCCTTCCTTTTTGCTGGTTAGAATTTGATCGGGTGGTTGCCATTTTTGCTTGTTACACACAAAAGCAGTGGTGACCAGTCTATTAGGGATGCAGGGGCGCCGCCTGTCCATGTCTCCGGCCCCCTAATCTACATTTGGGGCGCCAGATATATGGATTCCAATTGGGGGGGGGTTGTGTTTCTTTTTGAAGCACGTGATTAGAGCCAGAAGCTCAAGTAAGCTTCAAAAAAGGGTGGGCTCGGGGCGCAGAGCACTGCGCTCCGAGCCCACCCAGTTGTGTGACAATAGCAAAATTAATATTTGCTATTTTCACACTGAATCACCTCCCCACAAATCAGGAATTGGGTCATGAGACCCATTTCTTGATTGACCAAAATGCCAGAAGATCCTATTGGACCACGATGAGGAGAGAAGAGGAGGGAGGAGATGTGGAGGCCACCGGAGGAGACACAGAGGACGAAGCCGCCACCCGGAGGGAAGCTCTGCCTGGGGGTAAGTGCGGGGCTCATCGACCAACCGGGGTTGGGGGGTGTGCTGGTGGCTGCACCCGAGTGACCCGTGGGGTGGCTTTCATTGTTTGCCACCCCCCCCCCCCCAAATATACCACCAGCCGCCACTAGAGAAAAGGTACCAGTTAAGAAATGCTGACCTATCTACTGTATCTACACTAATCCCCCAAGGCAATCGATGTTATGTAGTACCATGGTGCAGGCGGACCAACCACCATAACCATAACAACTAATGAAGCCCTCAGGCCAAGACGCACGTCGTCATTCTTTGGTATGGCCCACCTGCAGGGCCTGGCAGGAGAGGACTTTGTGATGGTGGGACTGTCATGTGTGAGGGGAAGTCTGGTTGGAAATTTGGGTCTTCTGGTATGATGAGAGAATCCTATTTCTGATGTGATGGGAGTGCCTTATGAGAAGGGGTGCTTTTGATGTGATGGGGGGAATCAGATGTGATAGGGGACCCTTATGAAAAGGGGAGCTTTTGATGTAATGGGGGACTCTAAAGGGAAGCGGGCCTTCTCATTTGATGGGGGAGCTTTGATGGGATTGAGAGGACCCATATGAGAAGAGGAGGCTTTTGATGTGATGGGGTAATCTGATGAGAAGAGGGGCTTCTGATTTGATGGGGGGGATCTCTGTGAAGAGGGGGCTTTGATGTGATTGGGGCACTCTGACATGAAGGATGAACTCTGTTGTGATGACAGGACCTTCTAATGTGAAGTAAATTTCATCAAGGTGGTTATGTGCATCATTCCAAGCTCAGGTTTCCTATTGATGGTTTTTACATTTTATTGGGGGGGAGGGGGGGCAGGGCGTCTTAAATAGATAGATAGATATATTATCATCTTAGTGCAATTTTACTGTGATGCTATGTATTTCTATGTCATTTTTGTGGCATTTGATTGCTCTTTTGTACCGTTATTTTTTACTTTTTCAATAAAAAGTTTTTAAACAGAAAAAAAAATAGATAGATATGTAGCCAGGTGCTGGTTACCTTTGCTTGTGTTATCATAGAACAATTACAGCTGCAAGTCTTTTTGGAGATGTCTCTACCAGCTTTGCACATCTAGAGAGTGGAATTTTTGCCCATTCTTCTTTGCAAAATAGCTCAAGCTCTGTCAGATTGGATGGAGAGCATCTGTGAACAGCAATTTTCAAGGATTGCCACAGATTCTCAATTGGATTTAGGTCTGGACTTTGACTGGGCCATTCTATTGTAGCCCTGCTGGAAGGTGAACCTCCACCCCAGTCTCAAGTCTTTTGCTCCATCCATCCCTGTATTTGGCTCCATCCATCCCATCAACTCTGACCAGTTTCCCTGTCCCTGCTGAAGAAAAACATCCCCACAACATGATGCTGCCACCACCATGTTACACGGTGGGGATGGTGTTCAGG
This sequence comes from Lithobates sylvaticus, assembly GCA_028564925.1. Lineage (NCBI taxonomy): Eukaryota > Metazoa > Chordata > Amphibia > Anura > Ranidae > Lithobates > Lithobates sylvaticus. The sequence continues at coordinate 35,727,598 of CM053031.1, forward strand.
GTGATGTGCAGTGTTAGTTTTCCACCTCACAAAGCATTTTGCTTTTAGGCCAGAAGGTTCAATTTTGGTCTCATCTGACCAGAGCACCTTCTTCCACATGTTTGTTGTGTCCCCCACATGGCTTCTCACAAACTGCAAACTGGACTTCGTATGGCTTTCTTACAAAAATGGCTTTCTTCTTTCCACTCTTCCATAAAGGCCAGATTTGTGGAGAGCACGACCAATAGTTGTCCCCTGGACATATTCGCCTACCCGAGCTGTGGATCTCTGTAGCTCCTCCAGAGTTACCATGGGCCTCTTGGCTGCTTCTCTGATTAATGGTCTCCTTGCCCATCCCAGAGATGTTCAAAACTTGAGATATTTTTTTCATAACCTAACCCTACTTTAAACTTCTCCACAACATTATATCTAACCTGCCTGGTGTATACCTTGGCCTTCATGATGCTGTTTGTTCACTAAGGTTCTCTAACAAACCTCTGAGGGCTTCACAGAACAGTTGTATTTATATTGAGATTAAATCACATACAGGTGGACTCTGTTTACTAATTAGGTGGTTTCTGAAGGCAATTGGTTCCACTAGATTTTAGTTAGGGGTATCCGAGTAAAGGGGGCTGAATACAAATGCACACCATACTTTTCAGATATTTATTTGTAAACCATTTATCATTGTCCTTCCACTTCACAATTATGTGCCACTTTGTGTTAGTCTATCACATAAAATCCCAATGCAATACATTTACATTTTTGGTTGTAACATGGAAAATTTCAAGCAGTATGAATGCTTTTTCAAGGCACTGTAGATAGATTGATTCCAGTGTTGCCAACATACCAGATTGAAATTTATGGACACAACACCCAAAATTGACTGACACCGCCAAGTTTTTATTGCCATTTCCAAAAGTTACAAAATGACAGTTTTAAGTGCAAATTTCAATATTTAGGCTGCAAACAAGTACATATTAAGGCAAAAAAAATATTTCTTATTTTATTTATTAAAAAAAAAATATTTCTTATTTTATTTTCAGGATAGTAAGTAAGTAGCTCAGGGACACAGACATAAAATTGACTCTCACAGTGACACTAAACGAAGTGTGCCGCAGCACAGATGTTGATGACCTCTCACAAACATGTTACATCCCCTCCTGAGTCACAGTGACAGTCTCTCTCCACGCCAGGTGGTGTTTTCAGTCCACTGAAGTCCAAACAGCACTGACAGTTCCGCTCCCGGCTTGTCTTGCTCCCGTCGTGCAGACTCCCACACGAGGCTCCAGCCACTCCCCTCAGCTCCCTTGCACCATGACTTCACACGATATGGCACTACCTCCGCCAGACCCGACTCCCGCCGGCACCGCCTGAACACACTGTAGCATGCACTTGGATGGTCTCGGCCAAGCATCACACCCATATTTTTTTACTGGCAACCTTTTCCTGTCATTGGCATTTACTGGTAGGAGAAAAGTGCCCATTTTTTACTGGCTGCCAGTAAAAATACTGATTTATTTTATTTATTTATTAAAATGTTTAACCTACGCAGTCTTACCCGAAGGCCTCGATGCGCAAAAACAAAAGGACATTGATATTAAAAGACCTTAAGAGAACCGACAAACCAGCATAGCAAGATACAGTCAGTCTCAGTTTCAGAGGCAAGGAGTTCCAAAATTCAGCTCCTTCACTCGTTCGCCCTCCCCATGTTTTTCAAAATTTTGGAATCTTCAGTGTGGCCAAGTTCGCCGATCTCAAGGATTGGGTAAGGCACATACTTGACAAATTTCTCCTTCAGGTACTCTGGGCTAGACATGTGCACAACAAAAAAATGTTTTTATTTTCGTTTTGTTTTTTTGTTTCCGAAAAAAATTTGTTTATTTTCGTTTCGTTTTTTTCGTTTCCGTTGATTCGTAACGATTCGTACATTCGTAAGTCGTCGGTGTTCGTATTCGTAATGATTCGTACATTCGAGTTATTTTTTCGTTGATTTGTTTTTTCGTTAGTTTAATTTTCGGACGCATTCGTATTCGTACATTCGTAACATTCGTAACCTTTCATAGATTCGTAATCGGAGCATAATTCATAATTTTATGTAATGTGTATGCTATTATTACATTTTAATAATTTACGAATCGAAAAAAAAGTTACGAATCGAAAAAAAAGTTACGAATGTACAAATTTTTTTGTTCAATCCATTCAAAGCATGTTAAGCAACGCCATTGTAAGAGACACGGAAAATTACAAATCGAAAAAAAAGTTACGAATCGAAAAAAAAGTTACGAATGTACGAATTTTTTTGTTCAATCCATTCGAAGCACGTTAAGCAGCACCATTGTAAGGGACACGGAAAATTACCAATTCAACAAAAAAAAAGTTACGAATGTACAAATTTTTTTGTTCAATCCATTCGAAGCACGTTAAGCAGCACCATTGTAAGGGACAAGGAAAATTACCAATTCAACAAAAAAAAAAAGTTACGAATGTACGAATTTTTTCTTTCGTTTTCGTTTTTCGGATTTTCTTCATTAGTACATTTGTTGTTTCTAATTTGTTTTTTTCAGATTTTCATTGTGTTTTTCGGATTCGTTCGATTCGAATGATTCGTTAATCGGATTAGTACGATTCGTACGATTCGTTATTCGGATTCGTACGATTCGAACGATTCGTTTATTCGTACGAAAACGAACAAACGAAAATAACGAAAAAAAAAAGAAAAAAAAACTAAACGAATTGCACATGTCTACTCTGGGCCACGTCCATGCAGTGCCTTATGGACAAGACGTCCGGTTTTAAACAGAACCTGTTCTTTCACGGGCAGCCAATGCAGGGCTCTAAGGGATGGAGTGATGTGGTCACGGTCGACCAACACCTGTCAGTAACCTTGCTGCGGCATTCTGAATCAACTGGAGCTTGTAAATGGTACAAGCAGGCCAACCCGTATACATGGCATTACAGTAGTCCAATCGACTGATGGTTGGCAACACTAATAGATTCTCCTTTGTTTCGATTTGCTGGCCCTTTAAGCTGTATTATACCCTTGAAGCATTGAGCCATGCTATTTATGGTGCTTATGCAATCTATGGATACATTTAATTCAGACACTGCTATTATCATGAAAATGCCTCTGTTCAAGGTCACCATTTACCCAGAGGGGTAAATTGAGCTTGTGATGATAACGCGAACAGAGAAGACGACTTATGATTAAATATGTAGGCTGTCCCGTAGCATCGTTTCTGCGTGGCCAAGCATGTGCATCAACACAAACACTGAAATTTATGTTTCTAGATGTGAAATCTGGAACCACAAGAGGAAAAGTGTCTGAAAATCCATGAACACAGACACAAGGAGGTAGGTCACCTTCACATGTATTCTGTTATTCTGTGCTATTAGAGATGGGAAAGCACTCTGTTCTCAACAACAGGGCAACAAGACCAAGAGACTCCATCGGGAGATGGTAACAAATGCTTCTGTATCTAATTTGAATCCCTTAGACATTCATTATATCAAGAGAACAGGATTAATAATTCAAAGGGGGAAAATAGACTTTCATTGTAAAAAAAAAAGAATGTGAAGTGCTTTTGTTGGAATAGGTCAACCAGAGGCTTTAATTAATAAGAGTGTGCCTTTGGGGTCTATTTACTGAAATCTCTTGACAGTTGATCGAGGGCAGAATCAGCAGAGAAAATTAAGTCCTATATTTATCTGAATTGGGAATGCAAGCAGAAGCAAGTTTATTCATTGGAATCTGGATTGGTTTTTAACGTGTAATAACTTTTTCAATGGCAGCGAAGTTAAAAAGTATATCATTTTCATTTCTTTATTTTTTTTTTTGTGGCTTTTATTCTGCATGGTTTCACTGAATGGAACAAATGTTGTGGTCAAATTGCAGCCCTATGTGTATTCCTGCTATTAAAGTAAATGTAAACTCTAACTGGTTTACATTTGCTTTGCTAAAAACAATCACCTTCTTTTTTTTTACTTGAACCCTTTTTTTGGCACTTTTTACTTGTTTACATATAACAATCAGTATTTTTTGCTAGAACATTTCTTAGATCCCCCTAAACATTATATATATGTTTTAAAGCTGAGGCCCTAGAGCAGGGGTGCCCAACCTTTTGAGGAGCGAGGGCCACTTTATCCACTGCGGGCCACAATGAGCGTAAAGGGCGGATGGCAGGTCTGTGTCCACTCTGCATATGTAGAGCAGACACGGATGCAACCCGCTCTACCCTAAGGGCCTTCCGATACGCCCAGACAGAAGGGGGCAGATGCCCTTTTGTTTTGTTTTTTGAGGAGATCAGATTGGCTCTGCTTCCTCTAGCGGTGGCTCCGTTCTTCACACTAATGCTTGGAGATGGCGGGTGGGGAGCCTGCGATCTGGGCTTGCCGACCCGCCATCTCAGAGCAAGACATGGCGGGCCGGAGGGCACCCCTGCCCTAGAGAATAAATTGGTGGATGTTGCAATTTTTTTATGTCACATATTTTCACAGCGTTTTCTAACGCAATTTTTTTTTGAAAAAATACACTTTTTTTAAATTTTAACCGCTTACGCCCCAAAAGATTTTACCCCCTTCCTGACCAGAGCACTTTTTGCAATTTGGCACTGCGCCGCTTTAACTGACAATTGCGCGGCCGCAAAACAAAATTGACGTCCTTTTTTTCCCACAAATAGAGCTTTCTTTTGGTGGTATTTGATCACCTCTGCAGTTCTTATTTTTTGCGCTATAAACAAAATAAGCGTAAATTTTGAAAAAAAGCAATATTGTTTACTTTTTGCTATAGTAAATATCCCCAAAAAAATATATAAAAAAAATATTATTTTCCTCAGTTTAGGCTAATATGTATTCTTCTACATATTTTTGGTCAAAAAAATTGCAATAAGTGTATATTGATTGGTTTGCGCAAAAGTTATAGCTTCTACAAAATAGGGGATAGATTTATGGCATTTTAATTATTATTTTATTTTTATTAGTAATGGCGGTGATCTGCGATTTTTATCGTGACTGCGACATTATGGCGGACACATCGGACACTTTTGACACTATTTTGGGACCATTGTAATTTATACAGCGATCATTTCTATAAAAATGCACTAATTACTGTGTAAATGACACTGGCAGGGAAGGGGTTAAACAATCGGGGGCGATGAAGGTGTTAAATGTGTCTTAGGGAGTGATTCTAACTGTGGGGGGATGGGCTACCACTGACATGACAGCGATCACTGCTCCCGATGATAGGGAGCAGTAGATCTCTGTCATGTCACTAGACAGAATGGGGAAATGCCTTGTTGTGCGGCTCCGTGACACGATCGCGGGACACCGGCGGACATCGATACCGCAGGACTCGCGGTCACAGTCACGTGGCAGGTTGCGCGTGTTGCGCGTGCTTCCCCTAGCCCCACCAATTAAAGGGGACGTACAGGTACGCCCATTTGCCCCCCACTGCCATTGTGCAAAAAAACACAATACATAACCCATTTTTTTGGGTAAAATATAAAAGATGATGTTACGCTGCGTAAATATATACCCAACATATCACGCTTTAAAATTGCGCATGCCAGTGCAACAGCAACAAACTACATACAATTTACTATCCATAGGCAACGCTTTAAAAGCCTTTACAGGTTACCACTTTTGATTTACACAGGAGGTCTGGTGTTAGGCATTCACGGTGATACCTCACATGTGTGGGATAATCACTGTTTGCGTAAACCTTTGCACATGAGCACGGGGGGGCAGGGGCACTTTACTTCTTTCTTTAAAGTGTTATTATTATTTGTTTTACGCTGTTGCTTAAATTTTTTTTTAGCACTTTTATTGCTGTCACAAGGAATGTAAACATCCCCTGTGACAGTAACAGGCATGTGAGGTACCCTCTATGGCGAGATCATCGGTCTATAAGACCCCAGATCCCTCCTCTGCCCTTAAAAGCATTTGATCACACCAAAATCGGTGTGATCAAATGCTTTTCATTTTTAAAAATGGCGTAGTTTACATCCAGGTAAACGAGAAGTGATGTGAGGTCAGTGTTTCCAGTTCCCTATATCATAGAGATGAACAGAGCAGTTCCGGTCTTTGTTCATCTCTATGATCAGCCATGGCAAGCACTGGCTAGTCGATCAGGTGTCCCAGTGACAGCCCGATGAAGCCATGGAAGGCAGTGAGGGGGGTGTCCACCACCCATTGCTTGTACATGAAATCCAGCAGCCACTAGGATTGCTTTTTTAAGAGGGCAGACCTTCGGCTCTAAAAAACAGTCCTGGGATGAAGCCTGCAGCTATCATCCTGGTATAACCACTTGAAGTCCAGGGACGTACTGGTACTTTGCTGGTCGTCAAGTGGTTAAAGTGGTTGTAAACCCTCGTTTACAACTTTATGTTACAGGTAAGCCTATATTAAGGCTTACCTGTAGCTAACAAGGATATCTCCAAACCTGCACGGTTTAGGAGATATACCTGTATTTGCATGTGCCGACGTCATGCGGCACATGCGCACTTGAGACAACTGAAGCAACGGCGCTATATGCCGATGCTTCAGTTGTACTGTGCCGCTCTTGTGCGCATGCGCGGAGAGTGACGGCATTGATCCCCGGAAGTCACTCCGGGAGAACATGTCGGCGGTCGGAGGGGGAGAAAAGGACCGATGCGGGGGCTTCGATCTGAGGTAAGTGATACATAATTAGCTAGTATGCTATGCATACTAGCTAATTATGCCTTTGTCTTGCAGGTTTTTTTTTTTTTTACGTTTTTTTTTTTAGGGTTTACTTTCTCTTTAAGGAAATACTGTTTTCCCCTTGCCCTGCCATGCCTTTTTTTTTCTTGCAACTCTTTGCTGCGTCTGCAGCCCCTCTGCAGCCTTCTCTTCTCTACCTGAGCTTGCTACATTTCGCTGCTCTGGATGGAAGTAAAAGTTGCAGATTTTGAATATGGAAATACATTTTTTAATTATTAGAATACATGTGACACTTAGAATCATTACCAGGATAAATCAGAGGTCACCGACACCAATATACCAACTCCCATATGACCACCCTTCACAACTCCACCTTTTCGATATCTCCAAAAATAAAACACACTACTCAAAAGTGAAGGTAAATGGCCATAGCATTTATTTAAAAAACATACAAATTTAAATAACAAAGACATAACATGAGATGACAAATCAGGTTGCAGGTCCTTAAAGGGTACCATACCAGATAGCCTAGTTATGCCTACAGCCTCAGGGACTATCCCAGCTGACCTTAGGCATGCACTGGTCTACAACTACCAGTTCACTATGAGTTGACTGGACCAACTAGAGCGGGGGTCCCCAACCCCTGATCCATGGCCTCTTTGCAGCCACGAAGGCTGCACTATAAGAGGTGTGGCAGGTGAGCAGAGAAATTACACCATCTCTCACTGCCCGCCCTGCATCGCCACTAAGCTGCCTTCACAGCCGGACAGTGAAGGTTGCTCCATCAGAGGTGCGGCGAGCCAGCAGAGAGATTATAAAATCTCTCCCCGCCCGCCCCGCATTACAGCAGTTCCGCCCGCAACTGTGCATGTGCCGGTGTTCAAGCTCGGGTGCCATTGCGCTGGGATGAGGCAAAGAGAAGAGTTGTGAGCCTTACAGGCAAGTGACAAGCTCCATCTGGTAGTAAGTGACAAGCTGCATCTGGTGGCAGGTGACGTGGCAAGCGACAGCCTGAATCTGGTGGCAAGTGACAAGCTGCATCTGGTGACAGGTGACGTGGCAAGTGACAAGCTACATCTGGTGACAGGTGACGTGGCAAGTGACAAGCTGCATCTGTTGACAGGTGACGTGGCAAGCGACAGTCTGCATTTGGTGGCAAGTGACAAGCTGCATTTGGTGACAGGTGACATGGCAAGTGACAAACTGCATTTGGTGGCAAGTGACAAGATGCATCTGGTGACAGGTGATGGTGGCAAGTGACAAGCTGCATTTGTTGGCAAATGACAAGCTGCATCTGGTGGCAGGTGATGTGGCAAGTGACAGACTGAATCTGGTGGCAAGTGACAAGCTGCATCTGGTGACAGGTGACGTGGTAAGTGACAAGCTGCATCTGGTGACAGGTGACGTGGCAAGTGAAAAGCTGCATCTGGTGACAGGTGACGTGGCAAGGGACAAGCTGCATTTGTTGGCAAATGACAAACTGCATCTGGTGGCAGGTGATGTGGCAAGTGACAGCCTGAATCTGGTGGCAAGTGACAAGCTGCATCTGGTGACAGGTGACGTGGTAAGTGACAAGCTGCATTTGGTGACAGGTGACATGGCAAGTGACAAACTGCATTTGGTGGCAAGTGACAAGATGCATCTGGTGACAGGTGATGGTGGCAAGTGACAAGCTGCATTTGGTGGCAAGTGACAAGCTGCATTTGTTGGAAAGTGACAAGAGGCATCTGGTGACAGGTGATGGTGGCAAGTGACAAGCTGCATTTGGTGGCAAGTGACAAGCTGCATCTGGTGGCAGGCAACATGGCAAAAAGACAAGCTGCATCTGGTGACAGGCGATGGTGGCAAGTGACACACTCAGGGCTCCCACTGATTCTGATTCTGCTTTCTGCATTATGGTGCGTTGAACACTGTCTCCCAGCTGATAAGTTCTTGTGTTCTCTGTCTCTGCGGGTTATTACCAGTAAGCATTGCTTCTGACCAAGACTACACGACTACAGTGAAAAAAAAAAAAAGAGGGTGGTGATCTGTAGGGTGACAACACTGCTCCTCCATATCCTAACTCCCAACATAATGTAGAGAATGCAGCAGTTTATTTTAGGTACTTATATAGCGCCATCAATTTATGTACCACTGTACATATACACTCACCGGCCATTTTATTAGGTATACCTGTTCAATTGCTTGGTAACACAAATTGCTAATCAGCCAATCAAATGGCAGCAACCCAATGTATTTAGGTATCTAGACATGATGAAGATGACTTGCTGAAGTTCAAAATGAGCATCAGGTTGGAGAAGAAAGTTTTAAGTGACATTGAACGTGAGCGGCAGTTGTGTGGATGAAAATGTCTTGTTGAGGTTAGAGGTGAATTGGCAGTCTGGTTTAAGATGATTGAAAGGCAAGAGTAACTCAAATAACCACTTGTTACAACCAAGGAAGGCAGAATATCATCTCTGAATGCACAACACATTGAATCTTGAAGAAGATGGGCTACAGGAACAGAAGACCACACCGGGTGTCACTCCTGTCAGCTAAGAATAGGAAACTGAGGCTACAATTTACACAGGCTCACCAAAATTGGACAATTGAAGAATGGAAAAACGTTGCCTGGTCTGATGAGTCTCGATTTCAGCTGCAACATTTAGATGGTAGGGTCAGAATTTGGAATATGGTTGCTGACCCTACTATCCCTTTATGACTACAGTGTACCCATCTTCTGATGGCTCCTTCCAGCAGGATAATGCACCATGTCACAAAGCTCAAATCATCTCACCACTGGTTACTTGAACATGACAAGGAGGTCACTGTACTCCAATGGCCTCTCAGTCCAATAGAGAACATTTGGGTCGTGATGGAACAGGAGATTCACATCTTAGATGTGCAGCTGAATAATCTGGAGCAAAACTGTGTGATGCTATCATGTCAAAATAGACTAAGATCTCTAAGGAGTGTTTCCAACACCTTGTTGAATCTATGCCACAAATAATTAAGGCATGCCTGAAAGAAAAAGGGGGTCCAACCCCGTATTAGCAATGTGTACCTAATAAAGTGGCTGGTGAGTGTATATTTTACATTCACATCAGTCCCTGCCCTCAAGGAGCTTACAATCTAAGGTCCCTAACTCTAACTCATATTCATACACTAGGGCCAATTTAGACAGCAGCCAACTAACCTACAAGCATGTCTTTGGAAACCGACACAGGCACAGGGAGAATATGCAAACTCCAGGCGGGTAGCAACATGGTTGGGATTCAAGCCAACAACCCTAGTTCTGTTTGTTGGAAGTGCTAACCACGTAGGCACTGTGCTTTCCAGTTAATATTTATATTAGGCCCACTTACTTTGCTGTTCAGTAGGAAAAAAGTTGCAATCGGTAGGGGGGATTACGAGTTGATAGTTGTGCTTTGTGGGGGGAGACATTAGTGTCAATGGAGACTTGCCATGCACTGTAGTAGTCTATGGCACTCTCTACTTTTTACTCCCTGTGCTGCTGGAGTTATACAAACTCCACCACCGAACAGAGCTATAGTCAGGTTTGGAACAAATGTTCCAACATTTGGCTCCGGGACCTTGGGCTGGTGTTGGAATCAGTCCTGGGGTCACATCGGACTGTGGGGATACCAACACTAACCAACTTAAAAGGGAAAAAGTCTGATAAATGTACAGACTATAACTATAATAAAAAATCCAGACAGTGCTTAAATAGCCCACTCATCCCCTACAATAAGTATAAGCAATTTAATGCAGTTTTATGAAACACAGTATTGCAAACCCTTTCCCCGGCTGTTCTAAATTCTAAACAAGAAGTCAAATTTATTAGATTTAAGGGCAGTTACAAGCACTATAGTAACATATTGAACATAATTCTAAAATAATTGAGTTAGTTTTTAATATACTTCAAGTTTGCTGCACTTATGGATGCAGATGGGAACGATGTTTTGAAGAGCGGGTTCGTAGATGATTAAAAATCCAGCAAAAGGATAAATTTGAGTCTGCAAAACAAAACACAAAATAGATTAAGCATTTGCTAAGTTGGATGAGGATCTGAGGCAGTCTGCTTCATTAAGTGCCAGAGGAGTACTGTGCATCGCTGTGCTACAGACACCAAAGTCTCATTAAAGAATAGCTGCGTCTAAATGATAATCTGTGTCTGTGAAAAGAGGACGCTGGATGGAGTGGGCGCTTTGTAGTAAACCTGCACTCTGTATCATTTTATTTAGTATAAAGTCTTTGTAGCTGAACCTGTATCATGATTTCTTGCTTCCATTTAATGCATCAAGAGCCTCCAAAATTTTCTGTGCAAGTATTTTCTGAAAATTAAAATGAGGGCTGCTTCTGTCTGTCACCAATTGACAGTAGTCAGTCCTAATATTTGCCCACTTAGGAAACTGAAAGCTTTACACGTGCCCTTGTACACTGGGATAAAGGCTTTGAGAAAGCAGGGGGGTGTCATTGTACAGATAAGCTATATTGCTAAACGCTTGTAGACACTTGATCAGAACAATTACAGTTGTGCTCATAAGTTTACACACCTTGGCAAAATTTAACATCCAACATGCAGGTAAACAGTACTATACCATTTACGGACATTAAATTACAAGTTGTAATTACACTGAATTGCCACTAGATGTCAGCACAAAAAATACTTATACATACATAATGGAATTCAGTGCCAACAGTAATGGATACAGGATAAGTGTTTCAGAACACCAACAAACCCATATAGAGTTGTGCTCATAAGTTTACACACCCTGGCAGAATTTATGATTTCTTGGCTTATTTTCAGAGAATATGAATGATAACACAAAAACATTTCTTTCACTCACGGTTAGTGTTTGGCTGAAGCCATTTATTATCAATCAACTGTGTTTACTCTTTTTAAATCAGAATGAAAACAGAAACTACCCAAATGACCCTGATCAAAAGTTTACATACCCTGGAATGTTTGGCCTTGGTACAGACACAGAAGGTGGCACACACAGGTTAAAATGGCAATTAAAAGGTTAATTTCCCTCATTAATGGCTTTTTAAATTAGTGTCTGTGTATAAATAGTCAATGAGTTTGTTAGCTCTCACATGGATGCACTAAGCAGGTTAGACACTGAGTCATGAGGAGGTAGAAAAGAACAGTCAAAAGGGATGCATTGATGCCTGATGAAGGAGCATGCATGCTCTGAACGCGAGCGCTTTTAACCACGCCCACTCATCTGAAAAAAAACGTCTGACGCTCTCCATCCTGCTGATGTGCCTATCCTGGGACGCACTCACCTCGGAGCCACGAGACCGACCGGAAGTGACCGGGGTGAGCTTCCCCACCATAGCCCAGAAGAAGGAACCAGATGACAGCAGATGACAGCAGACAACTTTAAATAAAGATACCGGTACGTGCCTGTTGTTACTAAACAAAATGTGAGTAAAAACTCTTTTCAACTATAACTACAGCCATAACTTTCGAAACAGACCCACTACTCTTAAGCCCCATACACACGGTCGGACAATCCGTGGACCAGGTCCGTCGGACCATGTCCGTCATACTTTGTCTGATGTTGGTTTTGCGTACACACGGTCGGACAAAGTTGTCGGAAAATCCGATCATTCTGAACGTGGTGACGTTTGTTGCCTACGACGGGACTACGTAGAGGCTAGTAGCCAATAGCTTTGGTCTTGTAATGTGATCTGAGCATGCGTAGCACTTTGTCCGGTCGGACAACCGTACACACGATCGGATTTGGTGTGATCGGACCGTGTTGTCGGCAAATCTTTCCAGCAGGAGATAAGACTTTGTCCGTCGGACAATACGACGTACACTGTCCGATGCTGCATACACACGGTCTGATTTTTCAACAACATTGTCCGATCGGACAGAATCCATGAAAAAGTCCGACCGTGTGTATGGGGCTTTAGAGCGGCGCTGCTCTCTCTCTTCTCTCCATTGGATTAAACCACCGTGTCTTTTGGAGAGAGTTGAAGCTGTCTGTGGAGGGCACTTATTCAGCAAGTGACCATACTGGCTGGATGGACTGTGTCAGGATCAGGGGTCAGGCTCAAAGACCAGTTGCTATAGCAGTAGTGGGACTACCACCGAACAGCAGGGTTTGTACATCCTGGTGGATGACGCTGGCTCACTTGAGGTACGGAGTCTAAGTACAAACCGGTGTTCACCAGAGCTCCTGATGGTGGAAATGGATTTTGCTGCATGTTAGTACCAGGTCACTGTCCTCAGGATCGCACCGCCAGGAGGTGAGCAGGCTGGGGTCCAGAAGCGGATAAGCAGGTAGTGATCAAACAGAAGCATAGTCAGTAAAACACGCCAAAGGTCAGTAATGAGTAGTTGCAATTCAGGATCAGGCAGAAGCGTAGTCAATAGACATGGGAGCTGTCAAAAAATTTGTTTAGTTTCGTTTCGTCCCGTTTCGTATATAAAAAAATTCGTAATTCGTGTACGAAATTCCGTTAGAATTCGTACGAAATACGAATTTCGTACGAATCGTAAATTTTTTTTCTAATCGTTACGAATCGTTAGTAAAGTTACGAATCGTTACGAATCGTTAATGCGGCTAATGAATTGTCGGTTCTCATAACACAGAGAACAATTCGAATCCAACTACAAATATCGAATTTCAATTTCAAGTTACGAATCGTTACGAATAGTTACGAATCGTTAGTAAATCCAACTACAAATATCGAATTTCAACTAATATGAAAGAAATTATAAAAGCGGATATAACGAATGCTTCGAATGCTTCGAATGAATTTGATATTCAGTATATCTAATATAGAGAACTGTTCCTGCACAAAGTGTCATTTTTGCAGGAAAAAAAGCTATTTAAAATCACTCGCGGCAAATAAAAAGTCGGCTACGTAACACAGAGAACAATCATTCATTGATAAAAAAAAAAAAGCGTAGGGGTCCCCCCAAATTCAATAACCAGGCCCTTCAGGTCTGGTATGGATATTAAGGGGAACCCCAGCCAAAAAAAATTAAAATAAATGGCGTGGGTCTGGGGGTCTGCGGGTGGGGGGCTTATCGAAATCTGGAAGTCCCCTTTAACAAGGGGACCGCCAGATCCCGGCCCCCCCCCCCTGTGTGAAATGGTAAGGGGGTACTGTACCCCTACCATTTCACCAAAAAAGTGTCAAAAATTGTAAAAATGACAGGAGACAGTCTTTGACAATTCCTTTATTAAAATCTTCTTTCTTCTTTCTTCTGGTCTTCCTTTCTTCATCTTCTCCTTCCGGCATCTTCTTCCATCTTCTTCTTCCTCCGATCCACTTCTTCTTGCTCCGGTCTTCTCGTCCTTCTCGTCCGGCATCGGCGTCTCTCCTGGGCCGCTCCACGCAATGGGAGGCTCCCGCTCTGTGAGGCTTCGCTCCGGCTGACAGGTCTTTTATAATGGAGGGCTCCTGGTAACCCCGCCCCCTCTGACGCACGGGGACGTCATGGGGACTTCCCTATGGCTTTCCCCATGACGTCAGAGGGGGGCGGGGTCACCAGGTGCCCTCCGTTATAAAAGACCTGTCAGCCGGAGCGAAGCCTCACAGAGCGGGAGCCTCCCATTGAGAGGAAGAAAGGAAGACCAGAAGAAAGAAGAAAGAAGATTTTAATAAAGGAATTGTCAAAGACCGTCTCCTGTCATTTTTACCATTTGTCACTTTTTTGGTGAAATGGTAGGGGTACTTTTGTACCCCCTTACCATTTCACACAGGGGGGGCGGGATCTGGGGGTCCCCTTGTTAAAGGGGACTTCCAGATTCCGATAAGCCCCCCGCCCGCAGACCCCCACAACCACCGGCCAGGGTTGTGGGGATGAGGCCCTTGTCCTCATCAACATGGGGACAAGGTGCTTTGGGGGTCTCAGACCCCCAAAGCACCCTCCCAATGTTGAGGGCATGTGGCCTGGTACGGTTCAGGCGGGAGGGGGGCCGCTCTTGTCCCCCCCTCTTTTCCTGCGGCCTGCCAGGTTGCGTGCTCGGATAAGGGTCTGGTATGGATTTTGAGGGGGACCCCACGCCATTTTTTTTGGCTGGGGTTCCCCTTAAAATCCATCCCAGACCTCAAGGGTCTGATATGGATTTTGAGGGGGACCCCACGCCATTTTTTTTTTTTTTTTTTTTTGGCCGGGGTTCCCTTTAAAATCCATCCCAGACCTGAAGGGCCTGGTTATTGAATTTGGGGGGACCCTTACGCTTTTTTTTTTTTTTTTTTATATCAATGAATGACTGTTCTCTGTGTTACGGAGCCAACAATTCATTAGCCGGCAATAGCCACGAGTGATTTTAAATAGCTTTTTTAACTGCAAAAATGACACTTTGTCATTCGAATCATTCGAATTCATTCGTTATATCTGCTATAATAATTTCTTTCGAATTAGTTGAAATTCGATATTGGTAGTTGGATTTGAATAATTTGGAGCTGAAATTAGTAAACGGAATTTTTCCTGCAAAAATGACACTTTGTCATTCGAATTCATTCAAATCCATTCAAATCATTCGTTATATCCGCTATAATAATTTCTTTCATATTAGTTGAAATGCGATATTTGGTAGTCGGATTCGAATAAATTCGGCGACGAAATTCGTAAACGGAATTTCGTATTCCGTACGGAATTCGTATTCGAAAAAATTCGTACTACGGATTCGTAAATTCGTACGAATTTCGAAAAATTCGTACGAATTACGAATTCGTACGAAACTAATCGCACATGTCTACCTGATACGGGAATCTCGTATCTGTCCTCTTCTGTCCTCCTTCTTCTGTCCTCTTCTGTCCTCTTCTGTCCTCCTCTCTCTTCTGTCCTCTTCTGTCCTCTTCTGTCTTCTGTCCTCTTCTGTCCTCTTCTGTCCTCTTCTGTCTTCTGTCCTCTTCTGTCTTCTGTCCTCTGCCGTCTTCTGTCCTCTTCTCTCTTCTGTCCTCTTCTCTCTTCTGTCCTCTTCTGTCCTCTTCTGTCCTCTTCTCTCTTCTGTCCTCTTCTCTCTTCTGTCCTCTTCTGTCCTCTTCTCTCTTCGGTCCTCTTCTGTCTTCGGTCCTCTTCTGTCTTCTTCTGTCCTCTTCTATCCTCTTCTGTCTCCTGTCCTCTTCTGTCTCCTGTCCTCTTCTGTCTTCTGTCCTCTTCTGTCCTCTTCTCTCTTCTTCTGTCCTCTTCTCTCTTCTGTCCTCTTCTGTCTTCTTCTGTCCTCTTCTATCCTCTTCTGTCTCCTGTCCTCTTCTGTCTCCTGTCCTCTTCTGTCTTCTGTCCTCTGTCGTCTTCTGTCCTCTGTCGTCTTCTGTCCTCTTCTTCTGTCTTCTGTCCTCTTCTTCTGTCTTCTGTCCTCTTCTTCTGTCTTCTGTCCTCTTCTGTCTTCTGTCCTGTAAGAAGTGACTGTGACATCTGCGATCTTCTAGAATGAGGGGAGTGATGAAAATAAACAAGGGGGAAAGTGAGGCCACAAGCCTCTGGGACTTTTAAGCGGTATCAAGATCTGAATAGTAGTCATAAACAGTGGCGATGTAAATAAAATAAAGATTTTTATTTCCACATAAGGACAGGTAAAGACAAAAGGACACAGGTAATATATCCATACATTACAGACATATGCGTTAGATCAGACAAAATATGTGTAGAGCGCTACCATACTCGACATGTTTCACTCTTTAGAGTTTCTTCAGGAGATTCAAAGGTATAGCTCAAAAATATGCTGAAATAACAAAATAGCATGAAAATGCATCCATTTAAAAAAGTACAATATAAATGTACATAATTGAATAGTTGATCAAGTTGGCTCAGTATAAACATCAGAAGACTAAGCAAGTGCATATTGAAGTAATTTTGCACATAAATAGTTACATGGGGCATAGAAAGCAGACAAAGGGATAGAGCTAGGCAGGCTGGTCATACCACATCAGAATTCATAGTTCCTTTTATCACGGCAAGTCTTCCAGGTCCTGAAGCAGCAAAACAGCCCCAGACCATCACACTACCACCACCATATTTTACTGTTGGTATAATGTTCTTTTTCTGAAATGCAGTGTTCCTTCTACGCCAGATATACTTGGACACACACCTTCCAAAGAGTTCCACTTTTGTCTCATCGGTCCACAGAATGTTGTTCCAAAAGTCTTGGGGATCATCAAGATGTGTTGTGGAGAAATTGAGACGAGCTTTGATGTTCTTTTTGCTCAGCAGTGGTTTTCTCCTTGGAACTCTGCCATGCAGGCCATTTTTGCCCAGTCTTTTCCTGATGGTGGAGGCATGAACGCTGACCTTAACTGAGGCAAGTGAGGCCTGCAGTTCCTTGGACGTTGTTGTGGGGTCTTTTGTGACCTCTTGGATGAGTCGTCGCTGCGCTCTTGGGGTAATTTTGGGCGGCCGGCCACTCCTGGGAAGGTTCACCACTGTTCCATGTCTTCGCCATTTGTGGATAATGGCTCTCACTGTGGTTCGCTGGATTCCCAAAGCTTTGGAAATGGCTTTATAACCCTTTCCAGACTGATAGATCTCAATTACTTTCTTTCTCAATTGTTCCTGAATTTCTTTTGGTCTCGGCATGATGTGTAGCTTTTAAGGATCTTCTGGTGGACCTTACTGTGTCAAGCAGCTCCTATTTAAGTGATGCCTTGATTGTGAACAGGTGTGGCAATAATCAGGCCTGGGTGTGGCTAGAGAAATTGAACTCAGGTGTGGACAACCACAGTTATAGTATGTTTTAACAAGGGGGGCAATCACTTTTTCACACAGGGCCATGATGGTTTGGATTTTTTTTCACCTTTAATAATAAACACCTTCATTTACAAATTGCATTTTGTGTTTACTTGTGTTGTCCTTGACTATTGTTTAAATTGGTTTGATGTTCCGAAACACTTAAGTGTGACAAACATGCAAAGGAACAGGAAATGAGGAAGGGGCAAACACTTTTTCACACCACTGTATGCTTGGATAGTGTGGAGAGCGTTGAGCACATAAATGTCAATTTCTTGTTAAAAACAAAATTCAGACATGAAGCAATTCAATCCCAGGATGCCAAAAAACACATGAAGTTGCTTGCAGAGAGGAACACTATAGAATTTAATAGAAATAGTTTAAACAGGGTGATGAAATGTAGGGCCAGTAAGTTAATGCTCAATGAGCTAAACATAGTCATCAGAAGGTGCCAATTAATATTAAATGGGTTACCTGGAACAGGTTAATGCTGAAGAGATGTGAGTGCTATACACTCTATATTGCTGAGCTTCAGGATTCGAAGTGCGGGTATAGTGCGCACTAATAATTAGTGCTGCAAGGGGTCCAAAAATTGAGATAACGTTTATCTAGGGGCAAAGTATAAAGGTAGGCTTTAGTATGAAGCCACGAGAAGAGTGACTTAGATAGAGCAATGAGGAATATATTTTGAGGAAAATAAATAAAGAAAGAATCTTACCCCTTTGTAGTAGAATGGTAGCGGGCTCAGCGCAGGAAGATGGGCGGTTAAACTGCCGACTTCTTCCTCTTTTAGGGCTCCTGACATGGAATGATGGCAGGGGGAAGCTGCCTTAAGTAGTGGCTCTCCGACCCGGCGGCGTTTGACATCACCGCCGGGTCACGGGCGCATAAACGGCGCCGTTCAGTAAAGAATGTCCTGTGGGGTGTATTGCGCATGCGCGGACGACGCGCCACGTCGCCGGCGCATGACGTCACAGACGCGCCGCTGGAAGGTTCTTTGCCCTTTCTTTGTTGAAAGAGAAGGGAATAGGCATTTACCCACAACGGGGAGCAAACGGATGCAAATTACTGCTGCTTAATGGTTTCTATAGGAGAACCTACACATAGGCCGAGGACATCAAGGCCTGAATGGGCCAAAAGTAAGGGGAAGTTCAGGGGTCAAGGATGATAGATCTGTAGTCCTTGCACACCATGAACAACCCCGGGGCGCCCGTACAAACGACTGTATCTGCATATAGGCATCGAAGGATAAATACCTCTAATTGAATGGAAAATAGGCATCAAAATGCATGCTGTGGAATTGTCAATGTCATTACAAGTTAATTCTGTTAGCAGGCCAGCCTGACCGTCTAGCACCTCATCTGCTTTTTAACATAGGTAAATCAAAAATTGTAATTTATGCCATATAAAATTACAAGTATATTGTTACATTAAAATGATTGGGCATGAAACAAGAGCAAAGAAAGAGAAAAAGAAGAAAGAAGAAGGATCATATAAAGATCCTTTGGAAACAGATCTATAGAAATGATTTAAAGCTAAGAGCATCATTCAACCCTGGAGGGGTAGTGGCTTTGCGGTCAAAGATCCAACGAGCCTCTCGCTGAAGTAAAGTGAAGTCATAGTTCCCCCCCTTTCACCTGGGGGTACATGTTCAAGTGCATAAAAATGCATTTTATGATCATCATGACCATGAAACAGCCCCATGTGGCGGCTGATGGGAGTCTCCATCTTCTTTCCTCGCACCAGGGATACATGGTCCCTGATGCGGTGAAAGAATGGGCATTTTGTTTTTCCTATGTAAAAGGCTGTACATTCGCATGTCATAATATATACCATGCCAACTGATTGGCAGTTGACCGAAAATTTGGGTTTATAAATACGCCCATTGGGCAATACAATTTTTTTTGATGCGTATACATAGCGGCAAAAGTTACATTTATGGCAAGGTTTTGTTCCAAAGTTTTTTTTGGTATTTGGTATTTTTGGTATTTGGTATTTTTGCGTTTGCGACACCGTGGCTACAGCCAAAAATGCCTAAAAAGGTCATACCTCAAAGCCAAAAGGCAAAATCGTTCCAGTCTTATTCATGGAAACAAACCGCTTACCACTGACCCAGGAATCAGAATAATTACTCGCTTTTCAGGACATCACGTCCAGGTGCGTAAGATTTTTGGCAAATACTGGTACCTCCTCAAGGCTGATCCTTTGGTTTCCAAGCACTTAGGAGACCATCCTGAAATTACATTTAGAAGATCTCAATCCCTTAGAGATACTTTGGTACGTAGCCACTATGCTCCTACAGGAGAAGGCCATTTAAATACCAAAAAAAACTTTGGAACAAAACCTTGCCATAAATGGGATCTTGGTATCTATAGTTCAACTACTTCGTCTAGCATATTATATGAGGGGAGTGATGAGTGGGGGAGGTCTAATCCGTAACTGTGCTCACAGGACTCTCACCTTAACCACTTCAGCCCCGGACCAATTGGCAGCCAAAGGACCAGAGGTCTTTTTTCAATTTCGCACTGCACTGCTTTAACTGGTAATTGCGCGGTCATGCAATGTTGTACCCAAACGAAATTGGCGTCCTTTTCTTCCCACAAATAGAGCTTTCTTTTGATGGTATTTGATTGCCTCTGTGATTTTTATTTTTTGCGCTATAAACGGAAAAAGACCGCACATTTTGAAAAAAAAAGATATTTTCTACTTTTTGTTATAAGAAAAATCCAATAAACTCAATTTTAGTCAAACATTTGGGCCAAAATGTATTTAGCCACATGTCTTTAGTAAAAAAAATGCCAATAAGCGTATATTTATTGGTTTGCGCAAAAGTTATAGCGTCTACAAACTAGAGTACATTTTCTGGAATTTACACCGCTTTTAATTTATGACTGCCTATCTCATTTCTTGAGGTGCTAAAATGGCAGGGAAGTACAAAACCCCCCCAAATGACCCCATTTTGGAATTAGACACCCCAAGCTATTTGCTGAGAGGCATGTTGAGCCCATTGAATATTTTTTTTTTTTAGTCCCAAGTGATTGAATAAAGACAAAAAAAAAAAAAAAAAAAGTTGTCACTAAATGATATATTGCTCACACATGCCATAGTTATATGTGGAATTGCACCCCAAAATACATTTTGCTGCTTCTCCTGAGTATGGGGATACCACATGTGTGGGACTTTTTGGGAGCCTAGCCGCGTACGGGGCCCCGAAACCCAAGCACCGCCTTCAGGATTTCTAAGGGTGCAAATTTTTGATTTCACTCCTCACTACCTATCACAGTTTCGAAGGCCATAAAATGCCAAAATAGCACAAAACCCCCCCAAATGACCCCATTTTGGAAAGTAGACACCCCAAGCTATTTGTTGAGAGGCATGGTGAGTATTTTACAGCTCTCATTTGTTTTTGAAAATGAAGAAAGTAAAGAAAAAAAAATATTTTTTTTCTTTTTTCAATTTTCAAAACTTTGTGACAAAAAGCGAGATCTGCAAAATACTCACCATACCTCTCAGCAAATAGCTTGTGGTGTCTACTTTCCAAAATGGGGTCATTTGGGGGGGTTTTGTGCTATTTTGGCATTTTATGGCCTTCGAAACTGTGATAGGTAGTGAGGAGTGAAATCAAAAATTTGCACCCTTAGAAATCCTGAAGGCGGTGATTGGTTTTTGGGGTCCCGTACGCAGCTAGGCTCCCAAAAAGTCCCACACATGTGGTATCCCCGTACTCAGGAGAAGCAACAGAATGTATTTTGGGGTGTATTTCCACATATGCCCATGACATGTTTGAGCAATATATCATTTAGTGACAACTTTTTGTAAAAAAAATATATATATATTTTTTTTTCATTATTCAATCTCTTGGGACAAAAAAAAAAAAAAATTTAATGGGCTCAACATTGCTCTCAGCAAATAGCTTGGGGTGTCTACTTTCCAAAATGGGGTCATTTGGGGGGGGTTTGAACTGTCCTGGCATTTTATGCACAACATTTAGAAGCCTATGTCACACGTCACCCACTCTTCTAACCACTTGTAGACGAAGCCTTTTCTGACACTTTTTGTTTACATGAAAACATATTTTTTTTTGCAAGAAAATTACGTTGAACCCCCAAACACTATATATATTGTTAAAGCAAAGGCCCTACAGATTAAAATGGTGGGTGTTGCATTTTTTTTTTCCACACAGTATTTGCGCAGCGATTTTTCAAACGCATTTTTTGTGGAAAAATCACACTTTTTTTATTTTAATGCACTAAAACACACTACATTGCTCAAATTTTTGATGAAATAAAAAATATGATCTTAGGCTGAGTACATGGATACCAAACACGACATGCTTTGAAATTGCGCACAGACACGCAGTGGCGACAAACTACATACATTTTTAAAAGCCTTTAAAAGCCTTTACATGATACCACATTAGATTCACGGAGGAGGTCTACTGCTAAAATTACTGCCCTCGATCTGACCTTCGCGGTGATACCTCACATGCATGGTGCAATTGCTGTTTACATATGACGCCAGACCAACGCTTGTGTTCGCCTTTGCGCAAGAGAAGGGGGGGCAGGGGTGTTTTTTTTTTTTTTTTTTTTTTTTTATTTAGCTTTTTTTTTTTTTTTTAACTGTTCCTTCCATTTTTTTTCTTTGTTATCATTTTTATTGTTATCTCAGGGAATGTAAATATCCCCTATGATAGCAATAGGCAGTGACAGGTACTCTTTTTTTTGAAAAAAATGGGGTCTGTTAGACCCTAGATCTTTCCTCTGCCCTCAAAGCATCTGACCACACCAAGATCGGTGTGATAAAACGCTTTCCCAATTTCCCAATGGCGCGGTTTATATCCGGGAGGGGGGACATTCCCTCCCACTGCTTGTAAAAGCAGTCTAGAGGCTAATTACCTGCTAGAATTGCTTTTACATGAAAGCCGATCACTGGCTGAAAAGAATGATACCAAGATGATACCTAAACCTGCAGGCATCATTCTGGTATAACCATTCAAAGTCCAGCAACATACTGGACATATATTGTAATCTTTTTCTTGGCTGAACGAAAAAAAAGAGATTGATTGGTGGGTATGCCCACCATTAGAATACCTCCCTTCATCCACCCACTTCTAATGATGGGCATACATGCACCATTTATATATGCCGAAGCATGGGGGCATCCTCCCACAAAAGTTATGCCATGTACACACGGTCGCACTTTTCCACGGGGCAAGGCTCCGTCGGAATTTCGACCGTATGTACGCAGCATTAGGAGCCAATCGCTCTTCCGCCCCTGCTGCCCCCATGCTTCGGCATATATGCTCTTTTTTTTAACTGTGGTGGTGAAATCACCTCCTACAGCGTTGGAGTCGCGGCTTTATGTATCGTGGGAGCAAGCGCTGTTGCTGTCAAGATAAATAAATCCACGCTGCAACTGAATGGCGCACCTGAAAACAAAAAAATGGTTAACACTAAAACACAGTAAACAAAATTACATACCTGAAAAGCAAGCATGATAAAACATAATAAAACATTGCAGAATAGAATGGCGTAAAAAAAGAGCAACAATAGAGAGAGAATAGAGAGAGAACAATAAAACGACAACTATTTTTTTTATTTTATTTGAGATTTACAGGTAAAAAAGCTCCTGACTGTTAGCGACTGAATCAAAACGCTACCACAAAAAAAATGTTAGCGATCGCAGGGATCGGGCCTGACTCTGCGAACGCTGCAGTTATGGGTGCTTAGTGTTTTGTAAGTGACAGTGATCGATCGATACTGCACTTGGGTGGGCTGGGCGGAGGGGGAAAACGCAGGTGCTAGCAGGTATCTGGGCTGATGCCGCTAACAATGCGTTTTTTGGAACAAAAAAACTGCTGGGACGCTAGTATAGATCTGATCAGATCAGATATTGATCTGTTCAGATACTGTACCACTAAGGGAGGTGTATGCTTTGCGCGTGGGTGTTTGCGGTACTGGCACTAACCTGGGGCGACGCAGACCTTATTTGACCCTAAAACCTAATTGATATCACCCGCCGGGCGATCAGGGGGTTAAACCGTTATTGGGTAATAAATGGCGGGTGCCCTGACAGTATAAAAAACAAACTATCTAACCAGCGTCACCCGTAACAGTTATACGGTGATCACTGGTGAAAGGGTTAACTAGGGGCAATCAGGGGGTTAAAACCTTTATTAGGTAATATATGGGGGTACCTGACGCTATATAAAAACCTGACGGGAAACCTAAATAACGAAATAACTAACTGGCTAACCAGCGTCACCAGTGACACTTATACGGTGATCACTGGTGAAAGGGTTAACTCTAGGGGCAATCAGGGGGTTAAAACCTTTATTTAGGTTGTAATATGGGGGTACCTGACCTATAAACCTATTTATGAACCTATATAAACATGGCGGTTAACCTAAAAAAAAAAACTGGCTACCTAGCGACACCAGTGACACTAATGCAGCGATCAGAAAAACGATCGCTTAGTGACACTGGCAAAAGGGGGTTAAAGGGTTACCTGGGGGGCAATCAAGGGGTTAAAACCTTTATTAGGGGGTCGTAGGGGGCTACCTTGGACCTAAAACTAACTGCCCTGACAGTTATTACAGTCACACTGACACTAAATGCAGTGATCAGTAAATAAATGATCACTGCAATTAGTGACACTGTGACTGGGGGGGCAGGGGGTGATCTGAGGGGTGATCTGGGGGTGACAGGGGGGTTATTTGTGTGCCTATGTGTACTGGTGTCAGTCTACTGTTGGTGCACTAACCTGTACATCTTCACTCCTCGGCGTTCCGGTCTTACTGACCGGCGCGCCGAGTGTGACATCACTTCCTCTGCCTGTGTTTTGATTGACACAGCCAGGGGAAGCATCTGATTCGCCAGGAGCGATCGCGAGGGGGTGGCCAGAAACCACTGGCCGTCCCCTCGTCCCGGATCGCTCCTGAAGCGATCCCGACCGTCCCCGCCGGCCGGGGGGGTCCGATCGGACCCCCCACGCGCCTGAAGAATGGCACGTACAGGTACGTGGTTTTGCCTGTATGTGCCATTCTGCTGACGTATATGTACATGGGGCGGACGGGAAGTGGTTAAAGCACCTTTCAAAAAGCATATAGATAGAATCTATGTGGGCTCCTCTCCGCTCTCTCTCCAGGCTGGCTGATTTCTTTTTCCAGTGTCCGACCGGCTTCCTATACCCCGCGGCTTCAGATGTTCAGTCACAGAGTATGTGGAGAGAAAGAAACACCAAATAGTGTACACCTGTATACTGCAGTAGGAGGAGTGTATACACACTTGGAGGAGTGAAGAGATCTACAAACGCTTCTAACACTGGAGAACGGCACCTGATACGGGAATCTCGTATCTGTCCTCTTCTGTCCTCTGTCCTCTTCTCTTCTGTCCTCCTCTCTCTTCTGTCCTCTTCTGTCCTCTTCTGTCTTCTGTCTTCTGTCCTGTAAGAAGTGACTGTGACATCTGCGATCTTCTAGAATGAGGGGAGTGATGAGTGGGGGAGGTCTAATCCGTAACTGTGCTCACAGGACTCTCACCTTAAAGCACCTTTCAAAAGGCATATGTCTTCTGTCCTCTTCTGTCTTCTGTCCTCTTCTCTCTTCTGTCCTCTTCTGTCCTCTTCTGTCTTCTGTCCTCTTTTCTCTTCTGTCCTCTTCTCTCTTCTGTCCTCTTCTCTCTTCTGTCCTCTTCTGTCCTCTTCTCTCTTCTTCCCTCTTCTGTCCTCTTCTGTCCTCTTCTGTCTTCTGTCCTCTTCTGTCCTCTTCTGTCTTCTTCTGTCCTCTTCTGTCCTCTTCTCTCTTCTGTCCTCTTCTCTCTTCTGTCCTCTTCTGTCTTCTTCTGTCCTCTTCTGTCCTCTTCTCTCTTCTGTCCTCTTCTCTCTTCTGTCCTATTCTCTCTTCTGTCCTCTTCTGTCCTGTAAGAAGTGACTGTGACATCTGTGATCTTCTAGAATGAGGGGAGTGATGAGTGGGGGAGGTCTAATCCTCTTCTGTCTTCTTCTGTCCTCTTCTGTCCTCTTCTCTCTTCTGTCCTCTTCTCTCTTCTGTCCTCTTCTGTCTTCTGTCCTCTTCCCTCTTCTGTCCTCTTCTCTCTTCTGTCCTCTTCTGTCCTCTGTCCTCTTCTGTCCTCTTCTGTCCTCTTCTCTCTTCTGTCCTCTTCTGTCCTCTTCCCTCTTCTGTCCTCTTCTGCCTTTTGTCCTCTTCTGTCCTCTTCTGTCCTCTCCTGTCCTCTTCTGTCCTCTCCTGTCTTCTGTCCTCTTCTGTCCTCTTCTGTCTTCTTCCCTCTTCTGTCCTCTTCTGTCCTCTTCTGTCTTCTTCCCTCTTCTGTCCTCTTCTGTCTTCTGTCTTCTTCTGTCCTCTTCTGTCTTCTTCCCTCTTCTGTCCTCTTCTGTCTTCTGTCCTCTTCTCTCTTCTGTCCTCTTCTGTCCTCTTCTGTCCTCTTCTCTCTTCTGTCCTCTTCTCTCTTCTGTCCTCTTCCCTCTTCTGTCCTCTGTCCTCTTCTCTCTTCTGTCCTCTTCCCTCTTCTGTCCTCTTCTCTCTTCTGTCCTCTTCTGTCCTCTTCTGTCTTCTGTCCTCTTCTGTCTTCTGTCCTCTTCTGTCCTCTTCTCTCTTCTGTCCTCTTCTGTCCTCTTCTCTCTTCTGTCCTCTTCTGTCCTCTTCTGTCCTCTTCTGTCTTCTTCCCTCTTCTGTCCTCTTCTGTCTTCTGTCTTCTTCCCTCTTCTGTCCTCTTCTCTCCTCTTCTCTCTTCTGTCCTCTTCTGTCTTCTGTCCTCTTCTGTCCTCTTCTGTCCTCTTCCCTCTTCTGTCCTCTTCTATCCTCTTCTGTCTTCTTCCCTCTTCTGTCCTCTTCTGTCTTCTGTCTTCTTCCCTCTTCTGTCCTCTTCTGTCTTCTGTCTTCTTCCCTCTTCTGTCCTCTTCTTTCCTCTTCTGTCTTCTGTCTTCTTCCCTCTTCTGTCCTCTTCTCTCCTCTTCTCTCTTCTGTCCTCTTCTCTCCTCTTCTGTCTTCTGTCCTCTTCTGTCCTCTTCTGTCCTCTTCCCTCTTCTGTCCTCTTTTGTCTTCTTCCCTCTTCTGTCCTCTTCTGTCCTCTTCTCTCTTCTGTCCTCTTCTGTCCTCTTCTGTCCTCTTCTCTCCTCTTCTGTCCTCTTCTGTCTTCTGTCCTCTTCTGTCCTCTTCTGTCCTCTTCTGTCCTCTTCTGTCCTCTTCCCTCTTCTGTCCTCTTCTGTCCTCTTCCCTCTTCTGTCCTCTTCTGTCTTCTGTCTTCTTCCCTCTTCTGTCCTCTTCTCTCTTCTGTCCTCTTCTCTCTTCTGTCCTCTTCTGTCCTCTTCTGTCCTCTTCTCTCTTCTGTCCTCTTCTCTCTTCTGTCCTCTTCTCTCTTCTGTCCTCTTCTGTCCTCTTCTGTCTTCTTCCCTCTTCTGTCCTCTTCTGTCTTCTGTCTTCTTTCCTCTTCTGTCCTCTTCTGTCCTCTTCTGTCTTCTTCCCTCTTCTGTCCTCTTCTCTCCTCTTCTCTCTTCTGTCCTCTTCTGTCCTCTTCTGTCTTCTGTCCTCTTCTGTCCTCTTCTGCCCTCTTCCCTCTTCTGTCCTCTTCTGTCCTCTTCTGTCTTCTTCCCTCTTCTGTCCTCTTCTGTCTTCTTCCACTTCTGTCCTCTTCTGTCCTCTTCTGTCTTCTTCCACTTCTGTCCTCTTCTGTCCTCTTCTGTCTTATGTCTTCTTCCCTCTTCTGTCTTCTTCTCTCCTCTTCTCTCTTCTGTCCTCTTCTGTCCTCTTCTGTCCTCTTCTGTCCTCTTCTGTCCTCTTCCCTCTTCTCTCTTCTGTCCTCTTCTGTCCTCTTCTCTCTTCTGTCCTCTTCTGTCCTCTTCTCTCTTCTGTCCTCTTCTGTCCTCTTCTGTCCTCTTCTCTCTTCTGTCCTCTTCTGTCCTCTTCTGTCCTCTTCTGTCCTCTTCTCTTTTCTGTCCTCTTCTGTCGTCTGTCCACTTCTGTCCTCTTCTGTCCTCTTCTCTCTTCTGTCCTCCTCTCTTCTGTCCTCTTCTGTCCTCTTCTGTCTTCTGTCCTCTTCCCTCTTCTGTCCTCTTCTGTCTTCTTCCCTCTTCTGTCCTCTTCTGTCCTCTTCCCTCTTCTGTCCTCTTCTGTCCTCTTCTGTCCTCTTCTCTCTTCTGTCCTCTTCTGTCTTCTGTCCTCTTCTCTCTTCTGTCCTCTTCTGTCCTCTTCTGTCTTCTGTCCTCTTTTCTCTTCTGTCCTCTTCTCTCTTCTGTCCTCTTCTGTCCTCTTCTCTCTTTCCTCTTCTGTCCTCTTCTGTCTTCTGTCCTCTTCTGTCTTCTGTCCTCTTCTGTCCTCTTCTGTCTTCTTCTGTCCTCTTCTGTCCTCTTCTCTCTTCTGTCCTCTTCTCTCTTCTGTCCTCTTCTGTCCTCTTCTCTCTTCTGTCCTCTTCTCTCTTCTGTCCTCTTCTGTCCTGTAAGAAGTGACTGTGACATCTGTGATCTTCTAGAATGAGGGGAGTGATGAGTGGGGGAGGTCTAATCCTCTTCTGTCTTCTTCTGTCTTCTGTCCTCTTCTGTCCTCTTCTCTCTTCTGTCCTCTTCTCTCTTCTGTCCTCTTCTGTCCTCTTCTGTCTTCTGTCCTCTTCCCTCTTCTGTCCTCTTCTCTCTTCTGTCCTCTTCTCTCTTCTGTCCTCTTCCCTCTTCTGTCCTCTTCTGTCTTCTGTCCTCTTCTGTCCTCTTCTGTCCTCTCCTGTCCTCTTCTCTCCTCTTCTGTCTTCTGTCCTCTTCTGTCCTCTTCCCTCTTCTGTCCTCTTCTGTCTTCTTCCCTCTTCTGTCCTCTTCTGTCTTCTGTCTTCTTCTGTCCTCTTCTGTCCTCTTCCCTCTTCTGTCCTCTTCTGTCTTCTTCCCTCTTCTGTCCTCTTCTGTCTTCTGTCTTCTTCTGTCCTCTTCTGTCTTCTTCCCTCTTCTGTCCTCTTCTGTCTTCTGTCCTCTTCTCTCTTCTGTCCTCTTCTGTCCTCTTCTGTCCTCTTCTCTCTTCTGTCCTCTTCTGTCTTCTGTCCTCTTCCCTCTTCTGTCCTCTGTCCTCTTCTCTCTTCTGTCCTCTTCCCTCTTCTGTCCTCTTCTCTCTTCTGTCCTCTTCTGTCCTCTTCTGTCTTCTGTCCTCTTCTGTCTTCTGTCCTCTTCTGTCCTCTTTTCTCTTCTGTCCTCTTCTGTCCTCTTCTGTCTTCTTCCCTCTTCTGTCCTCTTCTGTCTTCTGTCTTCTTCCCTCTTCTGTCCTCTTCTCTCCTCTTCTCTCTTCTGTCCTCTTCTGTCCTCTTCTGTCCTCTTCCCTCTTCTATCCTCTTCTGTCTTCTTCCCTCTTCTGTCCTCTTCTGTCTTCTGTCTTCTTCCCTCTTCTGTCCTCTTCTTTCCTCTTATGTCTTCTGTCTTCTTCCCTTTTCTGTCCTCTTCTCTCCTCTTCTCTCTTCTGTCCTCTTCTCTCCTCTCTCTCTCCTCTTCTGTCCTCTTCTGTCTTCTGTCCTCTTCTGTCCTCTTCTGTCCTCTTCCCTCTTCTGTCCTCTTCTGTCTTCTTCCCTCTTCTATCCTCTTCTGTCCTCTTCTCTCTTCTGTCCTCTTCTGTCCTCTTCTGTCCTCTTCTCTACTCTTCTGTCCTCTTCTGTCCTCTTCTGTCTTCTGTCCTCTTCTGTCCTCTTCTGTCCTCTTCCCTCTTCTGTCCTCTTCTGTCCTCTTCCCTCTTCTGTCCTCTTCTGTCTTCTGTCTTCTTCCCTCTTCTGTCCTCTTCTGTCCTCTTCTGTCTACTGTCTTCTTCCCTCTTCTGTCCTCTTCTGTCCTCTTCTGTCCTCTTCTCTCCTCTTCTCTCTTCTGTCCTCTTCTGTCCTCTTCTGTCCTCTTCTCTCTTCTGTCCTCTTCTCTCTTCTGTCCTCTTCTGTCCTCTTCTCTCTTCTGTCCTCTTCTGTCCTCTTCTGTCCTCTTCTGTCTTCTTCCCTCTTCTGTCCTCTTTTGTCTTCTGTCTTCTTCCCTCTTCTGTCCTCTTCTGTCCTCTTCCGTCCTCTTCCCTCTTCTGTCCTCTTCTCTCCTCTTCTCTCTTCTGTCCTCTTCTGTCCTCTTCTGTCTTCTGTCCTCTTCTGTCCTCTTCTGTCCTCTTCCCTCTTCTGTCCTCTTCTGTCCTCTTCTGTCTTCTGTCCTCTTCTGTCCTCTTCTGTCTTCTTCCCTCTTCTGTCCTCTTCTGTCCTCTTCTGTCCTCTTCTGTCTTCTGTCTTCTTCCCTCTTCTGTCCTCTTCTCTCCTCTTCTCTCTTCTGTCCTCTTCTGTCCTCTTCCCTCTTCTCTCTTCTGTCCTCTTCTGTCCTCTTCTCTCTTCTGTCCTCTTCTGTCCTCTTCTCTCTTCTGTCCTCTTCTGTCCTCTTCTCTCTTCTGTCCTCTTCTGTCCTCTTCTGTCCTCTTCTCTCTTCTGTCCTCTTCTGTCCTCTTCTCTCTTCTGTCCTCTTCTCTCTTCTGTCCTCTTCTCTCTTCTGTCCTCTTCTGTCCTCTTCTCTCTTCTGTCCTCTTCTGTCCTCTTCTGTCCTCTTCTCTCTTCTGTCCTCTTCTGTCCTCTTCTGTCGTCTGTCCTCTTCTGTCCTCTTCTGTCCTCTTCTCTCTTCTGTCCTCTTCTCTCTTCTGTCCTCTTCTCTCTTCTGTCCTCTTCTCTCTTCTGTCCTCTTCTGTCCTCTTCTGTCCTCTTCTGTCCTCTTCTGTCTTCTTCCCTCTTCTGTCCTCTTCTCTCCTCTTCTCTCTTCTGTCCTCTTCTGTCCTCTTCCCTCTTCTCTCTTCTGTCCTCTTCTGTCCTCTTCTCTCTTCTGTCCTCTTCTGTCCTCTTCTCTCTTCTGTCCTCTTCTGTCCTCTTCTCTCTTCTGTCCTCTTCTGTCCTCTTCTCTCTTCTGTCCTCTTCTGTCCTCTTCTCTCTTCTGTCCTCTTCTCTCTTCTGTCCTCTTCTGTCCTCTTCTCTCTTCTGTCCTCTTCTGTCCTCTTCTGTCCTCTTCTGTCCTCTTCTCTTTTCTGTCCTCTTCTGTCCTCTTCTGTCGCCTGTCCTCTTCTGTCCTCTTCTGTCCTCTTCCCTCTTCTGTCCTCTTCCCTCTTCTCTCTTCTGTCCTCTTCTCTCTTCTGTCCTCTTCTCTCTTATGTCCTCTTCTGTCCTCTTCTGTCCTCTTCTGTCCTCTTCTGTCTTCTTCCCTCTTCTGTCCTCTTCTGTCTTCTGTCTTCTTCCCTCTTCTGTCCTCTTCTGTCCTCTTCTGTCTTCTGTCCTCTTCTCTCTTCTGTCCTCTTCCCTCTTCTGTCCTCTTCTCTCTTCTGTCCTCTTCTGTCCTCTTCTCTCTTCTGTCCTCTTCTGTCCTCTTCTGTCCTCTTCTCTATTCTGTCCTCTTCTGTCCTCTTTTCTCTTCTGTCCTCTTCTGTCCTCTTCTCTCTTCTGTCCTCTTCTGTCCTCTTCTCTCTTCTGTCCTCTTCTCTCTTCTGTCCTCTTCTGTCCTCTTCTCTCTTCTGTCCTCTTCTGTCCTCTTCTGCCCTCTTCTGTCCTCTTCTGCCCTCTTCTGTCCTCTTCTGTCCTCTTCTGTCTTCTTCTGTCTTCTGTCCTCTTCCCTCTTCTGTCCTCTTCTCTCTTCTGTCCTCTTCTCTCTACTGTCCTCTTCTCTCTTCTGTCCTCTTCTGTCCTCTTCTGTCCTCTTCTCTCTTCTGTCCTCTTCTGTCCTCTTCTGTCCTCTTCTCTCTTCTGTCCTCTTCTGTCTTCTTTTCTCTTCTGTCCTCTTCTGTCCTCTTCTGTCCTCTTCTCTCTTCTGTCCTCTTCTGTCCTCTTCTCTCTTCTGTCCTCTTCTCTCTTTTGTCCTCTTCTGTCCTCTTCTGTCCTCTTCTCTCTTCTGTCCTCTTCTGTCTTCTTTTCTATTCTGTCCTCTTCTGTCCTCTTCTCTCTTTTGTCCTCTTCTGTCCTCTTCTGTCCTCTTCTCTCTTCTGTCCTCTTCTGTCTTCTTTTCTCTTCTGTCCTATTCTGTCCTCTTCTGTCCTCTTCTCTCTTCTGTCCTCTTCTGTCTTCTTCCCTCTTCTGTCCTCTTCTGTCTTCTTCCCTCTTCTGTCCTCTTCTGTCTTCTGTCTTCTTCTGTCCTCTTCTGTCTTCTTCCCTCTTCTGTCCTCTTCTGTCTTCTGTCCTCTTCTCTCTTCTGTCCTCTTCTGTCCTCTTCTGTCCTCTGTCCTCTTCTGTCCTCTTCTGTCTTCTGTCCTCTTCCCTCTTCTGTCCTCTTCTCTCTTCTGTCCTCTTCTCTCTTCTGTCCTCTTCCCTCTTCTGTCCTCTTCTCTCTTCTGTCTTCTGTCCTCTTCTGTCTTCTGTCCTCTTCTGTCTTCTGTCCTCTTCTGTCCTCTTCTCTCTTCTGTCCTCTTCTGTCCTCTTCTGTCCTCTTCTGTCTTCTTCCCTCTTCTGTCTTCTTCCCTCTTCTGTCCTCTTCCCTCCTCTTCTCTCTTCTGTCCTCTTCTGTCCTCTTCTGTCCTCTTCTGTCTTCTGTCCTCTTCTGTCCTCTTCTGTCCTCTTCCCTCTTCTGTCCTCTTCTATCCTCTTCTGTCTTCTTCCCTCTTCTGTCCTCTTCTGTCTTCTGTCTTCTTCCCTCTTCTGTCCTCTTTTTTCCTCTTCTGTCTTCTGTCTTCTTCCCTCTTCTGTCCTCTTCTCTCCTCTTCTGTCCTCTTCTCTCCTCTTCTCTCCTCTTCTGTCTTCTGTCCTCTTCTGTCCTCTTCTGTCCTCTTCCCTCTTCTGTCCTCTTCTGTCTTCTTCCCCCTTCTGTCCTCTTCTGTCCTCTTCTGTCCTCTTCTCTCTTCTGTCCTCTTCTGTCCTCTTCTGTCCTCTTCTGTCTTCTGTCCTCTTCTGTCCTCTTCTGTCCTCTTCCCTCTTCTGTCCTCTTCTGTCCTCTTCCCTCTTCTGTCCTCTTCTGTCTTCGGTCTTCTTCCCTCTTCTGTCCTCTTCTGTCCTCTTCTGTCTTCTGTCTTCTTCCCTCTTCTGTCCTCTTCTCTCCTCTTCTCTCTTCTGTCCTCTTCTCTCTTCTGTCCTCTTCTCTCTTCTGTCCTCTTCTCTCTTCTGTCCTCTTCTATCCTCTTCTCTCTTCTGTCCTCTTCTCTCTTCTTTCCTCTTCTGTCCTCTTCTGTCCTCTTCTGTCTTCTTCCCTCTTCTGTCCTCTTCTGTCTTCTGTCTTCTTCCCTCTTCTGTCCTCTTCTGTCTTCTGTCTTCTTCCCTCTTCTGTCCTCTTCTCTCCTCTTCTCTCTTCTGTGCTCTTCTGTCCTCTTCTGTCATCTTCTGTCTTCTGTCCTCTTCTGTCCTCTTCTGTCCTCTTCTGTCCTCTTCTCTCCTCTTCTCTCTTCTGTCCTCTTCTCTCTTCTGTCCTCTTCTGTCCTCTTCTGTCCTCTTCTCTCTTCTGTCCTCTTCTGTCCTCTTCTCTCTTCTGTCCTCTTCTCTCTTCTTTCCTCTTCTGTCCTCTTCTGTCCTCTTCTGTCTTCTGTCCTCTTCTGTCTCTTCTGTCCTCTTCTGTCTTCTTCCCTCTTCTGTCCTCTTCTGTCTTCTGTCTTCTTCCCTCTTCTGTCCTCTTCTCTCCTCTTCTCTCTTCTGTCCTCTTCTGTCCTCTTCTGTCCTCTTCTGTCTTCTGTCCTCTTCTGTCCTATTCTGTCCTCTTCTGTCTTCTTCCCTCTTCTGTCCTCTTCTGTCTTCTTCCCTCTTCTGTCCTCTTCTGTCCTCTTCCCTCTTCTGTCCTCTTCTGTCTTCTTCCCTCTTCTGTCCTCTTCTGTCCTCTTCCCTCTTCTGTCCTCTTCTGTCCTCTTCTGTCTTCTTCCGTCTTCTTCCCTCTTCTGTCCTCTTCTGTCTTCTTCCCTCTTCTGTCCTCTTCTGTCCTCTTCTGTCTTCTGTCTTCTTCCCTCGTCTGTCCTCTTCTCTCCTCTTCTCTCTTCTGTCCTCTTCTCTCTTCTGTCCTCTTCTCTCTTCTGTCCTCTTCTCTTTTCTGTCCTCTTCTGTCCTCTTCTGTCCTCTTCTGTCTTCTTCTGTCCTCTTCTGTCCTCTTCTGTCCTCTTCTCTCTTCTGTCCTCTTCTGTCGTCTGTCCTCTTCTGTCCTCTTCTGTCCTCTTCTCTCTTCTGTCCTCTTCTCTCTTCTGTCCTCTTCTGTCTCTCTTCTGTCCTCTTCTGTCCTCTTCTCTCTTCTGTCCTCTTCTGTCCTCTTCTGTCCTCTTCTCTCTTCTGTCCTCTTCTGTCGTCTGTCCTCTTCTGTCCTCTTCTGTCTTCTGTCCTCTTCCCTCTTCTGTCCTCTTCTCTCTTCTGTCCTCTTCTCTCTTCTGTCCTCTTCTGTCCTCTTCTGTCCTCTTCTGTCTTCTTCCCTCTTCTGTCCTCTTCTGTCTTCTGTCTTCTTCCCTCTTCTGTCCTCTTCTGTCCTCTTCTGTCCTCTTCCCTCTTCTGTCCTCTTCTGTCCTCTTCTCTCTTCTGTCCTCTTCTGTCCTCTTCTCTCTTCTGTCCTCTTCTGTCCTCTTCTCTCTTCTGTCCTCTTCTGTCCTCTT
Source organism: Lithobates sylvaticus (assembly GCA_028564925.1). Classification (NCBI taxonomy): domain Eukaryota; kingdom Metazoa; phylum Chordata; class Amphibia; order Anura; family Ranidae; genus Lithobates; species Lithobates sylvaticus. The sequence continues at coordinate 35,761,452 of CM053031.1, forward strand.
CTGTCCTCTTCTGTCCTCTTCTGTCTTCTGTCCTCTTCTGTCTTCTGTCCTCTTCTGTCCTCTTCTCTCTTCTGTCCTCTTCTGTCTTCTGTCCTCTTCTGTCTTCTGTCCTCTTCTGTCCTCTTCTGTCTTCTGTCCTCTTCTGTCCTCTTATGTCTTCTGTCCTCTTATGTCTTCTGTCCTCTTCTGTCTTCTGTCCTCTTCTGTGTCCTCTTCTGTCTTCTGTCCTCTTCTGTCCTCTTCTCTCTTCTGTCCTCTTCTGTCCTCTTCTCTCTTCTGTCTTCTTCTGTCCTCTTCTGTCCTCTTCTGTCCTCTTCTGTCTTCTGTCCTCTTCTGTCTTCTGTCCTCTTCTGTCCTCTTCTGTCCTCTTCTGTCTTCTGTCCTCTTCTGTCTTCTGTCCTCTTCTCTCTTCTGTCCTCTTCTGTCCTCTTCTGTCCTCTTCTGTCTTCTGTCCTCTTCTGTCTCTCTCTCTTCTCTCTCTTCTGTCCTCTTCTGTCCTCTTCTCTCTTCTGTCCTCTTCTGTCTTCTGTCCTCTTCTGTCCTCTTCTCTCTTCTGTCCTCTTCTGTCCTCTTCTCTCTTCTGTCCTCTTCTGTCCTCTTCTGTCCTCTTCTCTCTTCTGTCCTCTCTTCTGTCCTCTCTGTCTCTCTGTCTCTTCTGTCTCTTCTCTTCTCTCTTCTCTCTCTTCTGTCCTCTTCTCTCTTCTGTCCTCTTCTGTCCTCTTCTCTCTTCTGTCCTCTTCTGTCCTCTCTTCTTCTGTCCTCTTCTGTCCTCTTCTGTCCTCTTCTGTCCTTCTCTCTTCTGTCCTCTTCTGTCTTCTGTCCTCTTCTGTCCTCTTCTGTCTTCTGTCCTCTTCTGTCTTCTGTCCTCTTCTCTCTTCTGTCCTCTTCTGTCTTCTGTCCTCTTCTTCTTCTGTCCTCTTCTGTCGTCTGTCCTCTTCTGTCCTCTTCTCTCTTCTGTCCTCTTCTCTCTTCTGTCTCTTCTCTCTTCTGTCCTCTTCTGTCCTCTTCTCTCTTCTGTCCTCTTCTGTCCTCTTCTCTCTTCTGTCCTCTTATGTCGTCTGTCCTCTTCTGTCTTCTGTCCTCTTCCCTCTTCTGTCCTCTTCTCTCTTCTGTCCTCTTCTCTCCTCCTCTCTCTTCTGTCCTCTTCTGTCCTCTTCTCTCTTCTGTCCTCTTCTGTCCTCTTCTGTCCTCTTCTGTCTTCTTCCCTCTTCTGTCCTCTTCTGTCTTCTCTCTTCTTCCCTCTTCTGTCCTCTTCTGTCTTCTGTCCTCTTCTCTCTTCTGTCCTCTTCTGTCCTCTTCTGTCCTCTTCTGTCCTCTTCTGTCTTCTGTCCTCTTCTGTCCTCTTCTGTCTCTGTCCTCTTCTGTCCTCTTCTCTCTTCTGTCCTCTTCTGTCCTCTTCTGTCCTCTTCTCCTCTTCTGTCCTCTCTTCTGTCCTCTTCTCTTCTCTGTCCTCTTCTGTCCTCTTCTCTCTTCTGTCCTCTTCTCTCTTCTGTCCTCTTCTGTCCTCTTCTCTCTTCTGTCCTCTTCTCTCCTCTTTCCTCTTCTGTCCTCTTCTGTCCTCTTCTGTCCTCTTCTCTCTTCTGTCCTCTTCTCTCCTCTTTTCTCTTCTGTCCTCTTCTGTCTTCTGTCTTCTGTCCTCTTCTGTCCTCTTCTCTCTTCTGTCCTCTTCTGTCCTCTTCTGTCTTCTGTCCTCTTCTGTCCTCTTCTCTCTTCTGTCCTCTTCTGTCCTCTTCTGTCCTCTTCTCTCTCCTCTCTCTTCTTTCCTCTTCTGTCCTCTTCTGTCCTCTTCTGCCCTCTTCTCTCTTCTGTCCTCTTCTGTCCTCTTCTGTCTTCTGTCCTCTTCTGTCTTCTGTCCTCTTCTGTCCTCTTCTGTCCTCTTCTGTCTTCTTCTGTCTCTTCTGTCCTCTTCTGTCCTCTTCTCTCTTCTGTCCTCTTCTGTCCTCTTCTCTCTTCTGTCCTCTTCTGTCCTCTTCTCTCTTCTGTCCTCTTCTCTCTTCTGTCCTCTTCTGTCCTCTTCTCTCTTCTGTCCTCTTCTCTCTTCTGTCCTCTTCTGTCCTCTTCTGTCTTCTGTCCTCTTCTGTCCTCTTCTCTCTTCTGTCCTCTTCTGTCCTCTTCTGTCCTCTTCTGTCCTCTTCTCTCTTCTGTCCTCTTCTGTCCTCTTCTGTCTCTTCTGTCTCTTCTCTCTCTCTCTTCTGTCCTCTTCTGTCCTCTTCTGTCTTCTGTCCTCTTCTCTCTTCTGTCCTCTTCTCTTTTCTGTCCTCTTCTGTCCTCTTCTGTCTTCTTCCCTCTTCTGTCCTCTTCTGTCTTCTGTCTTCTTCTTCTCTCTTCTGTCCTCTTCTGTCCTCTTCTGTCTTCTGTCTTCTTCCCTCTTCTGTCCTCTTCTGTCTTCTGTCCTCTTCTGTCCTCTTCTGTCCTCTTCTGTCTTCTGTCCTCTTCCCTCTTCTGTCCTCTTCTCTCTTCTGTCCTCTTCTGTCCTCTTCTCTCTTCTGTCCTCTTCTGTCCTCTTCTCTCTTCTGTCCTCTTCTGTCCTCTTCTCTCTTCTGTCCTCTTCTGTCCTCTTCTGTCCTCTCTTCTGTCTTCTGTCCTCTTCTCTCTTCTGTCCTCTTCTCTCTTCTGTTCTCTTCTGTCCTCTTCTGTCCTCTTCTCTCTTTTGTCCTCTTCTCTCTTCTGTCCTCTTCTGTCCTCTTCTCTCTTCTGTCCTCTTCTGTCCTCTTCTCTCTTCTGTCCTCTTCTGTCCTCTTCTGTCCTCTTCTCTCTTCTGTCCTCTTCTGTCCTCTTCTCTCTTCTGTCCTCTTCTCTCTTCTGTCCTCTTCTGTCCTCTTCTCTCTTCTGTCCTCTTCTGTCCTCTTCTGTCCTCTTCTGTCCTCTTCTCTCTTCTGTCCTCTTCTGTCCTCTTCTCTCTTCTGTCCTCTTCTCTCTTCTGTCCTCTTCTGTCCTCTTCTGTCCTCTTCTCTCTTCTGTCCTCTTCTGTCCTCTTCTGTCCTCTTCTCTCTTCTGTCCTCTTCTGTCCTCTTCTGTCCTCTTCTGTCCTCTTCTCTCTTCTGTCCTCTTCTCTCTTCTGTCCTCTTCTCTCTTCTGTCCTCTTCTCTCTTCTGTCCTCTTCTGTCCTCTTCTCTCTTCTGTCCTCTTCTGTCCTCTTCTCTCTTCTGTCCTCTTCTGTCCTCTTCTCTCTTCTGTCCTCTTCTGTCCTCTTCTGTCCTGTAAGAAGTGACTGTGACATCTGCGATCTTCTAGAATGAGGGGAGTGATGAGTGGGGGAGGTCTAATCAGTCTCTCTGGGACGCTCTGCTACAATATATATATATATATATATATATATATATATATATATATATATATATATATATGTGTGTGTGTATATATTGTGGCAGAGCAAGGCTCTGTCCCTATGAAAATGGGGTTAAAGTGGACAGAGTCTGCATATCAGCGGATTGCAGAGCTAAAGAACATATCTTGCTATTTCTGAAAGGGGTTCTGGAGTATGGAGATCCTTCAGAGTCTTGGGTGGGACGGGATCTCCAACCCTGTGCCCGGGTCTTGTGGACAGCCAGCAGGGTGTGTGCCCAGGTGCACACAGCCTATATAACGAGGGGCTGGTGAGAGCAGAAGGGGGGAGGAAGGTGGAGCAGTGTCTCTGTGTGAGGATAGAAGCTGTGTGCATTGAAGGGCTTGAAGCTGTGCGCCTCCAAGAAGCTGTGTGTGTTGAAGGGCTTCAAAGCTGTGTGCGTCCAAGGAGTCTAAAGCTGTGTGCATTGAAAGGCCTGAAGCTGTGTGCGGCCAACTTCCAAGGAGCCTAAGACTGTGTGCATCCAAACAGCTTGTTTGAGAGGCAAGTACCCTATATCAGCAGTACTGTTGAAGAGTAGCCAGGTGGGCTAGCATTTTCATTTGGATTTTGTGTATGATAGGGGGACATGGTTACAGTGTTGGGGGGGTCTGAACGAGGCATAAGGAAGTTAATTATCTTCCTCTTTCCTCCTCAGATCCCCCCACATTCCCTCTTCACTCCCCGATTCTCCACCTCTGAGCTGGTGAATCGGGGACTGTGAATTCTGACACAGATCGCCACTGAAGCGCTAAGATTGCAGCTTCATAAACTGGTCGTTACTGTGTCATTCTATGAGGATTCTGCGTGTGTGGAGATAATCGGCGGGAGAACAAGTTCAAACACTTCTCCCCTGATTATCTCTGGTTCATAAACTATTTATGGGCTGTGATCACTGCTTCATAAACAGACACCTGTGTCTATAGATAAACTTCAACCTTTTATCTCTGATCTGTTAGGAATTGTATGCATTTGGCAGAGCCGAGCGCTGGAGCCATAGCAAGAAATGTTGTGGCAGTTGCCTAGCAACATAACTGATGACCTCACCAGTGTTGGTCATCTTACTTTAAAAAAGTAATTAGTTAAGTTACAAATTACTTCTCCCAAAAAGTAATTGCGTTAGTAACTCAGTTACTACATTGGAAAAGTAATTAGTTACGCAGCAAAGTAACTGACTTTTTTTTTAAATATTCTATACGTGTAACTAAGGGGTGGGTCTAGTATCACTGTAACCAAGGGGCGCGTTTATTATTATTGTTATATATCGTGTAACCAAGGGGCTGCTCTATTATTACTCTAACCAAGGGGCAGATCTGTTATAGCGTGTAAGCAAGTGGCGGGTCTATTATTATTATATCGTGTAAGGGGCGGGTCTATTATTATTATATCGTGTAAGGGGCGGGTGGCTACAGAAGAGGGCGAATGTTAAATTAATGGGCAGAGCTCGATATATAACAATAATAATAAATGCGCCCCTTGGTTACAGTAATACTAGACCCGCCCCTTACTTACACGATAGACGTCCCTTGCAGAGTAGCATGAGCATCGGGAGCGTGTGGCATCACCTCGTACAATTACATGTTAACTGCACCTGCGTGGTGTAGAGTTCACTCAGAGCTGATTAGGTTCGGCAATTTTCGGAAGCTCCGTAGTCCTTTCGTACTGCGCAAGCGCTGTGCCTGCGCAGTACAGGGGGTCTTTATCCGGCGGGGGAACTTTTTCGGCAGGACACCGGAATTACACTACTGCCATCTAGTGGCGGTAGATGTAATTGGGGTAACTAAGCCAAAGTAATGGGAACTGAGTTACCATGAGGGGAAAAGTAATCAGTTAGATTACTAGTTACACTCTAAAGTAACTGCGTTAGGTAACTCAGTTTATTTTAACTCAGTTACTTACATCACTGGACCTCACAGTGCACCTGTGTCTATAGATAAACTTCAACCAGTTGACTATGAGACGTAATCCCCATTCATTCCCATGTGTCAGTGCTGTGATAGTCTGATAACTACTCCATCATACAGCACTACACACAAATACATTTATATCCTTTTTGGATACACAGTGATGGTGTGGAATATAAGCCACTGGTCACCAATAGGTGGGGATATAATTAGGGGTGGGGTATATAATCTATTGTTTACCAATAAGAAGATACAATGCAATACTTCTAAATATAATGGATCATAAATGTACATTTTGGATCCCTACCCGCTTTGTTCTTTTTGCCACGGCGGAAAAGACGCCGGACATGAGCCCCAACCTGGCCAAAAAACGTCCGACGTTTGCCCTCAGGGATGGGATTCTGATGGGCAGTTTGGGAAGAATCTGTGTTAAGGTTGGGCTTTGTTTTCATTCCCTGTCTGATCTCTGTAAGGGCCCCTTTGATGATTAATTGAGGAACAGATTACATTTTTTTAATGATACGGTTCATTCTCCAAAAAAATCAAATTTCTCTTGGAGCTCAATAGAACACAACCTTCAGGCTTGCCTTCAATCCGTAGACTGACTGGCTAACTCAGGTGCAGCTGAACGGTAGTGTCATTGGCCATGTGACCTGCACTGTGAGGTCATCAGTTATGTTGCTAGGCAACTGCAAATGCCACAACATTTCTCCTGCAACAGTTTGAAATTTCTAGGAAGATCTCTGATTGGCTGATCGGTTGCTATGGCTACAGCGCTCGGTTCTGCCAAATGCATACAATGCATACAATTCCCAACAGATCAGAGATAAAATGTTTCCATTTCTGCTACCAGCCTGCTGCTTTTACATAAACAATCTAATACAGATATCATTCTTTTCTAGGTAAGTAACAGCTTCTTGCGGTGATATTGTCAGCAAAATAATTATTATTTAAATTGACAAAAATAAGATAGATTAACTAGGAAAGCTACAATTTCTGGGGAAATTGTGTGAAGTGTTCTTGCCTCCACCTACTGGAGTGGCTGGAGTAACTGTGAAAAGTGTTAAAAAGCATATTTTAAAAATTTATAAATAGTGGTAAAAAAAAGTTGAAGTTCCATCATTAGCTGAAAGAGCTGAACATATTTTTCAAAAAATGTTTTTTTTTTTCAAACAAAAACCTTTTTTTCAATTAAATTCTCAAATTTTATTTTTTTTCAAAAATAATTCTTTCAAATTTATTTTTTTTTTTTTTTTTTCAAAAAAATTTTTTTTTTTTAAACATTGACATTTTTTTTTCAGAAAAAATTGAGTACTGTCCGTGATACTTTTTTTATTTGCACTAACATATAATTTTTCATGGACGAGCTTTCGGGGTGTGTCCCCTTCTTCAAGGTCTATGAAAAATGATATGTTAGTGCAAATAAAAAAAAGTGTCACAAACAGTACTCAATTTTCTCTGTCACAATTGCACTAATATGGCTACAATTACTTTTTTTCAAAAATAATTTTTCATGTGGTGGTCATAATGTTTTGGCTGATCATGGGCTGGTCATAATGTTTTGGCTGATCATGATTTTTCTTTTTCAAATTTTTTTTTTTTTTATTATTATTTTTTTCATGAGTGATGTTTTGGCTGAACATTTTTTCAAAAATTATTTATTTATTTATTTATTTTTTCATAGGGTGGTCATAATATTTTGGCTGATCATGTTGTGGTCATAATGTTTGGCTGATCATGTCATGATGTTTTGGCTGAAAATATCATGACCACCCCATGATTAGCCAAAACATTATGACCCCCCATGAAAAAAAAAAAAATAATAAAAAAAAAACAAATTTTGTCATATGACGGCGGAGCGGTGCGGCTCTTGTTCTGGGCCACCATCATATGATCGCGAGCGCGCAGCCCTGCTCTGTCGCTGGCGGGGTGTCCTGGAGACACATCGTGTCACTGACAGGGGTGAACAGCCATTGAGCGACGTAATCACGGCTGATCACAATGGGTATTCCCCGCTTTAGACTGCGCATGCGCGCGATCGGGAGCACGCAGCGCTGTCATGTTGGTGGCGGCGTGTTCCCTGGAACACTGCTCATCACGGACAAGGGTAAACAGCCAATGGCTGGCAGCTGTTTACCACGTGATCGGCTGTGATCCATTCATAGCTGATCAACAAAGACCGGTTACTAGCTGCTATCGGCTCTTCTCTCCACAGACACAGTTTCCAGCGTGAGGAGAGAAGAGCCAGGAGTAGTGAGTTACCGATCTGTGTCTGTAGTGTATTGTACTGACACCACAGTAAAGAGAACCTGTCACATCCCCCCCCCCCCCCCCCCATTACAGCTGTCACCCAACAGTCACCACATCAGTGCTTATAAAAGTGCACCTGTCACCCATCAGTGCCCACAAAGTGCACCTGTCACTGTCAAAGATTGCCTTTAGCGGTGCACCTGTCACCCATCAGTGACCATCGCCAGTGACCGGCATCAGTGACCCTCATCTGTCACCCATCAGTGCCCACAAAGTGCATCTGTCACCGTCAAAGATTGCCGTCAGCGGTGCACCTGTCACCCATCAGTGACCATCGCCAGTGACCATCATCAGTGACCCTCATCTGTCACCCATCAGTGCCCACAAAGTGCACCTGTCACCCATCAGTGCCCACAAAGTGCACCTGTCACCCATCAGTGCCCACAAAGCGCACCTGTCACCCATCAGTGCCCACAAAGTGCACCTGTCACCCATCAGTGCCTGCAAAGTGCACCTGTCACCCATCAGTGCCTGCAAAGTGCACCTGTCACTGTCAGAGACTGCCATCAGTGGTGCACCTGTCACCCATCAGTGAGCATCCCCAGTCACTGTCATTCGTGACCCTCATCTTCACCTATCAGTCACCATCAGAGACTGTCATCAGTGACTGCCACTCGTCACCTGTCACCCATCAGTGAGCATCCCCAGTCACTGTCATCCGTGACCCTCATCTTCACCTATCAGTCACCATCAGAGACTGCCATCAGTGACTGCCACTCGTCACCTGTCACCCACCAGTGACCGTCACACATCACCTGGCACTGACCAGTGACCATCGCAAGCCACCTGGCACCCACCAGTGACCGTCACACATCACCTGTTACCCACCAGTGGCCGTCACCTGTCACCCATCAGTAACCATCATTTGTCACCTGAACATATTGAAAAAATACGGGGGTTTGGTTACACTATATGGTTATATAGTGCTAAGCCCACTTACTGCGACAAAGTACCCCGAATTAGTAGGTCCTACCCTAGTAATAGAATGAAAGATCCTGCGTCTCAACCATGGGAGCCAAACTCCTCTATGTGGGAGAACTGAAAGGATTCCTTCTATACACTGATGGCCACTAAATAAGAGGTAATGAAGAGGGGGAGGGGTGCTCTAACCCAAAAAAACCTGGTCATGGCTTATTACAACATACAAAAACATATTTGGGAAGCACTCACCAATGCGTTTAAATTCAAGATGGTGCTGCCATAAGACCAACAAGCAATAGCGAACATATTACAGCGCACACATTCAAGAATGACGTTTCCTGCAGGGCTAGTTAAAAACACCTGAACATATTCAAAAAATACGGGGGTTTGGTCACACTATATGGTTATATAGTGCTAAGCCCACTTACTGCGACAAAATACCCCGAATTAGTGGGTCCTTCCCTAGTAATAGAATGAAAGATCCTGCGTCTCAACCATGGGAGCCAAACTCCTCTCTGTAGACGCATTGGTGAGTGCTTCCCAAATATGTTTTTATATGTTGTAATAAGCCCTGACCAGGTTTTTTTGTGTTAGAGCACCCCTCCCCCTCTTCATTACCTCTTATTTAGTGGCCACCAGTGTATAGAAGGAATCCTTTCAGTTCTCCCACATAGAGGAGTTTGGCTCCCATGGTTGAGACGCAGGATCTTTCATTCTATTACTAGGGTAGGACCCACTAATTCGGGGTACTTTGTCGCAGTAAGTGGGCTTAGCACTATATAACCATATAGTGTGACCAAACCCCCGTATTTTTTGAATATGTTCAGGTGTTTTTAACTAGCCCTGCAGGAAACGTCATTCTTGAATGTGTGCGCTGTAATATGTTCGCTATTGCTTGTTGGTCTTATGGCAGCACCATCTTGAATTTAAACGCATTGGTGAGTGCTTCCCAAATATGTTTTTGTATCATTTGTCACCTGTCGCACAGCCCTTTTAGAAAAAATGTCCAAAAGATTCTATACAAGTGAGGAGGCGTTCCAGATCCTCTCCATGACTGATGAGAGCAGTGGGTAGTTCTCATCAGATTCAAATGCCAATTCTGATTTGAACCAATCGATAGTAGTGGATCGGCAAATGAATCAGAGGAAGAATGGATCCCTCCTAAACGAGCACAGCGCTCTGGAAACCAGGCAGCCACCAGGAATATACCCCAGGATAAAATTATGCCCAGGCCCAGTACCAGCACTGCCGCATCAAATGGCAGCCCAGGAACTTCTAATCCCTCAACTACCACCACGTTCCCCAAGAGCCAGGGCCACTACATACCTCCCAGATTGTCTTGCCAATCCAACATGGCTGCCTTCTGACTCAGGATTAGCAAGAATCCCCCCTTTCACCGCACAGCCAGGTGTGCAGGCCAATACCCAAATTTTTTCTGCAATTGATTGTTTTTATTTATTTTTTCCCGACACTTTGCTGCAACTCATCGTGGACCAGACCAATTTATATGCCCAGCAGCATATTGCCAACAACCCCCAATCATCATACGCCCATCCATTTGAGTGGAGAGGTTTGACTCTGGAGGAGTTCAAATTGTTTATGGGCCTCACCGTAAACATGGGGCTTACAAAAAAAAAAAATGAAGGACATGCCTAATTGGTCCACTAACCCCACCCACCACATGCCCATTTATTCTCCTGTAATGTCCAGGTCCCGATACAAGATGATAATGCGCTTTCTTCATTTCAGTGCCTTCCCCGCAATCATCCAAATTATGACAAATTATATAAAATTCGCCCACTCATTAATTTCTTTTCCCAACGATTTGCAGAACTCTATGTCCCCGAAAAGCACATATGTGTAGATGAGTCCCTGGTACCCTTTTCAGGCCAGGCTAGGAATAAAACAATACATTCCTAGCAAATGGGCCAAATACGGAGTGAAATTTTATAAGCTTTGTGAGAGAGTCACGGGATAACTGTATGCGTTCCGCATATACGAAGGAAGAGATTCCCAGCGCCAACCCCGAGTGCCCAACCTACATGGACACAACTGGTAAAATTGCATGGGACCTGGCATACCCACTGCTGAAGAAAGGTTACCACATATACCTGGATAACTTCTACACCAGCCTGTCCCTTTTCAAACACCTATACCTCGCAGAAACCCTGGCCTGTGGAACCTCCAGAAATAGGAAGGGCTTCCCACAAGCGTTAGTAAATTAGAAATTGCGAAGGGGAGAAAGAGCAACTTTGAGATGCAACGCAGTGCTGGCCTTTAGGTGGAAGGATACCAGGAATGTGTACATGATGTCCACCATCCATGATGACACTACAGTTGAAGTTCAGAGAAGACAAGGTCCCATTGTTATGGTTATAATGTTTTGGCTGCACATTTTTTTTTCAAAAATGATTTTTTTTTCAAAAATGATTTTTTTTTTTCAAAAATGATTTTTTTTTTCAAAAATGATTTTTTTTTTTTCAAAAATGATTTTTTCTTCAAAAAAGATTTTTTTTAAAACGTTTTTTTTCAAAACTTTTTTACTTTTTTTGAAAAATGTTTTTTTTTTTTTCATGGGGGGTCATAATGATTTGGCTGATCATGTTCTGGACATAATGTTTTGGCTGATCACGGGGGGTCATAATGTTTTGGCTGATCATGTTCTGGACATAATGTTTTGGCTGATCATGGGGGGTCATAATGTTTTGGCTGATCATGGGGGGTCATAATGTTTTGGCTGATCATGTTGTGGTCATAATGTTTTGGCTGATCATGGGGTTGTCAGCTTTTGTCACCTCCCACTCTAGTTTTGAACATTTCGCCATTCATTCCTATGGGATAAATTTCGCAGCAAAAACGTCAATATTTCGTGAACCATTCGGCCAAACGTTCCACAAGAAAGGAAGTGGATATGAGAAAGTAAAATTGTAAGTAACTCTAAAGGTGCGGTTGGATAAGTAGGAAGAGAACCAGCGAAGAGTACAGTCACAGGGACCAATGGCATAGAGTTTGGGGGTGGTCAACCGTATTAAAGGCAGCAGAAAGGTCCAAGAGTAGGAGTAAAGAATAGTGCCCATTGATTTTGTCTGTTTGTAGATAGTTTGTTAGTTTTAGGAGAGCAGTTTCTGTGGAGTGTTGAGGGCGAAATCCAGACTGAAGGGGATCAAGAAGGCTATGCTCTGCAAGGTGGTCACTCAGTTGTTTGTAGACCAGACGTTCAAGGAGTTTGGATAAAAAGGGGAGCAAGGAGATGGGGTGTAGGTTGTTAAGACTGGTTGGGTCCAGTGAAGGCTTTTTAAGTATGGGGCTGATTAGTGCATGTTTTAGAGAGTTGGGGAAGATGCCAGAAGAGAGGGAGAGAATGAAGATGTGGGTTAGAGAGTGTAGAATAGAGTCAGAGGGTGAACGTAGCATTTGGGAGGGAACTGGATCCAGAGGGCAGGTGGTTAGCAAGGAGTTTAGCAACCTCGTCTATAGTGGTGGGCAGGGCCAGGACAAGGGGTGGGCAGAAGGGGCGGCTGCCCCTGGCGCAATGGTATATTGCAGGGGTAGAGGGGATCCCTGAGCCTAACCCTAATGGAAAGGAGGGTGCAGTTTTGCATCTTTGCCCTGGGCACTGGATGACCTTGTCCCGTCACTGGTGGTGGGGTTGACTAAGGGAAGTAATGATTGTATCAGTGGGCATGAAGTGTACAGCAAAGATCTTCTCACAAATTGTTTCAATCCTCTTTTTGAAGTGATTGGCGATCTCCTGGGCAGTGAGTGAGTTAGTGGGTGGAAGCAGTGGAGGGCGAAGTAGAGAGTTGAAGGTAGAGAAGAGTTGATGGGGACGCAATGATAAGTTGTTAATGTGATTGATAAAATAGGTCTGCTTGGCAGTGAGAAGGCAGGAACTGTATTTTTGGAGGGCACATTTATATTGGTTGAAATCTTTCTAAGACTTAAAGTGGTGTTGCCACCAAAAAAAAAATTGTCTTAAAAAACATAAAAAAAAAAATATAATTGGATTTTTTTTTTTTTTTTTACTCACCTCTAAATGCCTGTTGCTAGGGGGTCCCTCGTAGTCTGCCACCTTCAGTGCCCGGACACTGATGTCACTTCCCCTAGGCACCGCACAGTCATCTGGGACCTGTCACGTGTCCCAGATGAGTGAACGTCGAATCACGGCGCACGGCGCCGCTCGCACATGTGCATTGGGTGCCCGGATGTGAAGCCATAGCCGGGTGCCCACATTAAGAATGCCGGCGCCACGAGTGGAGCGGGGAACGAGGGGGGAGCCTCATTCCCCCGCATCGCTGGACCCTGGGACAGGTAAGTGTCCGATTTTTAAAAGTCAGCAGCTGCAGTATTTGTAGCTGCTGACTTTTACATTTTTTTTTTTTTGTGGGCCCTCCTCTTTAAGCCTCGTTACACATGATCGGATTGTTGGCTGTCAGACTTTTGTCCGAAGGGTGTGTGCCAGGAACTTGTCTTGCATACAAACGGTACACAATTGTCTTATGTACTATAGCTTCATTTCACAATTTCACCAATTTTCCACGTCGGTGCATGCGGAAAAAAAAAAAGAAAAAAGATTTAATTATTAAGAGGATACATTTTTCATAATTTAATGTTTAAAGTAGATGAAAATCCTAACGAAATGACATGCAATTTATTACCTGCCCTGGCATCCTATTAACTGGAGAGAAAGAAACACCAAATAGTGTACACCTGTATACTGCAGTAGGAGGAGTGTATACACACTTGGAGGAGTGAAGAGATCTACAAACGCTTCTAACACTGGAGAACGGCCCCTGATACTAGACATGGGAACTGTCAAAAAATTTGTTTCGTTTCGTCCCGTTTCGTATATAAAAAAAATTGTAATTCGTAATTCGTGTACGAAATTCCGTTCGAATTCATACGAAATACGAATTTCGTACGAATCGCAAATTTTTTTTCTAATCGTTACGAACCGTTAGTAAAGTTACGAATCGTTACGAATCGTTAATGCGGCTAATGAATTGTCGGTTCTCATAACACAGAGAACAATTCGAAATCCAACTACAAATATCGAATTTCAATTTCAAGTTACGAATCGTTACGAATCGTTAGTAAATCCAACTACAAATATCGAATTTCAACTAATATGAAAGAAATTATAAAATCGGATATAACGAATGCTTCGAATGCTTCGAATGAATTCGATATTCAGTATATCTAATATAGAGAACTGTTCCTGCACAAAGTGTCATTTTTGCAGGAAAAAAAGCTATTTAAAATCACTCGCGGCAAATAAAAAGTCGGCTACATAACACAGAGAACAGTCATTCATTGATAAAAAAAAAAAAAAAAAAAAGCGTAGGGGTCCCCCCAAATTCAATAACCAGGCCCTTCAGGTCTGGTATGGATATTAAGGGGAACCCCAGCCAAAAAAAAAAAAATAAATGGCGTGGGGTCCCCCCCAAATATCCATACCGGACCCTTCAGGTCTGGGATGGATTTTAAGGGGAACCCCGGCCAAAAAAAAATGGAGTGGGGCCCCCCTCAAAATCCATACCAGACCCTTTATCCGAGCACGCAACCTGGCAGGCCGCAGGAAAAGAGGGGGGGGGGGAGACGAGAGCGGCCCCCCTCCCGCCTGAACCATACCAGGCCACATGCCCTCAACATTGGAAGGGTGGATTTTAAGGGGAACCCCAGCCAAAAAAAATGGCGTGGGATCCCCCTGAAAATCCATACCAGACCCTTATCCGAGCATACAACCTGGAAGGCCGCATGTTGATGAGGACAAAGGCCTCATCCCCACAACCCTGGGCGGTAGTTGTGGGGGTCTGCGGGCGGGGGGCTTATCGAAATCTGGAAGTCCCCTTTAACAAGGGGACCCCCAGATCCCGGCCCCCTCCTGTGTGAAATGGTAAGGGGGTACAAAAGTACCCCTACCATTTCACCAAAAAAGTGTAAAAAATTGTAAAAATGACAGGAGACGGTCTTTGACAATTCCTTTATTAAAATCTTCTTTCTTCTTTCTTCTGGTCTTCCTTTCTTCATCTTCTCCTTCCGGCATCTTCTTCCATCTTCTTCTTCCTCCGATCCGCTTCTTCTTGCTCCGGTCTTCTCGGTCTTCTCGTCCAGCATCGGCGTCTCTCCTGGGCCGCTCCGCGCAATGGGAGGCTCCCGCTCTGTGAGGCTTCGCTCCGGCTGACAGGTCTTTTATAACGGAGGGCACCTGGTAACCCCGCCCCCTCTGACGCACGGGGACGTCATGGGGACTTCCCTATGGCTTTCCCCATGACGTCAGAGGGGGGCGGGGTCACCAGGTGCCCTCCGTTATAAAAGACCTGTCAGCCAAAGCGAAGCCTCACAGAGCGGGAGCCTCCCATTGAGAGGAAGAAAGGAAGACCAGAAGAAAGAAGATTTTAATAAAGGAATTGTCAAAGACCGTCTCCTGTCATTTTTTACCATTTGTCACTTTTTTGGTGAAATGGTAGGGGTACTTTTGTACCCCCTTACCATTTCACACAGGGGGGGGCGGGATCTGGGGATCCCCTTGTTAAAGGGGACTTCCAGATTCCGATAAGCCCCCCGCCCGCAGACCCCCACAACTACCGGCCAGGGTTGTGGGGATGAGGCCCTTGTCCTCATCAACATAGGGACAAGGTGCTTTGGGGGTCTCAGACCCCCAAAGCACCCTCCCAATGTTGAGGGCATGTGGCCTGGTACGGTTCAGGCGGGAGGAGGGGGTGCTCTCGTCCCCCCTCTTTTCCTGCGGCCTGCCAGGTTGCGTGCTCGGATAAGGGTCTGGTATGGATTTTGAGGGGGACCCCACGCCATTTTTTTTGGCTGGGGTTCCCCTTAAAATCCATCCCAGACCTCAAGGGTCTGGTATGGATTTTGAGGGGGACCCCACGCCATTTTTTTTTTTTTTGGCCGGGGTTCCCCTTAAAATCCATCTCAGACCTGAAGGGTCTGGTATGGATATTTAGGGGGGACCCCACGCCATATTTTTTTTGGCTGGGGTCCCCCTTAATATTCATACCAGACCTGAAGGGCTGGTTATTGAATTTGGGGGGACCCCTACGCTTTTTTTTTTTTTTTATATCAATGAATGACTGTTCTCTGTGTTACGGAGCCAACAATTCATTAGCCGGCAATAGCCGCGAGTGATTTTAAATAGCTTTTTTTACTGCAAAAATGACACTTTGTCATTCGAATCATTCAAATTCATTCGTTATATCTGCTATAATAATTTCTTTCGAATTAGTTGAAATTCGATATTGGTAGTTGGATTCGAATAATTTGGAGCTGAAATTCGTAAACGGAATTTTTCCTGCAAAAATGACACTTTGTCATTCAAATTCATTCAAATCCATTCGAATTCATTCGAATTCATTCGAATCATTCGTTATATCCGCTATAATAATTTATTTCATATTAGTTGAAATTCGATATTTGGTAGTCGGATTCGAATAAATTCGGAGACGAAATTCGTAAACGGAGTTTCGTATTCCGTACGGAATTCATATTCGAAAAAATTCGTACTACGGATTCGTAAATTCGTACGAATTTCGAAAAATTCGTACGAATTCGTACGAAACTAATCGCACATGTCTAGTAGTCAATGAACAAGCCAAAGTTTGATAACGACTAGTAGAACAATATGAACGACAACAGGGAAGACGAGAGCAAAATACTGGCTGAAGAGAGCACAATAATCTGGCAAATAGGAAGTGCAGAGACATGGCTTAAATCAGGAAGTTCATTGGAGGAATAGAGAGTTCAAGGATTAGCAGAAGCCAAGGCACTAGGCAATGGATCAGAGAGAGTGTTGACCAACATGTCAGGTAGCTCAGCAAGAAGA
The DNA here is from genome assembly GCA_028564925.1 of Lithobates sylvaticus. NCBI lineage: Eukaryota > Metazoa > Chordata > Amphibia > Anura > Ranidae > Lithobates > Lithobates sylvaticus. The sequence goes on from CM053031.1 coordinate 35,777,752, forward strand.
GTCATTGCCAGACACAATAGAGGTCCCAGGTTCAAGTCCAGGCCCTCCTGGACTGAGGTATACAGGAGGTTTGTCAAGGCATAAAGTGCTGCTTGAAGGAAAACAGTTGGGCATCCCAGTTCAAAACCATAGTACAGAATTGGCCACCCTTTGAAGTGATGAAGGCTGGCCGTACATTATACAATTTTCTTTTAGATTTACCAAAACCATATTGTGACAGACCTAGCCGGGACCCAGGCTTTTTGAGAGGACTAAATGCAAGCCTCCTGCCAACCGATTATGGGCCCTGGATTTTAAAGGGCACAGGGTGAAGGAGAACCCCAACCCCAGTCAGATTCAATGCTGTATATATGTGTATATATAATGTGTGTTGTCTCATGCTGTTGAAACACACACTGTCAGATGCTAGTGTCATGAACTCAAGATGTTAATTGAGAGGGCAGATCACATTGTCCTCTGTACAATGTAGTAGACGGTCCGTCTGTTACTGGTGGTCTCCTGCTATTGTGATAAAATGTTGTGTGGTTGTAATTATGATAATTTATAATCAACTGTGTTTAGCTTGGTGACAACAAGTCTGGCCTGTAGAGTCACATCTGCTGCTTAAAGGGATTAGTTAATTTGTTTATGTTAAGTTGTTACAGGTGTATTGTTAGAGTAATATGAGCAGGAGGGGGAACCTCCTCTCCTACTGTATATAAATACTTTGTAATTTTGGTTCTAATAAAAAGAGTCCATGTTGGCACTAAGCAAGTCTCGTCTCGTTTGGTGCTTGGGAGCAGTTGGAATATCTGATATCTATATCCAGACTGGGAGGAAGTGATATATAACGAACGCACTCAAGAGGAGTGTAGGGATGTTCCGTCACACATATAATATGAGGTCAGACCAAAACATTTTCAATTTGTATGCAATCAAGCAGGCCCTTGCACTACATAGTTGAAGGTAAATCTAAAAGGAAATTGAATAAGAAAATTGTATAATGTATGGCCAGCTTAACAGTCCTCACTTACCAAAGAAGGCTTTCTCCAAGGTTTTGGCTTTCTCCAAGGTTTTGGAGTGTGTCTATGGGAATGTGTGCCCATTCAGCAAATAGAGTATTTATGAGGTCAGGACAGGAAGACCATTCTTGCAATTTCCCTTCCAGTTCATTCCAATAGCATTCGGTACAATTGAGGTCAGGGCTCCGCCAGAGCCACTCACGCCACTCTACAGCAAATTTGTCAGGCCATGTCTTTGCAGGTGTACTGGAACAAAAAAGGGCCTTCGTAAAACTGTTGTCATGAGGTTGGAAGCATCCAACTATCTAAAATATGTATGCTGTAGCAGTAACAGTCCCCTTCACTAGAAGCACCTCCACTCAATCATTTTAGGAGGTGTTCACATACTTTTTGACTAGAAGGAAGAGGGGTGAAAATGGATGCGTCCACCAGCGGGGACAGTGGGGACCTTGCAGGCTTCTTTTACAGGTAAGTGTAAGATAATGGGCTAGTATGCGATGCATACTAGCCCATTATGCTTTTACTTTGCAAGGGAAAGAAGAGGAAGTAAAACCCATAATTTCTGACTGCTGTCTCCCCCCTCTGCTATTTGCATGAGTCTCTTCTGACAGTTTATGAACTCCCAATTATCTGGCTGATACCAACCCATCAATACACTTTCATATTTGCATAACTCCTTCCAAGAGACAGCTCACTGCTTGCATCAGAATTTTTGAAAGGAGTACTAAGGCTGAGTGTTGTGTTTTGTTTTGTTTTTCAGAAGCTACAAACACCCTTTTGCTGGTCCCTGCCACCAGCCATGATATTCCTGCATTGCATAGAGCAGCACAGAGACCCGGACATGCCATTTAAAATAAGGTATGTAATGTGGAAAGGTTTTATTTAAAAGTGTATTCAGTGTTGAAGGAGGAAGTAAAACATAAGCATATTCAATTATAAGTTAATTAAAATAAAGGTTTTTGTGTGTTGGGGAGTGGGGCAAACTATAAGAAAATGTAAGAAGACCTAGCAGTTTCATAATTCACTGGCATCTGTGTTATCAATATCACCACAGCCTCTCCAGGGGGGCTCAAGTAGGCTCCTGTGCCCAACTCACACCAGGGAACTTAAGGGAAGGTTTGTAAGTATTGCTGGTGGTGCCAAAACTAAAGCAAACCTATTGCTTTCCATGCCTGGGCAGGACACTGGTGTGCTTTTAGCACTTATACATGTCTTGGTGTTGCTTGAGTGAAAGAAGACATTAAAGCTGTGTCTGGTGGCAACACCCAGGGCCGGACTTACCATTGGGCTTGACTGGTTCTCAAGCCCATGGGCCCCGGCCGAGATACATAGCCGAGTGTACTCGGCTTGGCTTCGCTCACAGTCACGCCCAGTCCCTCCCTATGATGGGCATAACACAGGGACTGGGCGTGACTGTGAGCTGAGCCGAGTACACTCGGCTACTCTCGACTCTGCTCGGGACTGCGAGAGGACCCGAGAGCCGCCGAGAGGACCCGAGAGCCGCCAAGAGCCGCCGAGAGGACCCAATAGCCGCCGAGAGGACCCGAGAGCCGCCGAGAGGACACGAGAGCCGCCAAGAGCCGCCGAGAGGTCCCGAGAGCCGTCGAGATACAGAGGACTCTGTATCTCGGCAGCACCATTTTTAAACTTCAAGACTTCAATGACAAGGCTGCAAATGACACTGGGGCAAGGCTGCAAATGACAAGGCTACACTGACAAGGCTGCAATGACACTGGACAAGGCTGAAGATGGATGGGCAAGGCTGCAGATGGACACTGATAAGGCTTCATTGATGGGCATTTAAAGTTTTTTCCTTAAACTTCCCTCCTAAAAGTTTTATTCCTTAAAATTCCCTCCTAAACTTGGGGTGCGTGTTATACGCCGGTGCGTGTTATACGCAGATAAATACGGTAATGTATAGAAGGTAGGGCCCGAAAGTGACTCAAGCCCAGGGGCCCCCACCACCCTAAGTCCTGCCCTGGCAACACCTGAAACAGCACCCCTCTCCCTCCCCAAAAAAAAAAAAACAATCCTAATAAATATTAATTAATTTCTTCTCTCTCTCTAAAGTCACAAAGAAGATGAAAGCTGGCCAAACAATGACACCTGACTTTCTATATAAACATTAACTTTAATTCTCTAATGCGGAAAGCTGTTTAAATATGATCCGTCTGCAGCATTGACTTTAATTTCCTAATGCTGTTTTTAATTAATCTTTACAACTTTAATATCACGCAATATTCTTTTGTTGATGAATTAAATTTTAATGGCCTATCGGCCCTATGTGTGCATAGTGCCAAACGCTGCACTTCTTTGTGAAATAAAATTTTACGTACGTCTGAGTCAAGCTTGTTGTTTTGTGTTTATTCGGGCAACACAGTACATTTTTATTGGAGACATAATTACATGATCTTGGTTCTTTTACAGAAGTTGTAAGAGGAAAATGTTGTACATATTTTTAAGGTATGGAACTATTTTTTTTTTCCAGGTCTACAAATAGCCTACGTGTGCCTAAGACACTCAGGCTTTGTTGAAAGTTGGTTTGTGAAACATAAAAACCCTTAAACATTTGTTCATCTTAGATCCTAATCTTTCTTAAAAGCATCAGAATCTGCAAGTATTTAAAAATCATTAGACAAGATTCAATAAATGTTGTTGGCGTCCTTAAAACACCCTTCAGATATCATCTGAGAGTTGTGAATACAGATCTTACTGAAATGATGGCTGTAGATTTCAACAAACTTTTAGCAAATGTTGAGAGGAAGAAGAGTGGATGACCGAACACCTGATAATTAAGACCCCTTTCACACTGGGGCGTTTTTCAGGTGTTTTTCAGGTGCTTTAGCGTTAAAAAAAGCGCCTGTAAAGCACTTGAAAGAAGCCTCATTTGCAATTCCAATGTGAAAACCCAAGTGCTTTAAGAGCCCTTTCACACTGCCAGCGCCTGAAAAACACTCGTAAAGCGCCGCTTAAACTAGCGGTGCTTTACCAGCATTTTTTGTGTGCTAGTGGGGCGCTTTTAACCCCTGCTAGTGGCCAAATAAAGGGTTAAAAGCGCCCCACAAAGCGCCGCTGCTAAAAGCGCTTTGCAGGCGCTTTTCAGGCATTTTTCAGGTGCTTCCCATTGATTTCAATGGGAAGGGGCGCTTTAGGAGCGGTGTATTCACGGCTCCAAAAGCGCTGCAAAGAAGATGCTTGCAGGACTTTTTTTTACGCCCTGCCAGTGCAGCCCCTCGGTGTGAAAGCACTCGGGCTCTCACATTGGGATTGCAATTGCAGGCACTTTACAGGCGCTTATTTTAATGCTAAAGCGCCTGAAAAATGCCATAGTATGAATGGGGTCTCAGTGTGAAAGCACTCGGGCTTTCACATTGGGATTGCAGTTGCGGCTTCTTTCAGGCGCTTTACAAGCGTTTTTTTTAACGCTAAAGCGCCTGAAAAACGCCTGAAATATGCCTGAAATACACCCCAGGGTGAAAGGGGTCTAAAGCTCACAGTTCTTTATTTTACAGGTAAAATCCAGACAAAAGCATAGTACACAGGAAACATGGTTGACGCGTTGCATGTCACAGATGCATAAGCGCCTGTGACGTAGCGGGGGCTGGTGCTCAATATTTTGGGGGGGGGCAAACAAACCTCCCCCGCTCACTTGCACCGCCGCCACCCCCATCACCCCTCCTGCGGGAGATGGACGGGAAGGCGGCCTTACCTTAGGAGATGACCAGGGGTAGGGCTGCTGCTCCTCGCTCTAGCCAAGAAAAGAGCCGGGGCTTCTCCTCCCGGCAGTAGAGACTTTGCTTCTTCTCCAGGCTGAACAGGAAGTTGGTCCTGAGATCCGATTGGCTGGGAGTCCTAAGACTCCCGGCCAATCGGATCTCAAGACCCACGTCCTGATTGGAGGGAGGAGAATCAAGAAGACAATAGGGAATATTAATTTGCTATTGTCACACAACGGGGTGGGCTCAGCGAACCCACCCTTTTTTGAAGCCAATTAGAGCCTCTGGGTCTAATCAGGTGCTTCCAAGAAAAAAAAAACATTAAAAACCATGCATCCGGTGCCCTACATGGAGATAGGGGACAGGCACATGGATTAGCGGGGGGGTGGCATCAATGTGCCACTTATGGTCAAGCCACCACTGCTGCGACGTGAAACGCATTAACCATGTTTAATGGTTGTTCATCTTAAATTGGATGTAAACCCACTCTCATCCTTTCTAAACTTCTGCAATATAGAAGGATATACATGCCTCCTGCATGTACAGTGGTGTGAAAAAGTGTTTGCCCCCTTCCTCATTTCCTGTTCCTTTGCATGTTTGTCACACTTAAGTGTTTCGGAACATCAAACCAATTTAAACAATAGTCAAGGACAACACAAGTAAACACAAAATGCAATTTGTAAATGAAGGTGTTTATTGTTAAAGGTGAAAAAAAATCCAAACCACCATGGCCCTGTGTGAAAAAGTGATTGCCCCCTAAACCTAATAACTGGTTGGGCCACCCTTAGAAGCAACAACTGCAACCAAGCGTTTGCGATAACGTGCAATGAGGCTTTTACAGCATCCTGGAGGAATTTTGGCCCACTCATCTTTGCAGAATTGTCCTAATTCAGTTACATTAGAGGGTTTTCGAGCATGAACGGCCTTTTTAAGGTCATACCACAACATCTCAATAGGATTCAGGTCAGGACTTTGGCTAGGCCACTCCAAAGTCTTCATTTTGTTTTTCTTCAGCCATTCGGTGGTAGACTTGCTGGTGTGTTTAGGATCATTGTCCTGCTGCAGAACCCAAGTTCGTTTCAGCTTGAGTACACGAACAGATGGTCGGACATTCTCCTTCAGGATCTCTTGGTAGACAGCAGAATTCATAGTTCCTTTTATCACGGCAAGTCTTCCAGGTCCTGAAGCAGCAAAACAGCCCCAGACCATCACACTACCACCACCATATTTTACTGTTGGTATAATGTTCTTTTTCTGAAATGCAGTGTTCCTTCTACGCCAGATATACTTGGACACACACCTTCCAAAGAGTTCCACTTTTGTCTCATCGGTCCACAGAATGTTGTCCCAAAAGTCTTGGGGATCATCAAGATGTGTTGTGGAGAAATTGAGACGAGCTTTGATGTTCTTTTTGCTCAGCAGTGGTTTTCTCCTTGGAACTCTGCCATGCAGGCCATTTTTGCCCAGTCTTTTCCTGATGGTGGAGGCATGAACGCTGACCTTAACTGAGGCAAGTGAGGCCTGCAGTTCCTTGGACGTTGTTGTGGGGTCTTTTGTGACCTCTTGGATGAGTCCTCGCTGCGCTCTTGGGGTAATTTTGGGCGGCCGGCCACTCCTGGGAAGGTTCACCACTGTTCCATGTCTTCGCCATTTGTGGATAATGGCTCTCACTGTGGTTCGCTGGATTCCCAAAGCTTTGGAAATGGCTTTATAACCCTTTCCAGACTGATGGATCTCAATTACTTTCTTTCTCAATTGTTCTTGAATTTCTTTGGGTCTCGGCATGATGTGTAGCTTTTAAGGATCTTCTGGTGGACCTTACTGTGTCAAGCAGCTCCTATTTAAGTGATGCCTTGATTGTGAACAGGTGTGGCAATAATCAGGCCTGGGTGTGGCTAGAGAAATTGAACTCAGGTGTGGACAACCACAGTTATAGTATGTTTTAACAAGGGGGGCAATCACTTTTTCACACAGGGCCATGATGGTTTGGATTTTTTTTCACCTTTAATAATAAACACCTTCATTTACAAATTGCATTTTGTGTTTACTTGTGTTGTCCTTGACTATTGTTTAAATTGGTTTGATGTTCCGAAACACTTAAGTGTGACAAACATGCAAAGGAACAGGAAATGAGGAAGGGGGCAAACACTTTTTCACACCACTGTATACTTATCTGTCGAATGTCTCCCCTCTGTCTGCTATGAGACCCGAAAAACTGCAGATTTTGTGGGAGGGTCTGTTTTCCAGAGCTCAGTGGGTGGAGTCGTGATGTCAGTAGACTCCCCGCCCACCTCTACACTCCCCTTATCAACATGCATTTTCTCCTGTGTATTTCTTACACTGAACTTCTGCTATGATCACTAACATCCAGTCAAAACCCAGAAAAGTCCCCACATGACTTCAGCATGCCAAGTCATGCTGAGGTGTGGAACAGCCAATCCTTGCGGAGCTGCTGAAGAAAGGAGTGGGGGTGGGAATTAAAAAATAATTCATGTCTTAGGCTAGTGCACAAGATATGTAAAATCACCTGTCAATCACAGCAAGGGGGAAGGACAGACAAAGTTTTTACAGTTTGTCCATTTTATTTCACTGAAAAAAAGATATGAGGATTGCTCAGAGCTGGATTAACTCTTTGTGGCAAAACTGGGCACAGCTGATCTGAAATCCTGTACTCTATATTGTGCCAGACAAAAAAAAAATAAACATTTTCGGGTTTACATCCACTTTAAGTCTTAATCTTTTTACCCCACTTGCCGACCAGCTCACACAGATATACGTCGGCAGAATGGCACGGACAGGCATATTAACGTACCTGTACGACGCGGCATTGTGGGTGCGTGCGCACACCCGCCGCAAACTCCTGAGTCGGCGATCGTCTCATGGAGAGGAAGAACGGGGAAATGCTGATGTAAACAAGCATTTCCCCATTCTTTCTAGTGACAGGACACTGATCACAGCTCCCTGTGATAGGGAGCAGTGATCAGTGTCGTGACACACGTAGCCCATCCCCCCTACAGTTAGAACACATCCCTAGGACACACTTAACCCCTTCAGCACCCTCCTGGTTAACCCCTTCACTGCCAGTCACATTTACACAGTAATCAATGCATTTTATAGCATTTTTATAGCACTGATCGCTGTATAAATGGGAATGGTCTCAAAATAGCTCCAAAAGTGTTCGATGTGTCCACCATAATGTCGCAGTCATGATAAAAATCGCAAATTGCCGAAAAAAAAATAATTAGAAATAAAAATGCCATAAAACTATCCCCTATTTTGTAGATGCTATAACTTTTGCGCAAACCAATCAATAAACGCTTATTGCGATTTTTTTTTTACCAAAAATATGTAGAAGAATACGTATCGGCCTAAACTGAGGAAAAAAAATGTTTTTATATATATTTTTTGGGGATATTTATTATAGCAAAAAGTAAAAAATATTGCTTTTTTTTCAAAATTGTCCCTATTTTTTGTTTATAGCGCAAAAAATAAAAACTGCAGAGGTGATCACATACCACCAAAAGAAAGCTCTATTTGTGGGGAAAAAAGGACGTAAATTTTGTTTGGGAGCCACGTCGCACGACCGCGCAATTGTCACTTAAATCGACGCAGTGTCGAATCGCAAAAAGTGCTCTGGTCTTTGGCCAGCCAAATGGCTCGGGGGTGAAGTGGTTAAAAGTATCAGGAATCGGATCAGCACATATATAAAAATCATTAGACAAGACTCAAGAAATGTTGTTGGTGTCTAACACTCTTCAGATATCATCTTGGAGTTTTGAATGAGTCTTGAATACAGATCTTACTGAAAATTAAGGAAGAAGAGTGGATGACCACCTGGTAATTAAAGCTCCAACTTCTATATTTCACAGGTAGAATGCAGACAAAAGTACAGTACACAGAAACATGGTGAACAGGTTTCATGACTAAAAGCGTCTGTGATCCAGAGAAAGGCAAAACCCCCCAGCAAAGTATGAACCAATTTGCTCCAGCAGGGGAAAAAAATCCTTCCTGATCCCCCAAGAGGCAATTGGATATTCCCTGCATCAACCTTACCTATAAATGTCAGTATCCATTTTTTATATATTATGTACTTCTTGTGAACTGGTGCAACAAATGGAGCTGCATATTCCAGATGAGGTCCTACTAATGATTTGTACAGGTACATACACCTACATACACCTAGTATGAATGATGCATGCATATTCTTAGCCCCCAAGTGCATAACCTTTGTTGTTTCAGTTTTAAACCTCCTCTGCCACATACCGTATATACTCGAGTATAAGCCGAGTTTTTCAGCACATTTTTTTGTGCTGAAAGTGCCCCCCTCGGCTTATACTCGAGTCAAGCACTTTTATGCAGCAAAAAAAAAAAAAAATCCGACCCGACTTTGGGGCCCCGTATCTCGGAGCCACTTGGTGCTAGGAACCCCAATTTGGTATTCAAACCCAGAGGAACTAGCACTACAACATATCCACAGATGGGGTTCCTAGCACCAAGTGACCCTGAGATACGGGGCCCCAAAGTCAGTCAACTGTGTCCATCTGCAGCAATGTCATTTCGGGACCTTTTGGGTCCAGAGACTTTTGGAATTTTGGCTGCAGCTAGGGGGCATCTAGGAACCCTTAACTACCAAGTTTGAAGTTCGGGGGACCTATGGCTGCAAATGGTCACAGTGAGGCTGCAAATGGGCATTGTTGACCCTCTTTTCCACTTACAGTAGCTGCGCATTTCTCACCCTAGGCTTATACTCGAGTCAATAAGTTTTCCCAGTTGTTTGTGGTAAAATTAGGTGCCTCGTCTTATATTCGGGTCGGTTTATACTTATGTATACACGGTAGTTGCCATATGAAACAGTGATTTGAGGTCAGTTTCGCTTTTGTCTGGATTCTACCTTTGAAAAAAATTCAGTGTTTTAATTACCAGGTGTGCGGTCATTCACTTATCTTCCTCTCAGCAATGGCGGCAGGAACTGGACCTGCACCCTATTTTTGTGCAGGGCACTTCCAATGGTGATCCCACCTTGGAGCAGTGCATGTTTCTTTAAAATTTTTAGCAAATTTAAACTGTTACTAAACCCAGGACCCTGCATTTACTCTATCTGGTCTCCCACAGTACACAGAACATGCAAATGCAATTATTGTAGTAAATATAAACTGCTATATACCTTTTCTCATCAGCAGTATATAGCAGTCTTATGACTTCTATCAGTGTCTGGTTAAAGCTTGTAGGAGCAGTTTTCATTCTCCTAAGATCGTCCCTCTGTCTGGACAGTCCCAAAAAAAAAAAAAAATAACTCTCTAGCAATACACACCAAACTGAGCATGTGCAGCCTGTCCCCTGGCGTCTGTAAATATCAGCAGATATATTGGAGACAGTGGAAGAAGGGGAGGATCAGAGAAGACAGGATCAAACAGCTTTTTTTACACAGTGCAAAGGATTAACCCCTTAGGTTCCACAGTGGGTATAACAAGCATGTTTTACTGCATATACAGACTGATTTTACTGTTGTGGGTTTAGTAACACTTTAAAGCCTAAATTTGGTTATTTTAGTTATTTAGTTCTTTTTTTACTCACTTTACATCTGAACTCCAGGCAAACAGCGGAATTACCCAGAATAAATACCTATATCAGAGCTGTTTTACCTATGTCTATCCATCTAGTCATGATATTTACACAACTCTGCCCCACAACAAAGGCCTATCTAGGGCCAACTGGGCAAACCAGTGAGAGTTCTACTACAAAGTTGTGTGCATATAACACTGGGGACATGCTTACAGACATAGGCGTGCGCACAGGGTGTGCCAGGTGTGCCTGGGCACACCCTAATCCCCCTGTGCTGCGCAGATTCCCCTTAGTGCTTGGCTGCAGAGAAAGGGACTGGGAAATCTCTGTCCTCAGTCCCTTTCTCTGTCTCACAGGTGAGGCTGTTCAGACCCCTGATATTTCACCAAAGTGAAATGGGGCTGCTAATAAATTGTAAAAAATAAAATAATAAATAATAATAATAAATTATTGTAAAAATAATACAATTGTAAAAAAGGTATAATAATAAAAAAAAATAATACAAATAAAATATACTACTGACACCAATCCCTGCCCTACTGCCACCGTCCACTGCTCTACTGTTTATATATATATATATATATATATATATATATATATATATATATATATATATATAGTGTGCGTTTAAGCTTTGGGGTGCACACCCTAATGCGATAGGCTGTGCACACCTATGCTTACACATTAGAACAACCACATTATTGTGTTAGCTGCTTCAATGACCAGTTGGTAGGCTGAAGGTGGGTAAGGGGTGAAGGAAACTTCTGTCAGCTGTTTGTTGCTGCATTCATATGTAGACATGTGCAATTCGTTTCGTTTTTTTTTTTTTTTTTTTCGTTCGTTCGTTTTCGTACGAATGAACAAATCGTTCGAATCGTACGAATCCGAATAACGAATCGTTAGAATTGTACGAATCCGATTAACGAATCATTCGAATCGAACAAATCCGAAAAACAACGAAAATCCAAAAAAATATAAAAATTTGAAACAACGAATGTACTAATGAAGAAAATCCGAAAAACGAAAACGAACGAAAAAATTCGTACATTCGTAACTTTTTTTTTAATTTGAATTGGTAATTTTCCGTGTCCCTTGCAATGGTCCTGCTAAACGTACTTCGAATGGATTGAACAAAAAAATTTGTACATTCGTAACTGTTTTTTTTTCGATTCGTAACTTTTTTTTTCGATTCGTAACTTTTTTTTTTTTCGATTTGTAGTTTTCTGTGTCTCTATTGAACAAAAAAATTCGTACATTCGTAACTTTTTTTTTTTCAATTCGTAACTTTTTTTTTTTTTCGATTCGTAACTTTTTTTTTCGATTTGTAAATTATTAAAATGTAATAATAGCATACACATTACATAAAATTATGAATTATGCTCCCATTACGAATCTACGAATGTTACGAATGTACGAATAAATACGAATGCGTCCGAAAATTAAACTAACGAAAAAACGAATCAACGAAAAAATAACTCTTACGAATGTACGAATCGTTACGAATACGAACACCGACGACTTACGAATGTACGAATCGTTACGAATCAATGGAAACTAAAAAAACAAAACGAAAAAAAAAAAAACAAATTTTTTTCAAAAACGAAAAAAAAACGAAACGAAAAAAAAAGATTTTTTTTGTTGTGCACATGTCTATTCATATGCATGAATGGAATGACTAGTTAAATGCAAATATTAAACTGTGCACAAGGAAGAGGAAGCATAATGTAGGACATAAAAGTGGGGCATGAAACCAAACTCCTGAGAAAATGGCTTTTTCCCAAAGCTCTGCTTTAAATTGAATCTCAACAACATATGATTTTTCTATTAGTCCATGGAGAGGTCCCAAACCTACAGCTGCCAGGTATTGCAGAACAGTCAAGATGCCAGACTTCACCCCCAGTACCACCTGCTGGGGGAAGGCGGTATCACAACTCATCTTATGAATGATGCTCTCACCTTCATATCCTCTCTATCTGCAAAGTGGGGAAAAATGTCTTATAAAGAAAGTGGAGCAGATATTTAAACAGTCCGAATCTTGGATTGTCTTCTTATGCCGCGTACACATGGAATTTCCGATGGAAACAGTCCGATGGGAGCTTTTCATCGGATTTTCCGACCGTGTGTATGCCCATCGGTCTTTTTCTGTCGGAATTTCTGACGCACTTTGGATTGAGAACCTGTTCTTAATTTTTCCGACGGAAAACCTTTCTATCGGATTTTGGGATCGTGTGTATGCAATTCCGACACGCAAAATTCCGACGCATGCTCGGAAACAATTTGACGCAGGCTCAGAAGCATTAAACTTCCCTTTTATAGTGCTGTCGAATGTGTTTTATGCCGTGGTGTTATTGACTGTCGGAATTTGGTGTGACCGTGTGTAGGCAAGACAGTTTGAGTGAAATTCCGTCGGAATTCCGACGGGAAAACCATCAGAGTTTTTTCCGTCGAATTCCGACCGCGTGTACGCGGCATAAGGCTTTCTGACTACTTATATTTCTTAATGAAAATTTGATGATTCTAAAGTAAAACTATTTGAAAAGTAAAAAGCAAGACGGCGACTAGAAGTTCATCTCATCCGGTATGTTGGGTCAAATAAATCATTTAGAGTATCCGCTTTATGTCATACGCCTTGAAAACTTGAAAAGAACAAAAGTTTATTCATAAAATATTTTGCAGGTATCACTGTACTGCAGGTTACTTGTTAAAGATGAATAACACTGAAGGCTATTCAGCACCCGTCTGCTTTAATAATGTGAAGGCTGGATGTGAAGGCCGATATTATCTCAGTTCAAAGTTGGGAACATACATGTTCTGTTTGTATCTCACTGCCGAATTTCTATTCAAATTAGTGAGAATCCCAAAGTGCTAATTATTCAAGCATAAATATAACTTTAGAAAGAAACTATTAGAGAAATATTGAAGTTAATTCTCAGTTTACAAATGTCAAATAAAAAATGCTGCTATTGCTGCAAGGCTCAGCATTAATGTGTTACTAAACCCACTAATATGAAATATAGTTCACCCCCCCCCCCCCACCGCTTATAAATCTTCTTTTTACAGTAAAATACTGCCACTATATACCGTATATACTCGAGTATAAGCCAACCCGAATATAAGCCGAGGCACCTGATTTTACCACAAAAAACTGGGAAAACGTATTGACTCGAAGTATAAGCCTAGGGTGAGAAATTGCGCAGCTACTGTAAGTGGAAAAGAGGGTCAACAATGCTCATTTGCATGCCTCACTGTGCCCATTTGCAGCCATAGGTCCCCCGAACTTCAAACTTGGTAGTTAAGGGTTCCTAGATGCCCCCTAGCTGCAGCCAAAATTTGGGGTCTCTGGACCCAAGGGGTCCTGAAATGATATTGCTGCAGATGGACATTTGGGGCCCCGTATCTCGGGGCCAATTGGTGATAGGAACACCAAATTAGGTGTGCAAACCCAGTGGAACTAGAACTACAACATATCCAAAGATTCCTAGCACCAAGTGGCCCCGAGATACAGGGCCCCAAAGTCGGTTCGGAAAATGTCAAGCACTTTTCTGAAGCAGAGAATGACATTTTCCAAACCGACGTATCTCATTGCCACTTGGTGCTAGGAATCCCATCTTTGGATATGTTGTAGTACTAGTTCCACTGGGTTTGCACACCAAGGGGTTCCTAGCACCAAGTGCCCCCGAGATATGGGGCCCCAGATATGTCATTCTCTGCTGCAGAAAAGTGCTTGACTCGAGTATAAGCCGAGGGGGGCACTTTCAGCACAAAACAAATGTGCGGGAAAAACTTGGCTTATACTCAAGTATATACGGTACCTTTTTGGCTGATCTGTATACCACCGTCAGTGATAAACTGCACAGTTTCTCCAGTGCTGAGAATTCAGGTAGGAGGAGATTTCCACTGTAGCCTGTATACGTGCCCACATGTGACCTGGCAAGCTCTGAGAACAAGTAAATGTTCTCTCCAGCATAAAAGACACAACTGAGCATGTGCGGGTCGGCTACTCTGCCTGTGTTAGCTGGCTTTCCCCAGATAGACAGTGCAGGAGGGGAAGGATCTGTGAATACAAAATAAAACAGCTCTTTTACACAATGCAGAGGATTAACCCCTTAAGTTCCACAGTAGGTATAACAAGCATGCTGTGCTGCATATGCAGACTGATTTTACTGTTGTGGGTTTAGTAACACTTTAATCTGGAGCTGTTCCCCACAGTAATTAATTTCTGTCACTCTTTGTCACCAGCCTTTTTAGGATGAATGATGGGGTCAGCTCTAGTATAACCTATAACTCTAGTATAACCACTTTCAGACCAGACCATTTTGCTGGCTTAAGACCAGACCACTTTTTGCGATTCGGCACTGCGTTGCTTTAACTGACAATTGCACGGTTGTGCGACAAAATTGACGTCCTTTTTTCCCCAGCTAGAAATTCTGCATGGGTAAATACCATGTCTTCAAACTGTCCCATGTAAAATTTCCCCCGGAGGTCCACATCGATTTACCCATCAATTGCAGACAGCTGGCGCCTAACAGGTAGATCGAGATGCAGAGTAGCGCAGGAAGCGTCTGTGATAGGTTCTCTCTCATGTCATGCAGCGCTGCTCCCCGGCAGCCCCTCCTCTCTTCTCGTCCATCCCCATTTGTTTGTGACATCATCTGGGATGGACGAGAAGAGAGGAGGGGCCATTGGGGAGCAGCGCTGCGTGACATGAGAGAGAACTTATTACAGACGCTTCCTGCGCTACTCTGCATTTGAAGAAAACAACAAGTAAACGCTGTGTCCAATGTGCCCCATGTGCCCTGATGTGCCCTGAATGTGCCCCATGTGCATTGTTGTGCCCCATGTGCTCTGATGTGCCCCATGTACCCTGATGTGTCCCATGTACCCTGATGTGCCCCATGTGCCCTGATGTGCCCTGATGTGCCCCATGTACCTTGATGTTCCCCATGTGCTTTGATGTGCCCCTTGTTCTTGGATGTGCCCCAGGTACCCTGATGTGCCCCATGTGCTTTAATGTGCCCCATGGACTCTGATGTGCCCCATGTACCCTAATGTGCCCCATGTACTCTGATGTGCTGTACCCTGATGTGCTGGGCTCTGTACCCTGATGTGCTGTGCCCTGATGTGCTGAGTCCTTATGTGCCTTGTCCTGTACCTTGATGAGCCATGTGCCCTGTCCTGATATGCCCTGTCCTGATGTGCCGTGCCGTGCCCTTACCCTGATGTGGCCTGTTGTGCTGTACCCTGATGTGCTGTGCTCTGATGTGCCCTGTACCCTGATGTGCTGGGCTCTGTGGCCTGATGTGCTGTGCCCTGTACCCTAATGTGCCCTGATGTGCTGGGCTCTGTGCCCTGATGTGCTGTACCCTGATGTGCTGGGCTCTGTACCCTGATGTGCTGTACCCTGATGTGCTGTGCCCTGGGCCGGTCTGGATAAAGTCCAGGGCCACATTTTTGTCCCAGTCCAGCCCTGCCCAGTACCGTGCTTAGTTAGGACCTCCCTGCTTTTAGGGTTCAGGGGCAGAGCTATTAACTGCTCCAGTTATTTTGTGCACTGCCGAAAAATGTGTTAGTTTTAGTTTTCATTTCATTAGTTTTTCAGGTCATGATCGCACTTCGTAAGTTCGTAAGTTTTGTAAAAATTTGTAAATTCTTAAAATTTGAAAATTCTTAAATTTGTACATTTGAAAATTCGTAAATTCGAGAATTCGTAAATTTTTAAATCTGAAAATTCGAAAATAAGAAAGAAAATCTGAAAATTTGAAAGAACGAAAAATCTGAAAAATGCTAAATGATAAATAGCTAACTAATAATTACTAACTATTAAATTATAGGTATTGGAATTTACTTTCAAATTTGGCTGTTAGTGAACACAACGAAAATAGAATTTATCCGAAATAACGAATGCCGCATCTAAACAAATGGAACAGAAAAAAATGAATAATAATAATAAAAAGTTTTTAGTATTAATATTATTGTTATTTATTATTAATAATTAGTTACGTTCCATTTCCTTAGATACAACATACGTTATTTTGGATAATTCGTAACTTCGGATAAATTTGTATTTGTTACGTTCACTAACAGCCAAATTTGAAAGGAAATTCCAATACCTATAATTTAATAGTTAGTAATAGCTAAGTTATTATTAGTTATTATTTCAGATTTTTTCGGGTTTTTGGAATTATTGAATTTCCGAATTTTCAAATATTCGAATTTACGAATATTCTAAAAAATTTGTTAAACAGGGTTTCCTAAATTTGGATATTTCCGAATTAACGAATTTGTCAAAATTTGTTAAAAAACTAATTCGGAACGAAACAAATTGCACATATCTATTATTTATCTGTTACTGTTCGCTGTTATTGCTGTACTGTATTTTTTTGCCTGACCAAATAAATCCTCCTCATTTAGGCCCCTTTCACACTTGCGCGTCCACTAGGCGTAATCCGCTTGCTCATCTGGGATCTCTACGATCATCCCCGCTGAGAAGGCAGATGACAGTCCCTCTCTCCTCTATGGAACAATCAGATGGAAACGGACCGCCTGTATATTTCCATCCGATCCGCCGGATGGAAGGGGAATAGGACCACCATCTGTTTTTGGCGGATAGGATTGGATCAGATGGCGGCGGGTGTCAGCGGAACGCTCCATAGAAGAGACTGGAGGGTCAGATCAGGTCCACCTGAAAAACTGACAGGTGGACCTGATTGGACACCTTGTGTAAAAGGGGCCTGAGTCTTGGTGTTTCAGAGGGTGTGGCATTGCCAAAAGGTTGTTGACATCCAGGATCAGGGGACTCAAACATCAGTGGCTCCTTCGGAAGGGCAAATGCTACACTGAGGAGTGAGCAAAATGATGACCTCAGTGTTATTGATCCCTCCCTATCTGGGTTTAACCTGGACATGTGCACTGCCAAAAAATGTGTTTGTTTTCATTTTCATTTCTTATTTTTTTTTTTCAGGTCATTCGTTATGATCGCAATTCGTAAATTCGAAAATTCATAAATTCGTAAATTCGAAAATTCGTAAATTCGTAAAATAAAAAAATGTGAAAATCCGAAAATAAGAAAGTAAATATGAAAATATGAAAGAACGAAAATACAAAAAATAACAAATTAGAAAATCTGAAAATAAGAAAGTAAATCTGGAAATACAAAAGAACGAAAATCCGAAAATTCTAAATAATAACTAACTAACTAATAATAACTTTTATTATAGGTATTGGAATTTATTTTAAATTTGGCTGTTAGTGAACGTAATGAATACAAATTTATCCGAAGTTACGAATTATCCGAGATAACGAATGCCGCATCTAAACAAATGAAGCGGAACAAAAAAAAAAAACATGTTTTTATTATTATTATTGTTATTTATTATCATTAATTTGTTGCGTTCCATTCGTTTAGATGCGGCATTCGTTATTTCTGATCATTCTTAACTTCGGATAAGTTTGTATTCATTATGTTCACTAACACATAAATTTAAAAAGGAAATTCCAATACCTATAATTTTATAGTTAGTTATTATTTCAGATTTTTGGGTTTTCGGATTTTCGAATTTCAAATTTACAAATTTGAAGAATCAGAAAACCCGAAAATCAGAAATAATAACTAACTATAAAATTATAGGTATAGGAATTTCCTTTCAAATTTATGTGTTAGTTAATGTAATGAATACAAACTTATCCAAAGTTACGAATGATCAGAAATAACGAAAGCCGCATCTAAAACGAATGGAACGTAACAAATTAATGATAATACATAACAATAATAACAATAATAATAATACAAACTTTTTATTATTATTATTTATTATTAATTTGTTACACTTCATATGTTTAGATATGGCATTTGTTATCTCGGATAATTCGTAACTTCGGATAAATTTGTTTGTTTTCTTTTTCGTTTTGTTCATTTTTTTTTTCAGGTCATTCGTTATGATCGCAATTCGAAAATTTGAAAATTCATAAATTCGAAAATTTGTAAATTCGTAAATCCGAAAAATTTAAAATTGTGAAAATCCGAAAATAAGAAAGTAAATACCGTATTTATCGGCGTATAACACGCACCCCAAGTTTAGGAGGGAATTTTAAGGAAAAAAAGTTTTAGGAGAGAAGTTTAGGGAAAAAAAAAAAAAACTTACATTTAAGCGTCATTTGCAGCTTGCCCAGCGTCATTTGCAGCTTGCCCAGCGTCATTTGCAGCCTTACCCAGCGTCATTTGCAGCCTTACCCAGCGTCATTTGCAGCCTTTCCCAGCGTCATTTGCAGCCTTTCCCAGCGTCATTTGCAGCCTTTCCCAGCGTCATTTGCAGCCTTTCCCAGCGTCATTTGCAGCCTTTCCCAGCGTCATTTGCAGCCTTTCCCAGCGTCATTTGCAGCCTGCCCAGCGTCATTTGCAGCCTGCCCAGCGTCATTTGCAACCTGCCCAGCGTCATTTGCAACCTGCCCAGCGTTATTTGCAACCTGCCCAGCGTCATTTGCAACCTGCCCAGCGTCATTTGTAGCTTGCCCGGCGTCATTTGTAGCTTGCCCGGCGTCATTTGCAGCTTCCTAGTGTCATTTGCAGTTCGCCATCATTTAAATTTCCCGCCGCGAGAATTACCGCGCATGCGCGGCCGAAAAAGACCGAACCGCGGCCGAAAAAGGCCGAAGTGCGGCCGAAAAAGACCGAGCCGACTGTTCAGCTCCGCTCGGAGTCCCGCCTCCCTGCTGTTTCGGAAGCGAGCGCAGGGAGGCGGGACTACGAGCGGAGCTGAACAGCCGGCTTCGGTCTTTTTTCGGCCGCGCTTCGGCTTTTTCCGGCCTTTTTCGGCCGCGCTTCGGCTTTTTCCGGCTTTTTTCGGCCGCGGTTCGGCCTTTTTCGGCCGCGGTCGCCATTTTTCGGCGCCGCAACCGATTTTTGTCATTTTTTTTTTGGGTATCGGCGTATAACACGCACCCACGACTTTCCCCCGATTTTAAGGGGGAAAAAGTGCGTGTTATACGCCGATAAATACGGTACAAAAATACGAAAGAACGAAAATTCAAAAATTTACAAATTAGAAAATCCAAAAATAAGAAAGTAAATCTGAAAATACAAAAGAACGAAAATTCTAAATGATAAATAACTAACTGGTAATTATTAACTATTAAATTATAGGTATTGGAATTTCTTTCAAATTTGGCTGTTAGTGAACGTAATGAATACAAATTTATCCGAAGTTACGAATTATCCGAGATAACGAATGCTGCATCTAAATTCATTATTTTGGATAATTTGTAACTTCAGATAAATTTCTATTCGTTACGTTCACTAACAGCCAAATTTGAAAGGAAATTTGAATACATATAATTTTTGTATTTTCAAATTTTTTTCATTTATGGATTTTCAGAAAAATTCAATCAACGGGGGTTTTCGTTAATTAGAAATTTTCCGAATTAAGGAATTTGTCGAAATTAATAAAAAAAACAAATTCGTAACAAAATGAATTGCACATGTCTGGTTTAGCCTAAGCCCCCGTACACATGGTCGGAAATTCTGACCACAAAATCCGTCGGATTTTTTACAACGGATTTTGTCCGACACTGGTGCTGTATACACACGGTCGGACAAAGTTGTCGGAAAATCCGATCATTCTGAACGTGGTGACGTTCGTTGCGTACAACGGAACTACGTAGAGGCTGGTAGCCAATAGCTTTGGTCTCGTAATTTGATCTGAGCATGCGTAGCACTTTATCCGTCGGAATTCTCCACTCACGATCGGAAAAAGTCAGATCGGATTTTGTTGTCGGAATATCTGTGATAACTATTTGGCAAAGACATCACAAAATATAAAAGGGCAAAAGTGACTTTTACACCATTTAAGTCTTCTCCAGCACACCGTGATCTTGTTTCCTATGTGACAGATTCCCTTAAAATGTGTAATAAGTGATAAACTCTCATCTGATGTGTTCCTCTGTCGCTTAGAGCAAATGTCCTTTTTGCCCTACCATAAAATCCACTTTTTGGAGATTCAGTCCCTTTGCAGGCTGAAATGCATCTTCCTAAAGCTCTTCCTAAACCAAAGAAAATATACTTTTAAGTTATATAATTATCACTATTTTATTAGGGCAAACCAAGCAGCTACGAGCAAGAGAATTTCATTTTTTTTTTTTTTTTTTACTTAGAAATTCAGCGCAGAGCCTGAAAGACAAATTCTACCTGCCATTTATCGTGACAGCCAAATCACAAAATACATTTATTATGCTTTTATACTCTTATCCAGAGCCTTGATGGGAAATTTTATTTGACATGATACCTTTAAAACGCACCATGAATTTGTCTGCATGAGCCACAATCCAATAAAAGAGTCTTGCATTTTATTTTATTTTTTACTAGAGGAGCACTGTACACCATTTCTATACACCATTAGCACAAGAAGATGCTGAATATTAAAATAGTCACCTTGAAGATTTTTTTTTTCCCTCGGAAGAAAAAGAATAAAGACCAACAATAAAATGTTTGAATAATGGTTTTGCATAAAAGTGTAAAATGTAAAGGGGATTTCTACTCTGCGGTGTAACTCCAGTTCTGCTGAGCAGAACTAAGCAGAAAAAAATAAAAAATAAAAATCCTTCAGAGTAAATTCTAATCATTAGTAGGATTATAACAAACTTCATTGCAAGTTGTGCCTTCTGTGGTTCCGTCAAAACTGACACATGCACTCCAGCCACTTCTGCTCTAATCACATGATCAGTCCCAGCCATAGGCGTGCGCACAGGGTGTGCCAGGTGTGCTTGGGCACACCCTAATCATGCTGTAATATACAGATTTCCCCTGCTGCTTGGATGCAGAGAAAGAGACTGGGAATCTCTGTCCTCAGTCGCTTTCTCTGTCTCAAAAGTGAGACATCAGGGGACTGATATTTCACCAAAGCCCCCCCGCAAATGGGGCTACTAAAAAATAAAAACAAAAAATAAGAAATTATTGTTAAAAAAATTGTAAAAAATTATAAAATTGTAAAAAGGTTATAATAATAAAAATAATAAAAATACTACTGACACCAATCTCTGTCCTACTGACACTGTCCATTGCCCTACTGACATCGTCCACTGCTCTTCTGACATCGTCCATTGCTTTTCTGACATTGTCCATTGCCCTTCTGACATTGTCCTTTGCTCTTCTGACATTGTCCATTGCCCTACTGACATTGTCCATTGTCCTACTGACATCGTCCACTGCTCTTCTGACATTGTCCATTGCCCTACTGACATTGTCCATTGTCCTACTGACATTGTCCATTGTCCTACTGACATCGTCCACTGCTCTTCTGACATTGTCCATTGCCCTACTGACATTGTCCATTGTCCTACTGACATCATCCACTGCTCTACTGACATTGTCCATTGTCCTACTGACATCGTCCACTGCTCTACTGACATTGTCCATTGTCCTACTGACATCGTCCACTGCTCTACTGACATTGTCCATTGTCCTACTGACATCTTCCACTGCTCTTCTGACATCGTTACATTGCTTTTCTGACATTGTCGATTGCCCTACTGACATCGTCCACTGCTCTACTGACATTGTCCATTGCCCTACTGACATCATCCACTGCTCTTCTGACATCATCCACTGCTCTACTGACATTGTCCATTGCCCTACTGCCCATATATACATACACGCATGTGTGTTTGAGCTTTGGGGTGCACACCCTAATGCAGTAAGCTGTGCACACCTATGTTCCCAGCATTATAAATAACTGGGATATATATATATATATATATACACGAGAGGAGCCTGTGACGTGTGATGCGACTTGTGTGCTGGGACACAGTGGCCATTTTCTTGGTTTGAAACACCAGACATTTCTTCCGTTTGTTCGCCTGTTATCAACTACTTGAGTGTAACAACTTTTAACTTTTTAATAAAACAAAGATGTTTGGGATGTCTGCACTATGAAGTGTTTTCTTCTCTCTACTGGGTTATTACATTGGTGGATGAGCCGGTACATTCAAACCCATATTGGTGAGGATCTGTCATTGAGAGGCTTCTAGGCTTACTGGCATCTACGCGAAGGAGCTGCAATATTTTATCCCCCTTACTGCTGAGGAGCAGTTGTTGGAAAAATGCCTATGCCTGTGATACCTACCTGATGGTAAGAGGCGGTGTGTTTTGGGTGTTGGTGAGCGATGTCCTTACAAACGGATCTCACCAGACTTTTCATTGTCACTTCAGATCTTTATGGACTTTCAAAATGATGTTTTAATACAATTAATTTTAAATATTGAGGCCTCATGCACACCGGACATTAAAATAACGTTATAAAAAAGTCAGTAGCTTTGCAGTGAGTTTTTCAACTTTATTCAACGTTTTTGCAATAGCGTTTTTTAGCTTTTTTGGCGTTTTTTTATAATTTTTCCGCATTAGCGTTTCTTTGCAGGGTTTTTGGACAAAAATAAAAAAATTTTTCAATGGATCAAAAACGTTAAAAAACACTGGTGAGAGACGTTTTTGAGCTTTAAAGTGGAGGGCCCACAAAAAAAAAAAATTAAAAGTCAGCAGCTACAAATACTGCAGCTGCTGAATTTTAATAATCGGACACTTACCTGTCCCGGGGTCCAGCGATGCGGGGGAACGAGACCCCCGCTCGTTCCCCACTCCGCTCGTGGCACCGGCATGTTGGCACCATGTGGGCACCCGGCTGTGGCTTCACAGCCGGGCACCCACTGCGCATGACAGGTCCCAGATGACTGTGCGGCGCCTAGGGGAAGTGATGTCATTCCCCGGGCAATGAAGGTGGCAGACTACGAGGGACCCCCTAGCAACAGGCATTTAGAGGTGAGTAAAAAAATGTTTTTTTCCCAATTATTTTTTATTTTTATTTTTTTATGATTTTTAAGCCAATTTTTTTTTTTTTTGGTGGCAACACCACTTTAATCAACTTTTTCAGCGTTTATCAGCGTTAGGGTGTTTTTACAGCTGAAAAAGGTCTCTCAGAACCCACTCGTTTTGGGGTTTTTTTTACTGCTCAAAAACACCACTGCCCAAAACTGCTGATAACAGCCTATGTGTGCATGGACACATAGGATAACATGATGGAGAGTGTAACCGCTTCCTGACCGCCTCACGCAGATATACTGCGGCAGAAGGGCACGTACAGGCAGAATCACGTACCTGTACATTGCCCTTTAAGAGGCGGCCGCGGGGATACCTGCGATTGTCTCACGAAGAGGAAGAATGGGGAGATGCTAATGTAAACAATCATTTCCCCGTTCTGCCTAGTGACAGTGTCACTAATCTCTGCTCCCTGTGATCAGAGCAGAGATCAATGACGTGTCACACACAGCCACACCCCCCACAGTTAGAAACACTCCCCCAGGACACACTTAACCCCTACACTGCCCCCTAGTGGTTAACCCCTTTCACTGCCAGTGTCATTTACACAGGAATCAGTGCATTTGTATAGCACTGATTTCTGTATAAATGACAATGGTCCCAAAAATGTGTCAAAAATGTCCGATGTGTCCACCATAATGTCGCAGACACAATAAAAATCGCAGATCGCCGCCATTACTAGTAAAAAAAAATATTAATAAAAATGCCATAAAACTATCCCCTATTTTGTAAACGCTATAACTTTTGCGCAAACCAATCAATAATCGCTTATTGCAATTTTTTTACCAAAAATATGTAGAAGAATACGCATCGGCCTAAACTGAGGAAAAAAATATATTTTTTTATATATTTCTGGTGGATATTAATTATAGCAAAAAGTTAAAAATAATGCATTTTTTTCAAAATTGTCGCTCCTTTTTTGTTTATAGCGCAAAAAATAAAAACCGCAGAGGTGATCAAATACCACCAAAAGAAAGCTCTATTTGTTGGAAAAAAAGGACATCAATTTTGTTTGGGAGCCACGTCACAGGGCCACGCAATTGTCAGTTAATGTGACGCAGTGCTGAATTGCAAAAAGTACTCCGGTCAGGAAGGGGGTAAAATCTTCCGGGGCTGAAGTGGTTAATGACTGTATAAAAAAAAAAGCCAAAAACAGCTGATGTAAAAACGTCAAAGTGTGCATGAGGCCTGAAAGTTAATTATTCAGTTTTATTTTAGCGCTACAACATCTACTATATTTATATATATATATACACACACCCCATGAATAAGTCGAGTAGATGACGAAATATGTCGGGGGCGTGGCTAAGCGGCAATCATCAACAGTGAGAGCATAGCACAGGAACCCAAACGAGGAGCGGGACTTTTGAATTGGTTGTCCGGATACCGAGGAGAGGGTGAGACATACACAGGCTGTGCATGATACACCTCGAGTCCGCCGTGACCATAGAACAGACAGTGTGCCATTTGAAGTTGAGCTTGCAGTACAGTGCAGTGCTGATTGCTACTTTCTTTGCTGGTTTTTACTTTGAAAAATGTGAGTGGATCTTTTGGAGTGTTTTATGTGATTCGCAATAAAGTGTTTACTGATTTACACTATTGGAAGCACCTCTTTTTCATTCACATGTGGAGTTAACCTGTTATACAACTGGTCTGTGGAGAATTCAACTGACCCCCTTGGTGGGACCCTTATGCGCAGTAGCCTGTCACGAAAGTGTAGGCATATTTATTTGGTGAGTGCGTTTCTTTTGGGAGAGGAGACACGTATCACTGTGGTGTGGTGGAAGATTTCAGAAGAATTGATTTTACATTTTAAATATCACATGTGGAACTTTCACTGATTTTCATCTAAATATCACTTGGTTCAGCGGCTTTTTTTGAACTTTAATTATCCGCTGATATATGATTTGCACATTAGATTTACTCATTAATTATTTTTGATCTGTATTGTGTTATATTTTCATCACTGGACACTGAGAGGTGTTGTTTGATTTATATATAGAGTTTAGTTTATTTTTGTATTTTATATATTCTTTTGCACTGTATTTGCACAGATATAGGATATATTTTACAGCGCCACTATTTGCTGTGAGTCTTTTGAGGTTTAAGATTTATATGTAAATTCACCTAAATATATACACACACACGCCTGCCTTTACACGCACTTGAACTTTAATGGCATCCCAGTCTTAGTCCGTAAGGTTCAATATTGAGTTTCTCACCATTTGCAGCTATAACAGCTTCAATTCTTCTGGGAAGGCCGTCCACAAGGTTTAGGAGAGTGTCTATGGGAATGTTTGACCATTCTTCCAGAAGAGCATTTGTGAGGACCGGCTCTGTGACGTCTGCTGAAAATAGGTCACAGGGGTGCAGAATGAAAGGCACTCCTGTGACTCATAGGAGAAGTACAGCCAAACATGCTTTGCCTGTACTCCTCCTTTAACTGTGTCTATAGATTTAGTTTTTGGGGGAAAAGAGTAATAAGTTACACTGTACTCATAACTCTGAGAGGGAATGAATATCTGGGGCCCTCTTATTCCAAAGGAGGCTTTCAATCCCTATAAGTGCTCCCCTCACAAACCCCAGAATCCTCTTGAGGACTACATGTGAAGAGGAAGAGGCCCTTGTCCCCTACCTGCATGGTAGACTCCTAAACTTAAAAGGCATGTGGTTTGGTAAGGTACAGGAAAAGGGGGGGGGGGGGGTGCATGCTTGCTGTGCTCTTTTTTTCCTGGCCACCCAGGCTGCATGACTGTATAATGGCCTGGTTTGAATTCTAAAGGGCACAATGTTTTTTTTTCCTCATTTCAGTGGCGGTGCATCAAAAAAGGGCACACAGGCACCCATCCCTCTCTCCAGCAACCCCCTCTATCACCAATAGATAAACGCATTGCATGAATCTAATAATGGCCGCCGCTGCCACCCCCTATTCAGGCGCCCGGACCCTTTTCGGCCACCGGGCGCCTGTATTACAGCGGCAGTTTTTTTTTCCCTGAAGCACCTGATTAGAGCCATAGGCTTTAACCGCTTCAATACAGGGCTTTTAAACACCCTTCCTTACCAGAGCACTTTTTGCGATTCGGCACTGCGTCGCTTTAACTAACAATTGCGCGGTCGTGCGACGTTACACCCAAACAAAATTGACGTCCTTTTTTTCCCACAAATAGAGCTTTCTTTTGGTGGTATTTGATCACCTCTGCGGTTTTTATTTTTTGCGCTATAAACAAAAGAAGAGCGACAATTTTGAAAAAAAACACAATATTTTTTACTTTTTGCTATAATAAATATTCCATTTTTTTTTTTAAAAAAAAATTTTTTTTTCCTCAGTTTAGGCCGATACGTATTCTTCTACATATTTTTGGTAAAAAAAATCGCAATAGGCGTATATTGATCGGTTTGCGCAAAAGTTATAGCGTCTACAAAATAGGGGATAGATTTATTGAATTTTTTTTTTTTTTTTTTTACTAGTAATGGCGGCGATCTGCGATTTTTTTTCGTGACTGCGACATTGCGGCGGACACTTCGGACACTTTTGACACATTTTTGGAACCATTCACATTTACACAGCGATCGTTGCTATAAAATTGCAATGATTACTGTGTAAATGTGACTGGCAGGGAAGGGGTTAACTCTAGGGGGCGCTGGAGGGGTTAATATGTTCCCTAATAGAAGTGATTCTAACTGTGGGGGGAGGGGACTCAAGGGGAGGAGACTTATCATGTGTTCCTCCGTACTGGGATCACATGATCGGTCTCCTCTGCACTGACAGGACGTGGAGCTGTGTGTTTACACACACAGCTCCACGGTCCCGCACGGTCCCGTTGTTTTAACGGGCAATCGCGGGTGCCCGGCGGACATCGCGGCCGCCGGGCACTCGCACCGTGTCCCGAGCGATGCCGCGGGCGCGCGCGCTCCCCAGGCGGCCGGGAATGCGAGGACGTCATATGACGCCCACCCAGGATGGTAGATCCACCTTGTGGGCGTCATATGACTATGGGCGGTAGTGAAGTGGTTAATAGGCATCAAAAAAGGTAAACAGCGAGCGCCATGTTTGGCGCTCACAGTTCAGCCAGCTGTGTTAGAAAAGCTAATGAATATTTGCTTTCTTAAAACTGAACCGCCTCTCTGCCAATCAGGTGCTCGGGTCTGCTCGGTTTTACTAAAATGACAGGCGCTGTGATTGGACACCTATCAGGCGTCCAATCATAGGAGATGATGAGGGGAGAGGACGGGAGAAGAAGACATTGAGGACATGGAGAAGCGGAGGAGCATGGAGGACACTGCTCATCACCGTCACCTGCTGCCCCACCGAGACAGGGTAAGTGCCGGGCAGACGGCGGGCGGGGGGGACACAGTGGCAGTATTCGATGGGCACAGTGGGAGCATTTGATGGCACAGTGGGAGCATTTGATGGCACAGTGGCTGCATTTGATGGCACAGTGGCAGCGTTTGATGGGCAGAGTGGCATCCTTTAATGGGTAGAGTGGCAGCCTTTGATGGGCAGAGTGGCTGCATTTGATGGGCACAGTGGCTGTGTTTGATGGGCACAGTGGCTGCGTTTGATGGGCACGGTGGTTGCAATTGATGGGCACAGTGGTGGCAATTGATGGGCACAGTGGCTACGTTTGATGGGCATAGTGGTGGCAATTGATGGGCTCAGTGGCGGTAATCGATGGGCACAGTGGCTGCGCTTGATGGTGTAGTGATCTAATCTATAATCGTTCCTTCCTCGTAGATGGAATATAGTTATTAAAAGTATTGTCTCCGCAGCAAAACCCGATTCTCCCAGAGAGAGACAATTTTATTGACTTCCAAACAGAACAGTCTTACAGATGACAAAAATCCAACAGAGTTCATATCACGACAGTGCTAGTAATATTTAGAGCCCCATGGAACCATGTGACTCTTGGGTGCCTTCGTAAGAACACACACTTCTAAACAGATTGAACGTCCTGTTATATCCCCCCCACACACACTGAATGTCTGAGCAATTTGATTGGGCGTTTCCATTAAATGCTTTGATCTGCCCCGGTCTTTCAGAGTGACCGGAGACAACCCCACGCTGTGAATAGTTGTAATTATAAAGCTGCCCCAATTTACATTCTTGCATATTCCCCCTTTGACATGTGTGAATACTGATTAGATTAAGATAATCATTATCTGTTCCCTTTCATATGTGGAGTAATTCTGGTCTGGCCATTTGTCCTTTGACCAACAAACCCTCTTTTAATATGCGCAATTAGATAACGACTACCAAAGCGGCCTGCCTAGAATAAACTTGTCTTTAGAATGCCTAAATAAAAACACTACATATAATAAATAAATATATATATATATATACATATATATATATATATATATATATATATATATATATATATATATATATATATATATATATATATATATATATATATATATATATATATATATACACATGCATACACACATACATACATATATTAGACACAATATACTACATATACCCCCACTTGGATCGGTTCGAATCAGAATCGATTCACAATCAAACCGCTCAGACATCCCTGGCTCTTAAGATTGAAGCCATCTCTATGCTTTCCTTATTTTTCTGTATTGTTCTTAGTTGTCTTCTACCACAACAATATAAACCAAACAAAAAACATATTAATATAAATTGAACGAACACAAAAATCATGGAAAGAGTTCTCAATAGCGGGTGAGAAAGAGTGTTATTGGGTATGCTCCACCAAGGCTCCTGAAATTCTTTAGCAATTTTATTAGAACTGATGAGGTTTTCCTTCACCAGTTCTTGTAATTCTATAATTTTCCTACTATCCCTCTTAAATAATGTATCCAATTCAACTGTAAGTGGTGGAATTTTCTTAAATAAAGGAGAAATCATAGAGTCCCAATTGCCAAGATCTGTTTGCTCAATGTTTACAGATACTTGATTCATGTGGATATTGGCTTGAATGTCTTCCTGTCCGATTGTTAACAGTCCATATGTGAGGTTCACACACCAGCCTGTGATAGGTGTCCGGCACTGAACTTGCTTCTGCCAAGTGAATGAGGGAACCCCCAATGCACAGACCCTCGAGTCTTCTCCATTAATTATTCTCTTCCAGGCCGGTTCAAATTTTTGTAATCGAGCCAGGCAGTTTCCAGAGTGTGTAGCAGCACAACCCTCTACGTACTCCAGCCGCTCAAAAGAACAGGAACAAAGCCAGGCCTGGGCACGTTTGGTACAGCAGTTGGGGTCCATGGTTTTCCATACTTGGTTATCCTTGACGACGAGTCTGCTTTGTGGTAGCAGTTGTTTCAGTATATTAGTGCCATTTCTCACCTCCACCTCACCAAGAACGATCATCTTGTATACGGGTAAGGGTTTTGTTGACCATGTAGGGATGTCGATGGTCAGAGGTACTTCCTGCTTTCCGATGCGATCTTTATTACAAAGAGTATCCAGGCTCCTTACATTAGCAAGGGCAAAGTTCCTACAAGTAACACCACTGTCTTTGATAAGATTGAATAATAAAGTTGAGTTCATTATCCTTGGCCATTCTCCTCGTTTGATTTCTTGAAGCCCTAGGCTCAGATGCTCACTCAGCAAGTTTCCTATAATACCACAAACTATAGACTTGGATACATTATTCGTTTGAATGGTTTTATTCAATGCATTCACCGACATTTGAACGTTCTGCAAATCTGCAGCAATGGTGTGAATGTTCTGAATATCTATTTTCATTTCAGCTAGAGCGTTTAAATCCACTCTCCCCCCTTTAAGCAGTATCTGCTGTAATCCACCCACAAAATTTTGTTCTCTCATATTTAGACTCTCTATATCAACCCTATTCCAAATCGAACTACCCAAACTGAGGCCTGATATGATATCAGTACCCAGATCCCTCTTTGAAACTTTCTTAAAATTAAGCCCTTGTGTAGCATCCCAAAATAAGTTTATATGTGTTTGAAAGACTGTTTTAAACCATAACCCCATTGATTTTGGGCAACTTTCTGGAATGTTAAATGATGTAAAATTCAACAATAATGGTAATGATAAGTATGAAACATCGCTATACACTAAATTTTGAGTCCGCTCAAGGAAAAGTCCATGTTCTGGCCACTGTAAAATTGTAGGACAGTCTCTAGAATTTGTGACCATTATCTTTAGGATTTTTGCATAGACTCCATCCTTCACATCATGAGGGCTACAGGATATAATACCCTCCTTAAATATTGTAAAGTTCCTTTCTAAAGTCATTTGCATTTGTGGTCCATTCTTTGTCTCCACTAATATTATATCTGTACTCCTGTGACGATCGCTTCCTTCTGGGTAAGTCCAAACAGCAGATTCCATCAAGTAATCAGATTTTGGCATCATGATCTCACATCTAACGACTATCCACCCCCCGACTATGCCCTTTACAGTATCCCCATGTATCTGGATGCCTTCCGAGTCCTCTAAAACAGTAAGTTCTGTAGTATGATCCATTACACTTCTTTTATTTCGATCAGATTTCCCCACTGGGAAGCATTTTGATTCCTCAACTTGGCACTCTTTCACTCTGATGTTTGTGATGCAAAGAAGTAAAGTGATTGACGCTGTTATCAACACATATGTTAATAGAGAAGGCTTGTATTTGTCCAGGGGGGATGTCTTCATTATGGTGTAGTCTTCTGGTATTCGCCTCACTCCTGGGACCTGAAAGACAATCTCAGCAAGAAAATTAGACAATGCTCACATCCATCAAATCCATTTTTCCCTTAAATGCTTTGATCTGACATGCATGACTCCATCTTGACTTGTCCTCTCCCAAGTCTAGTAAGTAAACAGAGGGTCCAATTTTATCTATTACTGCATAAGGGCCCTTCCACTTTGCTCTAGGAAATGGGTGAAACCCAGAAAAATCCTGTAACATTACTCTAGACCCAATTTGGTATTCACTAGTGTCACCCATTGCATTAAACCACTGTTGTGAGCTTTTATGGGTACATTCATCAGTGGCACATACAGCCTTATGTACTGTAATCACATGATCCTTTAAGATCTCTACCCATGATTCGGATAATGACACAGTTTCTAATGCTGCTGGGACTGGATTTATCAGATGTTCCCACGTTTTCATTGTTCTGCCGAGCAGAGCTTCATAAGGGGCAAAGCCTATGGACCTGCAAACTCTGGAACGAATAGTTGCCAGAACAAAGGGTAATTTTTCATCCCAATCAGTACCTTGCTCATTTACAACCTTTCTAAGGGCATTTTTAATTGTCCTGTTCATTCGTTCAACCTGTCCCGCAGACTCAGGGTGATAGAAGATGTGAAATTTTTGAATAACACCAAGGAGCTTACATGTCTCTTGTATTACATTACCTACAAATCCTGGACCATTGTCACTGTCTAAAACTTTTGGTATCCCCCACCGACTAAATATTTCTTTGACCAGGATCCTTGCAGTAGTAGTGGCAGTACAGTTTTTGGTAGGGAATGCTTCAACCCAGTGACTGAAGGAATCCACCACAACGAGTAAATATCTGTTCTGGTGTGCAGTGTTAGGAAATTCACCTGTGTAATCAATTTGTATTCTCTCCCATGGTCCCATGGGAGCTTGCCTCATCAGTGCCCCTCTCCTTTTTCTATTGGCGGGATCATGCCTGGCACATATCAAACATGATAAGATATGGTCCTGCATGTGTTGTTTATTTTGAGGCCACCATGCTACATGATCTAATCTCTCTAAAGCTAAAGGAAGCTTGGGGTGTCCACCAACAGGGGACCCATGAATCCATGTAAGAATGTCTTTCCTCACACCTTTTGGGGCAACCCATAAAGATAAATCATTTTTGTAAGTTATTAAAAGGCCATCCTTCACCTGCATCTCTTGACCTTCAAATTGTATGGGCCCAGTCCCACACATTGCTTTTAGTTGAGCTAATTCCTCATCCTGATCTTGTAATTTACCCAACTCACATGTCCTTTCTTCAACTCCTTTTGCTTGAGCACGTGTAAGGGCAGACACTGGAAATGATAAAGTATGCTCTATATGAGGCCATTCGGGGGATGTTACTGCAGCCTCCTTCGCTAATCTATCTACCGTATTGTTCCAGTAGTGCTCGGTTGTTTGCTTTTTGTGGGCCTGTACCCTTCGGATATTGATTTTTGAAAAGAATTGTGTTTCCTCCTCTATCATTTTCCATAAGGGTGCATATCTTATCTCACTTCCATCTGTTCCTTTAAAACCCATCACATTCCACCATGAAAGATAGACAACTGCACCCTTGCATACCTGGTCTGAGTCAGAAGCAATGTTAACAACTCCACCATCGTCTCTTAACTCACTGAGAACTTGCAGAAGTGCTGCTATTTCCACATATTGTGCAGAACGAGCTCTACATGAATATGAAAATTGTCTCTGAACCTCGCCATCTTTTACACAAACACCAGCAAATCCTGAGATTCTACTTCCATCTTTATAATAAGAAGAACCATCAATGTACCAGCAATCACTTTCAAGGTCAAAGGGTTTGGATACGGCAGTAAAAACTCTGTGTTGCAAACTACTTCCTTGTACTTGACATTCATGAGCTTCACCTTCAATCATCAATCCACCAATCAGGACACTAGGTTCCTTTAACATCAAACCCTCAATATTCTCTGACAATAAAGCTGTAGTCCATCTGGCCAGCCTTTTACAATTCACATCCGCTTCTTTCCATTTCCCATTGGCTAACATGACTATAGGAGTGTGATGACTAGCAATGATGACCCTTTGTGTACCTGTCAAGTATCTGAATTAGTTGATTGCCCAATAACAACACAGCACCATACGAGTACATAAAGGATACTTTTGTTCTACAGATGATAGTAAACGTGATGCATAGGCTAAAGGTCTTTGTTTTCCAAAATAATCTTGGGTAAGTGCAACGGACAAAGTGCTAAGTCCTACATGTGGATAGAGTCTGAATTCTTTGTTGGGGTCTGGTGATGCTAATGAAGGGGCATTGCCTAAAGTTTCCTTTAACGCTTCAATAGCTTGTGTATGCTCTGATTTCCATATCCATTCATCTTGCTTCAGCAGATCATACAAACACTCTGTTAATGATGCATAATGAGGCACAAACTCCCTACAGAAACCTGTCATGCCTAAGATCTGTCTCAGACTTTTTTCATCAGTGGGCAAAGGTAGTTTAGCTATTAGCTCAACCCTTTGTTCATTGATACTCCGCCCTGACTGTGCTACAGTAACACCCAGAAATTGGACTTCCTGCTTCCCCAATTGTATTTTCTTTGGATTAACTTTCAAACCTGCTTCTCTCAAAAGCAATAACATTTCACTCACATCGTTCTTGTGCTCCTCCATAGAGGCTGACCCAATCAAAATGTCATCAACATATGAAATTACTCTTTCAGGTTTTGAAAACTTATCAATCACTTCTTTCATATGTGAGTGAAATATTGCTGCACTGTCTTTGTAGCCTTGTGGAAGAACTGTCCAATAATATTGAAGGCCCGCCCAGCTGAAGGCTGTTTTGTATTGACATGTTGGGTCAAGGGGTAAATTCCAATAACTGTTACTGATATCAATGACCGTAAACCATTTCATTTCTGGTGTCAACTTGGCAATCATTTCAGGGTAAGCTGCCACCACAGGTGCCATACTTTTAGCATATTTGTTTAAGGCACGGTAATCTATCGTCAGCCTGAACGACCCATCGGGCTTGATGACTGGCCAGGCTGGCGAATTGCAAACTGATGCACCCCTTTTTAATGTACCTTGCGCCTCCAATTGTTTTATAGCTTCTGTTATAGGTTTAATGGCCTCTTTCGGAACTGGGTATTGCTTAACAGGTGCAGGATCAAATCCTTCCAATAAAATCATTGTATTCATCCTACCACAATCTTGTTTATGTTTAGCCATTATGTCTTCAAATTCACCCATCAGACTATCCCAACAGGGATCCCAATCTCCATGTAACACACCAACGGGCTTCACTGCTGCTGTTACTAATTCCATGGGAGGATGCCACACATGACCCAATCCGTCATTTTCCGACATTATCCACAACTTCATGTTTGCAAGATCAATCACCAAACCCTGCTGTACACAGACATCAGCACCAATTATGTCCTGATTTTCACAAACAACGTCACACTCCCACTTCTCTCCCCCTATTTGCATCTCAACACCACGCACAAAAGGAGCTTCAATGGAATGTCCAGTGACACCTGTTATTTTAATTTTCTCATTTCCAGGGACAACTGATTTACTAAAACTAATAGCTGCCCCACTATCTAACAGCGCATTTACACGAGTTCCCCCTAATGTTACATCAACAGTGGGCCGCCCCCAGGAATCTAATGTTAAATCGGTTAAGAATCGGCAAGAAGGGGCGTGGGGGGCTCGGAACCCCTAACAATGACTGGTAGAGGGGGACACAGCACTTTCCTTTCCTACTGCTGCTACTTTGACCCCTCCTGCTTTTATTCTTTTCATTTCTTCCTGTATTTTATATAGCTCCTCCTGCAAACGATCTCTTTCACTTCTCATTTCACTAAACGGCACCCAAGGCTGTTTACTAGGTTTTTCTCTGGATTCTGGCCTCCTGTAACTACCTGAATTGTTATAAGATCTTCCTCTCCATGGTCCTAAATCATCTCTATTTTGCTGCCCCTCGACTCTAAAAATTCTAGCTGCATCAACCGCAAGACTGTCTTCTCTACACTTTCTCCTCCACAAATTATCCGCTCTTACCAAGATATCACTATAATCACTAGGATCAGGTGTAACAGATAAAATGCCTTCCCTGACATCACCATCCAATGCTTCTAATAACATTGACCTATGAACCAAACCACCACGTTCAAAACCGGGATTTCCAGTCATGACATTTTCCATCACACTGCTAATTCTATCTGCAAGTTCATATGGGCATTCATTCTTCATTTGCTTAATTTTTCCTGACAAGCACACATATGTCGTCGCACCATACAATGCTTTCAATAATTCCTTTAAAACATCCTTAGTTTTATGACGCTGGCCACAATTTTGCAAAACCCGTGCCCATAATCCATTGCCTATACTTTTCTGCAAAATTCTAGCTAGGTCCTCAATATTCAAGTTGTATGTGTCTCTGACTCTCTGCAAATCACAAAACCATTTCATGAACCTATTTACATCATAGCGGGGTACCTGACCTATCTCTCTTATAATAGCTTCCATCTCCTGTGGCTTTAGTTGTTTTGTGATCAATTTAATTTCACTTGAATCGTCAGTGTTCAATACAGTTGTTGTAGTGGTAGGAGCTGCTGGTATGCATGGGGCTGCATGTAAATCACCCCAGGGATATATTGGCTTATAATCTTTGGTATCAAGCTTTATAGAGGTATCATTTTGATCTGGGTAACTTGATTTTTCTGCCAATTTATCAAAAGCAATGTTAGCAGCATGTTTACACTCCTCCAACTGTTTCTCAACAATTTGTATTTTTACTGACAATTCCTCATTGACCCGCCTTAAATCATCACATAATTTAGCCTTTTCAATCAGTGCCTCCCCAGTAGTGATAGCATGTAACCTGAGATCTGATATCCTCTCATTCAACCCTTTCTCCTTCTCCTCATATCTCTGAGTCTGTTCCAGAATTTTCTGCTTTTTTTCTTTAACCTCCCCTATTAATTCTGTACAACAAGACAGTAGTCCCTGAATAATGATACCCTTACGTTTCTTTTGTTTTGTTTTCTTATCAAAGACACTATCAGATAAAAAGCATTTCATTAAATCCCATGACTGTCTATATTCTTGGGGAATCTCGTAAGGCCCCCCATGACTTTTTATATAATTTAACAGCCATATATTCACCTCCTCTCCCTTAGTACTATTGTCCCCACTAGACACAGCCAAAGCCATTGTAAAAAATATATATATATTTAGAAAATAATGAACAAGGCACACTTACCAATTGTTAGGTTTCCTAGAACTTCCTTCCTGGGTCCTCACGGCCTTCTGTTACCACACAGATTGTAAGATCCAGTCTCCAGAGAACAATTCTGGTCTTTAAAACTTGTTAAATTTTGTAGATCAGATTTTCTTATGTCACCACCAGACCGGATTGTTGTCACCAACGACTCCTGTTACTAAGTCCTGAAAATGCTCTTCTGGTCTCTTGAACGGCACCAATGTAGTGATCTAATCTATAATCGTTCCTTCCTCGTAGATGGAATATAGTTATTAAAAGTATTGTCTCCGCAGCAAAACCCGATTCTCCCAGAGAGAGACAATTTTATTGACTTCCAAACAGAACAGTCTTACAGATGACAAAAATCCAACAGAGTTCATATCACGACAGTGCTAGTAATATTTAGAGCCCCATGGAACCATGTGACTCTTGGGTGCCTTCGTAAGAACACACACTTCTAAACAGATTGAACGTCCTGTTATATCCCCCCACACACACTGAATGTCTGAGCAATTTGATTGGGCGTTTCCATTAAATGCTTTGATCTGCCCCGGTCTTTCAGAGTGACCGGAGACAACCCCACGCTGTGAATAGTTGTAATTATAAAGCTGCCCCAATTTACATTCTTGCATATTCCCCCTTTGACATGTGTGAATACTGATTAGATTAAGATAATCATTATCTGTTCCCTTTCATATGTGGAGTAATTCTGGTCTGGCCATTTGTCCTTTGACCAACAAACCCTCTTTTAATATGCGCAATTAGATAACGACTACCAAAGCGGCCTGCCTAGAATAAACTTGTCTTTAGAATGCCTAAATAAAAACACTACATATAATAAATATATATATAACATATATACATATATATATATATATATACATATATATATATATATATATACATATATATATATATATATATATATATATATATATATATATATATATATATATATATATATATATATATATATATATATACACATGCATACACACATACATACATATATTAGACACAATATACTACAGATGGCAAAGTGGCTGCATTTGATGGCACAGTGGCTACGTTTGATGGGCACAGTGGTGGCAATTGATGGGCACAGTGGCGGTAATCGATGGGCACAGTGGCGGTAATTGATGGGCTCAGTGGCGGTAATCGATGGGCACAGTGGCTGCGTTTGATGGCACAGTGGCTGCGTTTGATGGGCACAGTGGTGGCAATTGATGGGCACAGTGGCGGTAATCGATGGGCACAGTGGTGGTAATCGATGGGCTCAGTGGCGGTAATCGATGGGCACAGTGGCTGCATTTGATGGCACAGTGGCTGTGTTTGATGGCACAGTGGCTGCGTTTGATGGCACAGTGGATGTTTTTGATGGGCACAGTGAGGGGGGGGGGGGTTCAGAATTTTTCAGTTTTCTTGCGTCCCCCCAAAAATTTTGAGCACCAGCTGCCACTGCCTATGTTGATCTAATATTAAAATCAATTTGCCAGTGTTTGTTTTTTTGTGTTTGGGTGCAGTGTTTAGTTTTAAAAAAAAAAAACAGCTGGTAAAGTTTTGCCCCATCACAGGAGATCCTCTCTTCTGTGGTTTACAAACAACCTAGTAATAATCGTTAATCCCACACTGATCCCTCCTCATCCTCTTCGAATAAAGTAAAGAAATTGCTTTGTCAAGTCAAGTCCTGCCGCAGCTCAGCTTCAGAAAACAAAGACGTAATGTACTGTATGTTTAGCATTGTCTTTCGTCCTCCTTTAGATTGGAGATTCTAGAACTCATTGCCATTTTACTTCTTGATTAGAGATCCAGGCTCTTCATCTGTAATTATGTAATCTTTTCTTCCAAATAAAATTTAACGCATTAACATAAGGAGAACATAATTAGGTGGACAATTAACAATACAAATACCATGATGCAGAGAGAAGCTGCAATTATCCAAGTCCAGCAGTTTACGGCTTAATGTAACAAGAGAGTCTCCTCGAGGGCACTTCTCGGAGAGCATAAAATGTACTCCATAATAAGGATGACATTTTCAGCCGGACTTACTTTCCTACTAAAAAGACAGCTGGAAGCATGCATTCATTCATCTGAATTGCAGGAAAAAAACAAGTTAAGTGACCGTACAAAAAACTGCAAGCATAACACAATGTAAGGTAATTTTATGTCGCAGGTTGGGTCTGTGCCAATATAAAATGAGAGCCTTGTAATGTATTTCTGCGCTCCCTCGAGCAACATTTTGTAACAGCCCACAACACACTTTTATTTACCAATCTTCGTGTTAAAGTTGCATGTAGCCACCAGGCCACTGCATGAGCATTGCCCAACCGCAAATAGGTCCAGCTTTAGTTTGGCTTTGTAAGGATGTTAAAGTGGACCTTCAATCTCCCTTTGTAGTTTGCATTATCTGGGCCTTCCCTTTAATACATTTAGAAGCTACATTTTTTGGGGTAACAAGTACATTTTCCATAATGTACTTGCTCCCACTTCCCTATTCTTTGCTGAGACTTCTGTTGGGTCCACTCCCCCTCAAACCCACAGCCTCCTGGTATACGTTACATGTCCCAGGGTGTGGTGGTCCATGAAGTTTAGCCATAAAGAGGTTGCTTGCATCACAATGGGAGGGAGTCCTTAGACCCCTTTCACACCACACCGTCCATAGCGTCAGCGGTAAAACACCGCTATTTTTAGCAGCGTTTTACCGTCGGATTTGCAGCGCATTTTGGCCTGTGGTCTGTGGCAGCGCTGCCCCATTGATTTCAATGGGGAGCAGCGGTGGAGGAGTGGTAAACACACCGCTCCTTCACTGCTCCAAAGAAGCTGCTGGCAGGACTTTTCCTGACGTTCTGCCAGCGTACCGATGCAGTGTGAAAGCAAATCGTCTTTCACCATACTTCTACTAACACGAGATAAACACGAGATCAGCAGAAGGAGCCCAAAGGGTGGCACAGTGGCTATTGAACTTTCTTTTTATAGTGCCGTCGTAGGTGTTGTATGTCACCGCGTTCTTGACGGTCGGAATTTGGTGTGACCGTGTGTATGCAAGACAGCTTGAGCGGAATTCTGTCAGAAAAACCTTCAGAGTTTATTCCGACGGGAAAACCGGTTGTGTGTACAGGGCAATATTTTTTGCAGACATTGAAGATCCCTTACCATGTTTTCTAATTATTCAATGCATATTAAGCAGCTGTGAAGAATAAACCTACAGAGCTTTTTCCTGATGTTCCTCCTCTCATTTATACAGCCTGATCCTCTCATCCACTCCAGTCTTCTAGCCACACTCTCGTAGTTGCCACAAATGAAAGAAGTGGCCCCTATAAGGTTGTCATCCCCCACCTCCAGCTCATTTCTTTTTTTACTAACTTTATTTTCATTGAATTTATAGTATATAAGAAATTAGGAGTTTGGGCTGGTCTCCTGGCCTTCTTTGTTCTTCCTTTAGGATGATGTCTGCCTGGAATTGCTGGGGAAAAGCTGAGAGATGTGGTTGTGCAGAACAGAATGAGGCACAGCTGACCGATGGATTGGTGACTGAAATTTTGGCAGGAAAGAAGACATTCGGTAATATACTCCTACCTTTAGGGTCCTTTCGGATGGGAATGTTCTGCTTCAATCTGTGAATGGATCCCCTAATGATTCTGAGTAGAACGGGACAGGTGTCAGTTTTGTCCATTCAGTCTTTGGTGCCAAATTTTTACAGCAAAAATTTGTTGACATGATGTTGGACCTATATGTGTCCATATACATCGGGGTCCCTCCAATCCCTCACTTTTAGGTCAGAATAACAGAAAAAGGATGCGGTAGTTTTATTTTCTTATTTTATTTTATTTTTCTTATATTGTTTTTTGTTTTCTGGACCTGGACAAACCCAGAGGTAGGCAGATGTAAACAGGCACAAGTCCATTTACATCTGCCTGCCCATAGGATTTTCAGATTAGTTCCGCCTGAAAAACTGACAGGCAGACCTGATTGCAAAGTCTGTGTGAAATGATCCTTACACAGAGCTATCAGGAAAGCTTGTAGCAGTGTTATTTAAATAACTGGAGGACAGTGGTTTATATGATTTAGGATATTCATTCAAGATGTTTATTTGATGTATGGTTCTTAAAGTGGTATTTAATACTATTATAATAATAATAATAATAATAATTTAATAATATATTGCAGTTTACCAATCCTTACCATCAGCGTCTTTTTTTAGGCTTTTTTTTTTCTTTATTTGCACCCAGCGATCCGGCCAGTAACCCACTACTTGTCTTATGCCCCATACACACGGTCGGACTTTCCGACGGAAAATGCCCTATCGGACAATGTTGTCGGAAATTCCGACCGTGTGTAGGCTCTATCGGACTTTTTCCGTCGGATTTTCCGACGGACAAAGTTTTATCTCCTGCTCTCAAATTTTCCGACAACAAAGTCCTGTCGGACTTTTTCCGATCGTGTGTAGCGAATTCCGACGGACAAGTGCCACGCATGCTCAGATCACATTACAAGACCAAAGCTATTGGCTACTAGCCTCTACGTAGTCCAGTCGTAGGCAACAAACGTCACCACGTTCAGAATGATCGGATTTTCCGACAACTTTGTCCGACCGTGTGTATGCAACACCAGTGTCGGACAAAATCCGTCGGAAAAAATCGGATGGATTTTGTGGTCGGATTTTCCGACCGTGTGTACGGGGCATTAGAGCGGCCCCTCTATCTGTACAGGTCCCTTGGACAGCAGCATTGTCTGAAAAGGGTGGTGTTAGAAAGACTAGTACATTTAGATGGACTTCACATAAGTGACTAACAAATTTAAACCTAACTCCAACTGGGCTCCTGAGCAGCTGAGCTAAGCTCTGGGCCGCATGAGCATTCACCTGATATGTGACCGCTTTCTTTGGAGGACTTACTTATGCAGGAACCTCGGAGACACAAAACAGTACCTGGACCCCTCATTCAACTGGACCTGCAGGACTTTTTTGCTTTCTCTGTCCCTTCTGACTTTGTGTCTTCCTCTCCCAGCATGGTGCCAGCCAAGATGGCCCCCAAGTTGGCACAGCGGAAAGACACAGCCATTGCTGCTACTAAAAACTCCTCCAGTACTTTGCAATCGGAGCAGTGCTCTCTGTTATCTATTCTGACTCCAGCATGGCCATTGCAATCTCCCCCATGGCAGTCAAATGAGACATAGTTTATGGAAGTTGTTTCAGTTATAGTAGTGACAGAACTGCGCTGACCCTGCAATCTGTCCTCGCTAAGGATGCCTTGAGTACCTGGGCCATTGAAATCAGAAGTGCTCTGAAAACAGAAGTGGATACTGTGAAACAACAAGTTTCCTTCACAGTGACTCAAGTGGAAGACCTATCTACCACTATGGCCCGACTCACCTTGCGATTGGAGGCAGTGGAGTGCACTCCGGCTCATTATCAATGTGCCCTTCTCCTACTGCAATTGAGGGCAGAGAACTGTGAGAGTTGATCAGGGAGGAACAATATATGACTTAGGGAGATCCCTAAGGCAACCCCCAGGCCAGACCTCAGGGCGATCATAACAACGATACTCAAAAAGGTTTTGGGGAAACTGCCCATGGACCCCATCAAACTTGACAGGGAGCTGGACTGGCTAAATCTTCCGGAGGAAAATACGATTCAGCCACGGCCATCAGGCCTCTCCCAGAGAAGAAGCCACTCACGATCCTGCTGCTCTCGAGAGCATTCTTACTCTCCTCTGCTAGGGAAGCTGAAGCTTTAATTACCTACGCTTATCTGATGTCTCCAAGCCCAGACCCAGGGCAACCAGTTACCTGACTATTGTAAGTACTCTCTGCATTTCTTCAATACTGCTGCCTATATGGACACGTGAGGCTGATCTTGTAGATGTTTGGTGTATCAATCACCATGCCACAAAAGACTACATTTAGTACTCTTCAGTACATCAATCCCACCCCAGGATTGATTACTTCCTTGTTTCCACGTTCTTCTCAAAGATGTATCGAAGACTACCATTGAGCCCATGACAATTTCAGATCATGCTCCAATTACACTGTCGATCAATCTTCTGCCACAGTCCTCTCAACCTGCCAGATGATGTCCTAACGAGAGCCTCCTCCAAGATGAACAACTGCAGTCAGAATTACTTTCTGACTTGTCTTCCTTTCTCACACTGAACGACACCCTGGAGGTCCAGTCGCTCACGGTCTGGGAAACCCATAAATGTTATATCAGGGAATCCCTTATTAAGCTTGGTACCAGACATAAAAAAAAAAGCTAGAGAAATTGACCTCACTGATCACAAAATCCAATCCCTTGAAGCACAACATAAAAAGACTCAAATTAGCAACAGAGCGCTCAACATTATAAGACCAAGTAAACCCTTTACTTCTGTCTAGAGTGAAGGTTAAAATGTTGTACAGTAGGTGAATGTTCAGCAACAAATCAGGTAGATACTAGCAAGATCCCTTCCAGGTTTTCCTCCCCCAAATTATTTTCCTTCAGAGACAAAAACCTAACTCAACCTTCAGAAATTTGAACTGTTTCAAAGATTTCTATTCATCTTAATAACATTTCCCAGATCCCCTGCATTATCTCCCACCGGACCAGACAGAATGTATCTCAAAAAACCTTTGCTCCCAAAATTGATGTAGGTGGAACATAAAAAGGTTCATGCCCCACTCATCATGGAAGAATTTGATGCTGCCCTGAAGTGCACGCCAGCAGGAAAAGCACCTGGCCCTGACAGCTTTATATTGCTGTACTATAAAATATTTCAGCACCAGTTGGCAGCTCACTTTACGAAGGTGTATAACTGGATACTTGAGGGCCAATCTCTCCCTACAGACACTTCCCGTGCTCATATCACAGTGATTCCAAAGCCAGACAAGGTCCCCTCAATATCATTGATCATTCCTGGCACTTAGACTCTTGCCCTACCTTAAGCGTATTATATGCCTAGACCAGATGGGCTTTGTACCTGGAAGAGAAGCAAGGGAAAACCCCTCCAGGGCTCTTAACCCCATTAATCTCTGCACTTCCAAAGCTGGAGCTTAATGAGGCATACACTTGAATACATCAGGATAGTGCCCAACTTGATGAAGTGGATTAATCTGACATCAGCCGTTGTCGGATCACGGGTGCAATGCTCTGCAAAAAAATAAGAAATGCACATTTTCTTTCCTG
Organism: Lithobates sylvaticus; assembly: GCA_028564925.1. Taxonomy (NCBI): domain Eukaryota; kingdom Metazoa; phylum Chordata; class Amphibia; order Anura; family Ranidae; genus Lithobates; species Lithobates sylvaticus. Next base: position 35,820,982 of record CM053031.1, read on the forward strand.
CAATAAACATGTGCATTTATTATTTTCTTCTTAAAGATAAGATTTTTTTCTGCGGGAACGTGGGGGAACACACTGAATATAATGGCAAAAGGGGGTGGGTTGTACTGGAGGGTCTATTGTTGCTGATTGCCTGGGGATCTATTGTGATGGGGAGTATTGTTAGTGGGGACGTCTACTGTTGCTGGTGGGGAATCTATTGTTGCTGGGGGGATGGTGTCTGGGGGGTCATTTGTTGCTGGGAGAGATCTACTGTTGAGGGAAGCATTAAGACATGCTGGTAGGTCTAAAAATTGGCCAAAAAATATGTGTATGTGTTTGTAAGCGCGTCGGGACCCTACGGGGTAAAGGACCGCGCTATACCGCAGATAGACGCCGGCGGCAAAAAAGCACCCTGAGGCGATTCAGTTTGCATAGGTAGCGCTATACAAGTCACTCATTCATTCATTAACAAATGCTATACAAATGAGTTAGCACCACAAAATGATACTTGTTCCTGTATTCTTTAAAAGTGGCAATGCTGGGGGGGGGGTATGGGGTGGAACCAATGGAAAGTCCTCGGAAGGTGGGGGGGTACCTGTACCTATTGTGGCACTGGGGATCGTTCTGCTCAGTGGTTAGATGCAAACGAGCTGCTTGGATGCACACAGTCTTAGGCTCCTTGATTGCACACAGCTTCAAGCCCTTCAACGGCCCTTCAACGCACACAGCTTTGGGCTCCTTGGACGCACACAGCTTCAAGCCCCTCAACGCACACAGCTTTGGGCTCCTTGGATGCACACAGCTTCAAGCCCCTCAACGCACACAGCTTTGGGCTGCTTGGATGCACACAGCTTCAAACCCCTCAACGCACACAGCTTTGGGCTGCTTGGACGCACACAGCTTTAAGCCCCTCAATGCACACAGCTTTGGGCTCCTTGGACGCACACAGCTTTGGGCTCCTTGGACGCACACAGCTTCAAGCCCCTCAACGCACACAGCTTTGGGCTGCTTGGACGCACACAGCTTCAAGCCCCTCAACGCACACAGCTTTGGGCTCCTTGGACGCACACAGCTTCAAGCCCCTAAATGCACACAGCTTTGGGCTCCTTGGACACACACAGCTTTGAAGCCCTTCAATGCACACAGCATCTATCCTCACACAGAGGCACTCAGTAGCAGCCACTGCTCCAACTCCACCTTCCTCCCAGCCCCTTGTTATATAGGCTGTGTGCACCTGGGCACACACCCTGCTGGCTGTCCACAAGACCCGGACACAGGGTTGGAGATCCCGTCCCACCCAAGACTCTGAGGAATCTCCAAACTACAGAGCCCCATAGGGAACTAGCAAAACCTTGAAAAAACTGCTAGTGCAGTTTTCTCTGTTTCAAATTTCAAATGTAGCAAAAGTAGCAAAAGTACAGAGTCTGCATATCGGAGATATGCAGACTCTGTGTACATTTTAACCCCATTTTCATAGGGACAGAGCCTTGCTCTGCCACACTATTTTCTGGGAAAAAAGCCCTGGTCATGTCAAATAGCTTTTTAGCCCTCATCTGCACCAGTGCTTGACTGAGAGACCTAGGGATTGTGGGATATGTAATTTCTTCACAGGAAATGTCAGTTCTAAGACTACAGACAGAGGCCATGTATTAACCTGTGCTGCTCCATGCCACATGTTTCATGTTTAAAAACAGAAAAACTTCTGGCACAGGAATGTGAAAATTTACTCTACTCTACTTTACTAGGCTGTATGTACAGGGTAGCAAATTATATCATGAAGTTACATCATCAATGCACATCTTATGAAGGTGAAAAACACAAGGTGCAGGTAAAAAGGTTTATAGTACCTTTAAGTTAGGGTCTTTTTTCACACTGAGTGCATCTGAATGTAGGCAGGTGCCTGCAAGGAGAATTATGTGTGTGCAATTAAGTTAGTTGGCCTGCCCAGGTTGGGTAGAGATTATTTGGGTCTGGACTCTTTTCCCAGGTTTTCTAGGTCCTGATTTTCTTCCTGATGCATATATAAATAGGGGGGAAGCTGGGCCCAGAGAGGGAGCCTGCACATGGGATGCTGAGAGAGGGCTGCTGCATCATGTACTCCCACAAGTAACCAGAGTTTCGGAGGAATATGACAGCTTTGGAGAACACCATGTGGACTACACCTTGTTAAGGTATGCCTGGGCAGCCTCAACTTAATCAGTTAGTGCTGGAACTGGAGAGTTCTCAGTAAAGTTTTTAAAGGTTCTAAGCCTGGTCTGAAGTTTTTCAAGGGAAGCACGGTAGAATATAGCATATCAGAAGAACTTGACCTGTAAAGGACACATGTGTTATGAAGCGAGGCAACTACAAAGGGGTTACCTCTATAGGAGTTGAAGTTGGAGAGCAGTTGTCACAGGTAACAAAGAACTGGTGCGAAGTGTATAGTGTGGTACCTGACGAAGGTGACAGGTCCTCCGGTAGTGAGGGTGTTGGTGATCTGGCTCCCTCCTTAGCAGTTGGTTCCCCCAAAGTATCTGGGACCAAACCCACAGTACTGAGACCCCATGAACCTAGCCACATGGTACAAGAGAGTAAAGGAGTTAAGTGCACGCATGAGGTCCACGCTAGTGCTTGGCGGGGCCCCATTTTGTCACTGGGTGCGAGGTGGTAGAGGCACTTGTGGAGAGGGTACAGGCTCAACAGTGTCCCTCCTAAATCCAACATACATCAAGGAAGGTATGTAGTAACACAGGACAGCATGTTTTACAGAGGAACTTTGTATATTTAGCTACTCCACACAGTGTACAGCTCAGCTCTAATCTGGGGCACCACCATAAAGTTCACTTTCACATGAACGTGGACATTGATCAGCATGTGCACAAGAAAGGTAGTCTCCACGTGCAGGGCGATTAGGCCCCATCCACATGAGTGCTAGGGCTTGTGTTCTATCTACCTTTAGTGAACCAGCCACCCATATGCAACTTCTGCTTAGTTAGGTGTCTAACCTGCTGTTTGACCAGCTAAAGATGACCATCAACTGGCAGGGTCTCTGAGGGGTACAAATCGAACTATCTCTGCCTTGCATCATATCCATCCATTCATTATAACCAATCTACCTATTTAAGACCTTTGGACTATAATTTCATACCAGCTGATTTGTTATAATCTGTCCATCCATTGTAAGGCTTGGACTCTTGGACTATTTGTTGATGCACACACTATACACAAGGGATATCCTCCCATGAGCCGGCAGGCATAGAAAACCAATGACTCTTCCCTGTATATCTCTGCACCTTGCCCTTATCCTTTCTAGGACTTGTTTGTATGATTGTGAACAAGCTTTCTGAACATACAAAACCTTTGTGGGCCCTGAAGAAGCGGTATATCCGCAAAACGCGTAGACCTTATTTTAAGGACACAGATGGCTTGTCTCTGTGATGTATCTAACGATAGTAACGGTTTCTATATAGTTTTATGTATTTAATAAAATTTAGTTTTTTTATATAAACTTATATATTTTGTTGAATCATAAATACGTGACAATAGGGGTATATTTAAAGTTCCAAAGCCTCCTTTATCCTTCCTTTACCATACATATTGGGATGATACCCTGAGTCACTTCATCAGACATCCCAAGTCACCCCCGAGGTGCGGGAGCCTCCCGCATTTTGGGGATGGCTCCCAGACACCCGCAAGTGCTGCCCGATATCCCGGCTGCGGGGCTGATCCTTGATGGTCCCCTGGTTCACAGTCGGGGATGATCAGTGCAGCAGGAGGGACAGTTGTGAACACTGATCTCCCTGTAAAGCTGGTCTTTGGCCAGCCAAATGGTCCGGGGCTTAAGTGGTTAAAAATACCTTTTTCCTCTTTTTTATAAGTGATCACATTCCCTCTGTTCTCAGATGCATAAGAACTGGGGGAGGAGAAGCTGCAGCATACTGAGCTTTCCAGTGAATGGCTGTGCAGGGGGTGGGGGGACGTGTCAGGACAAGTCTGATCATTGGAGGAGAGCATGCTGAGTTCCCAGCATAGCTAGAGAACTGACCATGCTGTGCTCTCCTGCCTAGTGTGGTCAGTTTTAATAGGAAAGCAGAGGAACTGGAAGGAACACCGGGGATTTCACACAAAGGAAACAATACAAAGAGAACAGGAGACTTTCTCCTACAAGTATATGGTACAGCAGGCACAAATCAAGAGTATGAAATGCTGGGGTAGCAAACATTTAACTAGTTGCCACCCGCCCACCGTCAAATGACAGCGGGGCAGGGCAGTGCGGCTCTCGTTTTGGGACGCCGTCATATGATGGCATCCCAAAATGGCCGCTCTCTCACGTACCCGCGGGAGTGCACATTGTGGCGATCGTGGCATCACTGCGTTGCTAGGACACGGCATCTCCCCGATCTCTGTAAAGAGCTGCATCCACGGCTCTTAAACCATGTGATCAGCTGTGTCCAATCACAGCCGGTCACATGTAAACACGGAGATGCTGGTAATCGGCGATCCTTGCCTCACACTGAGTGTGTGGCGAGGAGAGCCAATCGGTGGCATCTCCATGCAGGGGGACATCTACACATGTAATCAGGGCACTGATCATCAGTGCCCTGATTACAATATAGCGCCAACAGTGTCACCAACCAGTGCCCCCAGTGCCAGCAATCAGTCCCCACCAGTGGTAGCAATCAGTGCCCACCAGTGCCCACAATTGCCACCAATCAGTGCCCATTAGCGATGCCATTCAGTGCTGGCTATCAGTGCTGCCTATCAGTACTGCCCATCAATGCCCATTGCTGCTGTCAATCAATGCCCATCAGTGCCACCCATCAATGCCCATTAGTGCCCATCAGTACCGCCTATCCATGCCGCCTATCAGTGCCCACCAGTGCCGCCTATTAGTGCCCATCAGTGCCACCTAACAGTGCCCATCAGTGCCACCTATCAGTGCCACCTATCAGTGCCCATAAGTGCGGGATATTAGTGCATCCTCATCAGTGCCACCTAATTAGTGCCCATAAGTGCTGCCTCAGTGCCACCTCATCATTGCCCACCTGTTCAGCCTATCAGTGCCCATCAATGAAGGAGAAAAACTACTTAGTTACAAAATTTACTGACAGAAACAGATTTTTTTTTTTTCAGTAAAAAAACAACAACCCAGCAGTGATTAAATACCACCAAAAGAAAGCTCTATTTGTGTGAAGAAAATGATAAAAAAAGTTGTTTGGGTACAGTGTAGCATGACAGTGCTGAAAGCTGAAAAATGCCCTGGGCAGGAAGGGCCTGGTAGGCAAGTGGTTAAAGCAATGCTCACGATAAACAATTGCCATATGTTTTTTTTTTTCCATCTTAGTACTGCTGCTCTCCTCTTGACTCTTTTCAACCACTTCCTGCGGTGTGCATTCTAGCTACAGCTGCATGTCATTGTTCAGAGGAGACTTACTCAGAGAGACAACAGAGCAACGAGTCGTCTGGAGACAAGAACAAAGCGCTGTCACCCTACAACAAGAAGTGTCTGAACAAGGAGGATCTTCATAGCAGAACCCCTGAGTTTTATTATAATGAAAGCTGCAGATGGAAAAAGATTGAAATGACTTTTGAAATGGAATGTTGAAGATTATACGTGATTTTAGAGATTGAATTACACCTACTTTATAACACATTCACCCAAATGCAGATTTTTCTCCTGACACTGCCTTTAATCAAGTGAAAAAAAAGGTTATGTCTTGACAGCTGTGTTCCTGGTACACCTACAGCAATGTGATTGGCTGGCTCAGCTGGCAGACCATCATTTTTTCCAAACACGCAATGCTTGATTTGCCTCGGTATTTATTCTGTAAAGCATCTATTTTTTTGAATTTCAAATATTTCATTTAAAAGTTCTGAAAGCATGAAAACTACTTCCAGCCTCATTCCATCGTACCGGACCCCAAACCTTAACCACTTTAATACTGGGCACTTAAACACCTTCCTGCCCAGACCAATTTTGAGCTTTCAGCGCTGTCGCACTTTGAAGGACAATTGCGCGGTCATGCTACACTGTACCCAAATGAAATTTTTATCATTTTTTTCCCACAAATAGAGCTTTCTTTTGGTGGTATTTCATCACCTCTACGGTTTTTATTTTTTGCTAAACAAATAAAAAAATACCAAAATTTTTGAAAAAAAATATGTTTTTTTGTTTGTTTCAGTTTCAAAACTTTGTAAATAAGTAAGTTTTCTCCTTCACTGATGGGCACTGATGGGGCTGCACTGACAGGCACTGATAAGGCGGTACTGATGGGCACCGATGAGGTGGCACCAATGAAGTGGCACTGATGAGGTGGCATTGATGGGCACTGATATGTGGCACTCATAGGCAGCACTGATGGGCACTGATGGGTGGCACTGATGGGCGACACAGATGGCGCGGATGGGCACTGATAGGTGGCAATGTAGTATTATTCATTGTACTGATGGATGCCAATCAGTGCCAAACAATAATGCATGCCAATCAGTGATGCCCATTGTGGGCACTGATTGGCATTCATTGTGGGCACTGATTGGCATCTATTGTGGGCACTGACTGACATCCCTGGTGGTCTAGGGTGGCATACCTGGTGCTGGGCATCCCTGGTGGTCTGGTGGTGTCCCTGGTGGTCCAGTGTGGGCATCATCGGGGGGGGGGGGCTGCGCTGATAATCGATCAGCACAGACCCCCCTGTCAGAGGAGCAGCCGATCGGCTCTCCGCTACTCGCGTCTGAGTGAGGCCCTGAGATACGAAAAATGTCATTCTCTGCTGCAGAAAAGTGCTTGACATTTTCCAACCTGACTTTGCTGCCCCATATCTCGGGGGCACTTGGTGCTAGGAACCCCAAATTTGGTATTCAAACCCTAGTAGCACTACAACATATCCAAAGATGGGGTTCCTAGCACCAGGTGACCCCGAGATATTTGGTCAACTGTGTCCATCTGCAGCAATGTTATTTCGGGACCCTTTGGGTCCAGAGACCCCAAATTTTGTCTGCAGCTAGGGGGCATTTAGGAACCCTTAACTACCAAGTTTGAAGTTTGGGGGACCTATGGCTGCAAATGGGCACAGTGAGGCTGCAAATGGGCATTGTTGACCCTCTTTTCCACTTACAGTAGCTGCGCATTTCTCACCCTAGGCTTATACCCGAGTTAATAAGTTTTCCCAGTTTTTTCGTGGTAAAATTAGGTGCCTCAGCTTATATTCGGGTCGGCTTATACTTGAGTATATACGGTACCTGTCCTGTGAAGTTGGTTTTGCACAGAGCAGCCCAGATCCTCCTCTTCTCGGGTTCCTCTTCGGTGCTCCTGGCCCCTCCCTCCTGTTGAGTGCCCCCACAGCAAGCAGCTTTCTATGGGGGCCCCTGAGCTGAGTCACATCTCCCTGTGTTCATTCAGACACAGATCCGGCTCCCTCCCTCTTCTCATTGGCTCACTGACTTTGATTGACAGCAGCAGGAGCCAATGGCGCCACGCTGTTGTATCAGCCAATGAGGAGGGGAGTCCCGGGCAGCTGAGACATTCCTGCAACATCGCTGCATCTAGATGGGCTCTGATAAGTATTAGGGGGGCTGAGGGGGGCTGCTGCACACAGAAGACTTTTTATCTTAATGCGTAGAATGTATAAGGATGATAAACCTTCTGCCTTTACAATCACTTTAACCCCTTCATTACCCACCTATAGTCATATGACGCCCACAAGGTGGATCTCCCATCCTGGCATTCCCGGCCGTCTAGGGGGCGTGCGTGCACCCGCAGCGCCGCTCGGGACCCGATGGGCGTGCCCGGCGGCCGTGATGTCTCCTGGGCACCCGCGATTGCCCGGGAACACAGCAGGACCGTGGATCTGTGTGTGTAAACACACAGATCCATGTCCTGTCAGTGGAGAGGAGACCGATGGTGTGTTCCCAGTACAGAGGAACACCGATCGGTCTCCTCCCCTAGTGAGTCCCTTCCCCCTACAGTTAGAATCACTTGCAGGGAACATATTAACCCCTGCAGCGCCCCCTAGTGTTACCCCTTCCCTGCAAGTCACATTTACACAGTAATCAGTGCAATTTTATAGCAACGATCACTGTGTAAATGTAAATGGTCCCAAAAATGTGTCAAAAGTGTCCGAAGTGTCCGCCGCAATGTCACACTCACGAAAAAAATCGCCATTACTAAAAAAAAAAAATGCAATAAATTTCAAAATTGTCGCTCTTCTTTTGTTTATAGCGCAAAAATTAAGTCCGTAGAGGTGATCAAATACCACCAAAAGAAAGCTCTATTTGTGGGAAAAAAGACGACAATTTTGTTTGGGTACAGCGTTGCATTGTCAGTTAAAGCAACGCAGTGCCGAATCGCAAAAAGTGCTCTTGCAAGGAAGGGGGTAAAATCGTCCAGGGCTGAAGTGGTTAAGAGACTTTCAACGAGGCATGGTTGTTGGTGCTGGTCTGAGTATTTCAAAAACTGCTGATCTACTGGGATTTTCACACACAACCATCTGTCGGGTTTACAGATAATGTTTTACCCCATCCCTGACCAGGCCATTTTTTGCGATACGGCACTGCGTTACTGACAATTGCGCAGTCGTGCGATACTGTACCCAAATAAATGTATGTCCTTTATTTCCCACAAATAGAGCTTTCTTTTGGTGGTATTTTGATCACCTCTACGGTATTTATTTTTTGCACTATAAACAAAAAAACATTACTTTCTGCAATTAAACGTTTCCAATTAAAAAAAATTGAAAAAATCTAATTTCTTCATAAGTTTAGGCCAATATGTATTCTGCTACATATTTTTGGTAAAAAAAATTCCCAATAAATGTATATTGATTGATATATAGATACTCAAGCGCTAGTATGATCAAACCCAATTAAAATCTGTCTAAAAGCTGCAACCAATAAAAAGTGATCACTCACTGTGCGTAGAAATTCTCAAGATAAAAGGTTTTGGTGCGCTAATAAAATAAAATGAAATCGCAGTGCTAGTCTAAACAACAACAAATGATGTGCTTCTAGGTTATCCACTTGACATCTCAATTCCTGGGAGGCCGTCATATGACGTCCTCCCCTGTGCACGCTCCCTGCGCACGCCCTATAAGGCTGTGACTCCGAGTCACTGAGACTCAGGTGATCAGCGATCCGAATAAGGGGCGGGTCCCGGCCCCTTACCATGTGATCAGATGTCAGCCAATGACAGCTGATCACATGATGAAAACAAAAGCTCGGTGATCGGTTTATTTTTCTCCTCACGCTGACAGCGGAGGAGAAAAAAAAAAGCCGATCACCGGCTCATCTTAAAGGGACATCGGTCCTGAAAAGTCAGAGGCAATTATGCCTCATGTAATGCCCACAAGTGCCACCTGTCAATGCCCATAAGTGCCACCTACCAATGCCCACAAGTGCCACCTATCAATGCCCACCAGTGCTGCCAATCAGTGCCACCTAAAAGTGCTGCCTATCAGTGTAACCCATCAGTGCCCATCACTGCCACCCATCAGTGCCCATCACTGACACCTATCGGTGCCGGTCACTGCCGCCTCATCAGCGTACATCAATGACAGACAAAAATTACCCATTTAAATTTTTTATAACAAAATCAAAAAAAAAACATTTTTTTTTTTTTTTAATTCGGTCTTTTAAATTTTTTTTAACAAAAAATAAAAATCGCAGAGGTGATCAAATACCACCAAAAGAAAGCTGTTTTTGGGGGAAAAAATTATAAAAATTTAATTTGGGTACAGTGTTGTATGACCGCGCAATTGTCATTCAAAACGCGACAGCGCTGAAAGCTGAAAATCGGTCTGGATAGGAGGGGGGTTTAAGTGCCCAGTAAGCAAGTGGTTAAACAATACACAAAATCATACAGTGATGTTCCAAAGTTACTCATAGATGCTTATAGTGATAAATAAATACTTAGGGTGATAGAACCATAAAGTGCTACTGTGCAATAAAAAAACAATACCACTACACAATATGTATCCGTGAACCAGATCAAATGACCTAATGTTCAAATAAATATATCCGTGCAGCAAAATAAATGACCTAATGTTCAAATAAATTCCTTAATTTAAGTGCAGAAAGCTGGTATGTGTGTTCCAGCTGTGTGAACACACTATGAATAAAAGGAAAAAGAAAAAGAAAAAGAAAAAATGCGTTATAAAATCAATGTGATCCGTTGCAGCTGGTCATGGGTCAGTTTATTCAATAGAAAGCTGTCATATAGCATGAAGAGGTAAAAGAATCAAAAAAATTCCCTTGTGCCACCGCTGGCTTCCTCCCTGCTAGATATGTATATTGATTGGTTTGCGCAAAAGTTATAGCAACTACAAACTATGGGATAGATTTTGTGAAATTTTTTATATTTTTTTTTACTAGTAATGGCAGAGATCATCTATTTTTACCGGGACTGCGACATTACAGTGGACAAATCTGTCTGATGCTAAGTGACACTTTTGGGGGACCAGTGACAACAATACAGTGATTAGTGCTAAAATTTTAAAAAAAATGCACTGTCACTGTACTATTGACACTGGAAGGGATGGGGTTAACATCAGGGGCAATCAAAGAGTTAAATGTGTTCCCTATGTGTGCTTTCTAAGGGCTCTTTCACACGGGGCGGATCAGTGCTGATCCGCCCAGTGGCTATCCGCTTGCTCAGCGGGGATCGCCAGTGCCATAATGTCGGAGTCACAAAAAAAAAAATTCTGATCGCCGCCATTACTAGTAAAAAAAAATGTATTAATAAAATTGGCATAAAACTATGCCCTATTTTGTAAACGCTATAACTTTTGCGCAAACCAATCAATAATCGCTTATTGTGATTTTTTTTACCAAGAATACGTATCGGCCTAAACTGAGGAAAAGAAATGTTTTTTTATATATTTTTTGGGGATATTTATTATAGCAAAAAGTAAAAAATAATGTTGTTTTTTTGTTTATAGCGCAAAAAAAAAAAAAAAAACGCAGAAGTGATCAAATACCACCAAAAGAAAGCGCTATTTGTGGGAAAAAAAAAGGACGTCAATTTTGTTTGGGAGCCACCTCGCACAACCGCGCAATTGTCAGTTAAAGCGACGCAGTGTCGAATCACAAAAAGTGGTCTGGTCTTAAAGTGGTGTTCCCCCCCCCCCCCCCCTCCCCCCAAAATACATATTTTTTAAAATTCTTAAAAAAATTACATTTTTTTTTTTAACTCACCTCTAAATGCCTGTTGCTAGGGGTTCCATCGTAGTCTGCCTCCTTCAGTGCCCGGGCTGGTGACATCACTTCCCCTCGGCACAGGAAGGGCTCCCTCCCTCCTGTCAGTCATCTGTGACAGGTCCCAATCACGGCTGTGGCCCCACATTTGCAATGCCGGCGCCGCCGAGCGGATCGGGGGACGAGCGGACCTGCGATCCCCCGCATCGCTGGACCCTGGAACAGGTAAGTGTCCGATTATTAAAAGTCAGCAGCTGCCGTATTTGTAGCTGCTGACTTTTATTTTATTTTTTTTATGGATACCCCTCTTTAAGCCAGCAAAATGGTCCGGTCTGAAAGTGGTTAAGTTGTTTAACTAAAACATTTTTAGCATGGATCTAACTACTCAAAAGATTGCATTATACATTGTGTAAGAGAGGATAAAAAAAAATTAAACCAGGTTAACCACTTAAGGACCGAGCCTCTTTCTGAGATTTGTTGTTTACAAGTTAAAACATTTTTTTTTGCTAGAAAATTACTTAGAACCTCAAAATATTATATATATTTTTCTAACACCATAGAGAATAAAATGGTGGTCGTTGCAATACTTTCTGTCACACCGTATTTGTGCAGCGCCCTTTTCTTGGATAAATTACACTTTTTTGAATAAAAAAATAAGACAACATTAAAGTTAGCCCAATTTTTTTTTATCTTGTGAAAGATAATGTTACGCCGAGTAAATTGATACCCAACATGTCACGCTTCAAAATTGCGCCCACTAGTGGAATGGCGACAAACTTTTACCCTTAAAAATCCCCATAGGCGACGTTTAATAAATTCTACAGGTTGCATGTTTTGAGTTACAGAGGAGGTGTAGGGCCGTCGGGATGAGCACGTTAGAAACATTTTTATTTTTTTTTCTTATTTATTTTACGTTTTATTTTTTATTCTTACACTGTTCCTTAAAAAAAAAAAGTGTCCATTTTGTTCCTATTACAAAGAATGTAAACATCCCTTGTAATAGAAAAAAAAGCATGACAGGACCACTTAAATATGAGATTTGGGATCAAAAAGACCTCATATTTACACTAAAATTCAATAAAAAAAATCATGTAGCAACCATAACCCCCTGAGGGGCGGCCTTGACTTTTTGGGATTACCAGTTACCTCCTCGTGGCTTGTCGGTGATTCTCTAGGGGTTCCCAGGGTTAGTACCCAACGACTTCAGATGCTGACAAATAAATGTCCTTTTCAAGGTTTTTATTCTGCAGGGTTAACATCCAACATAACACAGTCTCTGATGGGAATAGAGGGCACGGGTGACAAAACTCAGCCACTTTGAACTGCTGACATCCACTGAATGTCTCTAATCAACCCAGAGAGTAGCCACTCGCAGCTGGGTGCTTCACTGCCGGATAAACCTCTAGCCAGAGATCTAGCAGCCAACATGTAATCTGGAAACTTTGCAAAGTCTCTGCCACAGACTAGATTGTAACTGAAGACAATTAGGAACCTTTCTCACAGTACCTGGATCTCTCTCTATCTCCTTGGCAGTACTGTGGAAATGTGGATTCTTTAGTGTCCATACAACTCAGCTCCCAGGCTCTTACTGAGATGCCAGCTTGTTGGCCCTCCTCCGAAGAGTCCTCCCCTGGTCACTTGTACGAGTTTCCGTGTCCCTCCAATACCAAGAACACACCAGGACGCCTTTGAATCCTCCTTCAGTTACTGGGCCTCGGACTAGCCAGTTCCGAGAGACTCTGGAACAAACGGATCCCCACCCCAGACCATGAGGGCCTCTGGGGCTTGTCGGATTGACCATGCCTGCGGGACGGCAAACGCTCCTAAGCCCGGGACCCCTCGCGGGGCTACCCTGGACCAGAACCAGAAATTGAAGCCGCAGCCGAACCCTGAACACGTGCCTCAGCACCTTAAATACCCCTTCCCAGACTACGCAGCAGGGCCAGACGCTCCCACTGATTGGCTCCGGGAAAGATTGGTACCCAAGACGTCCAACCAGGCCTGGTTCTCAGCCTGTCATGGGTGCCTCACTGCACCTATGACCAGGTGGAACCTTAGTACAACAATGATATTCCTCTTCAAAGTACCGACGTATAACGACGGTGGGCGGTCCGGAAGTGGCTAATATAAGATGACCTTAGATAAAAAAAAGGTCTTAATTATTATCAAGAGTATAGTTTTTAAATAAAAATAAAAAAAGCGCTGAAATTTTTAATAAAACATTTTATACTAGTTACTACACTATGAGGAAGCTGCCAGCTTGGCCTCTGTTTAATCTCCAACTGCCATGATGCTACACATGTGATCCGTTATGACCTCGGCCATTTGATGGTTTGACAGTTTTGGTTGAGACAAGTACATCCAATTCCTGACATGTGCCGGAAATTTTACTTTTTTTTTAAAAACTGTTAAATCTATGGGTTTACTTCCGCTTTAAAAGTCCCACATTTTTATTTCTTGTTTTCTCTTTGTATACTGGATAGAAGTTAAAGAGGAAGTAAACCCTGATGGGTTTACTTCCTCTTTGCTTCCCTGCAAAGGTAAAGCATAATGGACTACTATGCATTGTATAGTAGCCCATTATGTGTCACTTACCTGACACAGGAGCCTGCGATGTCCCCGATTTCCTCGCTGGCTGGAAGCATCCATCTTCCTTCCGGGGTCGTGGACTCCGGCTCTGTGACAGAGCCGGAGTCGCGTGACGTCACTCCCGTGGGAGCCGCCAGTCACAGCATTTCCTTTAATGAAAACGGCACACCGTGATCCTTCTAAAGTGCGCATGCGCCGAAGGAATCCTCGTACGGGGAATTGTAAAATATCTCCTAAACATGTAGGTTTAGGAGATATTTACAGCACCTACAGGTAAGCCTTAATCTAGACTTACCTGTAGGTGAAAGTATGTTGTAAGTAGACATGTGCACAACAAAAAAAAATTTGTTTATTTCCGTTTCGTTTTTTTTTGTTTCCGTTGATTCGTAACGATTCGTAAATTCGTACATCGTCGGTGTTCGTATTCGTAACGATTCGGATTTTCGTTAGAGTTATTTTTTCGTTGATTCGTTTTTCCGTTAGTTTAATTTTCGTTTATTCGAAATTCGGACGCATTCGTATTTGTTCGTACATTCGTAACATTCGTAACATTCGTAGATTCGTAATCGGAGCATAATTCATAATTGTATGTAATGTGTATGCTATTATTACATTTTAAGAGACACGGAAAATTACGAATCGAAAAAAAAAGTTACGAATGTACGAATTTTTTCGTTCAATCCATTCGAAGCACGTTAAGCAGCGCCATTGTAAGAGACACGGAAAATTACCAATTCAACAAAAAAAAAAAGTTACGAATGTACGAATTTTTTCGTTCATTTTGATTTTCGTTGTTCCTGTTTTCGTTTTTCGGATTTTCTTCTTTCGTAGATTCGTTGTTTCTAATAATTTTTTTTCTGATTTCCGTTGCTTTCGGATTCGTTCGATTCGAAAGATTCGTTATTCGTTAAAATTTTTAACGAATCGTTCGTTCATTCGTACGATAACGAATGAATGAAAATAACGAAAAAAAAAAAACGAAAAACTAAACTAATTGCACATGTCTAGTTGTAAGGGTTTACAACCACTTTAATAGATAGCGCATATACAAGCTAGTATTTGTCAACATACTGCATAGGCACAATTCATATTTCTAGTTGTTCCCCATAAGATAGCAAATCTTCCCTTTTTGAATTCACACTTGTACAAGTTACATTTTCAAAACAAGTTGCTAAATATGCCTTAAGTGCAGGATAAGTAGGATTTTTTTGCTGGAATTTTATTCAGATCTTTTCAAAATAATCTGGTATTTCGCGTGATTTACCTCTTATCGCCTGCCCTGGCACGCTTCTGCTACCATTTTCATATATTTAATCAGATGTCACGAATCATGAAAAACAACACAACAAATTATGTCCTCGAGACTCGTTACATTTGGCTCTGATTAGCTTGTTCTGAATAATACTATCATGTTGTTGCTGTCATTTCTTACTCACTTACGAATTAAGCTGAAGCTGTTCAAAGCTGTCAGGTCTTAAAAAAGAACTTCAGTCAATAAGGCATGACATTTTTTTCTTAAATAAACTTCTGCGTACCTGTAGCCATTGCCGGGACAAGGGGTGGGCACAAGGGACGGCTGCCCTGGGCACAAGGGACGGCTGCCCTGGGCACAAGGGACGGCTGCCCTGGGCACAGTGTGTATTGTTGGGATGGGGGCACCAGAAGTTCCTTCTACTATAAGGTCAACAGGAGTGGTGACAGCGGCATCACTGTTCAGTCAGCCCAGCACTGAAAGCAGCAAGGAGAGGAGGAGAGAGCCGTGAGGAGGTGCGGGCTGTGCTGTCTCTCCCCCTCTTCCTCGCACATATTGAAGGGGGGGGTGATTTGGCATCTTTGCCCTAGGCACTGGATGACCTTGTCTCGGCACTGCTTGTAGCAGCCTACATCAATTTTAGTTAAATCAGTGGTGTTCCTAGGAGCGGCCATCTAATAAGGGCGCATGGGTGCCACACACATCCCCCCCCCCGTGCATCTCCGCCTTCTCCTATCCATGCATCCGTCCCCTTTCAGGACACCGGCACATGGATTTTAATGTGGAGGAGTTTTTTTGAAGAACCAATTCGAGCCAGAGGCTCGAATAGGCTTCAATATAGAGTGGGCTCCGGTCACAGAGAGTGCGCTCCAAGCCCACCCAGGTGTGTTACAACAGATAATCAATATTGGCTGTTGTAACACTAATCCTCCTCCCAGCCAGATTTGTTATAGGAAAGTAACATTTTGGGGGGGGGGGGTTGTGCTGGGGGCATGCGGGAAAGAGGATTTGTGCTAGGAAGGGGGGTATGTGCTATGGGGATGGGAGGAAGAGGATTTGTGCTAGGAGGGGGGATGATGGTGGGTTTTTGTGCTAGAATAGGGGATTGGGGGGGATTTGTGCTAGGACAGGAAATTAAGGGCTGTTAGAAATGGGGATGGGGGTTATGCTAGTAGGGATGATGGTGGGTATTTGTGCTAGAGGGGTATTTGGGGAGGAGGATTTGTGCTAGGAGGGGGAATTTTGGGGGTGATAGGGGTAAGATTTGTGCTAGGAGGGGAAATTTGGTGGAATGTGATAGGAGGGGTGATTTGGGGGGTTTGTGCTGGGGGGATGGGGAAGAGGATTTGTGCTAGGAGGGCGGATTTGTGTAAGAAGGGGACATTTTTTTTTTTGGAAGGGGGATTTGGGGGAGGATTTATGCTAGTTGGGATGACTGGGGGGTATTTGTGCTAGGAGGGGACATTTGAGGAAGGGGAGGATTTGTGCTGAAAGGGGGGATTTCGAGAGGGGGAGGATTTGCGCTTGGAGTGGAAATTTGAGGGGTGAGGATGTGTGCTAACAGGGTGCTTTTTTGGGGAGCGATGGTTATGTTAGCAGGAATAGGAAGAGAGAAGATTTGAGCTTAGAGAGAGTATGGGGGAAAGATTTGTGCCGGGAGGGGGGATTTCAGCAGGGAGAGATTTGTACTGGGAGGAGGGCGGATTTTTGTTTGGGGGAGAATTTTTGCTTGCAAAGGGAATTTATGCTTAGGGCTAAGCATGGCAATTAGTGCTAAAATATTTTTTTATTTGGGGCGGGGGTTGCTGACACATGATGCTCATACACTATGGGGAGGGGGGGGGTGCAGTTTGGTGTCTTTGCCCAGGGCGCTAGATGGTAGACATGTGCAATTCGTTACGTTTATCGTCTTTCGTCTTTTTCCGTTCGTTTTCGTACGAATGAACGAATCGTTCGAATCGTACAAATCCGAATAACGAATCGTTCGAATCGTACGAATCCGATTAACAAATCGTTCGAATCAAACGAATCCGAAAAGCAACGAAAATCCGAAAAACCAAACAACGAAAATCCGAAAAACGAAAAAAGGAACAACTTAAATGAACGAAAAAATCTCCAGCTTTAGTAAATCAACCCCTGTGTGTTACCTACTCCTGACCCCTGCTCTCTGTGTGTTACTAACTCCTGACTCCTGCCTTCTGTGTGCTACAAACTCCTGATCCAGTGCAGAGTAGACTCAGGTTTTATTTAGCCATATTCCTGTAAGCACCTCTCTCTGTGCAATTTTGGCTATATCCGCCGTTCAGGGCTATCTATACATGTCATTATTAGACCACCCTCTATTCTACTCCTGTTCCATCCTCTGTCACACCTCATTCTCAGGCCAGCTATGGTTATGGACTGTCTCATTGGCCATTATACAGTAAATGTGCAGGGGCAGGAAGGAATGGGCAAGCGTAGGCACTCTAAGGAAGTACATGCATGGTCATAATGTCCCTGATCCTAGTGCCCCTGATGTAAGACCAACGAAACTCGTAGGGTGTGGCCTGGTAGTACTTTGCAAGAGAAAGTTTTAACATACAGCGGGAGGCATTTGTATATTACAAATCTTATAGTCATCCACCCGAGCAGCATTGGAATGTTGGTAAATATTATTCAGTTATTATGTGAGTGCATTTTCTTCTTTCTTGTATTAATTAAAGTAGTTGTAAACCCTCCTGCATAACATTTACCTATAGGTAAGCCTAGAAAAGGGCTTACCTATAGGTAGTGGAAATATATCCTAAACATGCGCCGTTTAGGAGATATTTACCTTGTAGTGCGTTGATGATGTCATCGGCGCATGCGCTGTGAAGAAACGGATCTCCGTGCTTTTTCTTCACTGTGCCGTGACTAAAGGCTCCCGCAAGCATGCGTATGAGTGACGTCACGCGGCATGGGCCAGTCACAGAGCCGGAGTCCGCGGCCCCGAAAGGAAGAGGGCAGAAAATGGATGCTCCATCAGCGGGGACAGCTCGGGCTTCGATTGCAGGTAAGCGCCAAATTATGGGCTAGTATGCAATGCATACTAGCCCACTATGCTTTTACTTTTCAGGGAACGACAGAGGAAGTAAAACCCATCAGGGTTTACTTCCTATTTAAAAATACCTCAGTGAGCACTATGTCAGTTTGTGTATCTTTTTGAGCACTGATCCATGCTTTATCACCTGAGCTGAGAGGAGTTCTGGATTTACCAGTAAGAATTCTGGGAAGGATTGTTTGAGCCCTGGGAGAGCACAACAGGGTTCATGGAGTACGACTGATTGGCCTTTCCAATAAGGGTCAATCCATGATGCCGTGTACACACGAGCGGAATTTCCGTCTGAAAAATCTTGGATGGTTTTTCAGACGGAATTCCGTTCAAGCTTGGCTTGCATACACACGGTCACACAAAAGTTTGCTGAACTTTCGACCGCCAAGAACGCGGTGATGTACAA
The DNA here is from genome assembly GCA_028564925.1 of Lithobates sylvaticus. Lineage (NCBI taxonomy): Eukaryota > Metazoa > Chordata > Amphibia > Anura > Ranidae > Lithobates > Lithobates sylvaticus. The sequence continues at coordinate 35,839,444 of CM053031.1, forward strand.
CACTACGACGAGCCGAGAAAATTAAGTTCAACGCTTCCAAGCATGCGTCAAATTGTTTCCGAGCATGCGTAGGAATTTTGCTTGTCGGAATTGGCACAGACGATCAGAATTTCCGATCGGAACTTTTTCCGTCCGAAAAATTGAGAACATGCTCTCAATCTTTGGCTGGCTGGAATTCCGCCAGCAAAATTCATACACACGGTCGCATTTTCCAACCAAAAGCTCTCAGTCTTTTGCTGGCGGAACTTCCGATTGTGTGTACGGGGCATAAGGTGAGCGTGTGCCCAAAATGGGATTGGGCACTGCTATCACACAATCTGCTCTCACTGAATTAAACTGTTTATGTGAACTTGATCCCGATTGATGGATTGTATCACAACCTTATTCACAAACATTTGTATGAAGGACTGTTATATGGTGACTTTGGAGTTTATTTATACACTTGTTTATATGTAGCACTATTTTGATTTGGTTGTTTTTTTTTTTTTTTGGTAGCTTCTTTGTCCTACTTGTGATTTTTAGAATTATGTAATAAAAAAACACCTTGGTTCTTTAATTCTGTGTGATTTCTCAGCGGTACATATAACATCCTGCTGACCTATCCCTAATGCCGCGTACACACGATCGGAATTCTCGTCGGAAAAAACTCTGACGGTTTTTCTGACGGAATTCCGCTCAAGCTGTGTTGCCTACACACGATCACACCAAATTCCGACGGTCAATAACACAGCGGCATAAAACACGTTCGACAGCACTATAAAAGGGAAGTTTAATGCTTCCGAGCATGCGTCAAATTGTTTCCGAGCATGCGTCAGAATTTTGCGTGTCGGAATTGCATACACACAATCGGAAAATCCGATAGAAAGGTTTTCAAAAAATTGAGAACAGGTTCTCAATCCAAAGTCCGTCGGAAATTCCGACAGAAAAAGACCGTTGGGCATACACACGGTCGGAAAATCCGATGAAAAGCTTCCATCGGACTGTTTCCATCGGAAATTCCGACCGTGTGTACGCCGCATAACTTTTTTCGGCAGTGAAGGTTTCTTTTGTATTCTGTGTCCTAGAGTTTTAATACACCCTCATGTGTTTCCGGTATTGACCTTTAAATCAGGACAATCAGTGAGACGTGTAAGAGCATATCATTGCTGTGCAATAAGAGACTGGAGACAGGTATTTTTTTCCTGGCCTGTGTGTCAAAATAGAAGTCAAAAGCGCGATTGATCTGCAATGATTTGCTGTTGCTGTGGATCGTTTTGTCATATATCTCACTCCCTGCTGTAAGATAATTTACTGGAATAATTGAACTAGGTAAAAGAGCTTGTAAAAAATATGACAAGACAAATGAAATGTGGACAGTCACAGTACTGGTCATTAGGACGGTGACCCTGACACTTACCATCCCTCTGGCTGTTTTAACACCAGCATTGTGGCTGTCTAAGCAAGTTCTTAGCTGTGTCATGGAGGATATGAGGTGGACTTCACACATGTGCTGCAAACAAGCTTTCAGAGTCACTCTCTCTAACGGAATGTAATCTACAATATCAGCAGTTTCAAGATGGACCTCTGACACCTAAACTGTAGCCAATTTAATGAGCGAGTTCCAGCATCTCTAGCCGTCACATAATAACTCATCAGCAATACAAAGACGGCATGGCCTGTGGCCCACCTGCTGTAAAGGAACTGCATTTGCAAGAATATATATATATATATATATTTATATATATATATATATATATATATATATATATATATATATATATATATATATATATATATATATATATATATATATATACCGTATTTATCGGCGTATAACACGCACCGGCGTATAACACGCACCCCAAGTTTAGGAGGGCATTTTAAGGAAAAAAAGTTTTAGGAGGGAAGTTTAGGGGAAAAAAAAAAACTTACATTTAAGTGTCATTTGCAGCTTGCCCAGTGTCATTGCAGCTTGCCCAGTGTCATTGCAGCTTGCCCAGCGTCATTGCAGCCTTGCCCAGCATCATTGCAGCCTTGCCCAGCATCATTGCAGCCTTGCCCAGCGTAATTGCAGCCTTGCCCAGCATCATTGCAGCCTTGCCCAGCGTAATTGCAGCCTTGCCCAGCGTCATTTGCAGCCTTGCCCAGCGTCATTGCAGCTTGCCCAGCGTCATTGCAGCTTGCCCAGCGTCATTGCAGCCATGCCCAGTTTCTTTGTAACTTGCCAGCGTCATTTAAAGTCCGGGTTTAAATTTCCCGCCACCGTGACTCTCTGTCGCGTGCGCCGCCGAAAAAGGCCGAGCCGACTGTTCAGCTCCACTAGCGTTCCCGCCTCCCTGCTGTTTCCGGAGCGAGCGCAGGGAGGCGGGACTACGAGCAGAGCCGAACAGTCTGCTCGGTCGCAATTTGCTCTTTTTCGGCAGCGCTCGCTATTTTTCGGCGGCGCTTGCCATTTTTGTCACTTTTTTTGGTGGTATCGGCGTATAACACGCACCCACGACTTTCCCCTGATTTTAAGGGGGGAAAAGTGCGTGTTATACGCCGATAAATACGGTATACAGTATCTCACAAGAGTGAGTACACCCCTCATATTTTTTAAAATATTTTTTATTATATCTTTTCATGCGACAACACTGAAGAATCTACACTTTGCTACAATGTAAAGTATTAAGTGTACAGCTTGTATAAAGGCCCGTACACACGATCAGACTTTTTGACAGCAAACATGCAACTTAGCTGTTTTGGACCAACATCCGACCGTGTGTACGCTCCATCGGACCAACTTTTTCAGTTTTCATCTGACTTTTGTTGGCTGTGCGAACGGACCAACTTTCTGCCAACAAAAGTCCGATGGAGCAAAGTCCGCCCATGTGTACACAAAACCATCGGACTTTTGTACAAAGTACAAACACGCATGCTCAGAACCAATGCAAAGATCAGACAACAATACAGAAGTTGATCAAATATGGCGCTGGAGTATTCGAACGTCCTCTTTTGAAGTGTCGTCAGTATGTTAAAAGGTCACTACGTTCGTGTTTGTTGCCTAAAAAGTCAGATCATGTGTATGCAATGCCAACGATCGTGTGTATGCAATGCCAACGCCGTTTGTACAAAAATCCACGGGAAAGTTTGTACAAAGTCTGATCGTGTGTATGAGGCTTTACAGTGTCAATTTTCTGTCCCCTCAAAATAACTCAACACACAGCCATTAATGTTTAAACCGCTGGCAACAAAGTGAGTACACCTCTAAGTGAAAATGTTCAAATTGGGCCCAATTAGCCATTTTCCCTCCCCGGTGTCATGTTACTCATTAGTGTTACAAGGTCTCATGTGTGAATGGGGAGCAGGTGTGTTAAATTTGGTGTTATCGTTCTCACTCAATCATACTGGTCACTGGAAGTTCAACATGGCACCTCATGGCAAAGAACTCTCTGAGGATCTGAAAAGAAAAGAATTGTTGCTCTATATAAAGATGGCCTAGGCTATATGAAGATTGCCAAGACCCTAAAACTGAGCTGCAGCACGGTGGCCAAGACCATATAGCGGTTTAACAGGACAGGTTCAGAATAGGCCTCGCCATGGTCAAACAAAGAAGATGAGTGCACATGCTTAGCTTCATATCCAGAGGTTGTCTTTGGGAAATAGATGTATGAGTGCTGCCAGCATTCCTGCAGAGGTTGAAGGGGTGGGGGGGGGGGGGTTCAGCCTGTCAGTGCTCAGACCATACGCAGCACACTGCATCAAATTTATCTGTATGACTATCTTCTAAAGATGTTGCACAAGAAAGCCCACAAACAGTTTGCTGAAGACAAGCAGACTAAGAACATGGATTACTGGAACCATGTTCTGTGGTCTGATGAGACCAAAATAAACTTATCTGGTTCAGATGGCGTGAAGCGTGTGTGGCAGAAACCAGGTGAGGAGTACAAAGACAAGTGTGTCTTGCCTACAGTCAAGCATGGTGGTGGGAGTGTCATGGTCTGGGGCTGCACTAGTGCTGCCGGGACTGGGGAGCTACAATTCATTGAGGGAACCATGAGTGCCAACATGTACATACTGAAGCAGAGCATGATCCCCTCCCTTCGGAGACTGGGCCGCAGGGCAGTATTCCAACATAACGACCCCAAACACACTTCCAAGATGACTAATGCCATACTAAAGAAGCTGAGGGTAAAGGTGATGGACTGGCCAAGCATGTCTCCAGACCTAAACCCTAATGAGCATCTGTGGAGCATCCTCAAATGGAAGGTGGAGGAGCGCAAGGACTCTAACATCCACCAGCTCCGTGATGTCATCATGGAGGAGTGGAAGAGGGCAGTGCTGGAAAATAATGGTGGCCACACAAAATATTGACACTTTGGGCCCAATTTGGACATTTTCACTTATGGGTGTACTCACTTTTGTTGCCAGGGGTTTAGACATTAATGGCTGTGTGTTGAGTTATTTTGAGAGGAAAGCAAATTTACACTGTTATACAAGCTGTACACTCACTACTTTACATTGTAGCAAAGTGTCATTTCTTCAGTGTTGTCACATGAAAAGATAGAAGAAAATATTTACAAAAATGTGAGGGGTGTACTCACTATTGTGAGATACTATATATATATAAATATATATATATATATATATATATATATATATATATATAGGTGTGTGTATATGTGGGAAAGTTTGTAAAAAAAACACTTATATCCTCTACATTCTACCTTTGACAAAGGGGCCCCATGTGACGCCGACATATTGCATTTTCTTCATGATGACTTCCATGGCTTTAGTTTAGAAAGTGCTGAGTGAAAATAAAGTTATGATGATGACATATCTGCCTGCATGGTTGCCTTGAAGATGCCATCCATCTTGCCACATCAGCACTTTCAAATCTTATGGTCCATAATGGTGTTCAACTTGGAAATACATATTTTTTTCTTTTGATTACAAACTTTATATTAAAGAGGTATTACCACTGCACATGAATCATGTGACTATACATTAATTACATATGAAATACAAGTATATATAAAACTTTAGAAAGGAAGAACCTTCATAAACAGGTTACATATGAAACATACTTTAAAGTCTTCTTGGTTCATAGTTTCATGTTGATTCATGACATTCTTTGGTAATTGCATGTTTAAACAAAACAAAAACTGAATAATAATGGAATTGCAAAAATGAATTGTACAAAAGAAAAATAGATGTAAAATGTAAGAAAAAAAATAAAAGAACAAAATAATAATATAAAGATGGAATAACAAGTGTAATGCCCCATACACACGGTCGGATTTTCCGACGGAAAATGTCCTGTCGGACCATGTTTCGGAAATTCCGACCGTGTGTGGGCTCCATCTGACTTTTTCCGTCGGAATTTCCGACGGAAAAAGTTTGCGATCCTGCTCTCAAATTTTCCGACAACAAAGTCCTATCGGACTTTTTCCGATCGTGTGTAGCGAATTCCGACGGACAAAGTGCCACGCATGCTCAGATCACATTACAAGACCAAAGCTATTGGCTACTAGCCTCTACGTAGTCCCGTCGTACGCAACGAACGTCACCACGTTCAGGATGATCGGATTTTCCGCCGGATTTTGTGGTCGGAATCTCCGACCGTGTGTACGGGGCATTAGGGTTAGGGTGTTTTCTACGTGTCTAATTTCTTCGACTCTTGTCACAAGATTTGTGGAAATGGGACAGCGGTTTCTTTCCATTGTAAAGCTATTGTCCAGTGTGTGGCCGCACATATTGTGTGGATAAGTTGTGTAAGGGGTGGTTGTGAGTCTGATATATTTTGGAGTAATAAACAGTTGAGGTATGTGAGTGTAATCTCCCTGCCTGCTAATGTATTTATTAGGTTACACACTTCCTTCCAAATGGGGGACAGCTTCAAAATATACGTAAAGATATATGTAAGAAGGTTCACATGTAACTGTTTGGAAGCTTCAATAAACATTCCTTCTGTTAAAAAAAAAGAAGGTGCCAGGGGAGTCACATCCTCTAAAGCAATTAGGAGACACATCTGGAAATATTATATTTAGATATGCAGTATCTAAAGTATAGTACCACCTGGTGAAGATTTTTACTGCTGTCTCTCTTAGGAAATACATCTTCTAAATTATAAATGGGTGCAGGAAAATTGTATTGTAGGGTATACAGTATGTGGCTTGTTACTGAAAGAAGTATGAACAGAATGGTCTATATTATTGACTGGACATGATGGGCACATGTGTCCTTTTCTAGATTTACAATGCCAGCTGATCACATAAGTAAGTTGAGCACCATATTTTTTGACTAGGACAGTAAAATTTCATAAGATGCCACAGGCCCTTTTTAACTACAGTAGGTAAAACAGAAAAAATCTGCTTTGCCAATATGAATGTACCAGCCAATGCACCGAACTGTTTAAATTGTCATGCAAACATATATTCAAAATCAAATCTTGATTATTTTTTGGCAATAACATGGTGTGGGAGGAGTTCTGACAGTCACAGGCTGTGTCATGCCTCTCCAGTAGAGTTGCCACCTCATCCCTTTAAAACCGAACACATATTAATTACACAGGTTCTGTGGCTAATTAGGGTGGTGATTAACCTCGCTTGGTGCCTTATCTACATTAAACTAGCCTCAAAACCTGTGTAAGTCATATGTGTTCGGGTTTACAGGGATGAGGTGGCAACCCTACTCTCCAGCCTGTGTCTTAGAATAAGGGGGAGGTGAAGGCATAATTAATCTACATGTAATATCCCACCCCCATTGTGTTTAGCTGGTTAGTGGGCATGGAGGAGGAGGGAGGGAATGGGCTGTCATATACCACTGTGTATACACCCACATGTGTGACTCTATAGTCACATGGGCTGCCGAGATATGATAGGGAGGAAATGCTCAACATAGAAACTCACTGAAAACTGAGCATGTGCAGAGTTGCCACCACAGCTGCAAAATCCCTAGCTGAATTGGGGATATGAACATAAGGGGAAATAGAAAACAGCAGGATCAACCAGGTTTTTTGCAGAATACAGAAAATAAATCTCATAGTGACTGGATGAGTATAAACAGCATGTAATATACAATTTAATGGTAGTTTATTTTTTATTTATTTTTTACTGGTAGTTTTTTTATGATGCCAGTTTAGTGACACTTCAAATGAAAAAATGCAGCATTCTGACCATGCCAAACAATGAAGCAGATATGTGCTGGTGTGCTCAGTTTGCATCCCCCAGCTTTCTTATCGGAGCTGCAGGACCCTGTGCCAACACATGGATGTCTGTAGTACCATAGTCAGCTTTGCTGCCACATCCCCTTGTCAGCCTACTCTACACGAGTGACAGAGGCTTTTCCCACTCTCGCTCTGACGATCGCTGCGATACCTCACATGTGTGATTTGAACACCGTTTACATATGCGGGTGCGACTTCCGTATGCGTTTTCTTTGCTGCGCGAGCTTGCGAGGAAGGGGGCGCTTTAAAAAAAAAAATATATTTTTTTTTATTTATTTTATTTAATTTTAGATAATTCATTTGTGTTTTAAAAAAAAAAAAATTTGATCACTTTTATTGCTGTCACAAGTAATGTAAACATCCCTTGTGACAGTAATAGGTGGTGACAGGTACTCTTTATGAAGGGATCGGGGGTCTAAAAGACCCCAAATCCCTCCTTTGCACTTCAAAGTATTCAGATCACTGAAAACGGTGTATCTGAATACTGTGTACTTTTTTAAATTCGGCGCCATTGGCAGCCGAGTAAACAGGAAGTGATGCCGTGACATCGCTTCCGTGTTTACATCAAGGAGACTGGAACCAAGCTGTTTCCGGCTTCGTTCCAGTCCCTCACTAGCTGCCGGAAGCGGCGGATGTTAGATCGGGCCTCCCGATCGAACGGGAGGCCCGGCAAGAGCGGCGCGAGGCGGTGCGAGGGGGGGACGTCCCCTCCCGCTCCTCCGGTATAACAGCCGAGCAGCTTTCAGCTGCATCGGTTGTTATACCTGTAAAGCCGATCGCCGGCTCTAAACAACGGTACCGGGATGATGCCTGCAGTTGCGGGCATCATCCCGGTATAACCCCCCAAAGCCGAGTACGCATATCTGCGTGCGCTCGGCGGGAAGGGGTTATTATTATTTAACTTTTTACACTGTCCCTTTATTTTAATTATTTTTGATCACTTTTATTCCTATTACAAGGAATGTAAACATCCCTTGTAATAGAAATAAGCATGACAGGTCCTCTTTATTGAGAAATCAGGGGTCAAAAAGACCCCAGATCTCTCATTTACCCTTAAAAGGAAAAAAAAATCTAATTACATTTTAACTTTAAGAAAATCTGCCCAAGGACCGGAAGTGACATCAGAGGTCTCTCCAGTCCTCCAAGGGCATAGAGCTGAGTGGGGGCTATTTTGCCCTTACTCGACTTCCTGCCTGGCCATCAGCTGCGTCAGATTGGAATTGACCGGGAAGCGACGGGACTGGGGGGGGGGGTCACCTCTCCTGCCGCCTATAAAAGTGATCTCACGGTAAGTGCTCTGTTGGGATCACTTTTATCGGAAAACCGACTGCCTCACGAAAAAAAAGATATGGGGTTACGGCAGCTGGCTGCTGCCATAACATCGGTATTTAAGGTCAAAGTAATGACGTACATTAACAGTTCGGCAGTCGGAAAGTGGTTAAGATTTTTTTTTTTTTTTATATTTGTAAAAGTAATTGTATGCTTTCCTTTATTTGACTTGAAATATGTAATACTTTAAGAGGCCCAATGCTCATAGTTGAGTTAGATGTCCACTCTACTTCTGGTAGATAGGTTTGCTTTAACATGGCGATGACCTATTTTGTGTGGTGAAGCATACGAAAAAAGTTATTAAAGGGTCAACAATCTTCTAATCATTTTCAAATCATTTTCAGACTTTCACCCAATATCGGTAAGGTGACTTCCCTGTTACAAAGACATAACACAAACACTTTGAATGAACTTGAAATGAGCCACTGGCTCACCTTCGGTGAAAGGAATATAGAGAATAGGCAGAGATCTCACCTCTAAATATTTCTGACAGCTCACTTCCATTGACCTTGGCGAAGGCGACAACTTTGTACAAACTCGAGAGCTGCGCAGAGATAGAACTGGCTGGCTGGTTAGTATAACGGGGTGAAAAACACAATGTTCTAATTGTAATGTGCCATGTAATGGATTTCATCGCAAAATCCATATTATGCTTCAGATAATATGAGCTGAAACTCTAGCTGGTGCTGGGTTGAAGTTGCCCTTGAAATTCTATCAACGGGAAGTAAGGTTGAATAATCTCAACTATTTAATGCCCCTTCTGCTTTCTGTTCCTTGTATGTACAAGTCAAAACTTTGTTCGCTAATAGTTCCTTTATGGGAATGTAAAGCAGTTTTATATATATTTTCTTATTTTCTTTATCGTCAGGAATAATAATAATATATATATATATATATATATATATATATATATATATATATATATATATATATATATATATATATATATTTTTTTTTTTTACACAAATAGAGAATATTGCATATTATTATTTTGCATTCTCATTTCTGCTGGCAGGTGAAGGCACCTATTCACAAAAACCCCCAGCCCCAAAAAATACGAGATGTAAAGGGAAGGTGCTTACATTCAACTTGTGCCCAGATCAGTTACATTACAGTATTTATTTATTGTGAACAAACAGTAAAATCACTTTAACCGCTTAACCATTTAAGGACCAAGCCTCTTTCTGAGATTTGTTGTTTACAAGTTAAAAACATATTTTTTTGCTAGAAAATTACTTAGAAACCCCAAACATTATAATTTTTTTTTTCTAACACCCTAGAGAATAAAATGGCGGCCGTTGCAATAGTTTCTGTCAAACCGTATTTACGCAGCAGTCTTATAACACACTTTTTTGGGAAAAAAATACATTTTTTGAATTAAAAAATAAGACACCAGTAAAGTTAGCCCATTTTTTTTTTATATTGTGAAAGATAATGTTACGCCGAGTAAATTGATACCCAGCATGTCACGCTTCAAACTTTTACCCTTAAAAATCTCCATAGGCAATGTTTAAAAAATTCTACAGGTTGCATGTTTTGAATTACAGAGGAGTTCTAGGGCTAGAATTATTGCTCTCGCTCTAACGATCGCGGCGATACCTCACATGTGTGATTTTAACAGCGTTTTCATATGCGGGCGCTACTCACGTATGCGTTCGCTTCTGCACGTGAGCATGTCGGGACAGGGCACGTTTAAAAAAAATTGTGTCACTTTTATTCCTATTACAAGGAATGTAAACATCCCTTGTAATAGAAAAAAAGCATGACAGGACCTCTTAAATATGACATCTGGGGTCAAAAAGACCTCAGATCTCATATTTACACTAAAATGCAATACAAAATAAAATTTGCTATTTAAAAAAAATAATTAAAAAAAATGTCCCTTTAAGAGCTATGGGCGGAAGTGACGTTTTGACGTCGCTTCTGCCCTGCATTAATATGGAGATGAGTGGGGGCCATCTTCCCCTCACTCGCCTCCATGCCCAGCAAGGGTGAAGATCCGATCGCCTCCGCCACTGCTGACAGATCTGGTTTATCGGTTTATCCACCGATAAAAGTGATCTTGCTGCAAATCCGCTGCAGAGACCACTTTTATCTGAAACCGGACCGCTCACTGAAGAAGAGGATACCGGGGTTATGGCAGCTAGCTGCTTTCATAACAACGATATTCCTCTTCAAACAGCCGAGACGTATAACAACGGTGAGCGGTCCGGAAGTGGTTAAAACAACCTCTCATTCATCTTTTTATCTATAGTCATTGTAGAGAAATTAGAATAAAAATAAAAAAGCAGCGCTAAACTATCAACTTAAATTGAAATCCAAAGGTGCAATGTGCAAAGGATATATAACCATAATCTCTCCAAAAATTATGCAAATTCATATTCACACATGAATTCACACATGAATTAAACATATAAATCCAAAGTGCAACGTGCAATATGCAAAAACATGCAATACAAATATCCTTTCTAGGAATTCAGCTAATTCATATAATTACGAATAAATTATGCAAATCCATATAATTTCATAATAAAAATTGAAACATGTGAAGGTGCGTGGTACACTTGTATGAAAAAGTCCTTCCAATATGTCAAAACATCTTAGAAAGTCCAAAAGATGCAAAGGTGAAACCAAAATTGGTTGATGAATTTCACCACCAACCACCATAGCATACACCTCTTACCAGATGATGTGGACCAAAAATTATAATGGTCATAGGTGCATGTGGTAACCCAAGGAAAAACGGCATCAGAGACAAGCGATGGCTACTTGATAATGACTCCAAATGAAGTAAGGAATAAACATAGTGAAACCCGTTTAGGTCTATGTTCTTTTAGTTAGAATAAAAAGTACCCTAAACGAGTAGTATGAGTCTTGTTTTTTTTTTCCAGATTTATACTTACCTAGGTGGATGCTGCATCATTCCCCAGCCCCCTCTACACTGAGAACCGAGCGATCGAACACCGTTGATCACTCGGTTCTGACAGCTCCGCAAGCAGAGAGCTGCTGACTGTCAATAAGCAGCTCCTCGCTCGGCCTTCTCCTCGCTCATTGGAGCGCTGAGCTGTGGATGGGTAGGGAGCTGCCGGCTCAGACTTTCAGCAACTTGGGTGTCAGTCCAGGTGGATCTGGCGAATCCTGACTTCCATTGTCGGGATGGACTGACTTCTGTGATGTCAGCAGAGAGTGGACTTCAGCCTGCTCTCTGCTGAAAACGGGTCACAGGAGTGCAGAACGAATTGCACTCCTGTGATCCATAGATGTACAGCCAAACAAGCTTTGCCTATACTTCTCCTTTAAAACAACTTGTAATCATACGACAAGAAAATCAGATCCCAGCAGACAGTCATGGAAAAATGAAGCCGCAAGTGTCGGCTCAACATGGGTGATGTCGTCAGTATCAGGCCTATACTGACACGTTTCGTCATCCGTGACGTCCTCTTTGGGGCCGAACCAAATTAACTTTCAAATTTCACACTAAAGTCTTGATTTTAGAAACTGACTGCAATCTTACTTTTGGGTTTTTGTTGTGATCTTTGAGAACCTTTGAGAATGAATTACAAAAAGCAGTTAGAAATGTGCATGTTAAGAATAGGCAAATAGCTTACTGACCATATTCTAAACAAAGGTGCGCTTAAAAGATGCCTGAATTTAGGCTGGGTTCACACTTTTCCACTGGGGTGTGTGTGTTATTGTGGATTGCATTAGGCAACCCATTCAAAATAGGTTGGCAAGGCACCCCAACGTCCCAGAAAACAGACCTGCACCTTTTCTGGGGGCACACCAGAATGCATTATAGTGGCAGGCAGCATTGGGGCACAATTCAGTACGAATGACACCACATCATACCAATGCAAGTAATGCGCGTTTTTGCACATTGTGGCAATGCAATAGTGTGAACCTTTGGCCTTATGGTGCCATAGTTTGCCCACCAAGGCTTGCCCTCCCCTTTCTGCCTCTTCCTCATTCCTATTGGCTGGCGAGGTAGCAAATCATGGGAGTGTACTAAAATGTAAAGCTGGTGGTATCTGGAATTTCAAGCCCAGAAAAAGGAAAGGGACAATATTTCACTGGACCTTTTTCAGGACATAGTATATATGGTGCACCTGTTCTGAAGAAGTGGTGAATAGCTATGAACCGTGTTGGGGTGTTTTAACCTATGACAACAAAATAGATTTTACTATGGATACAAGATCTCTTTAATTACCACAATTTAAATTGTGGCGCAATCCAATGCTAATGCACCATCCACATGAGTTAGCCTCTATCTTTTTTAATCGTAATAAACCCATTGATGCTGCACTTAGTTGGCGCCCCCTTGTGTTCCTTTTTTGAAGATCTCTTTAATTGCCTGCTCCATACAAAAATGCCACAAATAGTGTAGGCAGGATCGGTAGCAGAAGGGGGGAGGGGACATTTTTAAGAATAGTTAGTGTTAGACTAGAATTCCACTTATGGGAGGGGGCTTTGTTATATTAATTTCACAGCATGGCAAAATGAACAGCCTATTTTAATGAAATTTTGCCGAGCGCAAAATCACTTATTTTGCTGCAAAATCAAGTTTCTCGGAAATTGCCCTGCTCATCCATAATACCGATATTACCTAAATGGTGCCTAGTTGAAACGTTCAATCGTCTGGGTTATATGTTATAAGAGCAGAACACTTTATCAGCTATAGTTCTCCTTATAACAGTATTAGTGACAATTTCCAACCGCGTCTTCCTCTCAGACCTAATCACTTCAAACGCCGCAGACCTGGAATGCGCTCTCCATTAAACGCACATGTCAGAAGATAATTGTGAACCTTGGCATACATCATCTGTAGATGTATTTTGAAACGAGACAGAAATCTTTCATTAGATCTCCTAACAAGAAGCTGTTATTTCAGGTCAGCGGTTTCGGCTTGTTTTGCATCGATCAGGTGCATGGAGCGAAGGGACAGATGCAGCGTAGGATAGAGAAGGGATTGTATGGAGGAGATGATCTAAACTGTACAATATCCATTCAGAAATATTACCTAAGATAAAGCAAATAACTAGGGATGCACCGATACCATTTTTTTTACAGCGAGTATGAGTACCGATAGTTTTTGATTAGTACTTACCGATATCAATTACCGATACCTGTAACTGCAACTGTTTTGTTTACACTTCAGCTGTCATCAATGGTACAAAGTATTGAGAAGTTATTTACAAATGAAATATATATTTTTTTTTATTTTGCGTTTTTTTCAATGTGAAACGTGTAAATATATGTTAAAGGTGTAAAAATATTAACCGCTTCCCGACCAGCGCACGCAGATGTATGTCAGCAGGATGGCACTGGTGGGCAAAAGGGCCTACAGGTACGTCCCCTTTAAGAAGCGATGCTGCGGGCCGCGTTCTCCGTGACCGTGGGTCCCATGGACTCGATGTCCGCCGTGTGCCCGTGATTGTGTCACGGAGAGGTAGAACGGGGAGATGCTTTTGTAAACAAAGCATTTCCCCATTCTGCCTAGTGTCATGACAGAGATCACTGCTCTCTGTCATCGGGAGCAGTGATCGCTGTCGTGTGTTGAAGCCCCTCCTCCCCACAGTTAGAATCACTACCTAGTACACACTTAACCCCTTCATCGCCCCCTAGTGGTTAACTCCTTCACTGCCAGTGCCATTTACACAGTAATCAATGCATTTTTATAGCACTGATAGCTGTATAAATGACAATGGTTCCATAATAATGTCAAAATAGTGTCAAAAATGTCCGATGTGTTGAGATTTACTTGCATATCCTACAGTGGTGTGAAAAAGTGTGTGCCCCCTTCCTCATTTCCTGTTCCTTTGCATGTTTGTCACACTTAAGTGTTTCGGAACATCAAACCAATTTAAACAATAGTCAAGGACAACACAAGTAAACACAAAATGCAATTTGTAAATGAAGGTGTTTATTATTAAAGGTGAAAAAAAATCCAAACCATCATGGCCCTGTGTGAAAAAGTGATTGCCCCTAAACCTAATAACTGGTTGGGCCACCCTTAGCAGCAACAACTGCAACCAAGCGTTTGCGATAACGTGCAATGAGGCTTTTACAGCGTCCTGGAGGAATTTTGGCCCACTCATCTTTGCAGAATTGTCCTAATTCAGTTACATTAGAGGGTTTTCGAGCATGAACGGCCTTTTTAAGGTCATACCACAACATCTCAATAGGATTCAGGTCAGGACTTTGGCTAGGCCACTCCAAAGTCTTCATTTTGTTTTTCTTCAGCCATTCGGTGGTGGACTTGCTGGTGTGTTTAGGATCATTGTCCTGCTGCAGAACCCAAGTTCGTTTCAGCTTGAGTACACGAACAGATGGTCGGACATTCTCCTTCAGGATCTCTTGGTAGACAGCAGAATTCATAGTTCCTTTTATCACGGCAAGTCTTCCAGGTCCTGAAGCAGCAAAACAGCCCCAGACCATCACACTACCACCACCACCATATTTTACTGTTGGTATAATGTTCTTTTTCTGAAATGCAGTTTTCCTTCTACGCCAGATATACTTGGACACACACCTTCCAAAGAGTTCCACTTTTGTCTCATCGGTCCACAGAATGTTGTCCCAAAAGTCTTGGGGATCATCAAGATGTGTTGTGGATAAAATTGAGACGAGCTTTGATGTTCTTTTTGCTCAGCAGTGGTTTTCTCCTTGGAACTCTGCCATGCAGGCCATTTTTGCCCAGTCTTTTCCTGATGGTGGAGGCATGAACGCTGACCTTAACTGAGGCAAGTGAGGCCTGCAGTTCCTTGGACGTTGTTGTGGGGTCTTTTGTGACCTCTTGGATGAGTCGTCGCTGCGCTCTTGGGGTAATTTTGGGCGGCCGGCCACTCCTGGGAAGGTTCACCACTGTTCCATGTCTTCGCCATTTGTGGATAATGGCTCTCACTGTGGTTCGCTGGATTCCCAAAGCTTTGGAAATGGCTTTATAACCCTTTCCAGACTGATAGATCTCAATTACTTTCTTTCTCAATTGTTCCTGAATTTCTTTGGGTCTCGGCATGATGTGTAGCTTTTAAGGATCTTCTGGTGGACCTTACTGTGTCAAGCAGCTCCTATTTAAGTGATGCCTTGATTGTGAACAGGTGTGGCAATAATCAGGCCTGGGTGTGGCTAGAGAAATTGAACTCAGGTGTGGACAACCACAGTTATAGTATGTTTTAACAAGGGGGGCAATCACTTTTTCACACAGGGCCATGATGGTTTGGATTTTTTTTCACCTTTAATAATAAACACCTTCATTTACAAATTGCATTTTGTGTTTACTTGTGTTGTCCTTGACTATTGTTTAAATTGGTTTGATGTTCCGAAAAACTTAAGTGTGACAAACATGCAAAGGAACAGGAAATGAGGAAGGGGGCAAACACTTTTTCACACCACTGTATGTGTACTTAGACACTGCTGTTTAGAAACTGGAAACTATTCACTGTGTATACGGTTTTATTCTTTATATCTTATTCTTTATGTTTTGTTCTGTACTCTTTGAAAACTCAATAAAAACGATTGATTTAAAAAAAAAAATTTCGATGTGTCCGCCATAATGATAAAAATCGCAGATTGCCGCCATTACTAATTAAAAAAAAAATGAATAATAAAAATGCCATAAAACTATCCCCTATTTTGTAGACTCTATACATTTTGCACAAACCAATCAATATACGCTTATTGCGTTTTTTTTTTTTTTTTTTTTTTACCAAAAATATGTAGAAGAATACATATCGGCCTAAGCTGAGGAAAAAAATATTTTTTTTATATATTTTTGGGGAATATTTATTATAGCAAAAAGTAAAAAATATTGCTATAGAGGCGATCAAATACCACCAAAGGAAAGCTTTATTTGTGGGAATAAAAGGACGTCAATTTTGTTTGGGTACAACGTCGCACACCCTCGCAATTGTCAGTTAAAGCGACGCAGTGCTGAATCGCAATAAGTGCTCTGGTCAGGAAGGGGGTAAATCCTTCCGGGGCTGAAGTGGTTAACAAAAAAAGCAACAAAAAAAGCTGTAATTATTAATAGTTTAGTTTATAAAACAGAAGTAAACAAAAAAAATCAGCAGGAAAGTAATAATTAAATGGAGGAGGATAAGGAGTTAATTAGAGCTGATTCGAATAAATTAAGGGTTAATAAGGGGTTAAACAGAGGAACATTTAATTAAAAAACAAACAAAAAAAAACTACTTGTTTTTACAGGTGGCTTTAAGCTGACTTCATCTTCAAATCGACGTTCATACCTTTGATCTGTAGATGAATAAACAGAAAGATACAAAAAGAAAAAAAGAAACAATGTTTATTTATATCTTTCTGTTTCAGCGGCTGAGCAATGCTGTTGATTTGTTGGCTGCTTTTTTTTTCTTTTTTTTGACAGCTCCAATTGCTGGGACTATGTTTACACTTCCGCTGTCAACAGGAGAACCCCACTGACAGCTGAATGAGTCATCGATTGGATACTGACATTGAGGTATTTGAGTGGATCCTGACATTATTGTTGGGATCCTTCCAGAGTCTGGACCGGCTCTGTGATGTCAGCTGACATTGGGCTTTAATATATTCAATATTCAATATAATTCAATATGATTGGTCTTTTTATAGCTTGGATGAAATACCCTTGTCCGGAGCATCTAATGCTCCTGCTCCTCATTTCAGCATCCAGGGTTTTGGCTATGGCACTCTCCTTGTCTGTCTGTCCACTTTCAGGCTGATTAATGTGATCAGTCTCTGGGTGGAAACCAATCCTGTTATAAGCCAGCCAAACCCTCATTTGGGTGCTTGTGATAGGGAGTGATACGTGTGTTGTTCCTGATCAAGCTCCCTGTCTGTCTGCCTTGCTCTGCTAGATTGTATTTCCCTGTGTATGATCTTGGACCGGATTTTGTAAACAGGAACACAGAGGAACTAGAAAATAAGCGAGGAAAACAATAAAAAACAGGAGAAGAAGGTAAAAGACAGGAGAGAGGGGGAGAGAGGGGAAGGGAGTAACTCTGACTCAGAAGCCACAAAGGGAGGAATCATGCAAGGCCCAAACAGGTTGGTTGAAGTTATGGGAACTCATAAGAGATCCATGGTTGCTACTGGCTCTTTCAAGTGGTTTTGGCCTCAGAGCCAGTAGCAGTGTGTCCATAAGGGTGCACGGGCGCCGCCCCCTCTCTACTGGCACTCCTCTATCACCAATGGATAGAGGCATGCATTGCCGCTGCCACCCCCTATTCAGGCGCCAGCCCCTTTTCGGTTGCCTGAATTACAGCGCCCGGGGGGGGGGGGGGTGGGTTTGAAGCACCTGATTAGAGCCATAGACTCTAATAGGCGTCAAAAAAATTGACCTACGAGTGCCATGCTGGGCCCTCGCAGGTCACTCAGCCATGTTAAAAAAGCGAATGGTCTGTTACTTGTCACCTGATTGGCTGAAACGACAGGCGCCGCCATTGGATGCCTGTCAGGAGGAGAGGACTGTTGAGGACTGCAGGAGAAGCACGAAGGACCCCGATCGTCGCTGTCACCCGCTGCCCCACCAAGACAGGGTAAGTGCCGGGCAGACAGTAAGCGGGCAGGGGGATCACACTGGCAGCATTTAATGGGCACACTGGCAGCATATGATGGGCACACTGCAGCATTTAATGGGCACGCTGGCAGCATTTATTGAGCACACTGGCAGCATTTGATGGGCACACTGGCAGCATTTGATGGGCACATTGGCAGCGTTTAATGGGCACACTGGCAGCGTTTGATGGGCACAGTGGCAGCGTTTGATGGCACAGTGGAAGCGTTTAATGGGCACAGTGGCAGCATTTCATGGCCCAGTGGCTGTGTTTGATGGGCACAGTGGCAGCATTTGATGGGCACAGTGGCTGCAATTGATGATTTTTTTTCAAATTTTTTGCGCCCCCCCCAAAAAAAAAAATTTGAGCTCCAGCTGCCACTGCTCAGAACTATACAGTCACCAATAAATGGGAGGTCAATCAAGGAACCCCTAGCAAACTCTGGAGGAACCCTAGGGTTCCATGGAATCCTTGCTGAGAATGGCTGGTTTAACCAAACATATTTTATGTATTTTTTATTAGTGGTCCACATACTAGGGTGGGGAGTACATGGATCCTTTGCCTATATATTTTTTTGCTAAAATAAGTTAATTTTTCTCATCTCAGAAAGTTGTGGGGTATGTTGATCACAGGTATACTTTAAAAATATGGAAATCTGTCACATTGTGTTACTCTTTAGTCACTGATATTTTGCAAAGCTACGCTGCTTGGGGACTTGACTTCACTGTCAGTTGTTCTCTGTTTCCTCACCAGTTCCTCTGTAGGAATGAAAAGACGGAACAGATCCTCATCACTATGTTGCCGTTAATAATGCTATCACTTCAATTGTTTTATTGCAATTGTTGGAGTGTAACACAATAAAGCAGAATTTAACCTGCTCTTCACATGAAATAATGACACCCTCCGGGGGATTAACAGCCCCCGCACCTTCTCTCACCAAGATGTTACAGAGCCGTAAGATGACTCTTACCTACCTCAACGGCTCATTGACTAAATGAATTTATTTCTGCGATGTTTGTTGGGGAAAAAAAAAATGTATTTTCATTGGAGCAGATTACAGCCATGTAGATGAGAGAATATTGTGATAGTAATTACGTGGAGCGGTTTGAGTTTGACTTGATGAAGGATCAGGAAGTAATGTGAAAGATATTTGAAAGCCATAAAAACCACAGCAGTATGTCAGAAAACCACTAATGCCTCTATCGGCAGATCTTTATTTTTAGATGTCATGAAGCCTAATTAGAGATTTTTAATGGATTTCATTTTTCGATGAATGCAATACATGCTTGGGGCGCAAGTATTAACTCTTCCAGGCATATGGGTCTGTACAAATTTGTCTGGAAGGAGGAGGGTGCATTGAACTGAAGTCCGGCCCGTGGGACAATTGCGGCCCGTGTTCCGGTTTAATACGGCCCCACTAGTAATTTGTATATATATATATATACAAAAGATATATACCGTATTTATTGTTCAGTTCTGGCAGCCTCGGAGGGGACAGGGGGGGGGGGGGGGGGCGAGTGCCATCAGATTATATACAAGAGGATCTCCTGTTTACTCAGCGGCCTCTGTAATAGGAAGTCCCGTCTCCTGGGCTGGCATTGGATGACTGTTCTGTCTATCATAGGAGGCAGGACTTTGTATTAAAGAGGCCACTGAGTAAACAGGAGATTCTCCTGTATGTAATCTGTTGGCGCTCATCCTGCCCCCCTCCCTGTCCCCTCCGAGGCTGCAGATGGGCATGGATCGAGCTGCACTGATGGCAATGGTGAGGCTGCACTGATGGCAATGGTGAGGCTGCATTCATGGCACTTGTGAGGCTGCATTCATGGCAATGGTGAGGCTGCATTCATGGCAATGGCGAGGCTGCATTCATGGCAATGGTGAGGCTGCATTCATGGCACTTGTGAGGCTGCATTCATGGCAATGGTGAGGCTGCATTCCTGACAATGGTGAGGCTGCATTCTTGGCAATGGTGAGGCTGCATTCTTGGCAATGGTGAGGCTGCATTCATGGCATTTGTGAGGCTTCATTCATGGCAATGGTGAGGTTGCATTTATGGCAATGGGGAGGCTGCATTAATGACAATGGTGAGGGTGCAGATGGGCACTGACTAGGCTGCATTGATGGGCACTGACCCTTATTTTGCTTCACAGTTCTTCATTTCATTTCATTTAAAAATTCCTGAAACTTCCCTCTTAAATTGAAGGTGTTATAGGCCTGTGCGTGTTATAAGCCGATAAATACAGTATATCCAAATAACACGCCCCAGCTCATCCTTAGATTCTTCACCACACACAGCCACAAAGGCAAGAGAATTCTTGTTGGGCAGTGTATTTGTTAATTTGCATCTAATTTCAATGGTTCAAAGAATGTCAGGCAAAATGGTCGGCCCTCACGCATGTTCACTTCATCAAATCTGGCCCTCTTTGAAAAAAGTTTGGACACCCTTTGGACAAGCTTTCTCAACCAGGGTTCTGCGGAAACCTAAGATTCCGCCAAAGCTTGTTAGGGATTACCTGAGCAATAAACAGTTTCTGCTTCCCAAATAGATTCCCAATGACACCGATTATCTTTTTAGCTATCTGTAAGGGGGGGGGTTCTTTCCAATGACCACACACGTAAGGAGCTTTATCCCCAGTGACCATCAAACTAATGTACCGTGAACATTGGATATAACAATTATCAGTAGGGGTTCCCTGAGAAGGAAAGTTACTTCAAGGGTTCCTCCATGTTAAAAAGTTTTAGAAAAGCTGGTCTAGAAGATTCAGAGACCTCCTCCTCTCCCATTTACCCCTCACTTTTATACATTCTCTATCTAGCCAGGAGCTGGAGCGCCACCTGCACAAAGCAAAAATATCCACCACCTCACAGAAGCCAATCAGTCACTCCATCCTGTACACAATGAATCTGCCCCAGACTTCCAATGGACTGCCAGCAATGGCCAAGCAGAATCCACAGACGGGCCTAGTGTGTGTGTGGATGAAGTGACTGATTTTCTGCAGTTCATTCCCAGTTTTAAGTGACTGGAAACTATAACAGGATATCAAAAAAAAGCCTTTGGACTTTGCAGTATTTTTATCTTAATCAGAAGATTGTGGTGCCAGGACCCTGTAGGTTTGATATCTGGCATATAGAAACCTGTCATAGGAAAGGTAAGAATGCAAATAAGGTGTTAAGTTCACATAAGCGAGTGTTGGGATTACAGGAAGGGTCAGTGTTTAGGTTACAGTATAACTCCATTATACAATTTCATTTTAACATATTCTTCAAAAGCCCCAAAAATTATAAATGTACTTGTGCACCAAATGCCTTTGAAAACCCAGATATTGCCTTGTAAAAGCAGCAGTGACATCATTACTGTGCTGCACTTAGCATGTGCAGAGAGCAGAGTTGTGGAAGCTGTGGGAGAGTCACAGCAGGCTCCACAAACTGTAGAAACCTACAGAAGGGGCAGAGACAAGACCAGTTACCCTGTGTGACCGACCAAACTGGGACAGAGGCTTTTGGAGGGAACTAGAAGCAAGCCTCCTACCCACTGATTATGGCCTATGGAGGAGACTGGAGATTCTTTCTGCTTCCGTTTAGAGCATGGTAAAGAGCTCAGTTCAGCCCCTCATCCCATGGAGAGCAGATCATTCTCTAATGATGGACAACAATGTGATGAACGCTGAGAGTAAGGCTTGGGTTAATTCTCTGAATAAAGACAATAAAGCTCCCCTTCTGGAGTGGATGAAAAGGTGTAATATTAATCTTCTACAGGTTAATGGTCAGAGGAAATATGGTGGCCCTCCTGCAGACTTAGTTGGAGAAGTCCCTCTACTTGGGACATAAATATTTATCAGCAGTATCCTTCAATAAGTCTATGAAGATAAATTAATTCCACTCTTTTAGCCTACTGGGACATTGTATTATGATGACTTGTCTAGGGACAGATTACACCAGTTAAAGCAAAACACCTGAAGGCAGCATGTGTGCCCCAGTTGAAGTCTACTATAGACGAAACTCGTCGGGCAAGGTCATACCCATTCCCACACTGCTTTTAATTGTGATCACTTTTATTCGTTACATTTTTTGTAATATAGGTTTTTGTCAATAAAAACCTTCCTTTTTGATCTGCACCATTGGAGTCCTCCCTTCCTTTTTTCTTTCCTTTTCTATGGTTTGAAACATTTGGGGAGTATCCTATGGGAGCTTTCGCCACATCAGTAGTGGTGATCTGACATCAGTTCCATTTTTTTCCATCTCTGGATTCGTCATCCCGAACCTGTAGTTCCTGCTTCATGGTTGCTGGTCCATGCTCCATTCAAGTCACCTATGGTTCGACCATCTGCATTCCGCCTGTGAAGTTGGTATCGGTTCCATGGGGTCCATCAGTCCACCTTGGGATGTCCAGTCTGCTGGTCTTTTTGAGCCTTTCCATGCCTGTTTGACTCCCTGTTGCTGACAGGGGGTCCACCAGTTCCGGTAAGCGTACATCCATTCCATATTTCACTTTTAAAAGTGTTGTACCTGAGGATCTAGTTCAAGACAGCCTCATTGTTTCATCACTTTGGGACATTTGTATATTAATGGTTTGCACCTTATTTGCACATTGGACATTTTTTGTTTATGATTGGTTCATTACAGGGAGCACATCCCATTGTTTTTTATTGTCTTGATTTTCTTGTTTTTGGGCTTTGTTTTTTAGGTTTCACAACTATTCACATATTTTAGCGCTACACTCTCACCCACATCGTTTATTGAATTTTTGTCACATTCTAGTGTAGCTGCTTTACTTAGCCCCTTTTCCGTTTTTTGATATTTTGAGTTTAGCGCCATAATTTTTCTTATTCACAGCATGTGTAGTCTGTAGACTGGTGTCGGACGGTTTGGGTGTGTACTGAGTCACCTAGGCTTGTCTAGGTGACTAATTGTTAATTAGCTTATGGTTTACAGTCTAGATCTTGGGTGCAGTGTTCCTCTATGATATCTGGTTCCAGGTTCCAGATTGGAGGAAGCTGTATACTGACGGAAGCACCCAAGCTGGGTGCTGGACGGTCCCATCGCACCCTGAACAAGAACAGAGAGTAGCAGTAAGCGGTCTTTATTACAGGAAGCTCCCAGACAGAGGGAAAGTCTCACACTGGATTACTGCACAGATCTGGAAGAGATACACAAAGCACACCAACATTCAAGGAATAATACACATGACTCTGTATTTAGACAATATTTGCTTACATCAGGATTCAGCTTTAAAGGAGGCATTTGTGTTTGGGTACAGGTAGCAGTTTGAAGGTTAGTGTAATGCCCTGTACACATGGTCGGAAATTCAGACGGAAAAATTCTGATCGGATTATGTTGTCGGAAAATCCGATCGTGTGTGGGCTCTATCAGACTTTTTCCATCGGTATTTCTGACGGAAAAAGTTTGAGAGCTGGATCTACAATTTTCCGACAACAAAATCCGATCAGACTTTTTCCGATCGTGTGTACAGAATTCCGACGTACAAAGTGCCATGCATGCTCAGAAAAAATGGAGATGAAAGCTATTGGCTACTGGCCTCTACGTAGTCCCTTTGTACGTGTTGTACAACGCCTCGTTCCGAACGATCCGATTTTCCGACAACTTTGTGTGACCGTGTGTATGCTAGACAAGTTTCGGACAAAATCTGACGGATTTTATGGTTGGAATGTCTGACTGTGTGTATGGGGCATAAGAATTACACTGAGAATTAGTGTTGGGGTTACAAGGAAGGTTAGTGTTAGAGTTAAAAAGGAGGGTTAAGTTACAGGAAAGGTAGTAATATCACAGGGAGGGATGATGTTAGTATTACATGGGGGGTTAGTGTTATGCCGCGTACACACGAAGGGACAATCCCGCGGGATTATCCTCTGGACTCAAGTCCAGCGAACAATCCCCTCGTGTGTGGGCGTCAGCGGACTTTTTGGCGCCAAAGTCCGGCGGACCAAAGTTTTAAGTTTGGTTTTAAAATTATCCGCTGGACTTGGCAGTCCGGCGGACAATCCCGCCGTTAGTAGGCTAGTCCGCCGGACTTTTTAAATGAACGGACTTGCCGCTCATCGGCAAGTCCGTTCATTTAGCACGTGACTTCAGGTTACGTAGCTAGCGTAGGCAGTAAATGCCGGCGAGCTAGCTCCGTCACCTGGCATGGATTTAAAGGGAATCCCCACGCCGAAAAACGGCGTGGGGGTCCCCCCGAAATCCATCTCAGACCCTTATCCGAGCACGCAGCCCGGCCGGCCAGGAAAGGGGTGGGGACGAACGAGCGCCCCCCCCCCCCTCCTGAGCCGTACCCGGCCGGGCTGCATGCTCGGATAAGGGTCTGAGATGGATTTGGGGGGGACCCCCACGCCGTTTTTCGGTGTGGGGATTCCCTTTAAATCCATGCCAGGTGACGGAGCTAGCTCGCCGGCATTTACTGCCTACGCTAGCTACGTACCTGAAGTTACGTTCTAAATGAATGGACTGCTCCGTGTGTGGGCAAGTCCGTTCATTTTCAAAGGTCCCGCGGACTTTGTCCAGCGGATTGTCCGCCGGAGAAGTCCGGGTGTGTGTGGGCAAGTCCACACGCTCGGAAAGTCCGGCGAAGCCAGCTGGAAAGTCCGGCGGATTGTCCGCTGGACTAGGTCCGCCGGGAAAAGTCTGCACGTGTGTACGCGGCATTAGAGTTACAAGCAGTGTTAGTGTGAAGTTAGCATGGCTATAGGAAGGGATAGTGAAAGTGTTACAGGTGGGATAGTGTAAAAGTTACATGCAGGATTAGTATCAGGGAATTCCTGTTAGTAAGCTGGCTCAGAGAAACATGCATGTGCATACTTCTGCATGAACATTATCCATGTGTGAGGGAGTGCCCATGCATCATGGCGTGTGCACGGACATGCATGCATGCCCAGAATCGGCATTGGTGTCCATCTAAGGGTTGCTCTAACGCAGTGTATGATCAAAGGGGTGAACAGCGCTGAACAACAGACATAAATAGGACCCTCAGAGGTAAAGTAAAAACGTTTTATTATTGTTAAAAAAATAATAAAATGTTCACCAAAGCATACAGCAGTCAATTGATGGTCATGCAGAGACTTGGATTAAAAAACTGACAGTACCTGGAGGCTGGAGCCACATGGATGACACAGGGGCTTAGGGAAACCCAGCACAAAGCTGTTGGACATAGAACACAGGAGCACCGCTGATGGGGGGCCCATCCAGGACCGTAAGGCCAGGGGTCCGATGAAGGGGGAACCAAACTGCAGGCACAAGCACTATTGGGGCCAGTATACAGCGGCCGCACTGTGTACGAAGGCCGGAAGTGATGTCACAGCCTGGCGGAAGTCAGCCAAAGGGATCTGAAGAGTATGGGCAAACCCTGCTGCTGGGGCCAATTAGGAACAGCCGATGCCAAGGGAGCAAAGAGAGTCATACAGACACTACATGCTTCGGGGACACGTTTACATTTTTCTTTTTGACTTTTCACTTGGCCTCTGGTCTGTGCGCATGGATTTTTGTTTTTAGCATCTAGGCAATGTGAATGCTGACCGATCTTCAGCTGTATCCTGTGTCCTGATTATACCCTGTATTTGATTGCTGATACCGACCAGGTTTGCCCTTGACCCAATCTTCGATTCTGCTTGTACCGCTTCTCACCACTTCCTGACCTCTGCTTCATTCACAGCTCTAATTCGGCTTATAATTCTGTACCTCGCTGCCCTCTCATTGCTAACCTTGGCTTCCTATGTAACTACGCTTTTGCCTATAATTCAGCTCAACGCTATTGTTGAGTGTCTGTACTGGCTGCATCTAACATCACCCCTGTGTGTTCCTGTCTCATGCTAACTGGGAGCGCTAATGGACTCCACTTTCTCACTCTACAGTGCAATTGGAGCTCTCCTTAAATCTCAGCTGGTTCTCACAGTCCTGCTGTAACTGACCAGATGGATCTTCTAAGTCTGCATCTTCAACCCAGGGTTCTGCCATCAACAACTACTGCCACTCATCTACCTCCTGTACCTTGGCATTATCTGTCTCACTTCCAGTGATGCTTGGGCTGGACATACAAAAGAGGCCAACCTTGTCATTTCCGTCTACTATCAGGTACATGACAATTCGTATGAAGAGTGGACCAGAGCGAGAATGTACCAGAGGGCAATGTAGTGGAGGGCCAGACATGACAGTGTGTTTGGTGACACACTTGGTAGTGTGGGGGGGTGTGGCCAGGCACAGGACAGGGGATAGGAGGGGAGCGGCCTTATAAAAGGGGGGCGGAGTCAGGAGCGGTCAGTCTGAGGGAAGGAGCGCACGAGGAGGCAGTTTCCCACCCACCCTCCCTAATGTTATGTGATATTTCTGGCGGTGTTAATATTTCTTGTTGTCTTTCCAGGATCGGATGCGGTGGGTCGTCATGACAGCTGGGGGGTTGGCGGTGTTTGTTTGTTGGTCAGTGACGGTAGCAATTATAGAGGTGGTAAGTTGGTGGGGGGCTCATCAGTAGATGGCCCCTCCGGTGTAGTACATCAAATGTTTTGATGATTACCGGTGTTGTTGCACTGCGGGAAAGGTGGTAGTCTCCGAGCGGTACAGATGGAGGCCTATGTGGTTTTGGTGAAAATCCCGCAATGCCCCCTGATGGTTATATATATATATATATATATATATATATATATATATATATATATATATATAGATAATTATATATATACAGTAAAAGTACTTAGCTCCATCACTGACCAATAAAGCGGGTTAAACATGTTGTTTCTATGTGTTTATATGTTATTATATTTTAAGTTAATTTGAAGTTACTTTGGTTGGTTTAATAAAAGGCTGTTGTGGCCATTTTACTCCATAAGAATGGTGTGGTCTCTTATTCAGGGGCATATAAGGGGGTGGGAGTAAGAGGGCTGTATCAGCAGCATAGAGTGGCTTATCTTGGCTACACTGGTCAGGGTTACTGTGAGGGTAAGTGTAAGTACTTTAGTAAAGGGTAGGATTAGGGTTACAGACAGGGATAATGTTAGGGTCACAGGGAAGGTAAGTATGGGGGTTATAGGGAACCTTAGTGTTAGGATTACCGGGAGAGTTAATGGGGGGGGGGCCCTTGGGTAGGACTGTACTTTCTATGCTGAAATTTGATGTATCATTTTGATCTTTTAGTAAGTCAAGACTGTAAAATTAATCATAATCATGGATGACAGATTGCTGTGGAATGGAGATAATGGAAAGCCGCTAATATGCCAAATATAAGACCAAAATTAGAATTGTGTGACTCACAGCTTTCGAGGAAAAGAATTACATATGCTCTGGCAGGTAAAACAGTTTGCATGCATGAATTTTAAAATTTCAACTCTGCTAACTAGCTGATGGCCTTGATTAGGGATGAGTGAACTGAGCAATATAATGGGTAGCTGGGCACTGCCATGGAGAATGTTTACCAATGCAAAAAAAACTTTCAACAGAGAGAGGGTGCATCCGAATGTCCAAAAGATGCATAATTCGGCCAAATTTCCATTTGTTATGAAACTAATTGCACATGTCTACTTACTAAACAACTTCTTCTTTTTTTTTTTTTTTCGTTATAGCCCCTGGCATTCTGAGTGTGTTTGACCAAATCATGTTCTTGTTGATACACATGCTGTGTAAAAACATAGTGCTCTGCAAACTAAGGGGCTATTCATCTTCTGCATCTGCATGTACATTCATTTTGTGTGAATGGGGTAAACTCAAATGTTAACAGGCTATGTCCTTTCCAGGTCAAATGGTATTTATTCATATAAGAAAAATGTATCTAGGAAAATACTACATTATATCTACTGGATGACGATGATGATCATAGGAATAGGAAATAAATACGTATTTACTATAAATGTAAGCTCCATCTAGTGGCCACATTGCAGCATTTTCTTTTGAAATAAAATAACCTAATAGTCTTCGGTTTTCCCCCCATTCACCCAAAACGAATGTACATGTAGTTTCACAGGAGGAAGCTCTGCAAAAGTGTCATGGAAGCACTCTTTAGCTGTAAAATAAAAAAAGATATGCAAGTAATGGAAAAAAAATATAAAAACGATTATAAGAATAATACACACAAGTTTGAAACATAAAAAAAGAAAAAAAAATTGACCAAAAGCCATTATAATTCCTCTTTAATTTGAGGTTCGGTCCTTGCACTAACCGCGTGTAATTAGAAGTCACCATGCATTCAGCCATGAAACATGAAGTAGCAGCTGCTTCTCATACAATCTCTCTCCTACATTAGCAACACTGTTGACTTCCACAATACAAATACAAATCTAAAAGCTGCTCCATCTTCTGCCTCTTCCGTCTCTCCACTGATGAGACATAATCAGTTGTGCTGCCGAATCACGCTGAAGAGCTGAAATTTCATTATTTGCATGGAGAAGTGGTTGTTATAAATACCTCTCTAGGAGAGGGTAAAATGTTCCCTTCTTATGTGAAATGGGTGAATTCATTATGCTAATGTGCTGGCTAGCACATGTTAACGAATGTAAAGGAACTTTATGGTTATTTTCAGTGAAAGGTAAGTGTCTCTTTATTACTGGCTATTTTACTGGTAGGGGATATGGGGTGGGCTGCTGTATTGCTTGTGATGTAGGAAAGCAACACTTCGTAGGCACTACAAGCCCACCGACTCTTATATTGCAGACACAAGTGATGGGACAAGGACTTAGGTTCAAATTGGTTCAACTTCATCAAGTAGAACAGAATACATGCAAATAAATGTTACATTTCCCATTGGGGTAGGTGACATCAGAAGAACAAAATATTACAGTGCACACATGCAAAAAATACATTTACCTCCAGCAAGGCTTATTTAAAACACTTATGCCCCGTACACACGGCCGGAAATTCCGACCACAAAATCCGTCAGATTTTTTCCGACGGATTTTGTCCGACGCTGGTGTTGCATACACACGGTCGGACAAAGTTGTCGGAAAATCCGATCCTTCTGAATGTGGTGACGTTCGTTGCGTACGTCGGAACTACGTAGAGGCTAGTAGCCAATAGCTTTGGTCTTGTAATGTGATCTGAGCATGCGTGGCACTTTGTCCGTCGGAATTCGCTACACACGATCGTAAAAAGTCCTATTGGACTTCGTTGTCGGAAAATTTGAGAGCAGGATCTCAAATTTTTTCCGTCGGAATTTCCGACGGAAAAAGTCCGATGGAGCCCACACATGGTCGGATTTTCTGACAACATGATCCGATAGGACATTTTCCATCGGAAATTCCGACCGTGTGTACGGGGCATTAGACATTTTCAAAAAATATGGGGATTTGGTCACACCATATTGCTATATGTGCTTAAGCCCACTTACTGCAAAAAAGTACCCCATGATTAGTGGGTCCTACACTATCCATAGACTGGGAGATCCTGATTCTCTGAACCAAGGGAGCCATACACTCCTCTATATGGGAGAACTTGAGGTCTCCACCCATGACACAGGTGGACACTAATGAGAGATACTTAAAGAGGGAGGTAAATGTCTTTTTTGCATGTGTGCGCTGTAATATTTTGTTCTGCTGTATGGTCTTATGGCTGCACCATCTTTAATGCCTCTTTTAGGGTGTGCCCCCCAAATATCTTGTTTGTATGCATAACATACTAGATCATTATTATTATTATTATACAGGATTTATATAGCGCCAACAGTTTGAGCAGCGCTTTACAACATCAGGGAAGACAGTACGATTACAATACAATTCAATACAGGAGGGATCAGAGGGCCCTGCTCGTTAAAGCTTACAATCTAGAAGGGAAGGTCAAGTGGAAACAAAAAGGTAATAACTGTGGGGGATGATCAGATAGACAAAATTGAAAATACAGTTGTTAGGTGTGGGTAGGATAAGCTTCCCTGAAGAGGAGAGTTTTCAGGGATCATCTAAAGGCTAATAGAGTAGGAGATTGACGGACCGATTGCGGTAAGGAGTTCCATAAGCTTGGAGAGGCTCTGGAAAAGTCCTGGAGACGAGCATGGGAGGAGGTGATGAGAGAGCTAGAGAGCAGGAGGTCTTGAGAAGAACGAAGAGAACGATTAGGTAGGTATTTTGAGACTAGGTCAGTGATGTAGCTGGGGGCAGACTTGTGGATTGCTTTGTAGGTAGTGGTTAGTATTTTGAATTTAATTCGTTGGGTGAGCGGAAGCCAGTGGAGGGATTGACAGAGAGGAGTGGCAGAGACAGAGCGGTTGGTAAGGTGGATGAGTCTGGCAGCAGCATTCATGATGGACTGAAGGGGGGTTAGAGTATGCAGAGGTAGGCCAATGAGGAGGGAGTTGCTGTAATCAAGGTAAAAGATGACCAGGGAGTGAATCAAGAGCTTTGTTGCATCATTGGTTAGAAAGGAGCGTATTTTGGAGGTATTCCGGAGGTTGAGGCGGCAAGATTTGGACAGTGAGTGGACATGGGGCTTAAAGGAGAGTTCAGAGTCCAGGACTACTCCTAGTACCTTGGCATGTGGGGATGGGCTGATAGTTGTACCATCAATTTTGACCGATAGATCAGGGGAAGAGGCACGTGGGGGAGGAAAAATTATAAGCTCGGTTTTGGATAGATTACGTTTGAGGAAGTGGTGTGACATCCAGACTGATATATCTGATAGTAAAATAGTGATACGTGAGGAGACTGAAGGAGTAAGTTGAGGGGTAGAGAAATAGATTTGAGTGTCGTCAGCGTAGAGATGGTATTGGAAGCCGTGGGAGGCTATCAGCTGACCCAGGGAGGAGGTGTAGATTGAAAATAGGAGAGGTCCAAGAACAGAACCTTGGGGGACCCCAACAGAGAAAGGAAGAGGAGAGGAGGCAGTGGAATTGTAGGTAACGCTGAAGGTGCAGTTAAGTAATTAGGTAGAAAACCAGCGAAGGGTACAGTCACAGAGACCAGAGGCATGGAGTTTTTTGAGGAGGAGGGGGTGGTTAACCGTATCGAAGGCAGCAGAGAGGTCCAGAAGTAGGAGTACAGATAAATGTCCCTTAGTTTTGGCCATTAGTAGATCGTTTGTTAGTTTTAGGAGAGCAGTTTCTGTGGAATGTTGAGGACGAAATCCAGACTGAAGGGGATCAAGAAGACCATTATCAGCGAGGTGGATGTTTTAAGGAATTGGGGAAGAGGCCAGAAGAGAGGGAGAGATTGAAGATGTGGGTTAGAGAGTGTAGAATAGAGCTAGAGGCTGACTGTAGCATTTGTGAGGGAACAGGATCCAGAGGGCAGGTGGTAAGATGGACGTTTGCAAGTAATTTAGCAACCTCTTCTATAGTGGTGGGGTTGAAAGAGGGAAGTAATGATTGTGCCTGTGGACATGAGGTGTAAGGCATGGAGAGTGTCTGAACAGTAGAGATCTCCTTGCGAATTGTATCAATCTTCTGTTTGAAGTTATTGGCGATCTCCTGAGCAGTAAGTGAGTTGGTGGGTGGAGGCAGTGGAGGGAGAAGTAGAGAGTTGAAGGTAGAGAAGAGTTGACGGGGACGGGATGATAAGTTTTTAATGAGAGTGATGAAATAAGTCTGCTTGGCAGTGAGGAGGCTGGAATTGTATTTTTGGAGGGCAGATTTATACTGGCTGAAATCTTTCTGGGACTTAGTCTTACGCCACAGGCGCTCGAGAGCACGGCTGTGTTTTTTTCAGACTTCTAGTGTGATCTGTTGCCAGGGTTGAAGAGGGCGGAGCCTGATTCTGTGTGTAGTGAGGGGGGCCAGTGTGTCCAGTGAGGCTAGAAGTGAAGTGTTGTAGACAGAAGTGGCTAGGTTGGTGCAGGACAGAGGTGTGATTTTGTCATAGAGGTGGTCAATAGAGGAGTAGAGAAGAGATGGGTTGAAATGGCGAAGGTTTCTACGGGTAACCGTTCGGTGTTTGGAGGGAGAGGAGGCGGAGGAGAGGAAGAGAGTGAAGTTAATAAGGTAGTGATCAGAGAGAGGGTAGGGATAGTTGGAGAGTTTGCATGGTGTGCATAGGTGGGAAAAGACGAGGTCAAGGGTATTGCCTTCGGTGTGAGTAGGAGCATGTATCCATTGTTTCAGGTCAAATGAGGAAGTTAGACTGAGAAGTTTGGAAGTTGCAGGAATATTAGTAGGGATGTTGAAATCCCCAAGAATGATTGTGGGGATTTCAGAAGAGAGAAAGTAGGGTAGCCAGGCAGAGAAGTCATCAAGAAAGGATGATACCGGACCAGTGTGCCGGTAGATCACAGCTATCCTTAGAGAAACTGGGGAGAAGAGACGAATGCAGTGCGCCTCAAATGAGGAGAGTGACAGAGAGGGAGGTAGGTGAAGTACTTGAAAGGTGCTATGTGGGTCTAAAAGGATTCCAACACCCCCTCCTTTGCGTCCACTGGGTCTGGGGGAGTGAGTCCAAAGAAGACCACCATGGGATAGAGCAGCAGAAGACGCAGTGTCGGATTCGTGAAGCCAGGTTTCGGTAATGGCAAGTAGATTAAATGAGTTAGCGATAAACAGATCCTGGATGGAGGCGAGTTTGTTACAGACAGAGCGAGCATTCCAAAGGGCGCAAGAGAAAGGGAGTCTGGTCTTGGGAAGAAGAGAAATGGGAACTAGATTGTGTGCATTGTGGCTGCAGTCAGAAGGTGAACGATAATGGGCGTGTTGCATACAGTTAGATGAAGGAGGCCCAGGGTTTGGGAAACATCACCAGAAGATAGGAGAAGCAGAAGGGTGAGGGAGGTAATGCGGGAGTGTGATTTATATGAGGGGACATGTCCCAGTGGTTTGGAGTATTGGGTGTGTGGATTTAGAATTAGCCAGAGTTGGTGAGTGCAATAATATGGAGAGGACAGAAGTGAGGGTAAAATATATACGGTGTGTGGTGGAGAAGAGGGGTGCAGGAGAGAAAGTTTAAGGATAGAAGACACAGCTGTCAGAAGGAGTGGTAGACACTGCATTTTAGAAAGGAAGATCTGAAAGTGTAATCAAGGTCACCTGTCTTGTTTTTTTTTTATCAAGCTGTTTTCTTATGTTCCTCCACCTTGTGCATTTGCTGAAGTGCAGAGTCAGAAGTGCTCCCACTTATAGAAAGACCCCCACTTTGAGAAAGACACCCATCTGCAAAGGTGCCACCCCTTGGCAAACGTGAATTACTTACCTGAGGTCGAAGCCCCCTTAGCGGTCCTCGTTCTCAGCTCCGGTGGCGGACATCTCCCCAGGGGGCTACTTCCGGGTATCACGGCACCGGCGCTGTGGTAGGCCAGAGCCGCGATGACGTCACTCGAATGTGCGTGGGTGCCGCCAGTAGCGGCACAGTACAACTGAAGCAAACCGCACGTACGTGTCGTTGCTTCAGTTTGCTTAAGTGCGCATGTGCCGATGACGTTGGCACATGCAAATACAGAGATATATCCTAAACCGTGCAGGTTTAGGAGATATCCAGTGTAGCTACAGGTAAGCCTAATTATAGGTTTGCCTGTAGTTTAAAGTGGTTGTAAATGGTTTACAACCACTGTAAATGCACTTTATAGTGTGTGTTTCACATGCACTTTTTTGTTCACTTAATGGTTTTTCAGTTTTAGGTTTTTGCACCACCGCGGATTCAAAACAAATAAATTGGAGGACCACCTTGTTAAACTCCCTTCATGACCAGGCCATTTTTCAGTGACAATGACTTTACCCAAATTCATTTTATATCTTTTATTTTTTTAGACAGCTAGAGAATTCTTATGGCAGTATTTAAACCTGAATAGCAGGTATGTTTTATTTTTTTGCATAGTTACATTGGTTCGGCTTAGACAAATGTACATATGCATGTGCCGTACCTGGCCGATCCATGTGGAAGTGGACAATCATTTTAGTAGGCTCTTGCTCATAATATGGTTTAAATATTCTTTAAATCTGGGGAGTAGAGCAATAAGGTATAATACTTTACTCTACTCTGCACTGCAGCAGCTTTTCTCCACGCTGTGAGATCGGTCCCTCCCAAAGCCTCTTCTCTAAGGTCATTGGTTGCATGGGAGATGTAGGGGGCTTTGTATAATGGAAATGAATGGCTGTAACTACAGGAGCCAAATTTCAGCACACAGAGGAGAGACACAGAACTTTTTTTTTTCCCAGGCAAATCTAGAGACTGATAGTCTGTTCTGAGGGGAAGCAAAGCCTTGTGGACCGGCTTCTGAACCTGCCAGAGCTGCACTAGAGAGACAGCCACACAGAGTCTAGAGCAAGGAGTTAGAGAGTAGAGACTGCAGCTTTCTGAGGACCAGAGCGGGGAAACGTAGCAACCGGGACATGACTTCAGAGGACTGCAGATGACAAAAGGTTCTGCACTAGAGTCCTATGCACCAGGAGGGGTGATCCTATCTCAACACAGTTACTGCAGGAGGTACACTCCATTGTTTAATAGCCCACTAGCCTTCTGCTGCACACTCTTAAAGAGACAGCTACATGTGCAAGAACTAAAAAAGGGCCCCATTGTAAGCCAACCAACGTGGACAATTAGGCACCAGGTATTTTCTGACACTTTCAAGGGAACCTCTTATGCCTCGTACACACGTACGGACTTTTCCCGGCGGACCTAAGTCCAGCGGACAATCCGCTGGACTTTCCAGCTGGGTCCGCTGGACTAAAAAGCGAACGGACTTGACCACACACGATCACGCAAAAAGTCCGGCGGTTCACGCGATGACGTACAGCACGTACGACGGGACTAGAAAAAGGAATCTCGAGATCCCAAACGACACCCTTTGGGCACCGTCAGCTGATCTCGTGTGTATCGCGTGTTAGTTGACGTTTGGTTAGAGACGATTCGCGCTTCTCAGACTTCTGCTTAATTCGCTCGCTTCTGCCGTTCAGTTTGTGCTTGTGAGGTTTGTATCTGGCTTTCAGTGCGTGTGGATCAGTTCCTACCTGTTCTCAGGCCGTTCTGGTCCGCTCGTTCCTGTTTTTCAGGTCGTTCTTCATAGGCCTTGCTGTTCTTCAGTGCGTTCGGTTAAGTTGTTTGTTTGATCAGCCGACCGTTTTGAAGCCATGGAGTGTGGACGTACTCGGGAACGAGTTCGTGCTGTGCAGGGGCTCGGTGTTGCGGTTAACACCTTGGCCCGAGCCCAGTCCATGAACAGGGTGAGGAGGAGTTCATGGACCAAGAATTGGTTGCGCCAGCGTGACCAATTCTCGCATATGCCTTTGCTCCGTGAGATCCGTGAGAATAATCCTGATGATTTCAGGAATTATCTCCGGATGACGGACCCCATTTTTCACCGTCTGTTGGCTTCTCGGTCCCCTTATATTACCAGGCAGAATACCTGCATGCGGCAAGCCATCAGTGCGGAGCAGAGGCTAGTCGCCACGTTGCGTTACTTGGCGACGGGGAGAAGCTTGCAGGACCTCAAGTTCACGACAGGCATCTCCCCCCAGGCTCTGGGGCTCATTATTCCAGAGACCTGTTCTGCCATTATCCACGTCCTGCAGGAGGAATACATTAAGGTAAGTCTTCTCTTTTAAAATTACCTATGTCTTGTATGTTTGCTAATGTAGTGCATCAATGTCATCATTAGCTAATTACCATGATAGGACTATTCTATGAATGTCCCCTATGCCTGTATTTTTTTTTATTTTTGTTTTTTGTCTAGTATTTTATGGTTGACTTATCGAAATAGCTTGAAGAATGTATTATTTAGTGGGTCACATGCATATTTCCTTGCACCAACCTCCCCAGCATGGAATCTTGGCCCCCTAAACACCCCTAGCCTAGTCTAGCCTAGTCCTAGCTCCATTGTACTGCTTTACTCACCCCCCCTTTCACCCCCCTTGACCCTCATTTTTAAATTGATTGCATGTGGTTTGGGTCAGCTTGTAATTAACCCCCCCCCCACACACCCCTTTAATTAATTGCATGTGGTTTGGGTCAGCTTGTAATTACCCCCCCCCCCCCACACACACCCCTTTAATTAATTGCATGTGGTTTGGGTCAGCTTGTAATTAACCCCCCCCACACACACACACCCCTTTAATTAATTGCATGTGGTTTGGGTCAGCTTGTAATTAACCCCCCCACACACACACACACACACACCCCTTTAATTAATTGCATGTGGTTTGGGTCAGCTTGTAATTAACCCCCCCACACACACACACACCCCTTTAATTAATTGCATGTGGTTTGGGTCAGCTTGTAATTAACCCCCCCCCCACCCCCCCCCCATCACACACACACACACACACACACCCCTTTAATTAATTGCATGTGGTTTGGGTCAGCTTGTAATTAACCCCCGCCCACACACACACACCCCTTTAATTAATTGCATGTGGTTTGGGTCAGCTTGTAATTAACCCCCCCCCACACACACACACACCCCTTTAATTAATTGCATGTGGTTTGGGTCAGCTTGTAATTAAACCACCCACACACACACACACCCCTTTAATTAATTGCATGTGGTTTGGGTCAGCTTGTAATTAACCCCCCCCCCCCCACACACACACACCCCTTTAATTAATTGCATGTGTATTGTGTGACCTTACAATTAATTACTCCCCACCCACATCCCCATTATTATCTTCTCTGGGCCATCAGAGGGGTCATCAATCAGAGATTTGTCCCTTATCCTTAATCTTTTGGCTTTATTTCAAGGACTTACAAAATAAATACATATGTTGTTCCAAATTGTTTGTTAATTTGTTGGATTTAGTTTGGTGTTTTGCCTGGTTTTTAATTCAAATTGTATCTTTCTGTTTGACTTCACAGTGTCCTTCCACGCCACAGGAATGGCAGACTGTGGCTTCCCAGTTTGCTGCCCGTTGGGACTTTCCCAACTGCGGAGGGGCGATTGACGGCAAACATGTGCGAATTGTGCCCCCACCCCATTCGGGGTCTTACTATTGGAATTATAAGGGGTTCCATAGTATAGTGTTGATGGCGGTGGTGTCGGCACAATATGACTTTCTTTATGTGGATGTGGGGAAAAACGGCCGGATGTCGGATGGAGGAGTCTTCAACCACACGGAGTTCGGCCATCGTCTCCAGACTGGTGGCCTGGAGCTGCCACCAGATGAAGATAATGTGGAGGGACTCCCGTTCGTTTTCATTGCCGACGAGGCGTTCGGTCTGGGTGACCACCTGATGAGGCCATTTCCCCAAAGATCCCTCACCCCTGAGAGGAGGATTTTTAATTTTCGGTTGGCCAGAGCAAGAAGGGTTGTGGAAAATGCCTTTGGTATTATGGCCAACCGTTTCAGATTGCTGCTTACATCCATACATCTGGCAGAGTACAAACTGAATACTATTATTCTTGCATGCTGTGTAATGCACAATTATTTACGCAAACATTCTGGAAGCTACACATTACCAATGGGGCCTGAGGCCGGAGTGGAAGGCGACATGACAGGGCTGGATAATCGTCGTCTTGGTTTGGCCCCACAATCAGCCCAGCAAGTGCGGGACCGTTATTTAAATTATTTTAATGGTAGGGGGGCCATTGCAATGGCAGCAGACCCTTAAAACCTCTATTTTTTTTAAAGAATAAATACAGTTATTTATGTTTGAAAGATTGGTTTTTTCGTATTGTTTTGCTTTTAATTTTGCCTGTTTTATATGTTGTCCTAGTGCACTTCTTAATAGTGGCAAACTTGGTTTGCGTTTAGTAAATAAGCCCCTTTGTCAATGACCCACAACATGTTTTGGTCAAACTGGTAGTATTTAAAAAGAAGAAGCCACACATTGTTTAATTTGTGCAAACATTTTTTTTATTTATTCTAGTGCACATCCAAACCTTTTTATTTATTGTTTTTTTTTGGTTGTGTTTTTTTTTTTTTGTGGTCTTTTTTGTTAATATGTTTTTTTTTATTTTTATTTTTTTTTATAACAACATATTTATTTTTTTTTTGTTATCTTTTAAAAAAAATTTTGGTCTTTTTCTCACAACATTTTTTTTTTTTTTTTTTTTTTTTTTTTTTTAAAAAAAAAAAAAAAAATTTTTTAAAATTGTAAAAAATTTTGGGTTAGCATTTGAAAATATTTACACAATGTAAAAGTCGAGAACTTACAAAGTTCAACAGGTAACCCATGAACAGTAGAAGCCAAATTTAGAATATGCACACTAATTTAACAGGAAAATGGGTAATGTCAACATGTGCTATGTTCCATCATGGGGAATCAATGGACGTGTTTTGTGTGTGAAACCCCTTCCCTCTCACCTACTAGCATTAGGGGTTGCAAACACCAAATGCGTCCATTGAGATCCCCTGATGGCACATAGCACATGTTGACACACCATGTGCATATTAAAAATTTGGCCTCTAAAATTTAAAAAAAATAGCGCATCAAAAGGGGAATGAAGGACATGATTGATGTTAAGAAATGGAAAAGGGGTCTTTAGATTCTCCCCAAAACATCAATCATGTCCTTCATTCCCTGCTGCATGGTGGCCATCTCCTTCTGCATATTTTCCAGCTGCAGATTCCAGGCCATGATCTGGCCAATAAGCCTGTGGGCACTGTCTGTGGAAAATGGCTCCGCAGCTTGTCCTTCCACAAACAGATCAGCATCACCTAAAAGTTGGGTAGATAAAACACAAGAAAAAAAGTGTCAAAAACATGCAGACCTTAATTTATTAGCTCAATCTGTGTTCTGAGACACTCACTTGGTGGGGTGCAGATTTGATCCACTTCAACCACCTCTTCCTCCACATCCACGCGTGGGCTTGGGCTAACTGCCCAATTAGTCTGGTGAGGCCGGGAGGTCCTCGTAGGTTCTGATTGACGTCTGAGTCTTTTGCCCCCTATGGTAATGGAACACAAAAAGGTACACTTTTAATCACACTGATATTTGAGTGCCATAATAGGATTATTAAACATTGTTTAAAAGTGTTGTCCAATTATTAGCAGTTTGTTAGAAGATCCTACTTGAAGACAGAATTGAAATGTCTATCTAATGAAACTCCAATACTTAAACCGCCCTTCAACCCTAAATTTGAACTTCCGCTCATTGTATCCCTGCACCCCTGTGGTGTCTTATTTGGAACCTTTTAGGGGGGAGGGGTTGCAGATACCTGTGTAAGGCAGGTATTTGCACACACATCCGGCCCTAGACTCCCACAGAAGTATACGCCACATCCCGTCCCACCGTGCTGTCTGCTGGGACACACAGGGGTCCCCGAGCTCGCGCGGACCAGTCCTATTGCATTGCGCAACTGGCACATGCCCAATAGTGACCCGGGAAGTGAAGCCGCAAAGATTAATTTCATGATTGCAAGATCAGAGATTGTAGCTGCACCATCCAAGGGACAGGTGAGTGTACTTCTTAGAAAAGTCACCACCTACAGTATTTGTAGATGATGAGCATTTTTCGGGAATTTGGAGCTTGACACCCTGCTTAACATATTTCCCCCCCCCCCCCAAAACAGCTTCTGGAGTCCCTGTGTAAGTTACCCCTAAAACCCTTACTACAGCAGTAATTGTATAGATAGTGACAATAATAAACAACCTTACAACTCCAACAACCCAAAGCCAGGTAAACAGAATAAACGTTATGAAGATAAACGGAACTTTCATCAAGTCTGCGCAAGTTTCACGTACGAATGGTAATAACATCTGCGCAAGTTTCACGTACGAATGGTAATAACATCTGCGCAAGTTTCACGTACGAATGGTAATAACATCTGCGCAAGTTTTACACGTACGAATGGTAATAACATCTGCGCAAGTTTCACGTACGAATGGTAATAACATCTGCGCAAGTTTCACGTACGAATGGTAATAACATCTGCGCAAGTTTCACGTACGAATGGTAATAACATCTGCGCAAGATTAGACATATCAAGTATAACCATAGTAGCGCACGTGCTTGACTTACTTTTTTTGATGGCTTTTCGAATTCTCCTGTACTGATCGTGCTCCCTGGATTTGATGTCGGACCATCGCTTGCGCAGTTGATCCTTGCCCCTTCGTACGCCGAATTTCTGCTCCAGGGTGCTGACGACTGTAGTGAGAATCTTGTCCTTGCGCAAGTTGGGTCGAGGGTACGGGCCATTTTCCCCGTCGTAATCTTCCCTTTGGAGGATGTCCACCATCTCCACCATCTCTTCAAAGGCCATATTGGTGGCCTTATATCTGCTGCTGGATGCAGATGTGTTCGCTTCTGGGCTTTCCTCCGCGCTACTGGCTGAGAATGTGTCCGCCATCTTCATGAATTTATTTACCCACAATGCAACGAGGGGAAGCGGGGCGGGGAATACTCGTCAGGAGGAACGTCATGGGCGGGCGACGCGGAGGACGCAGGCGGACTTCGACGCGTGCGCAGTGTATATAAGGCTGTTTGAGGGCCCCACGTGTTCCCGAACGGAAGTAGCGAGCGCTCTGTACGAAGGTAAGTGTTTTCTAGGATGCATTACTGTGGTTTATTGGGTTTTGGGCCTGCATTTTTTAAGGATATGTGTGTGTTGCTGCCTGTGTGTAGGGGTTGCTGCCTGTGTGGGTGTGTTGCTGCCTGTGTGTAGGGGTTGCTGCCTGTGTGGGTGTGTAGCTGCCTGTGTGTGGGTGTGTTGTGTAATGTTTGGTTAGAAAAACTGGATGTGCGTTTTTAGTAACATTTGTGTTTTTGGTCTTTTGTATTGCCATTACTAACAAAACAGAAACAAACATGTCAGCAGCCCAGTTCAATTTATTCAAGGACCAGCAGTTCATGTCAGAATTCATTGCGCTGTACCGTAAAAATACCAACCTGTGGCAGCTCAAGAACCCTTTATATGGAAATAGGGATGTCCGGAAGGCAACACTGGGGCCACTTGTGGATTTTGTGAAGACTCAAGTCCCCAACGCAGACACCAAGTATGTTGAAGCCAGAATTTCAAGTTTAAGGCACATGT
Source organism: Lithobates sylvaticus (assembly GCA_028564925.1). Classification (NCBI taxonomy): domain Eukaryota; kingdom Metazoa; phylum Chordata; class Amphibia; order Anura; family Ranidae; genus Lithobates; species Lithobates sylvaticus. The sequence goes on from CM053031.1 coordinate 35,880,313, forward strand.
ACAAGCGGGAGCGCAAGAAGATTGAGGAATCAGTCAGATCAGGAGCAGCAGCAGAGAATGTTTATATACCGAAGCTGTGGTACTACAACCAACTGGCTTTTATAGGTGACCAGATGGAACCCAGGCAATCACTGTCCACTCTTCCCTCCACCCTTCCCTCCACTCTTCCCTCCACTCTTCCCTCCACCCCAGCTGAGGCTTCCACGGAAGGAGAAGACCCCTCCACCTTGGAGCAGGCTGATGCGCCCAGCTGGAGCCAGGTATATATTTAGTAGCCTAAATAGTGATTGTGTGAATATTAATGATGTAAACGTTAAAATGTGAAAAAATTAACACCCTGAACTCAGAATTGTGAAAAAAACTGCCAAAAATTGCGCACACTTCGAAAAAGTGTTGATGCTACATATCGATACATATATAGTGTATACATACATCCAGTAGTGTCAAAAAATGCCTTATACAACATTGGTGATCTGCTTGGAAAATGCAGGGGTCCAAATGATAGCCTTTTGGATCTTTTTTAAAATTTATCTGCTCGTTCCTAAGTTTACAATTGGATGACTGAGGAGGCCATAAACCAAAAAACAGGTGTTTGATTTTTGTTTTTATTTGCACACAGGATGAGCTGACCCAAGATGATGCCGGGACAAGTGGTATGGAGGAGGAGGACATGACCAGCGAGAGCCAGGAGGTGGCTGGGCCCAGCACGAGCCAGACTGACAGCCAGACTGTATTAAGAAGTCTACCTCCACCCCTGCCCTTACCCCCAAGAAGGCCCAGGAGGATGACCATTGTTGAGGAGGAATCACTCCAACTTATTCGGCAGGCGAGTGAGATTCTCCAAAGACCCCCCATTCCAGAAGAGGCCTATGCCACCTACTTGGCCAGCAGGTTGCTGGAAATGGAGAAGGGCCAACGGCACCTGTGCGAGGGCCTCATTTTTGAAGCTATTAAGGGGGGTTTGAGGGGTCAATTAAGAGAATCCACCCGCCTGACACATGAAGGCCCGACAGCAACTTCTCCTCCTCCTCCTCCTCCTCCTCCTCTTCCTTCTTCTCCTCCTCCTCCTCCTCCTCCTCCTACCACAAGTCAGCCTCCAAGGAAGCGTGCAGGGAAGACTGCAGGGAAGAGTGCAGGGCAGCGTGGTGGGAAGAGTCGAAAGTGATTGCCTGGCTTCAGTCTGGTCTCACAGAAGACACAGGCTGTTGTAGTGCCACAGCTTGGGGACATAGATGTCATCTGCTGCTGTTCCTGGTCTGTCTGATTCCTGGTCAATCTTCTTGTGCTCCCTATATTGGATCAGATCTGCCCAAGCTTAATTTTTGGCTTCACAAACTTTATGTCTGCCGTTGGGGCAAAAAGTCTTCTCAAAATCGCAAAGTGGCTCCAGTGTTGCCTTCCTATTTTGTTTTGCCTTGTTTGTTTTAAACCACAATAAATGGTAATTTAATTTCCAGAAAATAATGATATACGTGCTTGTTATTCAAAAACATAGTTTCTTTTGGAGTAGGCAGGTACATGTCTAAATTATAGGGAGGGCATTTCCAAAACGCACATTCATTTGACAATACAAGTGTAAAGTGCAACTTCAATGGAACTGCAAGTGCAGTCGCTGGAAAGGTGAGGGTTAAGATCTGAATTAAGGGCAAGCTCTGCTGACTCCACAATTGTATCATGTGTAATAACAAATCCTTTTGATAACCAACAAATAATAAAATATATCTAAATAGAGATATATGTACATATATATTTATATATATATATATATATATATATATATATATATATATATATATATACACGTATATATCTATATATCTAGATATATAAATATATATATATATGTATATATAGATATATATATTTTTTGGTATATTGAGATATATAGATATATTTTGAATTTGTTGATTTGGATATATATATATATATATCTATATCTATATCTATATCTATATATATATATATATATATATAGAGAGAGAGATATATATATATAGAGATATAGATATATATATATATATATATATATATATATATACAAATATCTAACTTCACTAAAGAATGCTGAAGAAAAAACGTTCGGGAGTACTCTGCGTGAATATACAAGCAGCAAGGCAAAATCATTCTTCAAGTACGATAACATACAAATTCCGCTGTCAGAAAAAAAAACAAAAAAAGACGATTGTGCGAGCTTCAAAACGAAGGCTAGTTTTACCAGACCGAGCGAGTCCGTGATATACTTGCTACTGAGCATGCGTCCTTTTTGGTACGCCGGACCATACTACACACGGCGGGATTGTCCGCCGGACTGCCAAGTCCAGCGGATAATTTTAAAACAAACTTAAAACTTTAGTCCGCCGTACTTTGGCCAAAAAAAGTCCGCCGGCGCCCACACACGAGGGGATTATCCGCTGGACTTCAGTCCAGCGGATAATCCCGCGGGATTGTCCCTTCGTGTGTACGCGGCATTAGTCAGGAACACATACACACCCCCAAAAAAAACTGACAGGATTTATAACCCACCCTAATTCTATTCAAAATAAAAAAAAAAATTTGCCCGTAGGTCCACTTTAACCGCTTAAGGACCAGCCACCGTCATTGCCATAGCGTTGGCTGCTTTAGGAGCGATAGGGGGCGCTCGTGTAGCCGATGCGAGTGGCCCCCAGGCCGCAATGTCTGCCGACCACCCCCGCTCGCTCCACAGAGTGCCAGAATGGGGATCTATGTATGTGTAGCGCTACCCCCAGTTAAGAGAGCCGCTGGTTTGTTTTGGGTCCCTGAGTACAGCTCCACCAACCCCCGGCAATTTGGCTCTACCCGCTCTGGCACAGTTAGTAAAGGGGTACGTCCCTATGCACATAAAACTTAGCTTATACTCTAAGTGTAATTGGTATGAACTCACAAGCAGACTGCTGAGATAAGAATAACTGGCTTTACTTTTGTCAGTAAGGAAAAAGAATAGCAACATGCATTTAAACATATATCTTACAATACTTTAGCAAGTCCCTGCAATATGCACTTTAACATGTACACACATGAAACAACTGGCAGTGGGGAAACGGAGCGCCCAGTGTGGCGACCGTCTGCTATGCACCCCTGAGGTGCAATAAATCTATCTGCGCCTACCTAATGGACCAGGCCTGATCCCCAGTATAGAGCTCAGTCCTTGTACTAGTACAGTGTTCTTCACCGGCAATGAATCTGTAGAGGTGGTGCACATGTAGCTTTAAATGGTGTCTTTGTAATCCACAAAAAGCAACATTGCTGCTCTGAGGTAAATTGCGCCTAGGCAGTTCAATAGGCATAAAACGTGTGTGTCAATGCAGGATGAGCCTTCCGGCTCTCTCACCAATCCTTGGGTACCGTCCTTTCGCTCCGGTCCCTCCAATGGTGGCTCTGGTCTCTTCAATGGCGGCGTCCGGTCTCCTCAGTCACAGCCCTGAACTCCGGTCATCAGCTCCGTCCGACCGACAGTAAGGGGAAGTCTCCGCTCCGCTGCTGTGGACTCTGAGGTAGAAGAGTCTCACTCCATCTGCTGCAAGGCCCAGGCTTCAGGCCTTCAGCTCCGGTCCGCACAGGTGTCTCTGCTGGCTGCAGTCTCCGCGTCACACGCTCTGTCAGCAGAGGCAGGCCAGTCCTGTCAGGCCTCAGAAGAGGAAGTGTCCCAAGAGGAAGAGGCGGTCTCCGCTCTTCCTTTTTATAGCCTCCCCCAGCAGCCTCCCGGGCGGAAGTCAGCAGCCCTGGGGCCTGGGGAATTATGGGAGATGTAGTCTCTAAGCCTAAAAGGGGTAGAACCCCGCTACACACTCCCCCCACTTTGAATCTTTGGTCCCCAAAGACAGTGTTCAAACTACAAACTTTCTCGGGAACAACATTTTCACATAATTTGGACAGAGGAGCTTCCCACCAATTGGCATAAGATGGGGAGCTGTCCTGTCTACAGGTCACTTCAGTGTGGGCGACCTGTTTAACTGTGCCAGAGAGTGAGCTGGGGTTGCCCTCCACCAAATGAGCAGTGGATGGGCCAGGGCTTTCAGCACTTCTCCTTGCTGTGATAACAGAGTCCTCTGAACTTTCTCCCATCTTGGGGTAAGTTAACTTCTTGGGAGGCTTCACACTCCTGTGAGCTCTCTGTTCTCTTGGAACTTCTTCAGGAACACATTCTGGCAACATCTCTGGTTCTGGAACATCTACTTCTTGTTCTGGGTAGAGACCAGGGATATCTTCCCAGCACTCAGGCACATCACTGAATGGCACAAACTCTGTGGCTTCTGGGTTCAATGTGTTATCTTCCACATCTTCAGTAGGTGGAAGATCTATGGCAGAACTTCCTGGAGTTGAGGAAGGCCATAGCCATTCAAGTTCTCCTCTTTCTTCCTCAGGTTGGGGGTCCTCACCACCCCTAACTTGGGACGTCTGAGACCTAGTATTAGGCCTGGGGGTATCCAGAATGGAAACAGATTCAGGTACGTCTCTTGCTGGAGGCATTCTGACTGCTTCAGTGAGTGGGAGCAAATGATTCCTATGCCAGGTCTTCAATGGCCCCACTCTTCCTTCTGGCTTCAACTTGTAGACAGGCAATCCTGGAAGTTTCCTACAGATGATATATGGCTCTGATCTCCATCTTTCAGCAATCTTGTGTTTCCCAGGGATCCCTAGATTGCGTAACAGTACACGGTCCCCAGGCTGTAGGTCCTGTACTCTAACTTTCAAATCAAAGTTCCTCTTATTTCGGGCCCCCCTCTGGTCGGAGGCCACTTGAGCTTTCTCATAAGCTATCTTCAGACTGCGCCTCAGTCTGTCCACATATCCTTTGTGGGAGGCAGCAGAGGCATGGTCTAAGGAAATGCCGAAGGCCAAATCCACTGGCAGTCTTGCTTCTCTCCCAAACATAAGCCGGTAAGGGGAAAAACCTGTCACATCACTTGTGGTGCAGTTGTAGGCATGCACCAGAGCTGAAATGTGTTGACTCCAATGTTGCTTCTTCTCTGTTTCCAAAGTTCCCAACATGTTCAATAGGGTCCTGTTGAACCTTTCAGGCTGGGCATCACCTTGAGGGTGATATGGTGTGGTCCTAGTCTTCTCTACTCCCAGAGAATCTAGTAACTTCCTGATCAGGCGACTCTCAAAGTCCCTTCCTTGGTCTGAATGGATTCTCTGTGGCAGTCCATAGTGAACAAAGTACTTTTCCAGAAGTACCTTGGCTACTGTAGAGGCCTTCTGGTCCTTGGTTGGGAAAGCCTGAGCATAACGAGTGAAATGGTCGGTTACCACCAGAACATTTCCCAATCCACTCAAATCGGGTTCAAGGCAGAGAAAATCAATGCATACCAGATCCATTGGGCCTTCACTCTGTAGGTGGCCCATTGGGGCAGCTTGATGGGGTAAAGTCTTCCTCTGAATGCATCTTGCACAGGAATGGCAATACTCCTCCACTTCGGCCCTCATGCAGGGCCAATAAAACCGGTCTCTGACAAGTTGGAAGGTTCTCTCTGCTCCCAAGTGACCATGCTGGTCATGTAAGGCAATCAGCACCGTCTCTCGATGCTTCTCTGGGAGAAACAACTGCCACTTGTCTTCTAGGCCATCAGAGGGGCCCCTTCGGTAGACTACCCCCTGATGCACCTGTAGCTTGTCCAACTCTCTCCTCAGTAGACGAGCTTCTTTAGAAGGGTGAAGGCGAAGTCCCTCTGGACTCTTGTCTTCCAGGGCTTCCAGGACCAATCTCCCCATGGGATCTTCCAATTGGTCACACCTCAGCTCCTTCTTGGACAGCTTCGGTAGGCACTCTTCTGCTAGTTGAGTTACCCCACAGTAACACTTTGGGACTCCCACTGTGGTAACTCCTATCTCTTCAGCTCTGGATCCTCCTCTGGCTTGGAGTTCAGCCCCCTGACAAAGGGCTCGCACTCCATCTGGTGCCACTTGGGTCCAGTCTTCCCAATCACTGACCATGACATGGGATCTTCGGGACAGGGCGTCTGCATCCCTATTTCCAGCCCCTGGTCTGTACTTGAGACTGAAATTGAATCCAGACAACGCCGCCAACCATCTGTGTCCAGTCGCATCCAGCTTGGCGGTGGTGAATAGATAGGTCAAGGGGTTGTTATCTGTCTTTACAGTAAACTCGGCCCCATACAAGTAGTCTCTCAACTTGTCAACAACTGCCCATTTGAGGGCTAAGAACTCCAACTTGTGAGTGGGATAGTTCTTCTCGGAGGGGGTCAGGCTCCGGCTCACATAAGCCACTGGTCGTAGCTGGTCTTCATACTCCTGGTAGAGTACTCCACCTAGGCCCTCATGGCTGGCATCAACATGTAGCTCATATGGTCTAGTGGGATCAGCGTAGGCCAAAACTGGGGCTGTGGTGAGACTTCTCTTCAAGGTTCTGAAAGCCTCTTCACACCTTGAGTTCCACTGGTCTTGGACCGACTCACTGGACCTCCTAGGCCCCATTCCATCCTCCTCTCCTTCTGTCTTCAGCAGCTCGTTGAGGGGTTTGGCAATGCGGGCAAATCCATCCACAAACCTGCGGTAGTAGGAGCAGAACCCCAAGAAAGACCGAAGTTCTGTAACTGTTGTGGGCCTTGGCCACGAAGTAACTGCCTCCAACTTCTCAGGGTCTGTAGACACTCCCTTTTCAGACACTATGTGTCCCAGATAGTTCACAGAGGACTGATAGAACCGACACTTCTCTGGAGAAAGTTTAAGTCCCTCTTCACTGAGCCTCTTCAGTACTTTCTCCAGCCTGGCTTCATGTTCTTCCAAAGTCTTTCCAAAGACAATGACATCGTCCAGGTACACAAGGACTTCTATGAGGTTCATGTCTCCAACTGTCCTTTCCATTAAGCGTTGAAACGTAGCAGGAGCTCCAGATAGGCCCTGAGGCATCCTGTTGAACTCAAAGAATCCCACTGGGGTTATGAAGGCAGTCTTTTCTCTATCTTCTGGATGCATGGGGATTTGGTAATACCCACTCTTGAGGTCCATCACACTGAACCACTTAGCTCCAGATAAACTCTGCAAGGCATCTTCTATCCTTGGCGTGGTGTACTGGTCAGGAATGGTCCTCCTGTTGAGAGTTCTGTAGTCAATGCAGAGCCTCAATGACCCATTCTTCTTCCTGACTACCACAATTGGGGAGGCGTAGGGGCTTCTGGACTCCCTAATCACTCCCGTCTTCTTCAGTTCCGCAAGCTGCTCCCTCAGATCCTCCAGATCTGCTAGCGGGACTCGCCTCACTCTCTCTCTGAATGGCTTGTCCTCTTGCATGCGGATTCGATGGGTGGCACTCCTCGCACACCCCACATCAAACTCATCTTTAGAGAAAATCTTCTCCCATCTGGTCAGCTGGGCCTTGGCTCTCTCTTTCCAAGCTCCAGGTAGGTTTGGGTTTTCCATGGAGAGTTTCTTCCAAACATCTTCTCCTTCACCCGTCCCCTTCACTTCTGACCAGCCAACTGGGACAGCAGGACTCACCTGTCCCAGAAGCATCCTGGCAGGGATCTCCACGGGCTGCTCCGTGGGGTTCCTCACACTGACAGGGACTCTTCCTCTAGCCTTCTTCAGGTCCTTCAGTGAAATTACTTCTGGTATCACTTCCAGACCTGAGTGACCCTCTATTGGGTCAGGTTCCAGCATTACAAAGGGGCCAGGCTGCTCCCAGGTAAGTTTCACCGTGGCTCTCATGCAGGTCACCTCTCCAGGCTGTAACACTGCTCCTTCTTTTCCAAGCCTCCATACCCTTCCTATCCCCTCACTTGGGGTCTCTTCTGCACTGGGTCACAATTTCCCCTAGGACAGCACACAGTTCTGCACTAAGAGTAGTGTGTGCGGGTGCGGGACTTTCCGCGCCCTTCTGCTCCTCCTTCTTTGGGGATAGAATGGCTTTCATAGGAGAGTAGTCTCCCTTCCGCGGCAGCGCATGCAGCACTTGGTAGGCCTGGCCATTCGGTGCCTGTATGCTGTGGCTCCTGAACTGCTCTGGAGTCTCTTCCTTCCATTCTATTAAGGCGTATGTGTACCCAGCATCATTTCTCATGTCCATTATCCATGACTTCTGGCATGGGGATAATGACATTATGAGCTGCTTGACTGCCTCTCTCTGCCATATCCCTGGCAGTTCAATGACTGCTGCTGCGGCTGGGTCAGCGGCCCATGTTGCGGACCACCGTCCCACTTCTATTGGGTCCATGCCGGCACCTTCTGGCGGCTTTTCCCGCTGACTCAGGATCCCGGACGAGCCCCCACGTGTAGCGCTACCCCCAGTTAAGAGAGCCGCTGGTTTGTTTTGGGTCCCTGAGTACAGCTCCACCAACCCCCGGCAATTTGGCTCTACCCGCTCTGGCACAGTTAGTAAAGGGGTACGTCCCTATGCACATAAAACTTAGCTTATACTCTAAGTGTAATTGGTATGAACTCACAAGCAGACTGCTGAGATAAGAATAACTGGCTTTACTTTTGTCAGTAAGGAAAAAGAATAGCAACATGCATTTAAACATATATCTTACAATACTTTAGCAAGTCCCTGCAATATGCACTTTAACATGTACACACATGAAACAACTGGCAGTGGGGAAACGGAGCGCCCAGTGTGGCGACCGTCTGCTATGCACCCCTGAGGTGCAATAAATCTATCTGCGCCTACCTAATGGACCAGGCCTGATCCCTAGTATAGAGCTCAGTCCTTGTACTAGTACAGTGTTCTTCACCGGCAATGAATCTGTAGAGGTGGTGCACATGTAGCTTTAAATGGTGTCTTTGTAATCCACAAAAAGCAACATTGCTGCTCTGAGGTAAATTGCGCCTAGGCAGTTCAATAGGCATAAAACGTGTGTGTCAATGCAGGATGAGCCTTCCGGCTCTCTCACCAATCCTTGGGTACCGTCCTTTCGCTCCGGTCCCTCCAATGGTGGCTCTGGTCTCTTCAATGGCGGCGTCCGGTCTCCTCAGTCACAGCCCTGAACTCCGGTCATCAGCTCCGTCCGACCGACAGTAAGGGGAAGTCTCCGCTCCGCTGCTGTGGACTCTGAGGTAGAAGAGTCTCACTCCATCTGCTGCAAGGCCCAGGCTTCAGGCCTTCAGCTCCGGTCCGCACAGGTGTCTCTGCTGGCTGCAGTCTCCGCGTCACACGCTCTGTCAGCAGAGGCAGGCCAGTCCTGTCAGGCCTCAGAAGAGGAAGTGTCCCAAGAGGAAGAGGCGGTCTCCGCTCTTCCTTTTTATAGCCTCCCCCAGCAGCCTCCCGGGCGGAAGTCAGCAGCCCTGGGGCCTGGGGAATTATGGGAGATGTAGTCTCTAAGCCTAAAAGGGGTAGAACCCCGCTACATATGTAAACAGACATATCCCCGTTCTGACTGGGGAGGAAAGACAGATCTGCTGTTCCTAATGATTAGGAACAGCGATCTCTCTCCTCCTCCAGTCAGTCCCATCCCCCTCACAGTTAGAAACACCTCCCAGGGAACAAATTTAACCTCTTGATCACCCCCTAGTGTTAACCCCTCTCATGCCAGTGACATTTACACAGTAATCAGTGCATTTTTATAGCACTGATCATTGTAGAAATGTCAATGGTCCCAAAAATGTGTCAAAAGTGTCCGATCTGCAGTCCTGCTGAAAATTGCAGACCGCCATTACTAGTAAAAAAATAATAATAATAAAAATGCCATATATCTATCCCCTATTTTGTAGACGCTATAACTTTTGCGCAAACCAATCAATATATGCTTATTGTGATTTTTTTTAATTTTTTTTTTAGTTTTTTTTACCAAAAATATGTAGAATACATATTGGCCTAAACTAATGAAGAAATTTGTTTTTAAAATGTTTTGGGGATATTTATTATAACAAAAATGTTGCTCTTTTTTTGTTTATAGTGAAAAAAATAAAAACCGCAGAGGTGATCAAATACCACCAAAAAAAAGCTCCATTTGTGGGAAAAAAAGGATGTCAATTTTGTTTTGGTACAACATCGCACGACCGCGCAATTGTCATTTAAAGGAACGCAGTGCCATATCGCAAAAAATGGCCTTGTCATTAAGGGGGCAAATCCTTAAGTGGTTAAAGACTGCATGCCTTCTTTAGCACCTTTTATTTCACATGTTTATGGCCAGCTTAAGCTGTGAGGAGTTAAACCAAACCCCCCCACTGTGAAATAATTTTAGCATTTCCATTCTAGTTTGATTCGGAAGAGTGGAAGATCCTAGTGAACATACAAATATGTCATTATTGCTTTGTTCTGTAATGTAGCCTCGGGATAACACACTGCATGCCGACGGCGTTCATAGAAAAAGTTATTAAAATTGGAAATGGTAAATAATTGGAATTTTTAGACAAAAGGCCCGTCTAATGATTGCTAGGATTTTCAGAGCTCTCTACGAAATTAAAATGTGTCTTTCAGCATATCGATTTCTCTTCTGTCAAATACAATTCCTGCTTATTTTGTCTACTATGGATTGAAGCCAGCGTCAAATCCTGCTGGACTTCCATTGTCTGCATTAAGCTCACATATAGAGGGAAAACCCAGGTGTATGGATCAATACCTACACAATGTAGTTTCCAAGCGAAAGCGGCAAATAATTCCCTCTGTGATAAAGCAGCTCATTCTGAGCCACATGTAACACAAGTATTACCATGGTCTTTATTTAACAAAGAAAAGAATGGTATAAATAGAACTGTAAACCGTACGAGCCAATCAGAAATTATATTTTTTTGTTCTGGCTGTTACAATACGATTGGCTGTTGTGTGTTACTGTATACTAATGATGGTTAAAGAGGTAGTAAACTCTGATGGGTTTTACTTCCTCTTTTTTTGAGTATGCATCGCATACTAGCCCATTATGTTGTACCTACCTGCAAATGAAGCCTGCAATGTCCTTGAGGTCCCGCTGATGGCCGCATCCATCTTCACCCCTCTTCCCTCCGGGGGCCGTGGACTCCGGCTCTGTGACTGTCCGGAGTCACGTGATGTCACTCCCGCGCATGCGCCCATGACGTTGGCGCAAGAGTATCTGAGATATTTCCAGAACCCACAGGTAAGCCTGGTAGCTCTGTTACAACTAGGTTATGGTGAACATTCCATGATGAAATCAAATATTTTTGAATGGCATAGGTGGTTTAGGGAGGGGTGGGACGATGTCCACGATGGAACAGGAAGTGGGCAGCCAAAAATGCAAAGGACGGACACAAATATGAACAGAGTGGGAACCCTGGTACGCTCATGCTGGTGTGTTTTTTTTATCACAAAGGTATAGTTCACTATGAGTTCATAGAACATGGTATAATGGTCAACCAACATTGTTACTCAGAAATTCTAAAAAGGTTACTGGAATCTGTTTGGAGGAAAAGACTGGAACTCTGTCCTGACAATTGGATTTTCCACCCTGATAATGCTCCTGCACAAACATTTTTGTTTGAAGTCCATTCTGGAAATTAAATTGCCACACCTTGTACAGTGCCTTGCAAAAGTATGTTTTTCAATGTTTTTTAATCGGAATTATACGTGATGGGTCCGAAGTTCAGTACACAATAGTCTAAGTTGGTGAAGTAAAATTAGAAAAATATATACATAAAAAAAGTGTCAGAAATAAAAAAAATATAATTGGCATGTGCGTATGTATTCACCCCCTTTGTTATGAAGCCCATAAAAAGCTCTGGTGCAACCAATTACATTCAGAAGTCACATACCGTATATACTCGAGTATAAGTCGAGATTTTCAGCCCTTTTTTTAGGGCTGAAAGTGCCCCCCTCGGCTTATACTCGAGTCACCGCCGTCTGCCTACCTGAGCAGCATGTCATGCAGACAGACGGCGACCATTGCAGTGTTCAAACGCCGCGCCTCCTCCTTGTCTGTGATAGGAGGAACACAAATTTTCCCAGCAGTGAGTCAGTGTTCTGCCTATCATGGACGTCCTGTCATTCTCATCTCATGGACGAGGATGAGAGGATGTCCGTGATAGGCGGAACACTGAACACTGACTGCTGGGAAAACAGAGTGTTCCTCCTATCATGGATGAGGAGGAGGCGCGGCTTTTGAACATTGGAATGGCCGCTGATTGGCACAGGAAAAATGCAATGGGGGACACAGGATGCAGATCGGCACAGGAAGAATGCAATGGGGGACACTTTTTTTCGTCAGAAAAATCTTGGATGGTTTTTCCAACGGAATTCCACTCAAGCTTGTCTTGCATACACACGGTCACACAAAAGTTCTCTGAACTTTCGACCATCAAGAACGCAGTGACGTACAACACTACGACAAGCCGAGAAAATTAAGTTCAATGTTTTCGAGCATGCGTCAAATTGTTTCCGAGCATGTGTAGGAATTTTGCGCCTTCGGAATTGGTACAGTTTTCCGATTGAAACTTTTTCCAACCGAAAAATTGGGAACCTGCTCTCAATCTTTTTCTGGCTGGAATTCGGCCAGCAAAAGTCCGATTGGAGCATACACACGGTCGCATTTTCCAACCAAGAGCTCTCATCGGATTATTGCTGGCGGAATTTGCGATCGTGTGTACGCGGCATTAGTCTAAAGCCCCATACACACGGTCGGAAAATCCGACCACCAAATCCATCGTATTTGGTCCGATGGATTTAGTCCGACACTGGTGTTGCATACACACGGTCGGACAAAGTTGTCGGAAAATCCGATCATTCTGAACGTGGTGACGTTTGTTGCCTACGACGGGACTACGTAGAGGCTAGTAGCCAATAGCTTTGGTCTTGTAATGTGATCTGAGCATGCGTGGCACTTTGTCCGTCGGAATTCGCTACACACGATCGGAATTGGTGTGATCGGACTTTGTTGTCGGAAAATCTATCCAGCAGGAGATAGAACTTTGTCCATCGGACAATCCGATGGAGACTGTCCGATGGTGCCTACACACGGTCGGAATTTCCGACAACATTGTCCGATAGGACAAAATCCATCGGAAAATCCGACCGTGTGTATGGGGCAAAAGAGTGTCAGAAAAGCACAGGTAGGGTAAGAATCCATGGGTGGCAATGGGGGGAGCTTCTAACAAGAGAAACTGTCACTTTGTCCTAAGAAACCTATACATAAAACAGTGTGTCAGAGCCCTAAAATAACTCATCCAATACTTGACCCTGTAAAAAGATCAGCACAGAAGGACTGCGTTATTTATCAGTGGAGAGAATTTTTTCATTGTTGGCTTATTGCTACTTTTTTTGTGTCATATCAATACCTAATTTTTATATTTTAACATCTCTCTTTCAGCTATGCCAAGATCTTCTTCTTAAAAAAAAAAATTGTAGAGAACGCAAACAAGCATTCAGCGGGAAGAAATTGAATAGCGCAGTAAAAAGGTGACCTGGGGTAACTCTCATAAAGGTCATCACGGTGATATATCACTATTTTGTTCATGTGAATAAGGTCTCTTATTTCCTGGCAATGGTCAGATTCTGGCAGAATCATTTTTTTTGTATGATAAAGCATTTTACGATCAATAAAACAAGGTTAGAGTTTAGGGACGGTCCCTCTTCAACAATATAATTGGAAAAACATGCTGTTAAGTTTATTTCAACAGTAAGGACTATGCTATAAAATTACAGGGACATAGAAAAGGCAACAAATAGCCAAGGAGTCTTTGTGCATTGATTGACAAAAATGACCTGATATTTCATATAATATCCTCTTAGCGCCGACCGTATGCTTTGGCTTGAAGGGGCATGCATCACCCCGGTACCGTTTTTTAAAGCGGGCGGTCGGCTCTTTAGGGATAACAACCCATGTGGCTAAAAGCCGCTCGGCTGTTATCCTATCTTGTTATCCGCCTTCCGTTGCTCTTTCTGGGCCTCCCGTCCCACTGGGAGACCCGAGCCACGATCCGGAACTTCCGCCGGGTAGAGTGAGACTGAAAAAAGTCCGGAAACGACTTTGCTCCAGTCTCCTATGTAAAAACACGGAAGCGACGTCACAATGGTTTACTGCCAATGGCGTAAATGAAAAAAAAATTACAGTATTCAGAATGTCATTTTTGGTGATCTAAATACTTTGAAGTGCAAAGGAGGGATTGGGTTTTTTTTAGACCCCAATTCCTCCATAAAGAGTACTTGTCACCACCTATTACTGTCACAAGGGATGTTTTCACTCCTTGTGAAAGCAATAAAAGTGATCAGAAATATATATATATATTTTTTTAAAGTGACAATGTAAAAAACAAAAAAAAAATTAAGAAAAAAAAATTTTTTTTAAAGCGATCCCCGTCCCCGTTCCCACAAGCTCGCGCAGCAAAGAAAACGCATTCGTAAGTCGTAAGTCATATGTAAACGGTGTTCAAATCAAACATGTGGGGTATCGCCGCGATTTTTAGAGCAAGAGTAATCATTCTAGCAAAAGACCTCCTCTGTAACTCTAACCTGGTAACCGTAAAAAATTTTTAAAGCATCGCCTATAGAGATTTTTAGGTACTGCCAAGTGTGCGCAGTTTCAAAGCATGACATGTTAGGTATCTATCTACTCAGTGTAATATCATATTTCACATTATACAAACATATTGGGCTTACTTTACTGGTTATTTTTTTTTTAATTCACAAAAATTTATATTTTTCCAAAAAAGTGCTTTTGAAAGACCGCTGCACAAATACCGTGTGACATACAATATTGTAATTATCACCATTTTATTCTCTATATAAAAAAATATATATAATGTTTTGGGCTTCTACGTAATTTTCTAGCAAAAAATACAGATGTCAGAAATAGGCTTAGGCATGAAAGGGATAAACTTTAATAATCCAATTCAGATCTTGGGCTAACTATTCTTTTTAAAATATTACATGACTGCAACTGGTAATAATGTGCTAGAAAACTGTAATGCCCCGTACACACGATAGGATTTTCCGACAACAAATGTTGGATGTGAGATTGTTGTCGAAAAGTCCGACCGTGTGTAGGCTCCATAGAACATTTGTTGTTGAAATTTCCGCCAACAAATGTTTGAGAGCAGGTTCTCAAATTTGCCGACAACAAAAAATTCCGATCGTGTGTACATAAGTCCACGCATACTCGGAATCAAGCAGAAGAGCCATACTGGTTATTGAACTTCCTTTTTCTCGGCTCCTCGAACGTCTTGTACGTCACCGCGTTCTCACGTTCTGAATTTTTGGCCAACATTTGTGTGACCGTGTGTATACAAGACAAGTTGGAGCCAATATCCTTCGGAAAAAAATCCACGATTTTGTTGTCGGAAAATCCGATCGTGTGTACGGGGCATAACATGCTTGGTATTTTTTTTATTAATGTAACTTAAGTATCACTTTAAGTTAACTCCTGCAGTGGAGAGGAGGATCCACTATTAGACATGTGCACAACAAAAAAGTGTGTTTTGGTTTGTTTTGTTTCTGTTGATTCGTAACGATTCGTAATTTCATAAGTTTTTATATTTGCACTCTTTTGTGTTTTTGTAACAGATATATTTTCTTTGATTCGAAATTCATAATTTTGTTAGATAATAATTTTCGTTTATTCGGTACACTACTCGTAATTTAGTAATTGTTACTTTTGTGAGATTGCCTTTTTTGTTGATCCGTACTATCGTAGGAAATAAAGAATAATAATCCTATGCTTGCTTTTCTAATAAGTCCTGTACTTTCTCCAGTCCACTCCCTCAGTCACCAGACCAGACTCAGTCTCCTCCTCAACTGAATCTACAAAGATTCAGGAATGCCGTGTGACTTATGCCCCGTAAACACGGTCGGATTCTCCGACGGAAAATGTCCTATCGGACCATGTTGTCGTAAATTCGTAGGCTTTTTCCGTCGGAATTTCCGATGGAAAAAGTTTGAGATCCTGCTCTCAAATTTTCCGACAACAAAGTTCTATCAGACTTTTTCCGATCGTGTGTAGCGAATTCCGACGGACAAAGTGCCACGCATGCTCAGATCACATTACAAGACCAAAGCTATTGGCTACTAGCCTCTACGTAGTCCCGTCGTACGCAACGAATGTCACCACGTTCAGGATGATCGGATTGTCCGACAACTTTGTCCGACCGTGTGTATGCAACACCAGTGTCGGACAAAATCCGTCTGAAAAAATCCGACGGATTTTGTGGTCGGAATTTTCGACCGTGTGTACGGGGCATCAGACACAAAAGGGATAAGCTGATTGGCTATTAAGTAAGATACATCACTCACTAATACACTGTCCATTCAAAAGAACGATTCGAGAACACGAAATTACGAACATACATATTAAGATGCACTTATGCCGCGTACACACGAGCGGACTTTTCGACGGACTTTTCTCACGGAGTTCCGACGGACTTTCCGAACGAACGGACTTGGCCACACACAAGCACACCAAAGTCTGACGGATTTGAACGTGATGACATATGACTGGACTAGAATAAGGAAGTTCATAGCCAGTAGCCAATAGCTGCCCTAGCGTCGGTTTTCATCCGTCGGGCTAGCATACAGATGAACAGATTTTTCGACCGGACCCGAGTCCGTCGGAAAGATTTGAAACATGTTTTAAATCTAAAATCCATCAGATTTTTGGACAGCAAAGGTCCGATGAAGCCCACACACGATCAAATTGTCCGGCGGATTCGTTCAGTCAGACCTAGTCCGCTGAAAAGTCTGCTCGTGTGTACCCGCCATTACACTGTCCATTCAAAAGAACAATTCGAGAACAGGAACAAACAAAATTACGAACAGACGAAGAAGCGAAATTACGAACACACGAATAAAAATATGAACATTCGAAATTACGAACAGACAAAGGATTGAAAATACGAAATGTAAATCATTCGTTATAGATGTAATTTTCTTTCTTTCACTGTTTCGGAGTTTCGGAAGTTTATCCGTTCATAAGTTTGTATTTTCGCGCGTTCGTTATTTTGCCTATTCGTAATTTTGTAATTTTCGGATTTTGGTTCTTTCAGCTATTCGGATGTTCGAATTCATCCGAATTGTCGAATACTAACAAATTTGTATGAAAATCTATTAGTTACGAACCGAATCACATATGTCTATCCGCTATAAGATTATGAGGCTGGGTCACAGCAGGGGGTCCGGGGTGTCCCTGTTCACCAATTCAGGTGTGAATCAGGTTCAAATTTTTGCCTGAATTTGCACCTGGAACAGAGCCAAAGAGGCACAGGAACCTTTTCCCATGCGGAGTGCAGACCGCGGCCGCCCCGCAGCTGTGTGAACCGGCTCTCCTGTCATGCGACTTGCCCCGCATCCTATTCGCATCAGTGTAAACCCAGCCTGAGTGTAAATCTTTATTTCTCCAGCATTCAGAATTGTTTTACCCCACAAACTCACTTTTTTCTTAGTTTTCGTTCTTAAAGCATCTTGGGTTAGTTTGCATTGTGCAGGCACACTGTTCACAGAGAGCTGAGCTTGTTACAGTAAATGGATAGGAACTCTGCAGTATTTTGTGTCTTTTTAGCCGCTACTCTGCTATGCATCGACATTTGTATATGTGTGTTTTCTAAAGTGGAACCGTGTTTTTTTTTTCCTGTGTGTTCCGACATCAAACGCCTAAAGACAGCGCCAGACACAAATTCAGTCATTGAAATGCAGCAATTCGGATGTAACAAAATGGAACAAATAACATTTTTATTTGCAATTCAAATATTTATGATTTTGGTAGCAAATATTTGCATTTTAACAGCTAACCAGCATTCAAAATAGAAAGGGGGAAAGAAGAATGAGATTTTCAAAGTATAATATTCAGGTGTGTCTAGTTTGGGGTTATTTTTGGTCTGCATCTATAATTTACATTTGGTCTTTTTTAGATATTATTATTATTATTATTATTATTATTATGCAGGATTAATATAGCTCAGCGCTAAGAAATTAACTAAAAATGCATAAATAACTGCTAAAAAACGCATAAAAGTCCCAGAAATGAGAAGTCACCATTGAGGAGTTCTCTTCTTGGCTGCTGGTGTTTTCATCATCTTTGGTTTTTGGGCATTTCTAATTTCTGTGACTTTTATGCGTTTTGTAGCAGTTATTTATGCATTTTTAGTTAATTTCTTAGCGCTGCACTATTTTTGTATTTTATGGGATGGCAGCTATTGGCTTCTGGCTATTGAACTTCCTTTTTCTAGTCCTGTCGTACGTGTTCTACGTCACTGCGTTCTAGACGGTCGGACTTTGGTGTGATCGTGTGTAGGCAAGACAGTTTCAGCGGAACTCCGAAAATTCAGAGTTTATTCTGACGGGAAAACCGGTCATGTGTACACGGCATAAGAGGGAGGGTCAAGTGATACAAAAGGTATTAAGTGTCCTTTCAGGCTGGGTTCACACCATCGCCGCATGCGGCTCCCAGCAGGGGGTCCGGTGCATCCTGGTTCACCGTTTCAGGTCCGATATCAGCCTGAATTTTTGGCAGCCTGAAACGGACCAAAAGACACACAGGATTCACACCGGAGCCGCAGCGGATATGTGAACCGGCACCATAGAGAGCCGGTCAAAATCTCCTGCTATTGTGAACTGGATGCGGAGAACCTGCATCCAATTCGCAATGGTGTGAACCCAGCCTCACATAGGCTTTCCGATCAGGTCCACCTGTCAGTTTTTCAAAGGGGCCTGATCGGACCCTCCATTCTCCTCTATGGAGCGGCGGATGTCCGCTGACACCCACTGCCATCCGATTCAATCCTGCCTACAAAATCCAGAGGGATGGTGGCCCTATTTTCCATCCACCTGGCGGATCGGATAGGATCAGATGAATATGGACAAGGGGTCCATTTCCCCCCGATTTCACCATAGAGGAGAGTAGGACTGTGTCCGTGTCTGCTCTGCACAGCGGAGCGGATAGGATCTGCCTGCACAACAAGGATCAGCGTAATCCGCAAGAGGGAGGCGTTTGTGTCAAAGGGGGAACTTTGATGGAGAAAGTAAAAACACAGTGTACTGTATAAGTTAGAAGCAGGATAGGCTTCTTTAACTACTTGCCTACTGGGCACTCCCCCCCCCCCCCCCCCCCTCCTACCCAGACCAATTGTCAGCTTTCAGCGCTCCCACAATTTGAATGACAATTGCGCGGTCATGCAACACTGTACTCAAATGAAATTTTTATAATTTTTTTCACACAAATAGAGCTTTTTTTTGTTGGTATTTAATCACTACTGTTTTTTTTTTTAAAGAAAAAAGACCAGAAATTTGGGAAAAAAAATGTTACATAGTTTGTCATACAATTTTGAAAACAGGTAATTTTTCTCCTTCATTGATGTGCGCTGATAAGACTGCACCGATGGGCACTGATAGGTGGCACTGATAGGCTGCACTGATAGGCACTGATAAGGCGGCACTGATAGGTGGCACTGAAGGGCACTGATAGGCACTGATGGGTGACACTGATAGGCAGCACTGATCGGTGGCACTGATGATGAGTTATTGATGGGCATTGATTGGCAGCACTGGTGGGCATTGATGGGTGGCACTGGTGGGAAAAAGTAGGTGGCATTGTGGGCACTGGTAGGTGGCACTGTGGGCACTGGTAGGTGGCACTAGTGGGTACTGATAGGTGGCACTGGCAGGTGGCACTGGTGGGCACAGATGAGGCAGCCGTGGCTCTCTGTATTAGGGACCGATGGTCCAAAGGGGCGTTGGCCCTGAACTTGGTATTCATACACACGGCAGAACATTTTCAGCCAACAAACACAAACATAGTGATGTAATTGACGTACTACATGGTTTTTCAGCTCTTTAGCGTCACCCTTTGGGCAACCTCTGCTATTGTTGTCTGATCTTTAGCATTGGTTCTGAGCATCCGTGTTTGTACTTTGGACTTTAGTCCGATGGACTTGTGTACACACGATCGGATTAGCCTCCATCGGACATTTGTTGCCGAAAAGTTTGAGAGCATTCACACTGAACATTTGTCAGATGAAAAAGCGAAAAAAAAAAGCATACACACGGTCGGATTGTCCGATTAAACATGTCCGTCGCTTCCATCGGTGAGTCGGACACAGGTTCCGTCGCCTCCCGGATGGTGAGTATAGAGATTTCCAGCGGACCAGATGGTCGCCGGAGTCTCTATGTTTGTTCGGAGGCAGGGCGCGATGTTAAAACGTCACGCCCAACCTCTGCATTCAAAAAACAGCGCCGTCTCGGCTGGAAAGCTGTGATCGTCTTTTTTATTTTTATTTTTATTTTAGGCTTCCCAGCCTAGAGGTGAGATGTGGGGTCTTATTGACCCCATATCTCACTGTAAATAGGTCCGATCATGTTTTTTTTTTAAAGTGTCAAACTAAAAAAATTAAAGTAAAATTAACAATAAAAAAAAAAAAAGTAAAGCGCCCCTGTCCCTGTGCGCTCGTACGCAGAAGCAAACGCATACGTAAGTCCCACCCACATATAAAAATGGTGTTCAAACCACACATGTGAGGTATCGCCGCGAACGTTAGAGTGAGAGCAATAATTCTAGCCCTAGAACTCCTCTGTAACTCAAAAGATCTAACCAGTAAAAAGATTTAAATCGTCGCCTATGGGGATTTTTAAATACCAAAGTTTGGCGCCATTCCACGAGCGCGTGCAATTTTGAAGCGTGACATGTTGGGTATCTACTTACTCGGCGTACCTTCATCTTTCACATTATACAAAATGTTTTTTTTTTTAAAGCATGAAACAGTTTTTTTTCTGAAAAAAATGTGTTAGAAAAATTGCTGCGCAAATACCGTGCGAGATAAAAAGTTGCAACGACCGCCATTGTATTCTCTAGGGTCTTTGCTAAAAAAAACATATATAATTTGGGTGTTCTATGTAATTTTCGAGCAAAAAAATTATGAATTTTACATGTAGGAGAGAAATTTCAGAATTGGCCTGGGTGTGAAGTGGTTAAAGCATCACCTATGGACGATTTTAGGTACCATAGTTTGTCGCAATTACAAAATTCAAAATCTTGACATGTTTGGTTTCTATTTACTCGACACAGCATCATCTTTTATATTTTACCCAAAAATGTGATATTATTTTGTGTTTGTGTGCTCTTAAATTCATTTTAGTGTATATTGTTGCAAAAAAGTTGTGCGAGACAAAAAATTGCAATAGCCACCATTTTCTTTTCCAGCGCCCTTGCCTTCAAAAAATATATATTGTTTGGAGGTACTAACTAATTTTCTAGCAAAAAATGCAGATTTTAACAGAACCAACAGAATAAATAAGTTATTTAGTACAATGCTTTTGTGATTAATTTTTAGTACACCCTGGTGCATATTGATTTTTGGGTAGATATGTAGACCTTATATTTGGAGATCAGGTAGCAACCTATACTTATTTATCCCTGGCAAAAACAAAACGAAGGGAATGAGACAGCCTAAAAGAAAATTGGAGAATACCCTGTACTAGGCTGGGCCTGAAAGATAAAACAATTCTAATGTGCTAGTATGCAATGCGTACTAGCACATTATGCAATTGCCTAATGCCCCGTACACACGGTCGGAAATTCCAACCACAAAATCCATCAATTTTTTTCAGGCGGATTTTGTCCGACACTGGTGTTGCATACACACAGTCGGACAAAGTTGTCGGAAAATCCAATCATTCTGAACGTGGTGACGTTCGTTGCGTACGACGGAACTACGTAGAGGCTAGTAGCCAATAGCTTTGGTCTCGTAATTTGATCTGAGCATGCATGGCACTTTGTCTGGCGGAATTCTCTACACACGATCGGAAAAAGTCCGATCGTATTTTGTTGATCAATTTTTTTCCATTTCGACGGAAAAAGTCCGATGGAGCCCACACACGGGCGGATTTTCCGACAACACGGTCCGATCGGACATTTTCCATCGGAATTTCCGACCGTGTGTACGGGGGCTTACAGGTGTGTTTTTTTATTTTTTTAAACTGCCGCGGTTTACTCTCCCTTTACGGTAGTTACACTGCTTGAATTTAAAAATACATTGATTGGTGTATTAATCTGTCTTTTATATCTGCCTACAATTCAGCTTAAAGCATCTTAAAAATTGCATTTTGTAAGACCGCGTGGAAATTTCTAGAAATAAATTATACATGCCTCCACCAGCCCCGCTGAATTGTCCTGTTTTCACCTAATAAGATGGAAAAGTTTCCTGGATTGTGATCAATATAGAAACCGAAGAGTTCAAAGCGGGATTAGCGCTTTTCCTCTGAGAATTGTCCATCTCTGAGGCTTGTACGATGATTTAAACCACATCTATTAGTAATGATATCCTACATCCCCTCCACTTTGTGAAGATCAGTATTACTTGGTATTTGTACAAAAAATCACTTTCCATCTTGCTTTGACAAACCAATAAATCCAACCAGCTAAACCCGGATTAAATTTCAGATCCACTCCAGTGATGTCTCTTGCAATTAATGTCATTTAAACCTACACGAAGGCCAAATAAATTGTTAACACAGCAAGAGGCATAATGAGTGAAGAAAAATACATTGATGGTCTAGGATTCGGCCACTTGTGAAAAGCACATGCAGGATTCCTCTAACTTTGGGATAGCCTTTGACTTATAGATTATTTTCACAAAAGTTAAAGGAAATTGTAATTATGGTTCTCTTTTCAGCAGAAATTCACTGGAGACACAACCTCATGACTCCAGCATGATATATTACATTTTAGTTGGCTTAGGTCATTTTTTTCCTTTTCTATTTTTCAAAGAAACTTATCGTTTTTTTCTCTTTTATTTAAAGCCCAACTCCAGAAATAATAATAAATAAATAATATCCATTGAGAGCGCATGCGCTGGTGACATCACTGACGCTGCTTAAGTAAATATCTCCTAAACATTACATGTATAGGAGATATTTACTGTACCTACAAGTAAACCTTATATAGGCTTACCTGTAGGTATAAATCAACAAAAACACCTTTATTACCACTTTAAATTTGAAGCTTTCATTAAAATTAAACCCTGTCGTCCTCATTGGGGCATTTATTGTTATGAAGTAGCAACTCTCTTCCAATCGTGCTCCTGTGTTGTTATCCTGTCACACGTACCCCTGGTGCTACCCAGTCCCCTGATGACGTAATCTATGATTAAACGCGCAGGGCGGAGCCATGAGAAGACATCATCAGACGAAGTTACTGGCGATTGACCGGCTTTGGAGCATCTGCTACCCTACATTTAAGACACTGGTTAAAGTGCATCTTCGGTTGCATCGGCGGCACCTGTGATCCAAAACCAGAGAGGCTGGAGCATCCATTCACCATCCGCATATAACGCTGTTCTTCCATGTGTAGCGCCGACACTTTTCTAAAGTGTGCACTATAATGCAAATTTTGTTTTTCCAGAACTGTAACGGAGTTCTGGGGGTTAATTGTACAGGTCTTTTACTTTGGCATCAGTCTGGCTGGGATGTACTGAAGTTCTGCCTGGTCATAGGTGCAGTGAGGCTCCTGTGACAGGCTGAGAACCAAGCCTGGTTGGACGTGTTAGGTACCAATCTTTCTCAAAGCCAATCAGTGGGTGCGTATGGCCCCACTGTGTAGTCTGGGAAAGGGTATTTAAGATGCTGAAGTCACATGTTCAGGGTTCGGCTTGCTCTTTTGATTCCTGGATCCGGTCCAGACCAACTCCGTGAGGGGTCCCGGACCCAGGAGTGTCTGCCGTCCCCGTAAGCATGTGTGATACTGTGTGTTTTGGTACCAAGCCTAGGGTGTCAGAGGTGCTGAGGTCTTGAGAAACTCGAGGTCAGAAGCAGAGGACCCATGTTAACCAGCAGCTCCTTCGGGAATAGCGCTACACATACATACCTCCCAACTTTTTGAGATGGGAATGAGGGACACCTATCAGCAAAAGTATGCAGGCATAGGACACACCCCTTGCCACGCCCCCTTAAAGGAGAATTGTACAAAAAAACAAGATTGGTTAAACCCACATGTGCTTTTTTTTACCACTAATATTTCTTTATATTGGCTTTTGAAATTTACAAATGCAGCAATTTAGGAATCAGATGAACAGTTTAGCACTGGAAAACACTTTTTGATAGATAAAAAGTGCATTTTATATTCATCTATATAGATCAGACCAAAATGAGGGACAAATGAGGAGGAATGAGGGACATTGCTCCAAATCAGGGACAGTCCCTCAAAATCAGGGACAGTTGGGAGCTATGCACATAGGAAGGTTGTAGTTGAAGATCCAATATGGTCATATCATAAGAATGTGGCAGACTAGTATATTTGTCTTGGTGCATTCGCAGAATTTTTTCAAACCTTTCTGGGACTATAAATTGTCTGTGTAATATTGGCTTTATATTCCATACACGTAAGCACAGTTTTAAATCGCAAAACTTGCATCATTGCCAAGACTCTTTTACTGCTATGGGTCCATCCCAATTTGAGTGAGTACATAGTATATAGAAATAGGCTTTGTTTGCTTCAGCTTGCCCTCTGCTAATCTCCTGGCATTGCCAGAGGTTAGCGTAATTATGTGAAGGACAGAATAAGAGAACAAACTCCCACAGTCCCCAAGATATAGAGAGCTGATAATTTAAAAACCTTAGCAGCCGACTTATATACCGAGAACTTTGAAGTGCCCTTAGTGTGACACAGTCCATACTACCTGAGTGGCCTCCAGAAGTCCCTAAGCGTGTCTGGCACAGGCTATGTGCCCCTATTGTAATGGCTCAGAATGTTTGCAGTCAGCTTCTACTTTAAAGTCGTTAACTGAGAAAAACAAAACTCTTTCATGCTCAATATATTTCTTTGCTCATCGAGCTTCTTTCTTCTTCAATTCCCATTCTATTCTTCTTGAGGTCTGGATGTCTTGTCCCTAGAGGATTGAGCCTTCACTAGCGAGATACGGAGCCCTAGACTTGTTCAAGGAATCTAACCTGGCAAAGAGCCAGACGATATGAAGAATTCAATCAATTTGCATACTTTTCTTTCAGTCTTACAAAAAAAGGTTTTCAGTTACCACACACACAGCTGACAATTTATTTAAATGTGTGTATTATTCAAGAAATAAAATCTGACATAAATTAGGCTTTTCCTTTCTTGTACTGATCTTAATACTGTAAAAAAAAAGGGCAAAAAAAATCTATTTTGAGTTTTAATTACCAAAAATGAAATAATTAACAGTGCTGATACATAGGCCGTATAGCAGCCATGGATTAAAAACCATAAGATGAGAATTCCCTTTTATTTAATAATATCCCTTAAATACATTGCATTTTGCCCATTCCAGCTCTTGCTTAGGAGTGAGCAAAGTGTGTCTGTAAAGATTCTCATTTATGCAGGTCATTAGTTTATTTTTTTAAACATAAAGTTTATTTAAAACCCAGTCCCAGAAGATTTTACCCCCTTCCTGACCAGAGCACTTTTTGCGATTCGGCACTGCGTCGCTTTAACTGACATTTGCGTGGTTGTGCGACGTTGCACCCAAACAAAATTGATGTCTTTTTTTTCCCACAAATAGAGCTTTCTTTTGGTGGTATTTGATCATCTCTGCGGTTTTTATTTTTTGCACTAAAAAAACAAAAAAGAGCGACTTTTTGCTATAATAAATATCACCCAAAAATATATAAAAAAACAAATGTTTTCCTCAGTTTAGGCCGATATATATTCTTCTACATATTTTTGGTAAAAAAAACTAAACGCAATAAGCGTATATTGGTTTGTGCAAAAGTTATAGCGTCTACAAAATAGGGGATAGTTTTATGGCATTTTTATTATTATTATTTTTTTTTTAGTAATAGTGGTGATCTGCCATTTTAATCGTGACTGAGACATTATGGCAGACACATCGGACACTTTTGACACTATTTTGGGACCATTGTCATTTATACAGTGATCAGTGCTATAAAAGTTCACTGATTACTGTGCAAATGACACTGGCAGGGAAGGGGTTAACCACTAGGGGGCGATCAAGGGGTTAAGTGTGTCCTAGAGAGTGATTCTAACTGTGAGGGGGATGGGCCACTACTCACATAACAGCGATCACTGCTCCCGATGACAGGGAGCAGTGATCTCTGTCATGTCACAAGGCAGAACGGGGAAATGCCTTGTTTACATAGGCACTTCCCCGTTCTGCGGCTCTGTGACACAATCAACGGGAGACTGGCGGATATTGAGTCACGCTAGCCCCGCCAATTAAAGGGAACGTACCGGTACACCCATTTGCCCACCGCTGCCATTATGTTGACATATATCGGCGTGCAGCGGTCGGCAAGTGGTTACCTTTCAAGACCAAAAGAACAACAATAGTACATTCATTTCAGATGATTAAAAATACAGCAATCATAGTAAAATCCAACATTCCAGTAAACCATATCCAATAACGAGCAAATTAGTCATTGGGAGTGGACTCAAGAAACAATAGCGGAAGGAAAAGTGACAAGGGGGGGAGGGGAGCGGGAGAAAAAAGGGTATAGCAAAGAGAATAGGAAGTGGGAATAAACAGTGGGGAGGCTGAGGGAGAATCTATCATTAACCTCTGATTCCAAATCAGCTGCTCTCATAAAAGGGGGGATATAAACAAGGAAAAAAAAGAAGATTCCAAACCCTACTCAAAAGTCAAGTGCCTTTCCTTGACCCAGGCAGACCCAAATCGTGTAAAATTTTAGTATAGGAGTAGAAAACTGGGCCCTAAAATATTGTAATAGGAGGTATAGTAAGAGCATACGGGTCGGAAGGCTCCGTCGTGTCTTAAGGTCATCGAAGGTGATCAACCATCCCTGACACACTAAATCACTCAATGTCGTAATCCCATATCTTGCCCACAAAACCGGTCTGGGATGGAATGAAAGTAAGGGAGCCGTGGGTTACCCCATAACGGGTATGCAGGGACCAAGAGTTTGGTTTTTAACCTTAGTCCGGACCGTGTCCCACACCCGAGGAGTTGTTTTCATGGAGGGGGTCACATTGGGGTTAGATTGAGAGCCCCGGTGAGCCAAATTCCGCAGCTCAGAGTAGGAGCCAAGCAATGCCGCCTCTAGGGTGGAAGCAGGATTGGCCAGCTCCTCCGACAGCCACCATTTAACCATAACCAGGACAGCCACCCAATAGTACTAGTAAAACAAGGTAAAGCGAAAACCCCTCAAGCGTGATAGGCATTTGAAAATGAAGACAAATGAAATAAGGATACTATCAAGTCTCCTGGAAAATATATTTGGTATAGGTTTTGGTGCCTGCCTGAAGAGGTACGTAAATTTAGGTAACACTGACATCTTAATAAGAATAACTCAACCTACTGGGGTAAGGGGTAGAGACCTCCAAACATCCCAATTTTGGGTCAAAAGGGAGACTATTGGGTTTAAATTGAGGGAAATAAATTGCCCAAGGTCCTGATGGATTTCAACTCCCAGGTATCAAAATTGGGAGACTCTTTGCAGCTGCGTATTTTCCTGCGGAGGGGCAACTATGGGGTGAAGGGGGAAGAGAATGGATTTTCCCCAGTTGATGCACACACCCGAGTACTGTCCAAACCTATCTATAATCGCCAAGGATAACCTCAAGGAAGCCCCATCATCTCTGAGGTACAGTGGGGTGTCATCAGTATACATCAAGACCTTTTCTTGGAGGGGACCTATAGTTATAACCTGTACCTCAGGTGTGGACCGTAATAAAATATCCATGGGTTCAATTGCCAAGGCGAAGAGTCCCGGGGAGAGAGGGCACCCCTGTCTAGTCCCCCTAAGGAGAGAAAAGGGAGGGGAGAGAGAGCGGTTCCTGTACGCATCCTCGCTGTCGGAGATCTATACACAGCCTGTACCCAGGAAAAAAATGTAGGCCCAAAACTAAACCAGCGCAGGACCTCCCACAAACATCCCAACTCCACAGAGTCAAAAGCTTTTTCAGCATCCAGGGAGGCCACCACGCCATATCGGGCAACACCGTCTGTAGAGGACAGAACTGTGTACAGTCTCTGAAGGGTAATGTTCTGTTACGCGGCATAAACCCAGTTTGGTCTTCACATACCAAGGTGAGTACGACCTTATTAAGTCGCTTAGCCAGGACCTTAGTGAGGACTTTGGCACCTGTATTAAGCAGAGAGATTGATCGGTAAGATGTACATTACTGCAGAATCTTCCCGGGCTTAGGCACTACCACAATAATTGCCTGAGCCATGGAAGGGGAAAAATCGCCCTCCTTTAAAGTTTGAATCAACATTCTATGTAGCCTAGGTGTCACCTCCTCCATATATTGCTTATAGAACTCCAGGGGAAAGCCATCGTCTCCCAGAGTCTTCCCTGACTGTAGAGAGCCCTACGCCTGCTGAACCTCCTCTAGGGTAATCGGGCCATCTAACCGTTCCCTTAGAACAGGGAAAGTCACCTGGTCTAGAAAATTATGCAGCTCCTCTTGCGAGTACTGAGCTCTAGAGCAGTAAAATTTGGAATAGTAGGAAGCAAAGCAGGAGTTTATACCAGCCGAGTCCATCACCGATGCACCATGATTATCTTTAAGATGAGCTATAGTGGCCAACGGCGACCGCTCCCTAGATATCCAGGCCAAAAGTCTACCAGTCTTCTCTCCCTGCTCAAAAATACGTTGTGTTTGGGATAATTTTTATTTGCCTTAGCAACCCTAAGAAGCATTACCTCACGATACCCCACCTGCATGTCCTAGTAATCCAGGTCATTATACAGTATATCTATAGTTAGTTATATTCAACGGGACTTTCTATAATGTTCTATAATGTTCAACAGAACAGGTCCACCAGAACGTGACTAATTAATATTGGAAGAACAGAGTCATTTTTGCAAAATTGATTTTAGTGCACAATTTCAAATTTCACTGGCTGTGGTCAGGGCCGGACTGGGAATAAAATTCAGCCCTGGAAAAAATTTCATACCAGCCCCACAGCATTATTATACCAACGCAACAGCATAACGTCATTATTTTCTGGTTCGAGAAAGGGAAAACCATATATTTTAAAGCACATTTGAAGAGTGTATTATATAAAAAAAAGACAGATATTAAATCACATAGGGATAGATAGATTGTGTGTGTATATATATATATATATATATATATATATATATATATATATAAAAATAAGCAAATTCCAGTTAAAAGTGGTCAATCATCAAGGAGGACCCCAGAAACTCAGAACGTGGGGGGGGGGGGGACCACATTCCGCAGAAAGAATACACTAAGGTAAGGGGGGGGGGGGGTTACTGATATAAGTGGGAAATCCTTTATATCAGTGCCCCCTTACATTATTGTACTCACTCCCCCCTTACATCAGTGACTCCCCTTCAGATTGGCATGGCAGTGCTGTCACTGACCTCCTCTCGGGTGCACCAAGCAGGACTCAGTCAGTCGGCTCCAGCTTGGTGGCTCTGGTTTTATCCTATAGTCTCCTCTCCACAGTCCACACACGTCTGACTTCTCCCATGATCCCCATCCTGGTGGCGCTCCCACTCTTGACTCCTCTTCAGACTCCCTCAGAGACTGCAGACATGATACAGGAGATGGTCAGAGACTGCAGACATGATACAAGAGCTCAATGCAGCCTCACCAGTGCCCATCAAATGCAGCCTCACTGTGCCCATCAAATGCAGCCTCACTGTGCCCATCAAATGCAGCCTCACTGTGCCCATCAAATGAAGCCTCACTGTGCTCATCAAATGCAGCTTTACTCTGCCTGTGAATGTGGCCTCACTGTGCACACCATTGTGGCCTCACCGTGCCCACCATTGCGGCCTCACCGTGCCCACCATTGCGGC
Organism: Lithobates sylvaticus; assembly: GCA_028564925.1. Taxonomy (NCBI): domain Eukaryota; kingdom Metazoa; phylum Chordata; class Amphibia; order Anura; family Ranidae; genus Lithobates; species Lithobates sylvaticus. The sequence continues at coordinate 35,909,939 of CM053031.1, forward strand.
CTCACCGTGCCCATCAATGCAGCCTCACTGTGCCCATCAAATGCAGCTTTACTGTGCCGTGAAAGCAGTCTCACTGTGTCCATGAATGTAGCCTCACTGTGCCCATGAATGCAGCCTCTCCTGTGCCCCATGTCTCCGTCTGCAGTCCCTGTCTGTGGGAAGGTGTGTTGTTGATGCTCAGTACAGTACCTTGCATGCCAGCAGGATATCCATGATGGCCAGCAGCAGGCAGGGGCTGTTCTCGTTTTGGATGGGGACAGTGGCTCCTTCCAGAGGATCTGTTTGGTGTGAGATGGAGTGGTCCCTGGCCACCTGCACCTTCAGCCGTCCTCACTTTCCGGCCCCAGTCAGCCTGTCCCCTGGTCCTGGGGAAGTGGAGAGCACTGAGTGGGAGCTGGAGAGAAGGGGGAGCAGAGAGTACTGGCGGGGTTGGAGAGCACATGGGTGGGGGCAAAGAGCAGGGGGGAGTGGAGATCACAGGGGGTGGGGAGTGCAGAGCACTGGGGGGGGGGGCAAAAATAACAGGGGTGGAGAGCACGGGAGGCTGAGAGCACTGGGGGGGGGGGGTAAGAGTGTGGGGTGGCGAAGAGCACTAGACGGGAGCTTGAGAGCACTGGGGGGGGGCAGAAAAACAGGGCTGGAGAGCACTGGGGGGTACAAAGAGCAGGGGGGAGTGGAGAGCAATGGGGGGGAGCTTGAGAGCACCCATGGGGGCCAGAAAGTACAGGGGTGGAAAGCACGGGGGACTGGAGAGCACTGGTGGGGTTGGAGAGCACATGGGTGGGGGCAAAATGCAGGGGGGAGTGGAGAGTGCTGGGGGGAGCTTGTGAGAGCACTGGTGGGGGAGAAAAAAAGAACAGGGGTGGAGAGCACGGGGGGTAGAGAGCACTGTGGGGGGTAGAGAGCACTGTGGGGGGTAGAGAGCACTGTGGGGGCTGGAGAGCACTGTGGGGGGCTGGAGAGCACTGGGATGGGGGCTGGAGAGCACTGGGATGGGGGCTGGAGAGCACTGGGATGGGGGCTGGAGAGCACTGGGATGGGGGCTGGAGAGCACTGTGGGGGCTGGAGAGCACTGGGATGGGGGCTGGAGAGCACTGTGGGGGGCTGGGGAGCACTGTGGGGGGCTGGGGAGCACTGTGGGGGCTGGAGAGCACGGAGGGGGCTGGAGAGCACGGAGGGGGCTGGAGAGCACTGGGATGGGGGCTGGAGAGCACTGGGATGGGGGCTGGAGAGCACGGTGGGGGGTGGAGAGCACTGGGATGGGGGCTGGAGAGCACGGTGGGGGGTGGAGAGCACTGGGATGGGGGCTGGAGAGCACTGGGATGGGGGGCTGGAGAGCACTGTGGGGGGGGTGGAGAGCACGGTGGGGGCTGGAGAGAACTGTGGGGGGTGGGAGCACGGGGGGCTGGAGAGCACTGTGGGGGGTGGAGAGCACTGTGGGGGGGTGGAGAGCACTGGGATGGGGGCTGGAGAGCACTGTGGGGGGTGGAGAGCACGGTGGGGGCTGGAGAGCACTGTGGGGGTGGGGAGCACGGGGGGGGCGGGGAGCACTGTGGGGGGTAGAGAGCACTGCGGGGGGTGGAAAGCACTGCGGGGGTGGAAAGCACTGCGGGGGGTGGAGAGCACTGCGGGGGGTGGAGAGCACTGTGGGGGGCTGGAGAGTACTGTGGGGGGTGGGGAGCACTGCGGGGGGTGGGGAGCATTGCGGGGGGCTGGAGAGTACTGTGGGGGGTGGGGAGCACTGCGGGGGGTGGGGAGCACTGCGGGGGGCTGGAGAGTACTGCGGGGGGTGGGGAGCACTGCGGGGGGCTGGAGAGTACTGTGGGGGGTGGGGAGCACTGCGGGGGGCTAGAGAAGGATGGGGAGAGGGGGGGGGCAGAAAGAACAGGGGTCGAGGGAACTGGGGGGGGCTGGAGAGTGTGGTGGGGGAGGAGAGCACTGGGGGGGAGCACAAGGAGAAGGGGGGGCAGTAAAAGAAGTTGGATGGGGGATCAGCAGGGGGGCGGCATTTAGAGGAAATTAGCTTTCTATAGTCCTCCATGCAGCCGCTGAATGCTTGATTCTCCTCCTCTCCCTCCTCCAAGCATTCAGAGGCTGCATGGAGGACTATAGAAAGCTAATTTCCTTTATATGCGGCCCCCCAGCTGATCCCCCATCCAGGCACACAGTTTACTCACAGGCATCTCTCCTGTGTTTCACGGAGCTGGCCGGGTCTGTGTTCGGCGGCCGCTCCCGCTCTGTAACACGGTCCCGCCCCCCTAGACCAGCTATGTGATAGGTGGATTCTTCTATCTACTATCACATGAGCCGGTCTAGGGGGGCGGGACCGTGTTACGGAGCGGCCGCCGAACACAGTAGTGATGGGAAGTCCGGATCTTTAAAGTGAATCGGTTCATTTCGAACTACTCACTGAAATGAACCGATTCAATGAATCGATTCTTCGGTTCACTTGTTGAGTCTGCTGACAAGCAAGTGAACCGAAGCTCTGATTCAACCATATTAAATGATTAGAATCAGAAGACTGATTCACACAGAAGGTTGGCAGGTCCTGGGGGACGTTTACTTTTATTTAGTTAATTGGGGCAGACTACAATTTGTCAGATTAGCCGGCATCATGAATTTTGGTGACACACAAAGAGCTGTGTTAGGCTGGGTTCACACTTGTGCGATGCGGGAACCCTGCGATTCCACTGCGGGTTCCCGCATCGCACCTGACTCGCACGGCAGTTCACACTGACATATGCAAACTGCTGGGGAGTGTCATACAATGTTAACGACACCTCCATTTCAGCTTGCATGTCGCACTGCGAACTGTCAGTTCGGACATAAATCGTCTCGCATAGGTGTAAACACCCATGCGATCCGATTCTGATGCTGACTAAAAAAGGTGCTGTGTGAGTTTAGTCCGAATGCGATACGATTTCAGCCATACTATCTGTATGGCTGAAATCGCATTGCACGGACATCACATGCGATTTTGCACCACGCAGCAGTGTGAACCGGCCCTGAGCCTAGGTTTCCACAAATTTGATGGCTAGCAATGTTAACTGTGAAGTTGGCCTATCAGAATGCAGTTAACATGCACAAAAGCCTGCTTTTCATTTAGGCTCCGTTTCCACTTGTGCAACTTGTCCTGCGATTTGGGACTGCAAAGTTGCATGACAGGTGGTACCTGAGGATTTCCAATGAGAACCATTCATATCTGTGCGACTTCAAGTCACAGCGACTTCAAAGTAGTCCCTGCACTACTTTGGTCCCACTTTGATGTGACTTGAGGTCCATAGACCTCCAGAATACATAGGCATTGCTTCAAGTCGCTGCAAATTTGTGGCAAAAAATTGCAGCAGAATTGTGCGACTTTCAGGCTTTTCAGGGTATCGCAGCCTACAAGTTGCACGATTCTGCCACAATTTTGATGCGACTTAAAGCAATACCTGTGTATTCTGGAGGTCTATGGACCTCAAGTCACATCAGAGTGGGACCAAAGTAGTGCAGGGACTACTTTGAAGTCGCTGTGACTTGAAGTCGCACAGATATGAATGGTTCTAATTGGAAATCATTGGGTACCACCTGTCATGCAACTTTGCAGTCCCAAGTCACACAAGTGTGAAAGGGCCTCAGGCTGTCTGTACCACCTTATCACTGCTGCTACCTTAAAATTGATGTAGTGTATTGTTCTACTAGTGGGGACTCACGATTCTTTCAGTGTACTGTGTTCTAACAACTCATATGATTCTTTAACTCAGTAACTCGTATGATTCTTTATTAACTCGGTGCACTGTGTACTTCTGACTCAAGAACTGGATACAAACTTAAAACAGTTCTGAGTGTCAGTGTGCTGTGATTGGGCTGATTGGTTGCAGGGAGGGGCTGAGCTCTCACTCTAGGATCATATTACCAGGCCTGTGCTTTGTATTGAGTCCATAGTGAACTGTTTCAAACGAATCAGTTCAGTCAGATGAATCGATTCATCCAGTTCACTGAAAAGAATCGATTTAAAAGAATGATTCGTTCATGAACTGGACATCACTAGAACACAGACCCGGACAGCTCCGTGTTCACAGGAGCATGAGAGGGGAGCACAGAAGCCGCAAAGCGGCCCCAGGGCAGGCAGCCTACCGGGAAATATCCCGGTATCCCGGTAGGCCAGTCCGGCCCTGGCTGTGGTACAAGTTCCTTGTTTAGGTAAGATTTATTTAAAAAAGAAAAAACATTTTTTAGTTGTTTTTGTGATAATTAAGACTTTATTTTACTTAGGAATCTATTCATTAATGTTTTCAGCCAAGATTTATCCATGTATTTCCAATATAATTTTGTGTTACAATTTTGCATGTAAGTTATGTGTATCTTGGCTGAAAACATTGCTAAATAAACCCCTTAATGTTTTAGTGTTCTCTATGTTTGAGTTTCTTCCTTTTTGTTTGTGTATTTGATTGCTATTTGCACACTGTTGCTTCTATTTTTATTATTTTATATTTATATTTTTATTTTTTATTTTTATTCACATAGGGCCAGTTCACACAAGAAGGCGGCATGGGAAACACAAGTTTCGTGTGCATTTCCCACAGCACATTCAAAACGCACTGCACTTGCAATCTGCAGTGGGTATAATGCCTCGTACACATGAGCGGACTTTCCCGCGGGATTGTCCGCCGGACTGGAGTCCGCCGGACAATCCGCCCATGTGTGGGCGCCAGCGGACCTTTTCGCGCCAAAAGTCCGGCGGACTAAGTTTTAAGTTTTGTTTTAAAATTGTCCGCTGGACTCGCGAGTCCGGCGGACAATCCCGCAGTCTGTATGCTAGTCTGCCGGACTTTTGGAAATGAACGGACTTGCCGATCATCGGAAAGTCCAGTCATTTAGGACGTGACTTCGCGTAGACGGGGCTAGCGAAGGAAGTGAATGCTGCCGCGCTAGCCCCGTCACCTGGTATGGATTTAAAGGGAATCCCTATGCCGAAAAAACGGCGTGGGGGTCCCCCCCAAATCCATCTCAGACCCTTATCCGAGCACGCAGCCCGGCCGGCCAGGAAAGGGGTGGGGACGAGCGAGCGCCCCCCTCCTGAGCCGTACCAGGCTGCGTGCCTTCAACATGGGGGGTGCCCTGGGGAAAGGGGGGCCGTGCGGCCCCCCACCCCCAAAGCACCTTGTCCCCATGTTGATGAGGACAAGGGCCTCTTCCCGACAACCCTGGCCATTGGTTGTCGGGGTCTGTGGGCGGGGGGCTTATCGGAATCCGGGAGCCCCCTTTAATAAGGGGGCCCCCAGATCCCGGCCCCCCCACCCTATGTGAATGAGTATGGGGTACGATGTACCCCTACCCATTCACCTAAGGTGTAAAGTGTAAATAAAAAAAAAACACACAATTTTTTAAAAATATTTTATTGCACTGCTCCGGGGGTCTTCTTCCGTCTTGGGGGGTCTTCTCGCCGGACTCCTCCGCTATTTTACCTAGCTCTTTTACCGAGCGGAGGAGCCCGGCTTTCTTCTTCGTCATCGCCGCCGCCGTCTGGGGGTCTCGATCCGATTTTTTGGGGGGGGGCGGCAAACAGTGCACCCGCCAGCCCCCCCAGGTCGGGTCGGTTGGCCCGTCGGTCGGTGCACTTATCCCATCCATGGCGGGCAATCACGGGCGACATCCCCGGCTCTCCTCCACGGGCATCATGAGCAGCTCCTCCTTCCCTTGCTTGGCGGCTTCCGTCTCCTCCCTCCTTGGCGGCCAATCAGAACGCTTCTCCTTTCATCCAGTCGGGAAACAGGTCTCAGACCCACGCTTCCTGATAGGCGGAGAGGCGATTCAGTGTGAAAATAGGGAATATTAATTCGCTATTCACACACACCTGGGTGGGCTCTGCACGCATCCTCTTCGCCCTGAGCAAACCCTTTTTTGAAGCCTCTGGCTATAACCGGGGCTTCAAAAAACCACCCACCCCGCATTGGAATTCATGTGCCCGGCATCCTTAAAGGGTCCGGGCGCATGGGTACAGTGATGGATAGGGAATGGGGTGCCGTGCGCCTTTAATGAACAGGCCGCCCCTGCTCCTCATATAAATATAGGCAAATAGAACCAGAAGAATTCCATAGTATAATTCAGTTTTTTATTGGTAAAAAAAACTATTAAAAGCGAATTGCACACTTACAAAGTATTCCTCTTGTATGTGGGCATGTGTAACCACCGCTCTGGAACTCAAAGCCACAATCTGCATTCCAACGTAACGTCACCAGAAGTATACACCCGTTTAAAGTGGTTATTAAGCCACTCTAACCTGTAAACACCATCAGCACTGCCTCTTATTGTAGTATCCCCCTCTGTGTGTGGTTTATAAAAATAAATGCTGCAAATACCTAATCTTACTGCCGAGATTGCGATCACATGACTGGCCAGCTTTCCCCTTTCCTTCTCTGATAGATGCAGCAGGCAGGGCTGAGATTCCTCTGCTGATGTCAGTCTGGAGGGGAGGAGGGGAGGAGGAGAGGAGGAGAGAGCTGGCTTTTTTACCAATAAAAAACGGAATTATGCTATGGAATTCTTCCATTTTTTCCCCCTATATTTATATGAGGAGCATTAACCTACCTGCGGGAATATCAAGAAAGAGCTATTGTTTAGAGGATTACAAGCCATTCCAATATAGGCATTTAACTCATTATGAGCTGGTGAGTGAGGGCACATAAGAGGGGAGCATGGCATGGCACTTTATTGATAACATTGGCACTAGAAGATTGGGTTAAACGCCTATATTGGAAGGGCTTGTAATCCTTCAAACAATTCTGTTGATACATCAAATGGACAAATTTCAATATTTTGCAAAATCTATAATTCTTAGTATCCAAAACAGGTATATTACAATATGCATTATTGAGCATATCAAATATTTACCCTTTCCGCCAAGCAAGTTTGCTTAAACTACAGACTTTCTTTAAAAAACAGCGGATTTCCTCAGAGACGATCCCACACCCCACTTCGGAGCTATGCTCAATGATGCATATTGTAATATACCTGTATTGGATACTAAGAATTATAGATTTTGCAAACTATTGAAATTTGTCCATTTGGTGTATAAACAGAAATATAAGAACCCCCTGAAGAAGACCATAATCCCTAAGGTCGAAATGCATTGGGGCATTTCCATACATTAAATGGTGCTTTAGTCTAACACTGTAGGGAATTATTTCATGATATGTTCATTATAACATAGATAACCATTCTATGATATATGTTTTTTCCTAACCCACTTTGATTCGCTTTGTGTACACTAGAGCTCATATTTTAACTCTTGTACTTTAATTATGTTTAATCGCCTTTTTGACAATTAAATTAATAACTTTTACAAAAAAAATGTGTCTCTTAATTGCTGCTAAAAAACCCCATGGGGAATTCTTTGAATCTTTTTCAAACACTTGTATCGGGGTGTGCAGCTTTCTCAGACTCTTATACATGTGTCCCTCCATGCTAGAATCCTTCAAACAATAGCTCTTTCTTTCTTGATATTTCCGCAGGTAGGTTAATGCTATTAACCACACTTCAAAGGACTTATTATTTATACAAAGGAATTTTTTTTGCACAAGCACTGATTGCACTTTTTGTTGTGAAAGTTTACATGAGCTGTGCATGCGGAATATGATACAAATATTATGTTGTTAAGTTGTATATAAATTAATATTGAGACAGCGCTGGGTACATATACAAATATACTTGAAAGGAACACACCCCTTTTTAACTCAGCATCAGTCTTTTAAGTTTAATCACCAATATCACATACACATTGCAGCACGGGGGTCACAAATTTAGACACAAATACAATGTGTTTGCCTGTACCTGATAGCATGGTGCAGTAGTATCACGCAATCCAGTTGCTATGCATTTTTTAAAGTAGCGCATGCACTAATTTCGGTGTGGTCGAGCATAACTTCAACCCATTTAAATGAATTGCATGTGAACCGCACAGCAGCACACAGCGTGTTCCTGTGCGTTTCGTGGTGTGAACCGGCCCATAAACATAAATGAATGAGACTAATGTAGGGCCTTTTTTGTCAGAATAGTTTCAGAATAGTTGAAAGAAGTTTTGAGAACTTTCATAAGCCATTTGAAGCCAACAGCACCATTAAAAACACCCTGCCCTTTCATTTCACCTCCCCCATTAACTTCAGGGCATTATGTCAAAATGGTGTAAATTTCACAGACGTTTCTTGATTTTCACCAAAACTTCAGGGAATTGAAAACTTTTTCACTCATCCATATGTTTGATGCAGTAGCCTCATGCCCCTCTAACTACGAAAAAACTTTTGAAGCACTACGTCACTTTAACACAGCTTTGGGCCCCTCTAAAAGGAAGTAAGCCTATCACAAGAGAATTATATAGGTAACCATACTGGTTCCTTCTTTTGAGAGTTCTGTTTGCCTGGCTACCATGCTCAGGCTTCGACTCCACTATTTTCTGAGTTGATTAATAGGTATAGAGCTAGGGTCAAACGTAATAAAGGTAAATAAAGCCAGGCAACTAATATTTTCATATTTGTCACAGTTATGTTTAATGACTGGCTTGGTACCACTAGATTGGGGCAAGGCCAGTGTGGTGCCTATATTTAAAAAGGGATCAACGGTTAACCAAGTAACTACAGACCGGTTAGTTACACTTCTATAGTTGGGAAGATGTTTGAGAGTTTTCTAAAAGACCACAGAGAAGAATTTTTGCTTCAAAATTGTATTATAAGCAAAAGTCTGCATGGATTTGTGAAAGATTGAAGTTGTCATACAAATCTGCTTTCTTCTTATGCTGGAGTTAGCAAAAACTTAGATGTGGACATAGTATACTTAGACTTTGCAAAAGCATTTGACACATTTCCCTCCACACGGCTAATGTGTAAGGTAAAGTCTACAGGCTTAGAAAATTCAGTTTGTAAATTGATAGAAAACTGGCTAAAAGAGTGTATTCAGAGAGTAGTGGTTAATGATTCTTACTCTGAGTGGTCTAAGAATATTAGTGGTGTACCCCAAGTTTCAGTGTTGGGACCATTACCTTTGAACATATATATATATACAGTGGTGTGAAAAAGTGTATGCCCCCTTCCTCATTTCCTGTTCCTTTGCATGTTTGTCACACTTAAGTGTTTCGGAACATCAAAACCAATTTAAACAATAGTCAAGGACAACACAAGTAAAACACAAAATGCAATTTGTAAATGAAGGTGTTTATTATTAAAGGTGAAAAAAAATCCAAACCATCATGGCCCTGTGTGAAAAAAGTGATTGCCCCCCTTGTTAAAACATACTATAACTGTGGTTGTCCACACCTGAGTTCAATTTCTCTAGCCACACCCAGGCCTGATTATTGCCACACCTGTTCACAATCAAGGCATCACTTAAATAGGAGCTGCTTGACACAGTAAGGTCCACCAGAAGATCCTTAAAAGCTACACATCATGCCGAGACCCAAAGAAATTCAGGAACAATTGAGAAAGAAAGTAATTGAGATCTATCAGTCTGGAAAGGGTTATAAAGCCATTTCCAAAGCTTTGGGAATCCAGCGAACCACAGTGAAAGCCATTATCCACAAATGGCGAAGACATGGAACAGTGGTGAACCTTCCCAGGAGTGGCCGGCCGCCCAAAATTACCCCAAGAGCGCAGCGACGACTCATCCAAGAGGTCACAAAAGACCCCACAACAACGTCCAAGGAACTGCAGGCCTCACTTGCCTCAGTTAAGGTCAGCGTTCATGCCTCCACCATCAGGAAAAGACTGGGCAAAAATGGCCTGCATGGCAGAGTTCCAAGGAGAAAACCACTGCTGAGCAAAAAGAACATCAAAGCTCGTCTCAATTTCTCCACAACACATCTTGATGATCCCCAAGACTTTTGGGACAACATTCTGTGGACCGATGAGACAAAAGTGGAACTCTTTGGAAGGTGTGTGTCCAAGTATATCTGGCGTAGAAGGAACACTGCATTTCAGAAAAAGAACATTATACCAACAGTAAAATATGGTGGTGGTAGTGTGATGGTCTGGGGCTGTTTTGCTGCTTCAGGACCTGGAAGACTTGCCGTGATAAAAGGAACTATGAATTCTGCTGTCTACCAAGAGATCCTGAAGGAGAATGTCCGACCATCTGTTCGTGTACTCAAGCTGAAACGAACTTGGGTTCTGCAGCAGGACAATGATCCTAAACACACCAGCAAGTCCACCACCGAATGGCTGAAGAAAAACAAAATGAAGACTTTGGAGTGGCCTAGCCAAAGTCCTGACCTGAATTCTATTGAGATGTTGTGGTATGACCTAAAAAAGGCCATTCATGCTCGAAAACCCTCTAATGTAACTGAATTAGGACAATTCTGCAAAGATGAGTGGGCCAAAATTCCTCCAGGACGCTGTAAAAGCCTCATTGCACGTTATCGCAAACGCTTGGTTGCAGTTGTTGCTGCTAAGGGTGGCCCAACCAGTTATTAGGTTTAGGGGGCAATCACTTTTTCACACAGGGCCATGATGGTTTGGATTTTTTTTTACCTTTAATAATAAACACCTTCATTTACAAATTGCATTTTGTGTTTACTTGTGTTGTCCTTGACTATTGTTTAAATTGGTTTGATGTTCCGAAACACTTAAGTGTGACAAACATGCAAAGGAACAGGAAATGAGGAAGGGGGCAAACACTTTTTCACACCACTGTATATATATATATATATATATATATATATATATATATATATATGATACAGAGTTTGGGATTAAAAGTACAATTTCAGTGGTTGCAGATGACACCAAGCTATGCAGTGGAATAACGCCTTTACAGGATGTCTCCAACTTACAAGCCGACCTCAATGCACCATTTAATTGGGCAACTATGTGGCAAATGAGGTTTAATGTTGAAAAACGTAACGATATGCACTTAGGGACTAAAATGTGCATGCCTCGTACATTCCAGCAGGAGAACAGCTGGGGTGTCCTTGATTGAGACAGATCTGGGTGCTCTGGTATATCATAACTTTAACCGCTTCCCGACCGCCTCATGTAGATATACGTCAACAAAATGGCACGGGCAGGCAAAAGCACGTACCTGTACGTCCCCTTTAATTTGCCTGCCCGGGGGGGAGGCCGCGGGCCCCGATCGCCGCTGGTATCCCGCGATCGGGTTACGGAGCTGAAGAACGGGGAGAGGTCTATGTAAACAAACCTCTCCCCGCGCTTCCTACACTGACTGTCAGTGATCGGCGGTTCCCTGTCATCGGGAACGCCGATCAATGACGTCAGACGTACAGCCACGCCCCCCTACTGTAAAAAAAAAAACACAACACGTCACACTGACTCCTCCCCGCCCCCTAGTGGTTAACCCCCTAACTACAACTGTCATTTACATAGGAATCAGTGCTATTTAAATAGCAGTGATTGCTGTATAAATGACAAATGTCCCAAAAATGTGTCAAAAATGTCCGATGTGTCCGCCAAAATGTCGCAGTCACAATAAAAATCGCTGATCGCCGCCATTACTAATAAAAAAAAAATATTAATAAAAATGCTATAAAACTATCCCCTATTTTGTAAACGCTATAACTTTTGCGCAAACTAATCAATAATCGCTAATTGCAATTTTTTTTACCAAAAATATGTAGAAGAATACGTATCGGCCTAAACTGAGGAAAAAAAATGTTTTTTTATATATTTTTTGGGGATATTTATTATAGCAAAAAGTAAAAAATATTGCATTTTTTTCAAAATTGTCGCTCTATTTTTGTTTATAGCGCAAAAAATAAAAACCGCAGGGGCGATCAAATACCACCAAAAGAAAGCTCTATTTGTGGGAAAAAAAGGACGCCAATTTTGTTTTCGAGCCACGTCGTATGACCGCGCAATTGTTAGTTAAAGCGACGCAGTGCCGAATTGCAAAAACGGGCCTGGTCCTTTGGCTGCCAATTGGTCCGGGGCTGAAGTGGTTAATGATAGCACACAATGCCAAGCTGTAGTTTCTAAAGCTACCAAAATACTTTCTTGCATTAAAAGAGGTATGGACTCCAGAGAGAGAGAGAGATGGAGAGATAATTTTGCCCCTGTACAAATCATTAGCAAAACCTCAGAAGAACTGGAGAAAGTGCAGAGAAGGACAATCAAACTGATAAGAGGCATGGAGGAACTCAGCTATGAGAAAAGATTAGAGGAACTGAATTCATTCTCTCGGTGAGACGATTAAGAAGAAATATGATCACCATGCATAAATACATAAGCGGTCCATATAGTGAACTTGGTGTAGAGTTATTCTCATTAAGGTCAATGCAAAGGATAAGGGGGCACTCTTTATGTATCGGGTGAAAGAGATTTAACCTCCACATATGGAAAGGCTTCTAAAAAGAGCTGTGAAAATGTGGAAGGTTCTCCTTCAAGAACTAGTTTGGACCAGCTCAGAAGATTGATTTAAAAATAAGCTGTATGCATTCCTAAATACACAAAATATATCTGTATTTTAATATTGACGCAGTAGGTAATAACACGAAACACTGTTGACCCAGAGAATAATTAGGTGGATATTCAGATCCAGAGAATTAGGTTTACTGGAGCAATTTGGACCATGCTTCATAGGGTATTTTGCTTTCCTCTGGATCAAGTATGGGTGTTGGATTCTATGGAGGTCTTCTATGGATTTTCCATGTATTCATTTTTTTCTATTGCTTGAAATTTATTAATTTGTGTCTTTTTTCAGCCCAACTATGCAATATTTCATATTAACTTGAAAAAAAATGTTTAAATATTTTTTTTTTCCTTTCCTGAGCATAATATATAAGGAAAATATGTACAAAAGCACAATGCATTCTCTTTAACGCGGGCTTACCCTAGAACACAATTACTCTCTATTTCACTATAAAGATGATTGTTAGCTGGAAGGGACACAATTCTTACCATGGAATAATGCAGCTGTGTGCAGTTTTCTATTCAATAATTATATACGGTATAATGTTCAAATTAATCAATGTGCATAACATTCCCCAAAAAATAAATACATAGACTAGTCTAATAAATGAATGTATACGATGAGTAAATAAATAAGAATAATACCCAAATCAATTAATGTATGCAATACTCTTATACATGAGTATATACAATACTCTGATGAATCTGTGCACATGCTAATCAATTAAAGGCTATTTCCACCACTCTTATTTGAGATTTGCATGGGAACTGGAGGATTTTTCTTACTCAAGAGCTTGATATATTGTTCTGACTAGGAAGGTGTGACACTTTTAATTTACTGAAGGGCTCTGGGTCCTAACATTACATTTTTTAGTCTTGCTTTATCGTCAAAAGTTAAGAATACATTTTTTTGTGTGCTTTGGTACTCAGGAGCACCCAGGAACCTATAATACAATTAAAGAAACCCTGTCACCAACTTTTTTAAAAAAAGCAGGTAAATTCACAGAATATACATTATTGTAAATACTTACTTGCTGAGTTTTGATTTTCATAAATAATTGTTATTCTCTTGCAATCTGCTTTTTAACTTACCGTATATACTCGAGTATAAGCCGACCCGAATATAAGCCGAGGCACCTAATTTTACCACAAACAACTGAGAAAATGTATTGACTCGAGTATAAGCCTAGGGTGAGAAATGCGCTGCTACTGTAAAGTGGAAAAGAGGGTCAACAATGCCCATTTGCAGCCTCACTGTGCCCATTTGCATGCCTCACTGTGCCCATTTGCAGCCATAGGTCCCTCAAACTTCAAACTTCCTAAATGCCCCCTAGCTGCAGCCAAAATGTGGGGACTCTGGACCCAAAGGGTCCCGAAATGACATTGTTGCAGATGGACACAGTTGATCGACTTTGGGGCCCTGTATCTCGGGGTCACTTGGTGCTAGGAACCCCATCTGGATATGTCGTAGTGATAGTTCCACTGGGTATGAATACCAAATTTGGGGTTCCTAGCACCAAGTGGCCCCGAGATACGGGGCCCCAAAGTCGGGTCGGAAAATGTCATTTTCTGCTGCAGAAAAGTGCTTGACTCGAGTATAAGCCGAGGGGGGCATTTTCAGCACAAAAAAATATGCTGAAAAACCTGGCTTATACTCGAGTATATACGGTACTACAAAATTTGACTACTCCAGGAAGTGTCAATTTCTTAGCACAACATCTTTCCATCTTGCACATCATAGCTCTCTCCCCTTTTGGAAATTACTCTCTGTTCTGGCCTAGTTCCTCTGTCCTTCACTTCACATCCCTACATAACATTTTATGTAGCTGCTGGGTTAGGAGCGAAGGTCAATATTATAGACTGTCACTTGAGTGATATCTCTGAGTCTTCTGGGGCTGCTGACATCACATCCAAGAGCAACCTAAGGGCTTTTTAGATCTCTACATATGGGAGGCTTTTACATGTAAATGCCATGCATAAAATATGTTATATGCCAGTTCAAGCAGGAACAGCTTAGATGAGAGTGGCAACTCTGTTCTGAATTCAGAAGCAGTGCAGCATTGTTGCCAACCATCACATGAAGCTCCATAGGGGGACTTTATTGGCAAACTAAACAAATATTTGTGGGACTTTGCAAGGGGACTAAGCAAAAATATTTAATGGGAAGCCAAAGGTCTACTTTGCAGAGGAACCTCAGTTCCCTATAATTTTGACCGTGCTTCCCTCTCCAATGCAAACACAGACTTGTTGAAGGGCTGGGGACCTGGTAGTGCCATTCGACAAATTTATGTATGCATGGGGCTTTCCTGCACCTGTGCCAAATCTCTACCACCTTCACACATACGCAGGAAACCCCAAGCACATGCACAGATGTGCTTCAGGTCTCTGCCACGTCGAGAGGCCCTGCTGCACATCTGCACACACGCAGAATCTGGCACCATGGGGCGAAATGTCATTTTTGCCTAGGCACGAAAAAAACAAAAGCTTGTACTGTGCAAATGAAAGGTTTTATTGGTTGGAGGTCAGCTTTCAGTAAGCAATGTCACTGTACAAAAGGAAGCTTCTCCTCCTACTGACCATAGGCACTATGTCATTGTTTTACTCCCACTGACACCAAGCCTGAAATATTGTTTACTCCCACTGGCCACAGCGCCCCCCTAAGGTCTGAAAGCTAGTAAACTGGTCCATTGTTTAGAAAGGTTGGAGTCCCATGGTTTTTAGAGGTTGGATTACAGGTTTATAAAGGTCTAACCATCACACCATAAGGCTCCCTGCACACTGGAGCTCATAAACAGCTGTTCTGAACGTTGGATTGCTGGCAGGGAAACGCTGCTTTAAAAACTCTATTTTATCAGCAATTTGCATTGCCGTTAATGCACGTTTAGTGGTGCTAGCGTTTAGCCGCGTTTCTCTGCCTCTATTCAAAATCAATGGTTCCCTATGGGAGCCCATTGATTTAAATAGAAGTCGCATCATCATGATCCGACTTGCGGTGCGACTTGTGTGCTTAGGCTAAAGGGGAACCCCCGCCAAAATAAAAAAAATGGCGTGGTCACCAGGTGATGTAATTCGGCGACTTGCACCTTTATGATGTCACAGTCACATCATGCCCTGGGTTGTGATGTCATAAGGGGGCGGGGTCACCGGATGACATCACCCGGTGACCATGCCCCATGCCAATATAAGTCATTGTGCTAGCCTACACTATCTCTTCCACATGCACACTCATTACAGTAATGTATATTTGTGACAAGTATATGCATTCAATTTTTGATGCGCTAAATGCTTTTCGACGCTATGTTTGTTTCAATTTCTTGTTAACATGTTAAAACTCAATAAAATTCTTTGAAAAAAAAAAAAGTCATTGTGCACCGCGTACCCGGCATTACAGCGGGAAAGAGCATTGTGTCAACATTGGAAGAAGGCCAGAGGGAAGAAGACGACGGAGAAGACCGGGCCAATGCTAGTTAAAGAGCAGAAAAAGAGCAGAAGATAGCGGAGGAGCCCGGCAGAAGATACCGGAGTGTGGGAGAAGAGGCCGGAGAGAGCGGAGAACAAGGAAGAGACCCCCAAAGTTGGAAGAGAACCCCAGAGCTGCCTAATAAATTACTTTAAAACCTGTGTAGTGTGTTCTATTTTTGACACTTTTTTTCCAGGTGAACGGGTAGGGGTACCCCATACACATTCACATAGGGTGGGGGGCCGGGATCTGGGGGCCCCCTTATTAAAGGGGGCTCCCAGATTCCAATAAGCCCCCCGCCCGCAGACCCCGACAACCAAAGGCCAGGGTTGTCGGGAAGAGGCCCTTGTCCTCATCAACATGCGGACAAGGTGCTTTGGGGTGGGGGGCACAGCGCCCCCCCTGCCGAAGCACCCACCCCCCCATGTTGAGGGCATGCAGCCTGGTTCGGTTCAGGAGGGGGGCGCTCGCTCATCCCCCCCCTTTCCTGACCGGCCGGGCTGTGTGCTCGTATAAGGGTTTGGTATGGACTGTGGGGGGACCCCACGCTGTTTTTTCGGCAAAGTGGGTTCACCTTAAAATCCATACCAGACCAAAGGGCCTGGTATTGTCTGAGGGGGGAACCCCACGCCAATTTATTTTTTATTTAGGCAGGGGTTCCCCTTCAGCCTCAGCACACAAGTCAGACCGCAAGTCTGATCATGATGATCCGACTTCCCATAGGGAACCATTGATTTTGAATAGAGGCAGAGAAACGCTGAACGAGGCTTAACGCTCTTTTTACAGCGTTAACCCCCATTTAACACCTTTTACCTGTGTCTGGCATTTCCAGCACTGCTCTTGAACGTTCAGAAAACAGCCCATAAACTCCACTTCTAAAAAAATTCCAAAAACTTCCATGTCTGCATGGACACATAGGATAACATAGAGTGGAGTTTATGAGCTTTGAAAAAAAATGCCCAAACTCCAAAAAACTTCAGTTTATGAGCTCCAGTCTGCATGGAGCCTAATAAGACAGAGGGATTTGCTTCTAAAAGAGGGACAGTCCCTCTATACAAGAGATGGTTGGGAGCTGTGCCAATACAGTACCCATTTCTGTAATTCCGGAGTTGAATTCCCCAACATTTTCAGTAAATTTAATAGCAAAAAATGCATTATTCAACAGTATTCTTTGCTGCTCCTAAATGACCTTTAACCGTGCTTTACATTAGGATATTTTTATGGACATTACGCTGTAAATACACGAAGCTCCCCAAATCATGACAGTGAAGAAACTTATACAAATTGCCTTATGAAAATATACCGCAAATCAATCTGCAAATTAACTTTATAAATGCTAATTTTACTTGGTCTCTTCCATGAATATAATATTCATTGGCGAGATGTGTATTTTATTAAGCAAGCATTCCTCTGATTGATGTAATTAATGGGAATTGGAGATGTTAAGATTTGATGGGTGATGTGATGAATACAAAACTGGCAGACACTAGGAGAGAATTAAGATAAGCAGAGGTGACAGATGCATGCAAATATTTTGTAAATACTTCAGTGTTGACACCTAATATATACAGGGGGGAAAACTGAAGGCTGCTCGGAGAAAGTAAAGCGGAGTATTAGATTTGCAAATTATCATCTTAACCACTTTATAAAGTTTGAAAAAGTTGCTGTAGAAAACTTTGGCATGCCCATTTTCGGAGAGTGGTTACTGGTTTTGCTGTTATTGAGCTAACAGTAGGTGTATGATGGCTTAGAAGATAACCTTGCAGTGCTCCAGGGTCAGTATAGCATCTGTATTTTCTCCCTGTACGTTTGCTTGGCTGCTCGCTAAAAATATTTTTCCAGGGATTGCGTGTTCTTGTAAATCTTGTAGAAATCTGCAATCATAAAGAGATCATGTAGGCCTTTGCATCATTAAAATACATAAAGTGGAATTAAACTCTTTTCAAATATCACTAAATATTGTAATCCTTATGCTGCTAGCATTGGTAAATAGATAGGAAGGTATATTATATTTACTTTTAATTTTTGTTTTCCTTTTCTTCAGCTGTTTTCTGCCCTAGGCCAAAATGACGTCCTACATCCCAGGAGTCTTCATGGAAGAAGGGGCTTTCTCAGCTAAGCACACCCTCCTGACTGCATGACTAAGCTAAGGGCAGAAGTAAATGCTACATGAATCATCTGCCCTTACTCTAGATGGCTAGAAATGCTATGGGTAATTTTCTAAGTGATTTCTTAAAGTGGATGTAAACCCTCACATATACCCAGTGAAGTGAATAGCCTCAGATGATAAACAGAGATGAAACTAATCTCACTGCATAAGTTTTACGTGTATATCTGCAGTCTTCCCTTTTCTACACTCTTTGAAAAGTGAAGATCGTGTTAGAAATCTTTCTTCCTCATGCAGCAGTGGGTGGGGAGTCTAGGTTTACACTGTGTGAGAGCTGATTGAAGGAAATGGGCAGAGGAACGAAGGAACATGCAGAGCTGTAGTCTGAATAAACCAGCTCTTTGCTAATCTACCTCTAAGCTCCCTCCCGACACAAATTTTCAGCTGCTTTTATCTTGTGTGTCGGAGAACTTGTCACTGCTCTGCTGATAACAGGGGAATGAAGCACCAGAGACAAACTGCACTTAGAGCTTTGGAGAGAGATAAGTAAACATTACAGATATATGTGCCTAGGTCAGATTTCATGAATGGGGTTTACAACCACTTAAACATAATAAACCGTAGAGACTTGGATGGATGAGTGGATGGATGAGTTTGCTCTGAATATTGACATTAATTAAAGTGTAAATAAATCCACAACAGTAAAATCAGTCTGCATATGCAGTAAAGCATCATTGTTATACTCACTGTGGAACCTAAGGGGTTAATCCTCTGCATTGTGGAAAAAGGTTGTTTGATCTTGTATACACAGATCCTCCCCTTCTTGCATTGTCTCCAAATCATGTCCGGATAAGACAGAGTTACTGAAGTTGGGCTGCACATGCTCAGTTTGGTGGAGGAGACACACAGTGGAGGAAGCTTGAGGAGCAGACAACGGAACCGCCGCTGCCTAAACACCAGGAGAGAAGGAGGGGACACCACAGCCGCGTCACATGAGGAGGTAAGTGCCGGACCTTAGCCTGCTTAGTTTCGGTCACATTGTTCAGCTTCTGTGTGTCAGTCAGTGAGGGCTGCAGGGGGGAGGAGGGAGCACCAACAGCTGGGCTATTAAAGCCTATGGGTGACAACACTGCTCCCAGGCATTGCCAGCCATAGTTGAGTGCTCTCTCCTCTCCCCTGCAGCTGCTGCTGGCTGACACAGGGGATCATATGACCGTACCAGTGTATGCTGAAAATAGGTCAATATATACATCTTTTTTACATAGTTTAATCAGCATAGGCGTTAGGAAGAGGGAGGGCTAAAAATTCTGGGTAAACTCCAGAACACATACATTGTAATACATGCCAACTACATCAAGGTAATCCCTCTCTGGCCAGTCGCTACTCTGCTCTGCAAAATGCAAATGCTACATTGGATACCGTGCCAATATGGGGCAAATAGACACAAGTTGTAGGAGAGCTACAAGTCCCAGGTCTGGTCACTGACATGCAATGCAATTGAAGAAAGATATACCTGTCCTCAAATTCCAATAGCTCCTACATGTATATAATCAAGCAGGTGCTGAAGGGATGTAACCACATATTAACCTTGTGTTAAAGTAGAATTAATCTTAAACTAGCCTTAAAGATGTCCCCCCCCCCTTCCTAATACTTATGCTAACTAGCCTATGTTCAAAAATATGTATATACTTGCCTATTTTTACCCTACTCCAGTCCGGTTATGTGATTCAGCTCCCCTGTGTCAATCAGTAGTGGCTGCAGAAGAGAGGAAGCAGCACCAACAATAGATGGGCCATGGAAGTCTATAGGTGACATCACCATTCCCAGGCATTTCCAGCTGTTGTTGAGTGCTCTCTCATCTCCCCTGCAGCTGCTGCTGGCTGACACAGGGGATCATATGACCATACCAGAGCATGCTGAAAATAGGTCAACATATACATCTTTTTTTACACAGTTTAGTCAGCATAGGCATTAGGGAGGGCTAAAAATTCTGGATGAACTCTCTGCACACTACAACACATCCTCTCTAGTAAACTTTGCAATAAAAAATTTAGATTTTTAGTTCACATACATTGCAATATATGTTTAAGCTGGCCAACTACATTAAGGTAATCCCTCTCTGGCCAGTCCCTACTCTGTTCTGCAAAATGCAAATGCTACATTGGATACAGTGCCAATATGGGGCAAATAGATACAAGTTTTAGGAGAGCTGGAAGTCTATAGGTGACATCACCGTTCTCAGGCATTTTCAGCTGTTGTTGACTGCTCCTTCCCCTTCCTTGCAGCTGGAAATAGGTCAATATATACATATTTTTTACATAGGTTAGTCAGCATAGGTGTTAGGAGGAGGGAGGGGATATGTTTAAGGCCAGTTAGGTTTAAGCTGGAATTCTACTTTAACTCAGATGCAGATCAGAAAATCAACCTTCACTTACTGCATGCTTGTGTCATGTCAATGAATCTGAAACAATTGAAATTAGCTAGGCAGACAACTAGCGTTAAGAGAAGGCAGTAATGGCAGCCTGTATATTTCTTTCAGTACATCTTGTACATCTTTCTTTGTAGAACTTTTAAAAAGCAAGGAGAGAGAGGGTGATATTGAGAGAGATGACTATGGTTTCTGTCTAATGAGGGATGATGTGTACAATTTCAGTGAAGACTTCACAGTTTCCATATTTTTTTTTTATTTTTTTCATGTTTGCCTTTTCTTTTTTTTTTTCTCTCATCTTCTGCTGTTACTACAGCTCCGGCTCTATTCATCAGTAGGAAAAAGGCGAGAATAGAAGATTAACAGAGCATAGCAGATGGTATGCTAGGAGGTGTAAGTCTTAATTCTTTTGTCTTTTTTTGAATTATTTGATAAGAAAAATTTGGACCTTGGAATCATTATTCCACATTAGGGGTTTCATGTTTAGGAACCACCTACACTTCCAACAATGTTAGCTATGAGTTTTAATGATTTTTAAGTGGTAACAATTGTAGCAGCCATAACCCCTAGGGGCGGCCATGAATTTGCTGGGCTTACTAATTACCTCCTCCTTGTAGCTCGTCGTTCATTGTCTAGGGGTTCCCAGGCTTAGTACCCAGTAACTTCAGAAGCCGACACGCAAAAGTCCTTTTTAGGATTTTTATTTGCAAGGATAACGTTCAACTATAACACAGTCTCTCAATTGGGAATAGAGGGCACGGGTGATAAAACTCAGGCACTCCAGAACTGCTGACATCAACTGAATGTCTCTTTAGATAGCCCAGAGAGTAGCCACTCGCAACTGGGCGCTTCACTGCTGGATAAACCTCTAACTGTAGATTTATCAGCCAACAAGTGACTCGAAAATTTGCAAAGTCTCTGCCACAGACTAGGTTGTAACTGAAGATGAGTTAGAAACTTTTCCCACAGTACCTGGATCTTTCAGCCATCTTGGCGATACCGTAAGAAAAAGGGATTCACTAGTGTCCATACAACTTCAGCTCCCATGCTCTTACCGAGCTGCCAGCTTCTTGGCCCTCCTCTGAAGAGTCCTCCCCTGGTCGCTTGCTACGATTTGCTGTGTCTCTCCAATGCCGAGAGCACACCGGGACACCTCAGAATCCTCCTTCAGTTACTGGGCCTCGAACTAGCCAGTTCCGAGGCTCGGGAACAGACGGATCCCCAGACCATGAGGGCCTCTGGGGCTGGTCAGGATGACCATGGTTACGGGGGCAGCAGACACTCCTGGGTCTGTGACCCCTCATGGGGTTGGTCCGGACCGTAACCAGGAATCAAAGAGCAAGCCGAACCCTGAACACGTGACTTCAGCATCTTAAATACCCCTTCCCAGACTACACAGCGGGCCAGACGCGCCCACTGATTGGCTCCGAGAAAGATTGGTACCTTACACGGCCAACCAGGCTTTGTTCTCAGCCTGTCACAGGTTCCTCACTGCACCTATGGCCAGGCAGAACTCCAGTACCGCCCAGCCAAACTGATGCCAAAGTAAAAGACCTGTACAATTAATCCCCAGAACTCCATTACAGTTCTGGAAAAAACATTATAGCGCACACTTTAGAAAAGTGTCGGCGCTACAGAATGATATCCTATTTATTTATATAGAGTGCTAGACCTTCTGAACATTGGACAGCTGTGTATAAAAGAAGGTCTTCACTGTCTGAAAAAGCAAGAGATGCGACAACTACAGAATGTTCTGAGCTGAGAGCAACTGGGCAAAAGGGTCCATGAGCAGGTGGGCTAGGAAAAAAAAAATAGGGGGAGCTGTGTAGGTATGCCATTTTAACATGTGACATCAGAAGAGGGTGTAGCATCATTGAGCACCGAGGGATCGTTTAGGTGTAGAATGGCCCATAGCATTTGTCTCACCTTCCTGTCCTTGGAATAACTTTGTTTAGGAGAGTTCAGTAGTGAGGGATTGACATATTAGGAGGCAAGGTTGAGTGGTTGGTAGAGGCGTTCCATGTTACAGCATGACCAGGACCTTGATGGTGCCAATGATTGTAGTTTGTTAATAATATTAAGTTTGGTTGACAAGTAGTTAAATGCAATTGTCATAAAATAAGTCATAAAATCATAAAATAAGTTTCATGGGAGTTTAACAGAGCTGGAATCTCTTAGTTATGGTGAGTTTTGGGATGTGTACCTACCAAGCTGGTGAAAAGTGGCCTGTGGCTGGTATGGGTGACCATCTGAGTTTGAGTTTTGAAGCACTTCTGCTTCATTGGGTCAATGTGTTTTCTATCACTGTGGGGGTGTGCCTTATAGTGAAAGAACATACCTTTTGCATACCTTGATTTACACTATATTACCAAAAGTATTGGGGCACCTGCCTTTACAAGCACATGAACTTTAATGGTATCCCGGTCTTAGTCTGTAGGGTTCAATATTGAGTTGGCCCTGAATTTGCAGGTATAACAGTTTCAACTCTTCTGGGAAGGCTGTCCACAAGGTTTAGGAGTGTGTCTTTGGGAATGTTTGACCATTCTTCCAGAAGCGCATTTGTGAGGTCAGGCACTGATGTTGGACTAGAAGGCCTGGCTCAAGGTCTCCATTCTAGTTCATCCCAAAGGTGTTCTGTCATCCCCAAACTCGCTCATCCATGTCTTTATGGACTTTGCTTTTTTATTGAACTTGCATCTCTTCTGTTATAAATACTCATGTCAGATCTGTAATAAATTGAGACAGTTTCAGCATACATTTGGTGTCTGTTGTCTGATCTTCCATACTGCAGTATGTCTTCTGATTAGACCTCACTAACTAACTAGGGACAGGTAGCTTTACCTGTATTTTTAACCACTTGCCGACCGGCGCACGACGATATACGTCGACAGAATGGCACGGACAGGCAGGAGGGCGTATATATAAGTCCCTCCTTTAGCCTGTCCGTGCCATCGGGAGCGCGCCGGGAGCGCGCCGGGAGCGGCACGCTCCCGCGCCGGTCGGGACCCCCGTGAGTCCGATCGCGGTCCCCGCGGACTCGATCGCCGCGGGGACTTCCGCGATCGTCTCACGGGAAGGCTGAACGGGGAGATGCCGAGATAAACAGCATCTCCCCGTTCTGCCTAGAAAATAGTGACACCGATCTCTGCTCCCTGTGATTGGAGCAGAGATCAGCAATCACTAGCTGACAGCCACGCCCCCCCACAGTAAGAAACACACCCCTAGGCATACTTAACCCTTACACTGCCCCCTTGTGGTTAACCCCTTCACTGCCAGTGTCATTTATACAGGAATTAATGCCTTTAAATAGCATTAATTGCTGTAAAAATGACAATGGTCCCAAAAATGTGTCAAAAATGTCCGATGTGTCCGCCATAATGTCGCAGTCACAAAAAAAATCGCAGATCTCCGCCATTACTAATAAAAAAAAAATTATTAATAAAAATGCTATAAAACTATCCCCTATCTTGAAAACGCTATAACTTCTGTGATTTTTGCGATTTTTTTTTACCAAAAATATTTAGAAGAATACGTATCGGCCTAAACTGAGGGAAAAAAATGTTTTTTTATATATTTTTTGGGGATATTTATTATAGCAAAAAGTAAAAAAATAATGCATTTTTTTCAAAATTGTCGCTCTATTTTTGTTTATAGCGCAAAAAATAAAAACCGCAGGGGTGATCAAATACCACCAAAGAAAGCTCTATTTGTGGGAAAAAAAGGACGCCAATTTTGTTTGGGAGCCACGTCGCACGACCGCTCAATTGTCAGTTAAAGCGACGCAGTGCCGATTTGCAAAAAAGGGGCCTGGTCCTTTGGCTGCAAATTGGTCCGGTCTGAAAGTGGTTAAAGAAAATCCATAACACTATATTGATAGTATTATGAATTGTTGTATTGACATTTTATACTGGAGATGCTATTCTCAATTCTCAGTTTAATAAAACCGTAGCAAAAATATTCCAAGGATAGTTTTGGAGGGAAATTGGTGGTAGGGGCAGTAGGTATGTGTCTCCTCATTCCTAAATTTCTTTTAGGAACTTTTCCCTACCTGAGTTAAGTCATGTTTCCACTGCTTTGGATGTGAGGGTCCCATTGTGTGTCTGTTTTTCAAATCTCACAAGAGGACACCTAATAGGTCACATACCTGGCAGCAGAACTGCATTGTAGGCAACAATGTGATCATTCTTGATGAATCTGATGATGATGTCCAGTGCCGAAATTTACCTTGTGGGGCCATGGACATTTGAGTTCAGAGGGCTCTCAACACAGTAATTAAATTATAACACAAATAAACACAAATAAAAAAGTCAACTGGAATTAAATCTAAACCGCATTTATTCTTGTAAAAGAAAATAAGTTCTGAAGAAGACACTTGTCTGATTTTTTTCCCTCAATTTTATTGACTGCAAGAATACACGTTACACAGGTAATTGGAACCTGTAAGTCATACAAGAAAGTTATGCATCACATTATAATATTTACAAAAAGTCTTTCTTCCTGCACTTAGCATCTGCAAAATCTTTAACTAACTCACAAAACTGTATCATCTTGAGGGCACTGCTCCAGACAGCCAGTAGACACAAAGCTTTTATGCTGCGTACACACGGTCGGAATTTCCGATGGAAACAGTCCGATGGGAGCTTTTCATCAGATTTTCCGACCGTGTGTATGCCTATCGGTCTTTTTCTGTCGGAATTTCCGACGGACTTTGTATTCAGAACCCGTTCTTAATTTTTCCGACGGAAAACCTTTCTATCGGATTTTCCGATCGTGTGTATGTAATTCCGACACACAAAATTCCGACGCATGCTCGGAAACAACTCGATGCATGCTCGGAAGCATTAAACTTCCCTTTTATAGTGCCGTCGAATGTGTTGTATGCCGCGGTGTTATTGACTGTCGGAATTTTGTGTGACCGTGTGTAGGCAAGACAGTTTGAGCGAAATGCCGTCGGAATTACGAAGGGAAAACCATCAGAGCTTTTTCCGACGAGAATTCCGACTGTGTGTACGTGGCATTAGTCTTTCATGGGTCACCATGGTACTCAGATCATTCTTTAACAGTGCCAATTTGCTGAACAACCTTTTTTGTGAGCAACTAGTGACATCATGCTCAAATATATTCTAGGCGCAACATCTGCAAAGGTCTCAGCAAACCCTTAATCATGTAATTAAACTGCCTGTTGAGATTGAGTGAGACATGACTGGAGCTTGGCGAAGGTTGCAAACCGGACAATTTCCTCAACAAACACACTACTGAAGTCTTGAGACACTTGTGGGAAGTCTGGTTGAAGGATTCGGAACATGAAAAAAAAAAACACTGGTTAGGAGCTGACTTCACTACTACACTTAGAGCCGGTTCACACTGGGACGACTTGTCAGGCGACTTAGCCGCCTGACAAGTCGCGTCCCGTTCTGTACATGGAACTGTTCTAATCGCAGCGACTCGCTCCGACTTAGAAAAAGGTTCCTGTACTACTTTGGGGGCGACATGAGGCGACTTTCTTTGACTTCTATACAGAAGTCGTTTTGCAAGTCGCCACTGCTGTCGTGTGCAGGACGCCTGAGGCAGTCGCGCTGCAAGTCGTGCTGCCTCAGTCTGAACCAGGTCTAAGTGCAAGGCATGTAAGAATGGATGGTCCTCTACTCTCTCTCCTGACGATTTTGTCTGACACTCTGCTATGTCATTCTGGACAAATTCTGATCCAGGGCCATACCTGTCCTGAATTTGAATAATCTTGTAATTTCAGGAAAAACTTGCAAACAGATTTGCCCCTTGACCCAATGAAGGTCAAGCGGGGAGTGAGTTTATCTTATATTTCTCACTGCAATAAATCAATGCTGGTAATTAAAGCGGAGTTCCACCCAAAAGTGGAACTTCTGTTTATTTGTCGTCGCCCCCCCCACATTTGGCACCTTTCGGAGGGGGGAGCAGATACCTGTTGTTGACAGGTATCCTGTCCCCACTTCCGGGAGTCTGGGCCGTGGTGAATTATGTCAGCGGCTCGACTCTCTCCTCCTTCCCCCGCCACCGGGCCAGTAGGAGAGCACAGCGGTGCCTTGCACATGCGCAGTAGGGACCCGGAATGAAGCCGTAATGCCACACTGCCAGGTTCCCTTATCGGCAATGGCAGCACCCGACAGCTGATGGAGACATCAGCTGCGGTGCCAACATTGCTGGACTCCAGGACAGGTAAGCGTTCTATTTTAAAAAATCAGCAGCTGCAGTATGTGTAGCTGCTGGCTTTTAATTTTTGCAGGGGTGGGCAGACCTCCTCTTTAAGTTCATTCCCACACAATGGGGTCAAGGCTGTTGCCTTGCACTTTCCAACATTTTTTTTTCCCCCTTGTCCCACTCACTTTTCTCTCATAAACAAGGCAATAAATTCCTCAAAACAGTCATATTAAAACAAACATCTCAAATAGTAAAATAACATGAGAAGTTGAAATGTAAAATATCTGCCAGAAGCCCTCATCATTTTCTTTGCCTCTGAAGTCAGGCTTAACTGTTTTGTATCCTTATACCCACACACCCTTTGTTCATTTTTTTCAATAATAAAACTTATATATAAAAAATAATTTATTGCTTTTTTTTTTTATAAAGGAAGTTTACCCCCCCCCCCCTGCAGGGCGGCCCAGGGAATTGGCCCCTTTTGCCCCCTTATAAATCCAACACTGATGATGTCCATGCCCCAGAGTAATGTGACCATCTCAGGACACATTTTATTGGCCCCCTAGACAAAATGAGCATTTACCCAGTACCCGGCATTCACTATATCTGGTCTCCAACAGTACACGGAACATGGAAATGCAATTCATTTAGTAAATATAAACTGCTAAATACCTTTTCTCATCAGCAGTATATAGCAGGCGTGTGACTTCTATGAGTGGCTGGTTAAAAAAAGGAGTTTTCATTCTGCACTGACTGTCCTGTCAGGATGCAGGACTCCTGACCCTCTATCTGGACAGTGCTGATTGGCCCTGTGCTGATCACATGCACTCTCCCAAGAAAAAAACTGTCCCCTGGCTCTGTATTATCATGAAATATATTGGGCTCAGTGGAAGGAGGAGAGGATCAGAGAAGACAGGATCAAACAACCTTTTTACACAATGCAGAGGATTAACCCCTTAGGTTCAACAGTGAGTATAACAAGCATACTTCACTGCATATACAGACTGATTTTACTGTTGTGGGTTTAGTAACACTTTACTTACAGAGAAGAAAAGTGTCAATAAGTATGGTTGTTTTTTCTGTTTGCTTAAACAAAATTCATTATTATCCATTGCAGTGCTGGGAGAAAAAAACTGTGAATGTTCCTGAAATGTTACCTGGATGTCCCACTGAAAAACTAGGAATGCAGTTGTTGAGATTTGAGTGATCCCATTACAAGGGTAATTTTTTTATTCTTCCCAGAGTTAAATGGGTTGTAAACCCTTGTTTTAAAAACAAAAAAAAAACAAACATGTCATACTTACCTCCACTGTGTAGTTAGTATTGTACAAAGTTGCCCCGATCATCCTCTTCTGGGGTCCCTTAGCGGGGCTGGTGGCTCCTCCCTGCATCAAGTGTCCACTTTGGAGAAGCGCTCTCCTTGGTGGACACCCGTGCGGGCACGCTACCGAGTCCCGCATCTGTGTCCATTCACACAGAATGCAGGACTCGGCCCTGCCCTCCGGCGCCGCGTCATTGGATTTGATTGACAACAGCGGGAGCCAATGGCTGCACTGCTATAAATCTATCCAATCAGGACACAAGACACCAGGTAGAGAGAGAGGTAAAACAGGGGCTTGGGGGGGGGGGGGGGGGGTTCGCTGCAGCACCACAGAAGTTTTTTTACCTTAATGCATAGAATTAATAACCAATAACCAGCAGAAACTTAGGTGAGGAAATAACTTGGAATTGGATTATCTCATGTTGAAGAACCAGTCTCATGAATCACATGGGCTAGCTGTAGAGGTCTCCCGTCAAGAGCTTCAATGGCAATTGGAGTGTCACGCAGCTGCAGTGGAATTGAGTGCTTCGATACAAAGGCAGCATCAATGAACTGAACTGCAGCCCCAGAGTGGATTAGAGCCTGTATCTCGACAGATGACTCAGCCCAAGAAAGGCTAACCGAAAACCAGGGGCTTATCCTTCTGGATAACTGAGGACTAAACAACGCCACCTAAGGTCTGTTCATGACAGGACCTCAAGGTTTGGGCGTTCCCTGGATGGGTAGGACAAGACTTCAAAAAGTGACCTGCCTGGCCACAATAAAGGCACAATCTCTCCCTCCTCCTAAGGGTTCTCTCATCCGCAGAGAGACGCGTAAAGCCCAAGTGCATGGGTTCATCTTCACTGACCGACTCGGTACCAGAAGGAATGGGAGGTGAGGGAGGCAAGGGTGGGAAAGCAAAGCTCAGAGACAAATGTACAGGAGGCATCCACAAGTCTTTCTCTGAGTCTGGAGTCAATGAGGATGGCAAACGTGATCAACCTCTCCAGCTCAGTGGGTATGTCTCGGGCTGCTGTCTCATCCTCGATGGTATCCTAAAGACCACGAGGGCCTCATTGTTCCAAGCAACCTCTGCTGCCAGAGTACGGAATTCAATGGCAACTCGGCAACAGTTTTCATACTCTGATGGACATGAGACACTTGGAAGCAGAAGCGGAGCATGCAGGAACGTCAAATACCCTTTTAAAAGAAGCCACAAACTCAGGGTAACTCAAGACAACAGGTTTTTGCATCTCCCATAGAGGGTTTGCCAAGGCTCTCTCAGAAAGCAAAGATATCATAAAAAACCTACTTTGCTTCTGTCCGTGGGAAACGCCTGGGGCAGCATCTCAAAGTTTAGCTCAACCTGGTTGATATACCCTCTGCATTGGACTGGAAAGCCCCCAAATCGCTGGAGAAGCAATGTGAACCAAACATGCCTCTTATAGAGGTAATACTCAAGGTGGGTGCCTGCACAGAGACTGGAGCAGCAGCAGGGCCGGCCTGCACCACAGGTTGTACCGGAGCAGCCACAGTGGGAGATTCCAGGTGAGCGGTGCGACTTATCCATACAGTGATCCTGCTCATCCAATCTGGAAAAATATTACCAACAAGTGGATTGACTGCATCTTCTGAATTCATGGCCTTCGCCTACTGTCAGAAACCATGAATCCGACCGAGACAGAAGTACAGTTAAATCACACTTGTTTAATAATAAAAGTAAATAGAACAAACGTAGTCAAAACATAGCCACATTTGGTAACCAGAACAGATAGTCAAACAAGCCAGAAAGTCAGGAAGCCAGAGATCAGCGTATTGGAACAGCAACCAAAATCTGGAGCCAGAAGGAATGTCAGCCAAGCAAGTCTTTAACAGGAACACTGGAGATAGTATCTGTGATGTTGACCAAGGCTAAGGCAGCGATCATCTGGGCTGGATGGCTTAAGTAGGCAGGACTGACGAGCAGGATATCATCAACAGGTGAGTCACTGTGGAAAGATAGGAGCTGGGAATTAGCTGACAGCTGAGTGGCCAGCTCAGAGAAGGAAGGGCTAAGCCCAGCCCTGACAGAGGGTTTACAACCCCTTTAAACTCAAACCATTAGCACATTTGGAACATTTAATTATTAACATAATTATTATCTCCCAATGGACTCCCAAGGCCGGAAGAATTTAGTGTAAAATATCAGAAAGAATATGCAGCAAACAAAGTTTTCAAAAATTTTACTTTTTTATTACTAATGAAAAATATGTTTTTTAGGAAAAAACAGGAACTCATTGTGTTATGGGGAGCGTTAGGACAGTTCATACAGTAGTTGTTTTTTGCCCATGTTCTCAGGCTCCTTTACCTGTGCTGGAGAAGCAGGCGTGATCAGAACTTCAAGGAGATTTTCTCCAGGCTGCAGACAGAATATATCAATAATGAGATTCTTTGTCTAAACCAGAATTTCATTCTTGTATTGTCACCTTCCTGTAAATTAAATTTTTTGCTTAACGGATAGGTTTACTTTTAGGAAAATGTTACACCTGTATTTAGGGTGTAACATGTTACTATGCAGCATCCTCTATCCCCTGACAGTGAGTGGGGGTTTCTCTCCTGACAGCCACTGTCTCATTTTGAAATTACATAGTTGGTAAGATTGAATAAAGACATTAGTCCATAAATCGGTGCGCCATCCAAACAGCCATGCTATTCATTCACAGAGATCTGTGTGTAGCACCCTGATGTTTAGGCAGAGTTGCTATCAAATTTAGTTGCCTTGGCCAATTGTTTGGAGATTAATTGATCCCCCCCCCCCCCCCCAATTATGGAATTGCTGCACTTCTCTCCTTTGTCACTAGGTGGCATGGTAGCTGGTGGCATTAGGTAAGACAAGGGCATAGCAAGGACACATTATGAATGAATGGGGTGTCTCGGCCAATTGGCAGGGATTTCTTTAAGCCCCTTGGCCTGCTGGGAGCGCCTATTTATTTTGGTGGAGTCAGGTGATTGGGGTTCCATGCCACCTGGCTGGCTGTCTGGGTGGACGTGTGTTATGCTGCCCCAGGCTGAGGCCTATCCCAGGGGCATCGGACTGCTAGGCTGTCTGGGGGCCTATCCAAAATTAGGAGAAGCAGTGCAGGGTTTGGACTGCGGGCTTGTAGTCCAACCAGAAGTAGCAGTCCCGCCTGTGGGGAACTAGCTGTGGTTGGAGTTAGAGGGACCACTGTAAGTAAGCTGAGGACAGTACCAGAGCAGACAGGTGACGCTTGTGGAACATCAGTGAGTGCCAAGCCAGGGACCTAGCGTGTCAGCAGGGGTGAGGCTAGAGGAGTATCTGTGGTACTGATGGGCACTGATAGGTGACACTTATGGGCAATGATTGGGCACCACGGATAGGCGGTACTGATGGGCACTGAAAGGCAGCACTGACTGGCATCACTGAATGCGGGCAAAGAGCCTCGTCATTGGCTCTTTACCAAAATAGGGGTTTCTGCACCTGCAGTGAGACTGGAGCGACTGATGGGCATTGATAGGTGGTACTGATGGGCACTGATAGGTGAGACTTATGGGCAATGATTGGGTGCCACGTATAGGCGGCACTGATGGGCACTGAAAGGCAGCACTGACTGGCATCACTGAATGCAGGTAAAGAGCCTCTTCATTGGCTCTTTACCAAGATCAGGGTTTCCGCACCCCCGGTGAGACTGGGGCAACTGATGGGCATTAATAGGTGGTACTGATGGGCACTGATAGCTGACACTTATGGGCAATGATGGGTGCCACGGATAGACGGCACTGAAAGGCAGCACTGACTGGCATCACTGACTGCAGGTAAAGAGCCTCGTCATTGGCTCTTTACCGAGATCGGGTTTGCGCACCCGCGGTGAGACTGGGGCGACATCATATGATGTCACCCCAGGACGAGAGAGCTACCCCACCGTCACCATTTGTCTAAGACCAGAAGGGAACAAATAAGAGAGGTACAAAGCAAAGGTGTACATTTTATACATTTACATTCTGATCCTCACCGTACATTTTTTTTTTGTTCTGAGATTTGGATCCTTTTATCATTGGCTGTTTATGAATTGTTTTTCGCCCCCTTTTCTTTTATAGAGGATACAAAGCATATTGTAACATTTCTAGTCTGATATTATATTGCTTCTATATAATGACATAATTTTAGCTACTTTTAGCCCAGTTTTTGTATACAGTCTCTTTTACTTTATGTTCTGTTCTGCCCGCTTCATGTGCAGTATCTGGCCCACGTATATTCTGATGATGAATACTCCGAAATCATTTGGTCATTATAGTCCCTGTCACTCTCCAAGGTTGGAAGCGCTGCAAAGATAAGGCTTCCGATCCCACCGCCGCGTACTTCACTCTGCAGCCTTTCAAATCACATTTGTTTATGAAAATTAAGTGCCGGAATAACATTGAGTCTCCCATTTCAGAAGATGTGATTTACATAGTTTTACATACGCAAAATACAAGCGTGTGTAGTGGGAGTACAAGTAATCTAATTCAGCCAGATGGAAGCCGGAGCCCAACTTCAGACGGAGAGGGGGGAGGAGGAGTGCTATACATACAGCATATGTAATTGGCTCGGACTCTGTACGGCTTTAATTGTTGTAATTTAGGAATGATTGCATTACCCAGAAGTGACAGGGAATTGTGTTATATTGATAGGAGGACTCAATCTGCCTACAGAACGGTAAGCCTAGCCCTATCCAGCTTGTGTGGAACGATCAGCACATATTAATTGTTTGTATAATGTGTCACAGCAGTGCGGAGAAACTGGAAAACTGTCAAGTCTTCCTTCAACTCAAACTTATCTCAAGGAAAAGACGGCCATGGCACTCAGAAATCTCTTTTGCTCATTGGAAGAATTGAAATTACATATTTAGAAATGCACTACATTTGGAGGTAAAAAAAAAAAAAAATGTCAGCCAAGAAAATAAAATCAATTGCTGACTTAACCCCTTCATGCTTAAAGGCTCGTACACACTATAAAAAAATCGGGTGAACATTTTTATCTAAAGAATTTTCGTACGATTTCGTATGGTGTGTACACAACTTTCGACAGCCAATTCCGAATTGTCGTACGAAAATTCTCGAAGGGACAAACTCCAAAATGTTTCTAGTACGGGAACAGAACAAACGATTTTGGTTTAATGTGTACCGTTTTCATAAGATTTTCGTTCAAGAAAAATCTGAAAAAGAAGACTGCGCATGATCAGAAACAATAAACAATAAAAAAAAAAAGTCTTTGTCGTACGAGAATTTTCTTACAAATGTTTGTTCATTGGTTCCTGTAAGGGTTAAATCTGCTTAGACCTGGACAATCAGTTACAAAACAAGAGAGTCGTTCAATGAATGCTTGCTTTTAATGGTAAGAATCATACTTTTATACAAATTATGGACAAAGAATATTGCACAAAGAAAAAGAGGGAGGGAGGGACGACAGAGTTCATCACGAGGCATAATTCCTATATATACATATAGCATCTCAGACATCGTCTAAACAAGTATTTTAGCTGACAGGGGATATTATCTAAAAACATAATTTAAACTATGTAATGCTGACGTTCTGACTTTGTCTGAAGACATCATTTCAAAACCAGTTCTTACCAGACCTTATCTATCCTGTGGTCATCGTGACAAACAAGAACCTAAAATAAAGATATTCCTCTGTCAGCTATTTTAAAGTTTTAGTCATGATAACTCTTTCTCCTCCTTCAGTTTCCATTTGATGTGAAACAACGAGGAAAATTGGATGATTTTCTTATAGTGTGTATCCCACTTAAGGGTACATATACGGCGGCAAGGTGGCTCTCCTGTGCAAAATCACTTACCTGTACATGATCCTCCACTTTAGGGTCTGGGGTGCAGATGCAAGCTGCCTGCGACCTGGCAATCAGCAGGTCTGGCAGACTTGATGTCTGCCAGGGTCCGCTGATCGTTCAGGAGAGAAGCAGAATGGCAGTCTGTCTATGTAAACAAGGCAGATCGTCATTATGTGAGAAAGGAAGAGAGTGAGCTTGTGTTTCTGCTAAGCAGGAACACGGATCTCTGCCTCTCACTGTACAAGCACCCCCCACACAGTTAATAAGCACTCCCTAGGAACACGTTTAAAGGGGTTGTATAGTCAAAAGGTTTCTACGCATTAAGATAATAAGCCTTCTGTGTGAAGCAGCCCCCCCCCTCGGCCCTCCTAATACTTACCTGATCCCCATCTCTGTCCAGAGATGTCCATGAGTGTCTCGGCCATCTGAGACTCTCCCACCTGACTGTCAATCAAAGTCAGCCAGCCAATCAGGAGAGAGAGGAGTGGGGCCAGGCCATGACTCCGTGTCTAAATGGACACAGGGAGCTGAAACTTGGGTGCCTCCATAGCAAGCTTCCTGCTGTGGGGGCACTTGAAAGGAGGAAGGGGCCAGGAGCACAGAAGAGGAACCCGAGAACAGGAGGATCTGGGCTGCTCTGTACAAATCCACTGCAACAGAGGAGGTAAATATACCATGTTTGTTATTTAACCACTTAAGGACCAGCCTCGTTTTGGATTTTAGGTGTTTACATGTTTAAAACATTTTTTTTTGCTAGAAAATGACTTAGAACCCCCAAACATTATATATTTTTTTTCTAACACCCTAGAGAATAAAATGGCGGTCATTGCAATACTTTCTTTCACACCGTATTTGCGCAGCGGTCTTACAAGCTCACTTTTTTTTGGAAAAAAGTCACTTTTTTGAATAAAAAATAAGACAACAGTAAAATTAGCCCAATTTTTTTTGTATTATGAAAGATAATGTTATGCCGAGTAAATTGATACCCAACATGTCACGCTTCAAAATTGCGGCCGCTCGTGGAATGGCGTCAAACTTTTACCCTCAAAAATCTCCATAAGCGACATTAAAAAAATTCTACAGGTTGCATTTTTTGAGTTACAGAGGAGGTCTATGGCTAGAATTATTGCTCTCGCTCTACCGATCGCGGCGATACATGACATGTGTGGTTTGACTACCGTTTTCATATGCGGAGCGCTACTCGCGTATGCGTTCGCTTCTGCACGCAAGCTCGCCTGGACGGGGTGTTTTAAAAATTTTTTTATTGTTTTTCTTATTTATTTTACTTGAATTTATAATTTTTTACACTGTTTTTAAAAAAAAAATGGATCACTTTTATTCCTATTACAAGGAATGTAAACATCCCTTGTAATAGAAAAAAGCATGACAGGTCCTCTTAAATATGAGATCTGGGGTCAAAAAGTCCTCAGATTTCATATTTGGACTTAAATGCAAAAAAAAAAAAAATTAATTTAAAAAAATGACATTTGGAAATTGTGCCCTTAAGACGTATGGTCGGAAGTGACGTTTTGACGTCCCTTCCGCCCTGCTATGGTATAGAGACGGGTGGCGGCCATCTTAGCCTCACTCGTCTCTATACCCAGGCACTGAAAGGACCCGATCGCCTCCGCCGCTGCCGACGGCTCCGGTAAGCGGCGGAAGGCACGGGAAAGCGGCGGGAGGGGGGGCACCTCTCCCACCACCATTATCGGAAACGGAACCGCTCACTGTAAAGAGGGATACCTCGGTTGTGGCAGCAGCTGCTGCCGTTACCGAGATATCCCTCTTCAAAAAAATAACGTATATATACAGTGAGCGGTCGGTAAAAAAACAAAAAAAAAAAAAACAAGACTTTACACTCACTTTAACTCTTTAATCGCCCCTGATGTTAACCCATTTCCAGCCAGTGTCATTTGTACAGTGACAGTGCATACTTTTAGCACTGATCACTGTATTGGTGTCACTGGTCTCACGTGTCCACTGCAAAGTTGCTTATAGACGCCACTACTAGTAAAAAAATAAAATATAAACATTTTTTTCCATAAATATATCCCATAGTTTGTAAACGCTATTACTTTTTCACAAACTAATCAATATACGCTTATTGGGATTTTTATTAACAAAAATATGCAGAATACATATTGGCCTAAACAGGTGAAGAAATTGGATTTGTTTATTGGATATGTTTTATAGCAGAAAGTAAAAAATATTGTTTTTTTTTTCAAATTTGTCGCTCTTTTTTTGTTTATAGCGCAAAACTAAAAACCGCAGAGGTGATTAAATACCACCAAAAGAAAGCTCTATTTGTGGGAAAAAAGGACATCAGTTTTATTTGAGTATAGCGTCTCACATCTGTGCAATTATAAGTTAAAGTAACGCAGTGCCGTATCGCAAAAATGGCCTGGTCATTAAGGGGGTAAAATCTATGGTAGCAATGAAGCAATATATAGGGGTACCTGTCTGTCAGGTTTTGAGATCCAATTTGGTGGATTAGCAAGTGAGCATGCCATGTTTTTATTCTTTAAATTATTGTGTATTCAATAAAATGTAATATATATTTTAACAGTTTTGGTGTCACTAATATTATTCCTGAGAGTGTGAGCACTGTGAAAATTCCAGTCTTTTTTTCACTGGTACAGTTTCCAACAAAACAGTTGCCCCTATCTGTGGCGGCCCGTCCATAAGGGTAGCAGGGGCGCCTCCCCCCTAATCCATGAGCTGGGCCCCTAATCTACATATAGGGTGCCGGACCTGCCTGAGGCTCTAATTGGCTTCAAAAAAGGGTGGGCTTGGGGCACAGATCACTGCGCCCTGAGCCCGCCCAGTTGTGTGACAATAGCAAATTAATATTCTTTATTGTCTTCCTGATTCTCCTCCCAGACAATCCGGAAGCAGGTCTTAAGACCTGATTGGCCAAGAGGATAAGCGGTCGTATTGGCCACCGAGGAGGAGACGCAGGATGAAGCCGCCGTGAAGCCCAGCAGGAGGAGACGCCGGGTGAAGCCGCCGAGGAGGAAGCCATGACCGCGACCTAGATGGGGTAAGTGCGGGGCTGGGGTGGGCGGTCAAGCGAGTGACCATGACGGGGGGTTTGACCCAACCGGGGGGAGTGGTCTGTGGTTTGTTTGCCGACCCCACCCAAAAAAAAAAAGATGGAGAACCAGTCCCTATTGGAAGATTTCCCCTTCACTCTTGTTCTGATGACAACCCTAACATTTTGGATTTCCCATCACTTCCTGCCTTGGTGACAACTGTCACAAGGACACATAGGGAGTGTGGATATTCCTTTTCAGGACAGCAATTAAAAAAACTGCAAGGAGTTCTACTCCTTCCCTCCTCTATCCAAAAATAATAAAAAAGTTTTGGCTGTACATACACTTTAACCGCTTCACGGCCACCCTATAGCAGTTTTACTGCTACAGGGCAGCCTATATGCGCTGGATCTCATGTATACATATGTAATCCCGCACTTCTGGGTAGTGGGTACGAATATGTGTCGGCTCGCTCCCACTGTGATTATGCACAGCGGGAACCAATCAACGGGTACCACAGACTCGATGTCCCCTGGCACCCGCTGATCATTTGTTACAGAGGCAGAACGGCGATCTGTCTATGCAAACAAGGCAGATTGCCGTTCTGTCAGTAGGGAAGGCATGGATCCTGTGTTCCTGCAAAGCAGGGACATGGATCCATCTCTTCCCTTAGTAAAAGCTCCTCAAACACAGTACACAGAAACACTGGCTAGGCACACAGTTAACCCTTTGATCGCCCCTGATGTTAACCCCTTCCCAGCCAGAGTAATTTGTACAGTGATAGTGCATATTTTTTAGCACTGATCACTGTATTAGTGTCACTGGTTCCCAAAAAGAGTCACAAGTGTGAGTTAGTGTTTGAATTGTCCGCCACAATATGGCAGTCCCACTATAAGTCGCTGATCGCTGCTATTACTAGTAAAAAATAAATAAATAAAAATTCCATAAATATATCTCATAGTTTGTAGACGCCACCGTGTTCCCCCCAAAAATAAGACCTACTCTGACAATGAGACCTACTGTGATTTTCAGGGAGGGCTTCAGTATACTGTAAGCCCTACACCGAAAATAAGCCCTAGTTTAGGTTGGTTTTGCAATGCTACAGTTCACTCTCCTTCACTAGTATATGTTGTGGAGGGTGTGTATTTCTGTTATTCTGTGAGTTGTATCGGTTACCTTCGGTGCGGTGCCACTTGGCGCTCATGCTGATCTCCTCTTCTCTCAGCGGTCAGCAGTGAATCTCGGCCCCCCTCCTTGCATTGCTTAGTGCAGGGAAGACAGCTTGGGGCGGGACATGGAAGTGCCGAGCAGGGCTCAGCTGATCTCTTCTTCTCCTGGGTGTCAGCGGGATATCTCGGCCCCCCTCCCTCTGCACTAATCGTAGGCGTGGAAGATGGCTCAGGCGGGCCATTGAAGCGCCGAGCAGGGCTCAGCTGATCTCGGCTGCTCTCCTCTTCTCCTGGGTGTCAGCAGGGGAGGGGATCTTGCCCCCCCCCCCCCCCCCATGGGCGTCCGCAGAACTTTTTTCAGGGGGGGGCATAATTTTAAGGTCACCCATGCTCTGACCTTTTTCGACAATGTCATTATCACGGTCAGAGACTGCAGACGTGGTCAGAGACTGCCAGTGACTGCATACATGGCTCAAGAGACTGTAAGAGACTGTGGACATGGCACAACAGATGACCAGAGACTGTATACATGGCCCAAGAGACTGTCCGAAACTGCATACATGGCTCAAGAGACTATAAGAGACTGCATACATGTGGAGGGTGTCAGAGAGAGAGAGCGGTGACAGAGAGAGAAAGGGGGTGACAGAGAGAGTGAGGGGGTGACAGAGAGAGTGAGGGGGTGACAGAAAGACATAGGGGGTGACAGAAAGAGGCAGGGGGTGACAGAGAGAGACAGAGGGGGTGACAGAGAGAGAGGAGTGTGACAGAGAGAGACAGAGGGATGGTGTGACAGAGAGAGGGGGTGAAAAAGACAGAGGGGTGACAGAGAGAGAGGGGGTGACAGAGAGGGGTGATGGGGGTCAGAGAGAGGGACCCCCTAGCCCTATCTGCAGTCCCTCAAGTTCCCCTATGTCCTAGTGGTGTGTGTAATGCTCAGTACGGTACCTTGCATGCCAGTAGGATGTCCAAGATGGTCAGCAGCTGGCAAGACCCGTTTTCATTCTGGGTGAGGACAGGGCTGGACGCCAGTGCTAGGATAAAGACCGAGTGGGGAACAAACTCCTGATCCGATCCCTGATTCCAGGGGGGGCACGTGCCCCCCCTTGCCCCTACCTGCGGACGCCCATGCCCCCCCCCCCTCTCTGCAGTGCTCAGAGCGGTGGAAGACGGCTCATCAGGCCATGGAAGAAGGTATTTGCACCGTTGCATTGCAGAGACGCACACCTTTTGCATTATGTGATAGAGGGGATTCTGGCATTTTCAAACCACTGGGAAGACAGCACATTGCTTGGCAAGCCCTACCCTGAAAAAAAGCCCTAGTGTGTTTTTGGCTGACAAAATGAATATAAGACCCGGGCTTATTTTTGGGGAAACACGGTATAATTTTTGCGCAAACCAATCAATGTACACAGTCAGAACCCTTTAGGGAGGACGATCAGGGGTGAGGGTTGATAATGTCGGTGTACATCTAAACCTCACGCAGAGCTCACAACACATGCAAACCCCTACCTCCAGATACAAAGCACTATATAACACCTCTTACCCATATCATTCTTGTCCATGATACCCACATAGAGATATAGACAAACTGGCTTGAAATAGGTCAAGTCACATACATACTTCAAGGGAATAGATAAGAGGTGGACTTACAACGATCCATTCGTTTCGTGACATTATGTTGCACGAGACTGTTGTGCTTATTGAAAACCTGTAAAACCTCAATAAAATGTATTTAAAAAAATAAAAATAAATGTATGCTTATTGGGATTTTTTTTCACCAAAAATATGTAGCAGAATACATTTTGGCCTAAATTGATGAACAAATTTGTTTTTTTTACATTTTTTTATTGGATATGTTTTATAGCAGAAAGTAAAAAATATTGTTTTTTTTTTTTTCAAATTGTCGGTCTTTTTTTGTATATAGCTTAAAAAATAAAAAAACAGAGAGGCGATCAAATACCACCAAAATAAAGCTCTATTTGTGGGAAGAAAAGGGCAAACATTTTATTTGGGAACAGTGTTGCACGACCACAAAATGGTCAGTTAAAGTAGCGCAGTGCCGTTTAGCAAAAAATGGCCTGTCATTAACCACTTCAGCCCCGGACCAATTTGCAGCCAAAGGACCAGGCCCCTTTTTGCGATTCGGCACTGCGTCGCTCTAACTGACAATTGCGCGCGACGTGGCTCCCAAACAAAATTGGTGTCCTTTTTTTCCCACAAATAGAGATTTCTTTTGGTGGTATTTGATCGCCCCTGCGGTTTTTATTTTTTTGCGCTATGAACAAAAATAGAGCGACAATTTTGAAAAAAATGCAATATTTTTTACTTTTTGCTATAATAAATATCCCCAAAAAATATATAAAAAAACATTTTTTCCTCAGTTTAGGCCGATTTCTTCTACATATTTTTGGTAAAAAAATCGCAATTAGTAATTATTGATTTGTTTGCGCAAAAGTTATAGCGTTTACAAAATAGGGGATAGTTTCATGGCATTTTTATTATTATTTTTTCTTTTACTAGTATTGGCGGCGATCAGCGATTTTTTATTGTGACTGCGACATTATGGCGGACACATCGGACATTTTTGACACATTTTTGGGACCATTGTCATTTATATAGAAATCAGTGCTATTTAAATGCACTGATTCCTATGTAAATGACACTGGCAGTGAAGGAGTTAACCACTAGGGGCGGGGAGGGGCTAAGTGTGACGTGTTGTGTTTTTTTTTTACAGTAGGGGGCGTGGCTGTATGTCTGATGTCATTGATTGGCTTTCCCAATGACAGGGAACAGCCGATCAATGACAGGCAGTGTAGGAAGCGCGGGGAGAGGTTTGTTTACACAGACCTCTCCCCGATCTTCAGCTCCGTGACCCGATCGCGGGACACCAGCGGCGATCAGGTCCGCTGGTCCCGCGGCTGTGGTCACGGAGCTCCCGGCGGCGCGCGCGCGACCCCACGGCTAGGCAATTAAAGGGGACATATATATACGTGCTTTTGCCTAGCCGTGACATTCTGCCGACGTATATCTACAGGCGGCGGTCGGGAAGCAGTTAAATGGGGTTAAATCTTCTGGAGCTGAAGTGGTTAAGGATAAGGATGACACCCCAGTGCACCTTAAAAAGGAGTCAGTGGGGGCGTGGCCTGGACGGAGACCTAGATGGCCGCATAACTCCTGAGCTCCTGTGATCCGGGGACAGGAATCTTGCCTAGCTGGGAGCCTACCCTCTTACCTGGATATGCACCGGTCCACCAGGAGCTCCTCCACTCCCCGTGCTCCCAAAGACCCCCACGCGCACCTGGGAAGAAACATACCGGAGATTTTCCGGTCCCAGAAACAACAAGCCCACGCGGCGGCACAGGCCCAAGCCGCGGCCTTTCCTGACGGACCCCCAAACGCGGAGATGCCTGGCCTCGCACCACCTTCCCACAGCGGGACTGCACCACCCAGCCTCTTCGACCTGGAAAAGGTCGCCATGGACATTAAAAGTACTGTCACAGCGGCTATAGCTGACCTGA
Source organism: Lithobates sylvaticus (assembly GCA_028564925.1). NCBI lineage: Eukaryota > Metazoa > Chordata > Amphibia > Anura > Ranidae > Lithobates > Lithobates sylvaticus. The sequence goes on from CM053031.1 coordinate 35,951,344, forward strand.
AGTCCGACCTCCAGGCGGTGGCCCATCGCATTGACGGCGTGGAGAAAACCACTCAGACCCACGCGGCGGCCATCCGCCAAGTTCAATCTGCCTATGACGCACAACTCTCACAAGTTTTTGAACTTCATCGCCATGTGGAGGACTTGGATAACAGGGGTAGGAGGCACAACATCAGGGTACGGGGGATCCCGAAACCATTGACCCGGGCGCAGTACAGCAGACGCTCTGCGCCATTTTCAATGACTTGATTGAGCGCCCAGCCGACTCCCCCATCGACATGGAGCGGGCTCATCGTGCCCTTCGCCCCCCACCCCGAGACAACGAACCGCCCAGAGACGTTATCTGCTGTATCGTCAGCTTCCCCCTGAAGGAGGAAATTCTACGGAAGGCGAGAGCTAGAGGCCGCATTATCTTTAATGGGACAGAAGTAAAACTGTTTCAGGACCTCTCACAAATCACCCTCCAAAACAGGAGAGCCCTGAAACCGCTCTGTGACACGCTTCGCGCCAGAAACATCCAATACAGGTGGAAGTTTCCATTTGGCCTATCCGCCTCCACTAGAGGGCGCTCGGCTCTCCTCCGCACCCCTGAGGACCTTCGTGACTTCTGCGCCCAGCTCGACCTACCCAACATTGAGCTTCCGGTGTGGTATGCCATGTATTTCCCCTCAGAACCATGGCTCCCTGTCTCCCTCAACCCGTCTCCAAAGGCCGCCCGACAGAGGTCCCGCAGACGCAGACCCGGACCCATGTCGCCAGACGCTCGCTCCTCCCGCAGAGACCTGCACCACGGGAACCCGGAATTCTCACCTCCTCCGAATAGAAGAGATGCGATGGAAGACTGAGTCCACCCTCTTCCAGCAACTGCCTGCAGCTCGTGAATAAACTACCCTCTAACCCCTTCCTGACTCACCATTCCCCACCCAGTTCGGGTCTCCAATACCTACCTTCAGCCCCTGTCCTCACATTGCCCTGGCCGGTCCTGGCCATGATCTGCTCACGGATACCCCCACGACCCCGGCAGCACTTAGACAAGCTCCAGCGATGGGATGGACTGCCACCCCCTGCATTGTCCCAAGCTGCAGCCAGATCCCCTTGCGAAACGTTGCCCGGGCTGCAAACAATCCTCTACCCGTTCCGTTCTTGTACAAAGATGTTACCCGGCCTTCTCCACAGTTTCCACTGACTCCCGATCCTATCCCAGCTCCGTAACTTTCCTGATCTGGCTGCCCTGTGCACCGACGGTGTTCACCCATGTGGAAGGGCCTGAGACGTTTGCCTAGACCAGGAATTTCGCCCACCCACCTCCGGAAGCTGACCTCCAGCCATCCCTGCCAACCAGTCTCACACGGAGACCCCACTACTGCTCGAAGACCCGACCATCCGCACCCACCTCTTGCCAGCCGCAATGGGACTTGAGGGGCCTAGTCCTCGTCCACCCAGGGACTCCACTCATTGAAGCCACTATCCGGACTCCCGGATTTTCTACCCCTTGGACTTCCTGCCTCAACATATCCCACCTGACTTTGCTGTATCCTATTCGGCCCTGAGTAGCCTCCTGGGTGTCATATGGGTAACGTCCACATGTATATTTATCTGAACTTCATTGCCCGATGATTTTATTTGTTTGTTTCTCTCTCTCCCCACATTTATTCTTCCTTGCAAGTGTTAGCCTCCCACATCTGGGGTTGAAGGTATCTATGTCCTGTCCGCTCCTTGCAGGTACTTATTTAATTATTTTTCTTATTTTCTGTGGGGACTTCTTGTTATTTACCGTCCCTTTTAGTGCCAGCATCCGCCCCGCAACCTAGCACCCCTAATGGCCAGGACCCCTCCCCCCCACTGGGTACTCAATCCCCTTCTTCCCCTCCCCCCTCCTCCCTCCCCCCCCCTCTCCTTCCTCTCTCCCCCCTCTCCTCCCTCCCCCCCCTTTTCCTCCCTCTCCCCCCCTCTTTTTCCCCCTACCCCCCCCATTCCCCTCCTCCCCCTCCCCTCTCCCCATCTCTCCCTTCCCCTCACCTCTGCGACCCTGACATGTCCCCCATCTCTATTTGGGAAGCTCACAAGTGCGTCATCAGAGGGGAATTGCTGACCCTAAATGCACAAGCTAAGAAAAGCCATCAACAGCAGATTAAGGCTCTGCTGGACCAAATCAGTAGGCTGGAAAAAGCCCACAAACAAGATCAGGCCCAACTCACTCTCCAAGAACTCATTCAAGCCCGCTCTCTCCTAGCGGAGGAGTTGGGTAAACGCACCAAAAGACGCTACATCCTTGGCCAAAGGGTCTTCTACGAACACGGCAACAAATGCGGCCGCATCCTCGCACGGTCAGTCCAATCAGCTAAACTCTCCTCTACGGTTCATAGCATTCGCAACTCTGAAGGTTCTCTATTAACCAAGAATGAGGATATAGCCAAAGAGTTTGAAAGCTTCTACTCCAAACTCTATAACCTCTACCCAGACCGCTCCTCCCAGGCCTCTGATAGGGCCCGACAGGCGGCTATTGCAGATTTTTTAGCTCAATACAGCCCTACACCCATCTCCCAGCAACAAGCATCTCTTTTAGAAGAACGATTCTCTCTAGCAGAATTGGAGGTGGCCTTAAAACAGATGAAAGTGGGCAAAAGTCCAGGTCCAGATGGTTACTCACTCCAATACTATAAATCTTTTTCTGAGGTCCTATCCCCGCACTTAATTCGCACTTTCAATGCCTTACTGAATCCCCGAGCTGACCCAAGTAGAATGTTGTCCGCCCATATATCTGTGATCCCCAAGGATAACAAAGACCCCCTTTTGGTAGCCAACTATAGGCCAATTTCCCTCTTGAATGTGGACATTAAGCTATATGCAAAGATCCTGGCCAATAGGCTGCTACCCCTTATACCTGACCTTATCCGCCCAGACCAAGTAGGCTTTGTCCCGGGTCGAGAAGCCAGGGACAATACCATACGCACCCTAAACCTTCACCACTGGCTCTCCACGTCCAATTCTCAAGGCTTTTTTCTCTCTCTTGATGCGGAGAAGGCGTTTGACAGAGTGGCCTGGGACTACATGCGGGCAGCCCTGGGGGCCCTTGGCTTACGAGAGAACATGATGACCGCCGTAATGGCGCTTTACTCGGGTCCCTCTGCGGCGGTCCGTGTGAACGGCCACCTGTCAAACGCCTTCCCCATCACTAATGGTACACATCAGGGATGCCCCCTGTCCCCTCTTATCTACATCCTCACTCTGGAACCTCTCCTGAACAAACTTAGGAGTAACCAGGACATTCAAGGCCTTACAGTGCAGGGTAGGACCTTTAAGGTCTCGGCCTTCGCAGACGACATCCTGTTGTCCCTGACGTCCCCACGCACTTCCCTGCCGTCTCTTCTTAAAGACCTACATTCTTTTGGTGAGCTCTCGAATCTAAAAATTAACCATTTCAAATCGCAAGCCTTGAACGTTACGCTCCCCATGCGAGAAGTAGCCCACTGCCAAGAGGCCTTTCCATTTCACTGGGAAAAGTCAGCGATCACGTACTTAGGTGTACGGATCACACCTCTCCTTTCAGACCTATATTCGGCTAACTTCCACGCAGCACTGCTTAAAGCCCAAACCTACCTTAAGGAATGGATGTCTCTCAACATCTCGTGGTTTGGCCGGGCTGCCCTAATTAAGATGATTATCTTACCCCATCTCCTGTACCTGATCCAAACTGTCCCTATTGCCCTGCCCCCGGGATTCTTCTCAACCTATAGGAAAATCTGCTCCTCATTTATTTGGAAAGACACCCCCCCCAGGATCAAGTACACCCGTCTCACCATGTCCAAGCCCAAAGGGGGCATTGCTCTCCCAGACCTACGGAAGTATTTTTGGGCCTGCCATCTCACAAGGATCGCAGACTGGAACATACATGCCCCGCAAAAAGTCTGGGTTGATCTAGAAAACACCTTCTCCCCCATTCCCCTGCGACTTCTCCCGTGGCTCCCTCCGAAATGCTGGCCGCAGAGGATGTCTTCACACCCCCTCATCCAAACCTCTTTACAGGCATTTAAGAAGACTTCCCCCGACATACCCCTTACCTCGACCCCAGGCCCATTAACGCCGCTAAGATGCAATCCTGACTTCCCCCCAGGGGATTCCACCAATTTCCTCAAGCGCGAATGGCCGTTTGAGGACGTCCTTGCCTCCCAATTCTTCCAAGGAGGAAAGTTGATCTCCCTAAATGACTTACGAAGTCTTACTAACAATCCCGCCTTTTCCTTCTGGACATACAGACAAATATGTAACTTTCTGATCACCTACAGCACCCAGGCTCACTGGTCTAAGCCACTTACTCCCTTTGAAACCCTCTGCAGCCGCAAGGCCCCTCAAAAACATCTAATCTCATTCTTTTATGCCCTACTACAGGACTCCCCTGACTCGACCCCCACTCCCTCACAAGCTTCCTGGAACAAAGACTTGCAAACTCCCCTGACACCTACTGACTGGACTAGGGTACATGAGTATGCCCATGGAGGGTCGGTGAACGTCGCCATCCAGGAGAACGGCTATAAGATACTCACAAGGTGGTACAGAACCCCCTCCCGCCTGCACAAATTTTCCCCCACCATCCCCAATGTATGCTGGAGGTGTAACTCCGCAGTGGGAACAATGATTCATATTTGGTGGGAATGTCCCAACATCCAACCCTTCTGGAGGGATGTTCATACCTTAATCTCCTCGGTCACCACCTACACGCTAGACTTTACACCTGCGCAATACCTGCTGCACCATACCTCCCTCTCCAGGAAAACATACTATAAATCTCTTGCCATGCACATGGTAAACGCGGCTAGACTATGCATCCCTAGGCATTGGCGCTCAAACCTCCCTCCGACTATCCGAGAGTGGTTAGGTGGCATCTCTAAGATCAGAGACATGGAAGAACTGATCCATATAGCCCAGGAGAGGATGGAGAAGTTCACACTCACTTGGGCTTGCTGGATTCACTTTATGACCACCCCAGACTACAAACGCTACATCCCCTCCCCCTAGGAAAGCTTGATTATCCTTGAGGCCCCCCTCACTCCGTCTGTGTGGAATGTGGGCGAGGGTCACCCCACCCCCCCTCCCTTCTTATCTCCCCTCCTATCCCCTCCCCTCTTCTTCTGTCCCCCCCCCCCCCCATCTTGCTCCCCTGCTTTTCCCCTCCCCCCCCTCACTCCCTTGCTTCTCCTCCCCTCTCCTTCCCCTTCTTGTTTCTCATCACTCTCTGAGTACCTTCGGGGTTGCAGGTGTCCTCTGGTATACACCTGCCTCGCCCGACTTCCCGCACCTCCCTAAAACGCATTGTGATGTCTGTGGGCTGCTGCCCACCAAACTATTCCTTTCTCCATGCCCTGCAGGGTACACATAGTACTTGGCTGACTTTTGTTTCGTTGCTTCATGTATGGTATTCTATGTTTTGCACTTAAACCAGTAGATGTTCTGTATAGCATTGTCTATGTGACCCATTACCTGTGACCTGTTACTGCTTTTCTCAATAAAATCTTTATGGAAAAAAAAAAAAAGGAGTCAGTGGGGTTGATTTACTAAAACTGGTGCAGTCAGAATCTGGTGCAGCTGTGCATGGTAGCCAATCAGCTTCTAACTTCAGCTTGGTCAGTTAGGCTTTGGCAATAGAACCTGGAAGCTGATTGGTTTCTATGCAGAAGTGCGCCAGATTTTGCACTTTCCAGTTTTAGTAAATAAACCCCTCTATGTCATCGCCCTGACAGGTTCTCTTTAATCTCTCTTTTTATTTGCAGAGTTTCAAAGCTAAAAAAAAAAAAAATGTAGAGTGATCAATTTTTCAAACAGGATTTGCTCATTATTGCGGGATGACATATGATTCAGCTTGTTGGCTTAGAAGGCTCTTTTATAATGTGCGCACATCTGAACCTATTTTGATCTTAGAGCGCAAGTTCCTGCACATTGTACTCAGCCTTTGATTAATAGAAGTGAGCAAATCGCGTGAAATCCTTTTCACAGAATCAGCCACAGGAGACGAAACCCACCTAATATAACTGATGATTTTCCTATGGCCTTATAACTACCCTCATGCTTCAAGCTAGTCAACAATATATACTTAAAAAATAAAACCTATTTTGAAAAATATGAAAAAAAGTGAGGTAAAGGCAATGCAGAATGGATTTTTATATATTTATTCAGACAAAAAATTTTTTAATTGTTTATTTTTTTAGTAAGGTTAAAATATTACTTAAAAATAAAAATAAAAATAAAAAATGCATATGAATATTTTCTGGAAAAAAGGTTATAGATCTCAATAGCTCAAGCTTAAAGCTGAACACCAGCCTTAGCACAGCTGTAGAGGCTCCTCTCCTATACTGAAATTGCTTACTGTATATACTCGAGTATAAGCCAACCCGAATATGAGCCAAGGCACCTTATTTTACCACAAAAATAGGGAAAACGTATTGACTCGAGTATAAGCCTATAGTAAGAAATGCGCAGCTACTGTAAATGGAAAAGAGGGTCAACAATGCCCATTTGCAGCCTCACTGTGCCCATTTGCCTGTCTCCTGAACTTCAAACTTGGTAGTTAAGGGTTCCTAGATGCCCCCTAGCTGCGGCCAAAATTTGGGGTCTCTGGACCCAAAGGGTCCCGAAATGACATTGCTGCTGCAGTTGACCGACTTTGGGGCCCTGTATCTCGGGCCACTTGGTGCTAGGAACCCAAAAGGTTCCACTGGGTTTGCACACCAAATTTGGGGTTCCTAGCACCAAGTGGGCCCGAGATATGGGTCCCCAAAGTCGGGTCGGAAAATGTCAAGCACTTTTCTGCAGCAGAGAATGACATTTTCCGAACCGAATTTGGGGCCCCGTATCTCGGGGCCACTTGATGCTAGGAACCCAAATTTTGGATATGTTGTTGGTTCCACTGGGTTTGCACACCAAATTACTAAGGGTTCCTAGCACCAAGTTGCCCCGAGATACGGGGCCCCAAAGTCGGGTCGGAAAAACTCGGCAGCACAGTGGTGTAGTGGTTAGCACTTTCACCTAGCAGTAATAGGGTCGCTGGTTCAAAACCCGACCACGACACCTTCTGCCTGGAGTTTGCATGTTCTCCCTGTGCCTGCGTGGGTTTCCTCCGGGTACTCCGGTTTCCTCCCACACTCCAAAGACATGCTGGTAGGTTAATTAGATCCTGTCGATAAAATTGGCCAAATATATGTATGTTGTATGTGTATGTGTTTGTAAGCGTGTCAGGACCCCACAGGGCAAGGACCACGCTATACCACAGATGGACACCAGTGGCAAAAGCGCCCTGAGGCGATTCAGTTCGCATAGGTAGCGCTATACAAGTCATTCATTCATTCATTATACTCGAGTATATATGGTACTCAGACCAGCCCATCTGGCACCAACAACCATGCCACATTCAAAGTCACTCAAATCCCATTTCTTCCCTATTCTGATTGCTCGGTTTGAGCTTTAGCAATTTGTCTTCACCACATCTAGATACCTAAATGCATTGAGTTGCTGCCATGTGATTGGCTGATTATCAGTTTGTGTTACCCAGCAATTGAACAGGTGTACCTAATAAAGTGGCCGGTGAGTGTACTGTATGTAATGGGAGAGAAGACAACATGCTCCTAGTGGGTGGGGCTATATAGGTTTTATATTGCCTGCAGTGCTATATATCTTAGTAATATCAATAGTACAGGGGGTCCCCGAGTTACGAACTCGTTAGGGACTGCCCGCCTGTACGGAAGTCGGAAATGTTCGTAAGTGGGCCGCGCATGCGCAGACCGACAAATACGGACATTTCCGGACATTTCCGATGTTCCGTCTAATGCCGTTCTACGCATGCGCGGCAAATTACGGACATTACCGAAGTTTGCCGGCATTTTCCGAGGCTCCGTATGGCCGCGCATGTGCAGAACGGCCGGAGGACAGCGAAAAATGCCGGAGGGTCCCCACAGCCCCCCGTTCGTAAGTAGGGGATGTTCGTAGGTCAGGCTTTCGTAAGTCGGGGACCCCCTGTACTGATAATTATAAATGATAATAATAATAAAACTAATTATTATCATTATTATTATTATTATTATCATTTATGGTTAAATCCTGAGATAGAGTTAAAAAAAAATTAACTTCAGCACTTTGAAATATGCTTTAAATAGGCACTTAAATTCATCTGTCCTAAATTGATGCAATCCCGTATAAAACTATTTACAGCGCATGATAAATATTTTTTCACCTCGCTCAACCAAGAGAGTTTCCAACTCACAATGTAATAGAGCGGTCACGGAACATTGGTCCTCGCCCCGGGCTCTCTCCATTTCTCAGGCTCTACAGAGAGTTGCAGCAATCAGGCTCTGATTTCCAGCCATCTACCTATGAGAGCCAGAGACCAGATACAGCCAGGGATCAGAATAACACAAATCACCCCCGTAATGTGAAAGCTCTAATGTCTTAACAGAACCTAAAGAGAACCTTTAATATATAATCTACGTTGTCCTCTCAGCTTTTATAGGGCAATTGAAATGTTGAAAAATAAATTATAATTCTGATGTATATTAGGCTGGTTCCGCCCGCTCCATGCTGTTGGCTGATTTTGGCAAAACCACAATGTTTGGGAAAAGAGTTCCAGCAGAAATCTTATGCCGCGTACACACGGTCGGAATTCCCGATGGAAACAGTCCGATGGGAGCTATTCATCGGATTTTCCGACCGTGTGTATGCCCATCGGTCTTTTTCTGTCGGCATTTCTGACGGACTTTGGATTGAGAGCCTGTTCTCAGACAGAAAACCTTTCTATCAGATTTTTTGATCCTGTGTATGCAATTCCGACACGCAAAATTCTGACGCATGCTCGGAAACAATTGGACGCATTCTCGGAAGCATTAAACTTCCCTTCTATAGTGCTGTCGAACGTGTTGTATGCCGCGGTGTTATTGACCGTCGGAATTTGGTGTGACCGTGTGTAGGCAAGACAGTTTGAGCGAAATTCCGTCGGAATTCCGACGGGAAAACCATCAGAGCTTTTTCCGACGAAAATTCAGACCGTGTGTACGTGACATTAGGCTGCTGGACCTTAGGGGTAATAAACTGTTGGAGCAGAGGTAAGTATTGTGGACTTTAGCTCTGCTTTAACCACTTGCAGACCGCCCCATGCACCTATACTGCGGCAGGGCAGCCGCTCTGTGCCAGATCACATACCTAGTACATGATCTGACACTTTGGGGTCTAGGGAACGCGCGCGCGCCACCACCAACCCACTCCCACTGTGATTGGACACAGCGGGAGGCAACCAGTGGGTCCGATGGACACAATGTCCGCCAGGACCCGCCGATCGTTCGGGAGACAGAATGGCGGTCTGCCGATGTAAACAAGGCAGACCGCCGTTCTGTGAGAGGGGATAATACTGATCCTGGGTTTCTGCTAAGCAGGAACACAGATCTCTGTCTTCCCCCCAGTCAAAGCATCCCCACAGTTAGCAAGCACTCCCTAGGAACACAGTTAACCCTTTAATTGCCCCTGATGTTAACCCTTTCCCTGCCAGTGTCATTAGTACAATGACAGTGCATATTTTTTTTAGCACTGATCGCTGTATTAGTGTCACTGGTCCCCACAAAGTGTCAAAAGTGTCAGTTAGGTGTCTGATATGTCTGCCGCATGAAGCAAGAATACTAATACATGTAGTTCCTCAACCAGTATGGACCTAATTTATTTCAATCTAGTCTAGTCTAGTCTTTAAAGAATATGTCACCCCGACATTTCATATTCCTGATATGTGCCTGCTGTACCATGTACTTGTGTTACAAAAGTATTGTCTTTGTATTGTTTCCTTTGTGTGAAATCTCTGGTGTTCCTGCCAGTCCCTCGGCTTTCCTATTTCAAACTGACCACACTAAGCATGAGAGCACATCCATCCCAGTATGGTAAATTTTCTGTCTGTGCAGGGAGAACAGCCTGCCTGTCCTCCAATGGTCAGACTTGTGCTGACACCCCCCCCCCCCCCCCTGCACAGCCACTCATTGGGAAGGTAGTGTACTGCTGTTTCTCCACCTCTAAACATCTTATGCAGCTGAGAACAGAGATTATGTGATCATTTATATATATAAAAAAAAAAAAGGAAAAAGTAATTTATAATGAATATGTGTGTATGTATGTAGTGGGTCCGCCGGACACAATGTCCGCCAGGACCCGCCAATCGTTCGGGAGACAGAATGGCGGTCTGCCAATGTAAACAAGGCAGACCGCCGTTCTGTAAGAGGGGATCATACTGATCCTGGGTTTCTTCTAAGCAGGAACACAGATCTCTGTCTTCCCCCCAGTCAAAGCATCCCCACAGTTAGCAAGCACTCCCTAGGAACACAGTTAACCCTTTAATTGCCCCTGATGTTAACCCCTTCCCACATGACAGTGCATATATTTTTTTAGCACTGATCACTGTATTAGTGTCACTGGTTCCCACAAAGTGTCAGTTAGGTGTCTGATATGTCCGCCGCAATATCACAGTCCCACTATAAGTAGCTGATCGCCACCATTACTAGTAAAAAAAAAAAAAAAAAAAAAAAAATATCCCATAGTTTGTAGACGCTATAACTTTTGTGCAAACCAATCAATATACACTTATTGGGATTTTTACCAAAAATATGTAGCAGAATACATATTGGCCTAAATTGATGAAGAAATGTACGTGATATGTTTTATAGCAGAAAGTAATTATTTTTTCAAAATTGTCTGCCTTTTTTATTTGTTTATAGCGCAAAAAACAAAAAACTGCAGAGGTGATCAAATACCACCAAAAGAAAGCTCTATTTGTGGGAAAAAAGAACAACATTTTATTTGGGTACAACGTCTCACAACCGTGCAATTGCAGTGTCGTATCGCAAAAAAATGTCCAGGTCAGGAAGGGGGGGGTAAACCTTCCGGAGCTGAAGTGGTTAAAGCGGTTGTATATCCATAAACTAAAAAAGAGAAAAAGTCAGACGGAATATTTTCATTGTATATTCCGATCATGTGTGGGCCTCATCTGACTTTTTTTTCCCGAAAATTCTGAGGGACCTAGAAATGGAACATGTTTTAATATTTCCGACAGAACCAATTCCTATGGGGGAAACCGCTCGTCTGTATGCTGTTCCGACGGAGCAAAAATGACGAGACGGCAGCTATTGGCTACTGGCTATTGAACTTCCTTTTTCTAGTCCCGTTGTACGTGTTGTACGTCACCGCGTTCTAGACGGCTGGACTTTGGTGTGATCGTGTGTAGGCAAGACAGTTTCAGCGGAACTCTGTCGGAAAAACCTTCAGAGTTTATTCCGATGGGAAAAACGGTTGTGTGTACGCGGCATTAGGCAAAGGCATAATGAGCTAGTATGCATATTAGCTCATTATTAAATACTTACCTTAGAACGAAGCCCCCGCATAGCATCCTGGTCACCGCTGAGGGAGCTGACATTTTCCCCTCATCGTTTCTTCCGGGTTCGCGGCTCGGGCGCCGTGAGTTGGCCGGAGCCACGCGGGAGTCCTAGGTTCCGGCAAGGTTACGCCCCTGACAACGTTCGATTGGACGAAACGGCACGTTGGGAGGAATTCTGACATCACGACACTGTCATGTGTGTCGACTGCAGCCATCTTTGTGGTTGGAAACAAATGCTGCTTATACAGACTGCTGATTTTTTACATGCTCGTTTTTATCTGATGAAATGTGAGTGCCCTGGATTTTTCTTTGAATAAATATGACCCTGGTTTTATAATATTACACCACGAGGAGTTCCTTCTTTTATATTTTATGCATGCACCTCTGATTCTTTGGTGGACCCAGCCACCTGTGATCTCCATTAATGGTGTCGTGGTTCTGTAGATTTATCATGCCTGTCTGACCACCTGTGATAAAGTGGTCCATTCTTTTTGGTAAGAGGCCCAGTGTGTTGATTGATTTTCGGTGGAGGAGAAGTCCCTATTCACCTAATTTGTATTTCTGTCCACACTGTAGGAGATTCCAGCGTTTTCTCCTGAACAAGGACTTTATTTCAAACACTATGGACTTTTTATTTGTAATACTACATTTATAGCGCTATATTTTTTTTAAGCTGTGCTTTGCCTAAGCACGGCATAATGACAGGTTCTGTCACAAGGGGTTAAAAGTAAGCTTTGCTGAACTCATAGCATACATAGGGCTATTGACTTCCCAAGTGACAGTGCTGTGACATGGACTGAGTCACATCCTCCTTCTCAGTACCGGAACATATTAGGTATTTTCTTTGGCTTATTGTTTTAAAGCAAGCACAAGGGGAGTGAAGGAATGGCATTTGCTGCTGGGGATGATTAAGAGTAAAGCAAACCTGTTGCTTTATACTAAATAGTCAAGCATAGCTTTGCTTTAAATGTAATTTAATAATTCATTTCAGATTCCCCAGTTCTGCAATGTCACTGATTTACATGAAGCAAGAATACTAATACACGTAATTCCTCAACCAGTATGGACCTACTTTATTTCAATCTAGTCTAGTTTTAAAGAATATGTTACCCCGACATTTCATATTCCTGATATGTGCCTGCTGTACCATGTACTTGTGTTACAAAAGTATTGTATTTGTATTGTTTACTTTGTGTGAAATCTCTGGTGTTCCTGCCAGTCCCTCGGCTTTCCTATTTCAAACTGACCACACTAAGCATGAGAGCACATCCATCCCAGCATGGTCAATTTTCTGTCTGTGCAGGGAGAACAGCCTGCCTGTCTTCCAATGGTCAGACTTGTGCTGACCCCCCCCCCCCCCCCCCCCGCACAGCCACTCATTGGGAAGGTAGTGTACTGCTGTTTCTCTACCTCTAAACATCTTATGCAGCTGAGAACAGAGATTATGTGATCATTTGTATATATTTAAAAAAAAAAAAGGAAAAAAGTAATTTATAATAAATATGTATGTATGTGTGTGTGTGTGTGTGTGTATATATATATATACAGTATCTCACAAAAGTGAGTACACCCCTCACATTTTTGTAAATATTTTATTATAACTTTTCATGTGACAACACTGAAGAAATGACACTTTGCTACAATGTAAAGTAGTGAGTGTACAGCTTGTATAACAGTGTAAATTTGCTGTCCCCTCAAAATAACTCAACACACAGCCATTAATGTCTACCACCACTCCCACCACCATGCTTGACTGTAGGCTAGACACACTTGTCTTTGTGCGCCACACATGCTTGACACCATCTGAACTAAATACGTTTATCTTGGTCTCTCATCAGACCACAGGACATGGTTCCAGTAATCCATGTCCTTATCTTTACATGTGACAACACTGAAGATTATACACTTTGCTACAATGTTGCTGTCCCCTCAAAATAACTCGACACACAGCCATTAATGTCTAAACCGCTGGCAACAAAAGTGAGTACACCCCTAAGTGCAAATTTCCAAATTGGGCCCAAAGTGTCAAAATTTTGTGTGGCCACCATTATTTTCCAGCACTGCCTTAACCCTCTTGGGCATGGAGTTCACCAGAGCTTCACAGGTTGCCACTGGAGTCCTCTTCCACTCCTCCATGATGACATCACGGAGCTGGTGGATGTTAGAGACCTTGCGCTCCTCTACCCTGCGTTTGTGGATGTCCCACAGATGCTCAATAGGGTTTAGGTCTGGAGACATGCTTGGCCAGTCCATCACCTTTACCCTCAGCTTCTTTGGCAAGGCAGTGGTCATCTTGGAGGTGTGTTTGGGGTCGTTATCATGTTGGAATACTGCCCTGCGGCCCAGTCTCTGAAGGGAGGGGATCATGCTCTGCTTCAGTATGTCACAGTACATGTTGGCATTCATGGTTCCCTCAATGAACTGTAGCTCCCAGTGCTGGCAGCACTCATGCAGCCCCAGACCGTGACACTCCCACCACCATGCTTGATTGTAGACACACTTGTCTTTGTACTCCTCACCTGGTTTCCGCCACACACACTTGACACCATCTGAACCAAATAAGTTTATCATGGTCTCATCAAACCACAGGACATGGTTCCAGTTATCCATGTCCTTAGTCTGCTTGTCTTCAGCAAACTGTTTGCGGCTTTCTTGTGCATCATCTTTAGAAGAGGCTTCCTTTTGGGACAACAGCCAAGCAGACCGATTTGATGCGGTGTGCGGCGTATGGTCTGAGCACTGACAGGCTGACCCCCCACCCCTTCAACCTCTGCAGCAATGCTGGCAGCACTCATACGTCTATTTCCCAAAGACAACCTCTGGATATGACGCTGAGCACGTGACCTCAACTTCTTTGGTCAACCATGGCGAGGCCTGTTCTGAGTGGAACCTGTCCTGTTAAACCGCTGTATGGTCTTGACCACCGTGCTGCAGCTCAGTTTCAGGGTCTTGGCAATCTTCTTATAGCCTAGACCATCTTTATGTAGAGCAACAATTCTTCTTTTTTTCAGATCCTCAGAGAGTTATTTGCCATGAGGTGCCATGTTGAACTTCCAGTGACCAGTATGAGAGAGTGAGAGCGATAACACCAAATTTAACACACCTGCTCCCCATTCACACCTGAGACCTTGTAGCATGAACGAGTCACATGACACCGGGAGTGAAAATGGCTAATTGGGCCCAATTTGGACATTTTCACTTAGGGGTGTACTTACTTTTGTTGCCAGCCGGTTAGGACATTAAAGTGTGTTGAGTTATTTTGAGGGGACAGCAAATTTACACTGTTATACAAGCTGTACACTCACTACTTTACATTGTAGCAAAGTGTAATTTCTTCAGTGTTATCACATGAAAAGATATAATAAAATATTTATAATAATGTGAGGGGTGTACTCACTTTTGTGAGATACTGTATATATATATATATATATATATATATATATATATATATATATATATATATATATATATATATATATATGTGTGTGTGTATGTATGTATATATGTGTGTGTGTGTGTATATATATATATATATATATATATATATATATATATATATATATATATATATATATATATATATATATATATATATATATATATATATATATATATATATGTGTATATATATATATATATAAATCTTCCCCTTTAAATGGCAGTAGAACATCTATTATGTCAAGTTAACTGTGAAGAATGTGGTGGATTCTATTAATTCTATGGCTTGCTACAGAGGTCTGTACTGACTTCATGACATAAACCCCTCAATATGTATTTTCACAGCCAGATATAATGCAATCCCATTTTCACCAGATGGAATAACCTAGCAGACACAAGTCACAGATAAATACTTTATATATATATATATATATATATCATACTTACGTGATTTTTTTTTTTTCCACTTATAAAATCTTGCCTGGAATGTCAAAGAGAATGCTAAGATAATAAATATAATACATAATTCAGTGGGCATTCTGAGGGCAAAATGATCATTGTTATATTGTTGGTTGGCAGGTTTCCTAAAGACTGATGAGCTGTGTACAAAATACCTACCAGATTTTGGTGCCACTCTTCCCTGCCATGTGTCTGGAGGTGGCACCATGGCACTAATATCTCAAGGGTGCAGCACCAGTAACAAGGGAACGTAACGTGTTATTGATTTTGAGAGTATCATGGGAAAGAAAGGGGCGGGGGAAAAAGTTGGGACTTTATATGAGGCATGCAGTCTCGGGGAACAACCAATTATCAATAGTGTAGTTGCTTAACTGAGTACATTAGGCCCATGATCGATAAAGTAACATAGGTAGGGGATAGTGGTATTGTAAACTCTGAGTGAAATATAAAGTACACCTAAGTATATATGTAGTACATAGTTTCAGAGAAGACCAACTATCAATATTACCATATAGTTCTAGTAATTAAGATACAGTAGGACCATTATAGAAAAAGTAAAAACAATTTTTAATAATGGTAATATAGCCCATAGTTTCATCTATATACACAGACATCTTGATTATTAACATATCAAACAATAATTACAGTGATAGAGAGGGTCTCCAAGCTTGCTAGTCCGCCATATGTTATTGGGGAAGAGCCCCTCAATGGGGTAACTCAAACCCATAACACAAAGTAGGATAGGATATAAAAAGTACAAATATAAAACAATATAGTATATACGTCCAGACACGGCTTCAGTTAGCTCGACGCGTTTCGTGGTTTGGTAATACCACTCATCAGGAGCAAGCACGTGGTAATAATCTGAAATAAGATACATAAAGGTCCAATGATTAGCATATAGCAAAAGGAATGATGAAGCCAAGATGGGACGGGGCCAGTCCTATAGTAATACTTACAGACTGGTCTGCTGTGTATAGGAGGCATGGTCTAGCGCTGGATATTAGAGGCCCCCCGGTTATGTCAGGCATGGGAACTGAGGTGGCATATTGATTTTATTTTGTCCAAGATTTTAAAAATAAAATATATAAAATATTCCAAAATTCATACTAAAAATTGGCCTGTAGAAGTTGGGGCTCGTCTTTACATGTTTACAAGCTAATCTTAACTTAAATCTTAAACCTGCTGGTATGAGTGGATGATACCTATTCATCCAACTTGGACACCATATTTTTAATTCTGGAATAAAAAATTGACTTTTCAGCCCTGGAAGTTTTGGCTGCTGAATGACCAGGCCATTTTTTGCGATACGGCACTGCGTCAATTCAACTGACAATTGCGCGGTCGTGCGACGTTGCACCCAAATAAAATTAACGTCCTTTTTTTCCCACAAATAGAGCTATTTTTTGGTGGTATGTGATCATCTCTGCGGTTTTTATTTTTTGTGCTATAAACAAAAAAAGAGCGACAATTTTGAAAAAAAACACAATATTTTGTACTTTTTGCTATAATAAATATCACCATTTTTTTTTTTTTTTTTCAAAAAAGCTAATTTTTTCACAGTTTAGACCGATACATATTCTTCTACATATTTTTGGTAATAAAAATCGCAATAAGCGTATATTGATTGGTTTGCGCAAAAGTTATAGCGTTTACAAAATAGGGGATAGATTTATAGTATTTTTATTATTATTTTTTTACTAGTAATGGCGGCGATCTGCAATTTTTATTGTGACTGCGACATTATGGCGAGACACATCCGACAATTTTGACACAGTTTTGGGACCACTAACATTTATACAAAGATCAGTGCTATAAAAATGCATTGATTACTGTAAAAATGTCACTGGCAGGGAAGGGGTTAACACTAGGGGCGATCAAGGGGTTAATTGCGTTCTCTAGTGTGTGTTCTAACTGAAGGGGGATGGGACTTGCTAGGGGAAGATATAGATCTGTGTTTATACTTTGTATGAACACACAATCTGTCTCTTCTCCCCTCAGAGACCCGGGATCTCTGTGTTTACACACAGAGATCCCGGTTCTCGCCGTGTAGGGAGCGATCGTGGGAGCCCGGCGGTCATCACGACATCGGCTCCGGGGGGTGAGCAGCGGGCGCACGCATATGCCCCTAGTGGCCACAATAAGAAGCGACGTAACATAACGGCGATTCACGCAGCCAAGCCATGTTGCCGCAGTACAACTGCGGCAGCTGGTCAGCAAGCAGTTAAAGTGGTAGTAAACTGCTGCAACAAAACGTTCTCCTGCAAAATAATAGCATTGCATATATGTACATTATGAAATACTTACGTTAAGGCTACTTTTAAACTGTAGGTGTTTCTTAGGCATTTTATCGCTAAAAGTAGCGCTTGTAAAGCATCTGAATACCACCTCCCATGCCAACCCAGTGTGAAAGCCCAAATGCTTTCACACTGGGGCGGTGCGCTTGCGGGACATTACAAAAAGACCTGCAAGCAGCATCATCGGAATGCATGGGCGCCTGAAAAGCGATTCGAAGCCCTGCAACATGGGCGGTTTAACCCTTTCTTCAGTCATTAGTGGGGGTTAAAAAGCACCCCACTAGCGGCCAAAAAGCGCTGCTAAAATGATGATAAAGCCTTGATAAAACGAGCGCGCTTTATCGCTAATGCAGCGCAGCTCCAGTGTAAAAGTAGTCTAAAAAAAAGCGTGCTGTCACCGCTGAGAGGGCTTCCATCTTCCCCCGGTCTTCCTTCTTGGATCACAGACTCCTGCTGCGTGAGTGGCTGGAACCGCAATGACATCACTCTCACGTGTGGGAGCCCTTGGTTACGGCATGGTGCTCTGAAGGTCCGGCGTACCATTCAGAACGCATGCACCAGTGACGTCACTGGCTTCATCCAGGGTGAATATCTCCTAAATGGTGCACATTTATTATAGGCTTACCAGTAGGTAATAATCACAAAGCAGACTTTACTACCACTTTAAACTAGATGTGAACCCTAACTAGATGACAATGTGGGGTTGATTTACTAAAGACAAATAGACTGTGCACTCTGCAAGTGCAGTTACTACAGAGCTTAGTAAATGAGAAGAAGCTCTGCTGACTTCCATCATTCAATCATGTGCAAGCAAAAATGCTGTTTTTTTTTTTATTTTCCTTCACTGTGATTGGGTACTCTTTGCAAAGTGAAGCCTTACCTCATTTACTAAGCTCTGGAGCGATTGCATTTTGTAAAGTTCACAGTCTATTTGCCTTTAGTAAATCAACCCCTTAGTTTTCAAAATGCTGTGTATCATAAACAATTGCCATGTACTATTTTAATCCTTTTTTATCTTTTTTCGCATCTCTGTATTGATGGTTTTCTTCTGATTCTTTGCAGCCATTTCCTATCTACACGTACTACAAACATTACTTGCACATAATTTCTCATGGTAAATCTCATGATAGTGGTAATGGCAGCTAGTGGATAGCCACTTTATAATCTCCACTGGAAGCACACAAATCAGAGTGACAACACAAGAGCACAGCTAAAGGATACTTACAGTGTTGTCACTAGGGGTGCAACGGATCAAAAAACTCACGGATCGGATCGATCCTCGGATCAGGAGTCACGGATCGGATAATTTTTCGGATCAGCAAATAATAATTGAATTTGCAAAAACCTGTGAAAATTCCGCCACCATATAGTCCCCACTGTAATATCCACGTCATCTCCCCCACTGTAATATCCACATCATCTCCCCCACTGTAATATCCACATCATCTCCCCCACTGTAATATCCACGTCATCTCCCCACTGTAATATCCACGTCATCTCCCCACTGTAATATCCACATCCTCTCCCCACTGTAATATTGGCTGAGTAGCGCAGAGTATTGGCTGGGTATCGCAGAGTATTGGCTGGGTATCGCAGAGTATTGGCTGGGTAATGCAGAGTATCGCAGAGTATTGGCTGGGTAATGCAGAGTATCGCAGAGTATTGGCTGGGTAATGCAGAGTATCTCAGAGTAATGGCTGGGTAATGCAGAGTATCGCAGAGTATTGGCTGGGTAATGCAGAGTATAGCAGAGTATATGCAGGGTAAAGCAGAGTATCGCAGAGTATATGCAGGGTAATGCAGAGTATCGCAGAGTATATGCAGGGTAATGCAGAGTATCGCAGAGTATATGCAGAGTATCGCAGAGTATATGCAGGGTAAATGCAGAGTATATGCAGGGTAATGCAGAGTAATGCAGAGTAAATGCAGGGTAATGCAGAGTAAATGCAGGGTAATGCAGAGTAAATGCAGAGTAAATGCAGGGTAATGCAGAGTAAATGCAGGGTAATGCAGAGTAAATGCAGGGTAATGCAGAGTAAATGCAGAGTAAATGCAGGGTAATGCAGAGTAAATGCAGGGTAATGTCGGGTAATGCAGAGTAATGCGGAGTAAATGCAGGGTAATGCAGGGTAATGCAGGGTAATGCAGAGTAATGCAGGGTAATGCAGAGTAATGCAGAGTAATGCAGAGTAAATGCAGGGTAATGCAGAGTAAATGCAGGATATTGGCTGGGTAATGCAGGGTATGTTTACAAGTGATCGCTCCGTCATTTGACGGAGCGATCACATTGTAAACAGTGGCCGGGTGTACCAAGATGGCCGCCGCTCCGGAGCTAGGCCGAAGCCGCGGCCTTTCCTAAGGCCGCCGGGTGTACAAAGATGGCCGCCGCCGCTCCGGAGCTAGGCCGAAACCGCGGCCTTTCCTAAGACTGAGGCCGCGGAGCGCTCCGCGGATCGCGGGGTGTGCCGATCCGAATGGGGTGGCCCGTTCGGATCATGGATCGGCGACGATCCGTTGCACCCCTAGTTGTCACCCTATGACAGGTTGTAAATGAAGATGAATTTATGGGAAAAACACCGCCAGTAGCCTTAAAAGTTGTAAGAGCTAAAAACAGTTTAAAAGTACATATAATGACAGCTTTATTGGCCCCAGAGCAGCTCCTCAGCAGAATAAAGGTTTTCTTCAAAATAGAAAAATGGACAACAAAGGGCGCTTCTAAGTGTAGCAAATTCATTTTTATTATTAAAAACTGTGAAAAATTGTCAGGAATCATAAACCATGCATTTACAAAGCACACCTTTAATGTAATAGCAAAAATAACAACAAAAACTGAATCCAGGGTTTGGAAGCCAGAGCAGTAATCAGACAAGCCAAGATCAGGGAGCGAGAAGTCAGCATTGACAGGAGCCAAAAATCAGGAGCAGGAATCAGAAGAGAAGTAAGCCAAGCCATGTCATAAACAGGAACAAAGCAGAAGCACACTGGAAATGTTGACCATGTGAGGGCACCGAGGGAATGAGTAAAGTTGTTTAAATAGCCAAAAGGGGTCTGGCTGTAGGCTGGACTAATGAGGCAGGTAATGGTAACCAGATGAGTCACTGTGAAAACAATGAATGGCAGGTAATTGACCGACAGCTGAGCAGCCTCTGTGCACTGAAAGAAAAACCTGCTGGTAAATAGCAAGGGCCCAGCCCTGACAAAAATACAAACTGTCAGGCTTAAGAAACAGGCATTACCGCTATGAAACGCGTAGCCATTCCCCCGGCATCTGATGTCATCCTGGAATATTCCCATGCTGTCAAATTGGCTCTGGTGTTGTAGCTCTATGTGCTGCAGGTGGCTTTTCTCTACCTGGATTGCTGCAGTTTGGCCGAGGTCCTTGCAATGACTTCCCTTGGTTTTAAGATATGCCTTTTTTCATTTTACTAAATGCATTTTTCACTGTTTTTAATAATACACACTAACTTGCTACACTTATAAGTGCCCATTTTACTCTATAACATATAGTATCTGAACAGGGGACCTTTGTGGAAGGCTACAGTCCCTTGCAAAAGTATTCACCCCTTTGGCTTTTTACCTATTTTGTTACATTACAGCCTTTAGTTCAATGTTTTTTTTTTATCTGAATTATATGTGATGGATCAAAACACAATAGTCTAAGTTGGTGAATAACATTTGAAAAATATATACATAAAACTATTTTTCAGAAATAAAAAACTGATAATTGGTTATGAAGCCCATAAAAAGCACTGGTGCAACCAATTACCTTCAGAAGTCACATAATTAGTGAATTGATGTCCACCTGTTTGCAATCTAAGTGTCACATGATCTGTCATTACATATACACACCTTTTTGAAAGGCCCCAGAGGCTGCAACACCTAAGCAAGAGGCACCACTAACCAAACACTGCCATGAAGACCAAGGAACTCTCCAAACAAGTAAGGGACAATGTTGTTGAGAAGTACAAGTCAGGGTTAGGTTATAAAAAAATATCCAAATCTTTGATGATCCCTAGGAGCACCATCAAATCTATCCTAACCAAATGGAAAGAACATGGCACAACGGCAAACCTGCCAAGAGACGGCCGCACACCAAAACTCATGGACCGGGCAAGGAGGGCATTAATCAGAGAGGCAGCACAGAGACCTAAGGCAACCCTGGAGGAGCTGCAGAGTTCCACAGCAGAGACTGGATTATCTTTACATAGGACCACAATAAGCCGTACGCTCCATAGAGTTGGGCTTTATGGCAGAGTGGCCAGAAGAAAGACATTATTTTCAGCAAAAAACAAAATGGCACGTTTTGAGTTTGCGAAAAGGCATTTGGGAGACTCCCTAAATGTATGGAGGAAGGTGCTCTGGTCTGATGAGACTAAAATGTTACTTTTTGGCCATCAAAGAAAACGCTATGTCTGGCGGAAACCCAAAACATAACATCACCCAAAGAATACCATCCCCTCAGTGAAACATGGTGGTGGCAGCATCATCATGCTGTGGGGATGTGTTTCAGCAGTCGGGACTGGGAAACTGGTCAGAGTTGAGTGAAAGATGGATGGTGCTAAATACAGGGATATTCTTGAGCAAAACCTGTACCACTCTGTGTGCGATGGGAGGCTAGGACAATGACCTCAAACACACTGCTAAAGCAACACTTGAGTGGTTTAAGGGTAAACATGTAAATGTGTTGGAATGGCCTAGTCAAAGCCCAGACCTCAATCCAATTCAAATCTGTGGTCAGACTTAAAGATCGCTGTTCACAAGCGCAAACCATCCAACTTGAAGGAGCTGGAGCAGTTTTGTAAGAAGGATTAAGCAAAAATCCCAGTGGTAAGATGTGGCAAGCTCATAGAGCAGGGATATGCAATTAGCGGACCTCCAACTGTTGCAAAACTACAATTCCCATCATGCCTCTGCCTCTGGGTGTCATGCTTGTAGTTCTGCAACAGCTGGAGGTCCGCTAATTGCATATCCCTGTCATAGAGACTTATCCAAAGTGACCTGGAGCTGTGATAGCCACAAAGGGTGGCTCTACAAAGTATTGACTTTAGGGGGGGGGTGAATAGTTATGCACTTTTCCTGTTATTTTGTCCTATTTGTTGTTTGCTTCACAATAGAAAAAAAAAATCTTCAAAGTTGTGGGCATGTTCTGTAACTTAAATGATGCAAATCCTCAAACAATGTTAATTTCAGGTTGTGAGGCAACAAAACATGAAAAATGCCAAGGGGGGTGAATACTTTTGCAAGACACTGTAGGTATTATTTAAATGAAATCTGTAGATTTAAGAGGAATGATAATGACTTTTGCAATAAATTGACAGGTAAAGACTATAATCCCTTTGAAGGGATTTTGAAGGGAACCCCCATGCCAAAAAAAATGGCGTGGGTCCCCCCAAAATCCATATCACACCCTTATCCTAGCATGCAGCCTGGCAGGACAGGAAAGGGAGGGGATAACCGCGCGCCCCCCCCCCCCCATCCTGAACCATACCAGGCCACATGCCCTCAACATGGGGCAACTCTGCCCCCCCCAAGCGTCTCTGGTCCCCAACTTGATAGGGTCAAGAGCCTCTTCCCCACTGGCCGGTGGTTGTAGAATTCTGTGGGCAGGGGGGCCTTTCGGAATCTGGAAGCCCCCTTTAACCTTTAATATGACTAGCACACTGCCCGGGGGTCAATTTTTTGGTTTCTTTTTTGCTGTGGTTTACTACCGCATTAAGTTGTGTAGTTGTATTCCCTGTATACATAAGATTACCTTATTGACCACTTTTTTTTCTTACTGACCTACTAGACAGCTCACAGAAAGCTCAGGAAAGACATAATACATGCAGCAAATTCTATTTTTAATCAACACCGAAATTAACATTAGAACTAGAGATTTGGAGATTTAAAAAAAATAATAATAATTAAACCGCTAATAGTGTTCTCTCTGATGGAAAATAGCCTATGATGTGTGGGCTGAATATACCTGGCCTCAGGCAACATTTACTTACTCATCCATAAAAATACATTCAAGCCGATGTTTTCATGCAGACAAAATGCTTATTGATACACCCCTTTAAAAAATCACATTATATGGCTATGGTTAAGTGGTTAAAGGTGGCCATGGTAAGACCTGAAATCTGTAAAGAAATTAAAAAGATTTAGAAATTTATAGACTTTTTCGCACCCTAAAAATCTCTAATTTACACTTCAAAACCACATAGCGTATATTTTTTCCCCCACATTAAGAAGGTGAATGCAGAATGGATATACTGCCATCTGGTGGAAAAACACAAATGTACAAGATGGTGACAAGCCGGCATTGAGCAACCAGTTCTGTTCATGAATTAATTAGTTGTACATATACGCTTTAGTTCCGGAGGACGCTACACTCCAGAAATGTTGTATTTACAACGTAAGGTCATTGTTCAATATGTAAACAGAGTCAAATGTCTGTATGTGGGTTAAAACTGTGACACGCTGCCTTTCAGTGCAGAGAGTGCGGTTGTTGTCGCAGATACAACAAGTATAAAATGTTCCCTACATGCCTTGTCTTCTGACCCTAAAGAGTATCTAAACCTAAGAACAGAAATTTAATATATTGTACAATACCAGTCATTAGATGTGGCAGCTGCATTAGTTTTCTTTTTGACATGTAGTGATTTAGCCACTTTGGTGACAACGCTCACACAGTCTGTATAGAGATGCAGCGTTGTCACTACCTAAAGTGACGTCACCACATGCAGCGGCCACTGCCGGACTGTGCTGTCGAGGATTTGCTTAGCTGCGGCTGATACAACATTAAATGTGTGTTTTTAACTACTGAAATGTGAGTGCAATATGCTTTGGTTTTATAATAAAACTTTACTGGTACATATTACACTATGAGTTTGTATGTCTTATACATTCCCCCACAATGAGAGTGAAGTCGGGGAGCTGAGGTTATCAAGAGCTGCTTTTACAAGTGTGGATTTGGGGTTTATCCCCTACAGCATTCATTTGAAAGCCAATGATTTCTGGTAAGCAGCCACTTCACTTCACTGGACATCTTGGGAGCCTTTGGGTCTACATGTCTTCTTTATTGGAACCATTTTGGGAAAC
Organism: Lithobates sylvaticus; assembly: GCA_028564925.1. Taxonomy (NCBI): domain Eukaryota; kingdom Metazoa; phylum Chordata; class Amphibia; order Anura; family Ranidae; genus Lithobates; species Lithobates sylvaticus. Next base: position 35,976,006 of record CM053031.1, read on the forward strand.
ATCTCCTTCTTTGTTGCACATTTTTGGGCTCTTTTATTCATTTTTTGTCTACTTATATGTACATTTTATTATTCATGGCATTGGCGGCTGGTGCTCCCCCCCCCCCCAGTTCGGTCAATCGGTCAAACCACCCACCCCATTGCTCGGTAGATCGGCAAACCACCCCCCATCGCCCGCCCATCCGCTCACCAGCCCTTACCCCAATCCTGGACGCGGGCAGCTTCGGTGGCTTCCCCTGCATCTCCTCCTCAGTGGCCAATACGGTCGCTTCTCCTCTTGTCCAATCGGGTCTTAAGACCCGCTTCCTGATTGGCTGGGAGGAGAAGCAGGAAGACAAAAGCAGATATTAATTTGCTATTGTCACACAACTTGGTGGATTTAGGGCGCAGTGCTCTGACTCAGGCTCTAATCATGTGCTTCAAAAAAAAAACACATTGAATGCCATGCGTCCGGTGCCCCACATGTAGATTAGGGGCCAGGTGCATGGATTAAGGGGACAGTGTCCCTAATAGAGCGGCTGCCACTGATTCATGGGCTGTTTTTGAGGACTATTTTTTATAGCTTATTTTTCACTCTTGACTCTAGATTAGAGAGATTAGATCCGAAGCCTCAATATTGGTTCTTGTCCATATGTAGCCCACTTTGATTCATTTGGCAAAAAAAGACCTCCGTGTATGTAAAGAGTCTGGCAACCACCCAGCTCTGCAGACTCAAAGTGGGCTTCATATGGACAAGAAGCCATATTGAGGCTTCGGATAGCCCCACTCTCTAATATACAGACATTGTAGTTTGCAGTTTGCCACATACGACTCCCTATGATCATCAGGCAAATCAAATAAGTAAGCCTTCTCTTCTGAAAAATACTGTGCCTTACTGATGTTCTTGGTGGACATTTGTTGACACCTCCGCTGGCAATGCTTCATTAATTTTTCCAAGTTGCATAGTAGAACATTTTTGCATGTAAGACAAATTTATGACTGCATATAGTCTTACCAATATCCCTGACGAAGGTGCTTGAACCAGAAACGCGTCGGGTACCGGAGCCTACTTTGTACCGGAGAGTAATTTTTCATGTCATGCTGTTAGGGATGGAGCCTAAACACAGGCATCCAACACAAGTGAACAGATCGATGGGCTGCACTAAAGGAATCAGGCTCCAAAAGGTAGTGATAAAGATATATTTATTAATAATAAAGACACACATAAACACAGCAACCACAAACAAGCAAGAACACAAATAACACTGCAAACCCCCAAGCCCTAATCTAACTAACTAACTATACACTTCAAGGAAATGGAACATATATATATACAAGGCAGGGAGGAGAGACCAAGGGGGAAACAGGAAGCAAGGGAACATCAAGGCAGGAGACAGGGGACGGGTCTCAGGAACCAGGTAAGGGGGACAACATCCAGGACAGGGCAGGAAGCAGATAACGGGTCAGGTTACAGGTACAGGTTTCAGGTCCAGGATCAGGATCAGGATCAGGTTTCAGACAGGCAAGACAGGGCTACAGAAAGGAATACTGAAGCACTGAACCTCAGTGAAGGACAGGCTTATATACCCAGCAAATCCACAACAGGTGTAGCCTGATTCCTGGCATGTCCATCTGCTGGGAGACCCCCGCTGGTGGCCACCAGAACTGCACCCTTTGATGTTGAAGGAAGTAGTGACACCACCAGGCGATCCAGGTAATAACACCATTCCTGACAATGTCCATCGGCTGGGAGACCCCTGCTGGTGGCCACCAGAACTGCACCCTTTGATGCCAAAGGAAACAGTGACACCAGCAGGCGATCCAGGTAATAGCACCGTTCCTGACAGTTCCCCCCCCTAAGGAGTGGCCTCTGGACACTCCATTCTGCCCTAGAACTGGCAGTGCATGTAAAAGTGGAAGAGTCCCAAAAAGTCTTCTCTGTGACGGCAGACCTCCTTGCGCTCTCTGGCCAGAGTCTCTTAACCTACTAGGAGGCGTGCCACCCGAGTCCGACAATGGGACATGTACCCCACCACCAGGGTCTGGAAGTTTAGATCTGGAAATAAAAACAGACAGGGCAGCAGGCTCCGGGTCATCAGGCTGGGCAGCGGACACCAGGTCATCAGGCTGGGCAGCGAGCTTCGGGTCATCAGGCTGGGCAGCGGACAGGAACTCATCAGGCTGGGCAGCGGACAGGAACTCATCAGGCTGGGCAGCGGACAGGAACTCATCAGGCTGGGCAGCGGACAGGAACTCATCAGGCTGGGCAGCAGACAGGAACTCATCAGGCTGGGCAGCAGACAGGAACTCATCAGGCTGGGCAGCAGACAGGAACTCATCAGGCTGGGCAGCAGACAGGAACTCATCAGGCTGGGCAGCAGACAGGAACTCATCAGGCTGGGCAGCAGACAGGAACTCATCAGGCTGGGCAGCAGACAAGAACTCATCAGGCTGGGCAGCAGACAGGAACTCATCAGGCTGGGCAGCAGACAGGAACACCTCAGGCTGGGCAGCAGACAGGAACACCTCAGGCTGGGCAGCAGACAGGAACACCGCAGGCTGGGCAGCAGACAGGAACACCGCAGGCTGGGCAGCAGACAGGAACACCGCAGGCTGGGCAGCAGACAGGAACACCTCAGGCTGGGCCGCAGACAGGAACACCTCAGGCTGGGCCGCAGACAGGAACACCTCAGGCTGGGCCGCAGACAGGAACACCTCAGGCTGGGCAGCAGACAGGAACACCTCAGGCTGGGCAGCAGACAGGAACACATCAGGCTGGGAAGCAGGAACAGGCACATCAAGCTGGGCAGTAGGCACGGGCACTTTAGGCTGGGCAGCAGGAACTGGCACATCAAGCTGGGCAGCAGGTACGGGCACTTTAGGCTGGGCAGCGGGAACAGGCACATCAGGCTGGGCAGCAGGAACAGGCACATCAAGCTGGGCAGCAGGAACGGGCACATCAAGCTGGGCAGCAGGAACGGGCACATCAAGCTGGGCAGCAGGTATGGGCACTTTTGGCTGGGCAGCGGGAACAGGCACATCAGGCTGGGCAGCAGGAACAGGCACATCAAGCTGGGCAGCATGTACGGGCACTTTTGGCTGGGCAGCGGGAACAGGCACATCAGGCTGGGCAGCAGGAACAGGCACATCAAGCTGGGCAGCAGGAACAGGCACATCAAGCTGGGCAGCAGGAACAGGCACATCAAGCTGGGCAGCAGGAACAGGCACATCAGGCTGGGCAGCAGACAGGAACACCTCAGGCTGGGCAGCAGACAGGAACACCTCAGGCTGGGCAGCAGACAGTGGCTCATCAGGCTGGGCAGCAGGCGCGGGCACATCAGGCTGGGCAGCAGGCACGGGCACATCAGGCTTGGCAGCAGGCACATCAAGCTGGGCAGCGGGCACGGGCACATCAAGCTGGGCAGCGGGCACGGGCACATCAAGCTGGGCAGCGGGCACGGGCACATCAAGCTGGGCAGCGGGCACATCAAGCTGGGCAGCGGGCACGGGCACATCAAGCTGGGCAGCGGGCACATCAAGCTGGGCAGTGGGCACGGGCACATCAAGCTGGGCAGCGGGCACAGGCACATCAAGCTGGGCAGCGGGCACATCAAGCTGGGCAGCGGGCACAGGCACATCAAGCTGGGCAGCAGGCACGGGCACATCAAGCTGGGCAGCAGGCACGGGCACATCAAAATGGAGGGCTGGCAGCGGGGCATCAGACTGGAAAACTGGCAGCGGGTCATCAGACTGGAAAACTGGCAGCGGGTCATCAGACTGGAAAACTGGCAGCGGGTCATCAGACTGGAAAACTGGCAGCGGGTCATCAGACTGGAAAACTGGCAGCGGGTCAGACTGGAAAACTGGCAGCGGGTCATCAGACTGGAAACCTGGCAGCGGGTCATCAGACTGGAAAACTGGCAGCGGGTCATCAGACTGGAAAACTGGCAGCGGGTCATCAGACTGGAAAACTGGCAGCAGGACATCAGACTGGAAAACTGGCAGCAGGACATCAGACTGGGAAGCTGAGACATCAGGCTTGAGGGCTGGAACATCAGGCTGGAAGGCTGGAACATCAGGCTGGAAGGCTGGCATCGGAACATCAGACTGGAAGGCTGGGACATCAGGCTGGAAGGCTAGGACGTCAGACTGGAAGGCTGGAACGTCAGGCTGGAGGGCTGGCACCAGGACATCAGACTGGAAGGCTGGGACATCAGGCTGGAAGGCTAGGACATCAGGCTGGAAGGCTGGAACATCAGGCTGGAGGGCTGGCACCAGGACATCAGGCTGGAAGGCTAGTACTGGCTCTTCAGGCTGGATTGCTGGCACCTCCGGCTGGAACTCTGGCGCTTCAGGCTGGGACAGATTAGTGGGTGTGGAGGCAGATTGGGTTACTGGCAGGATCGTTTTGGTCGGGAAGAACTTTCGTTTTTTCTTTGACTTGGTCGCTGAAGCTTTGTAGGTTGGGGGTGCAGCAGACAGGAAAGGAGTGTTGGGATTTGGCAGAGAAGAGGTAGGGGAGTTGTATGCAGGATAGGTACAGGGAGAGGAGACCGGATATGAATATTTGGTTGGGAGCAATGTATACTGGGTGGCAAATGAGTTTGGCATGGGTGATGGGGAAACATACATTTGTGGATTTGTAGGCAGCTGAGAAGAGGCAGGGGGGTTAAATGCAGGATAGGTACAGGGAGAAGAGACCGGATATGAATATTTGGTTGGGAGCAGTGTATACTGGGTGGCAACTGGGTTTGGTATGGGTGATGGGGAAACATACATTTGGGTAGGCTGGTGTCTGATGGCAGAAGTGGTTTGTTTGGCTGGGGCTAATTGCATCATGCCAGACCATGCTGAAAGTATGGGTTGTACAAATTGTGAATTCAAGTTTCCCTGTCTAACAAAAGACTGCGCAGACACAATGCATTCAGAAATCACCTGTGGGGAACAGCCAGAGTAGTGCTCAAAAAAGTCGTCGGGATCATCTTCAAAAAGCCATACTAGGGATACAACCTGATTCATATCAAAAGGGGGAGTGAAATCATCACGGCCCTCAGGAATACAGGGCAGGGCCAGCTCGGCACAAATCTGGATCAGGGGCTGCACGTCCTCAAAAAGAAAATGGCCCTGATCAACAAAAGCATGGGCTATACGGTTGCACTCCAGTAGTTGCTCCCTAGTATAGCCACCCAAAGTCTGATAACAAAGATCTCTTTCTTCCAATGCCAGGAGTGAAAGATACAAAATATCTTCCAGCTGCATCTTCCTTGACAAAAGCAAGTGTCCAGACCCAATTCCCAAGTGCAGCCGATCTGTTAGTATGGCTTCAGTATTCTGTTAGGGATGGAGCCTAAACACAGGCATCCAACACAAGTGAACAGATCGATGGGCTGCACTAAAGGAATCAGGCTCCAAAAGGTAGTGATAAAGATATATTTATTAATAATAAAGACACACATAAACACAGCAACCACAAACAAGCAAGAACACAAATAACACTGCAAACCCCCAAGCCCTAATCTAACTAACTAACTATACACTTCAAGGAAATGGAACATATATATATACAAGGCAGGGAGGAGAGACCAAGGGGGAAACAGGAAGCAAGGGAACATCAAGGCAGGAGACAGGGGACGGGTCTCAGGAACCAGGTAAGGGGGACAACATCCAGGACAGGGCAGGAAGCAGATAACGGGTCAGGTTACAGGTACAGGTTTCAGGTCCAGGATCAGGATCAGGATCAGGATCAGGATCAGGATCAGGATCAGGATCAGGATCAGGATCAGGTTTCAGACAGGCAAGACAGGGCTACAGAAAGGAATACTGAAGCACTGAACCTCAGTGAAGGACAGGCTTATATACCCAGCAAATCCACAACAGGTGTAGCCTGATTCCTGGCATGTCCATCTGCTGGGAGACCCCCGCTGGTGGCCACCAGAACTGCACCCTTTGATGTTGAAGGAAGTAGTAACACCACCAGGCGATCCAGGTAATAACACCATTCCTGACAATGTCCATCGGCTGGGAGACCCCTGCTGGTGGCCACCAGAACTGCACCCTTTGATGCCAAAGGAAACAGTGACACCAGCAGGCGATCCAGGTAATAGCACCGTTCCTGACACATGCAAACTATGTAATCTATCATGTTTTTTGTCTTTTCCTTTTTTCTTTTTTTGAATTTTTTTGAATTCTGAAACATGTATTTTTATGATATGTCTTTTTAAATGATCATTTCATGTTTGAATGATCGAACGATTTTATGTATACACAATAAATATATTTTTTTAATCTACTCATGTGTGGTTGCTGCCTACAAAGTCCCAAGGAAGGGGGATTTTCTTTTCTTGCTATACAACAGGGATGTGGCAACAACATACTTGTCTGACATCCCCTTTTTGATAACCCTAAACTTTAGCCATGACCCCCAAAGGCCATAAGCTTAAAGTGACACTAAACAATATCCTTATTCTCTAGAAATAATCAAACATATTCACAACTTAATAACCCCATTTTTCACGAAATTGTATCTTACTGCCTCCTTGTAACATCCTCAGTGAGCTCCCGAACCTCCACTTTTCCACTCAATTCTACTTGTCTGGAATGAGCAGTTCAGATTAGTTGCGGCCATGTGCACTGCTCTTTGCACTCTACAAACCCCATAGTCCATCTCAGGGGCAAGCAAAAGAAGGTGGCTATGTTCTTACATATAGAGGGACCATGGAGAGCGAACGTAGCCACCCTCTAACAGGAAGTACAAAAAAAATAAAGGAATTTGGAGATTTGGAGGAGGCTGAGAGCAATAGAATGGACTTTTCTGAGTTTAGAATACATACTGAAATCACTTTTTTTTCTATACCAGATTTTAGTGCCACTTAAATGTAAACTACCCACCAACACTAATAAAATCACTGCAGAGCCAAGTTCGGATGAATGCAAGATGTAGAACGAAAGGATGGTCACAGGAAGATAGATATGAACAGAGAGCTATCTGCCCATCATTGAACAAATCATCAAAGTTTTGGGACTCGGCATGATCTGTTGCTCAAGCAACACTAGGGTCGCAACACTAGGGTCGTTGGTTCGAATCCCAACCACGGCACCACCTGCCTAGAGTTATCCCTGTGCCTGCGTTGGTTTACTCCCGCACTCCAAAGACATGCTGGTAGGTAAGTTGGCGGAAACAAGAAAAGAGAGGGGCGTCAAGCCAACCATAGTGTAGTAAGTGAGTAAAAAAAAAAGATAATAGTTGCCCTCACAAACAAAAGTAGATAAAAGTGTGTCTCTTAAACCAGTGTGCAATATGTGGAGATGGAAGACTAGATCACATCTCCCTCTGTGGCTTCTATACCAGTCGCTGCAGCCAGGCACTATAGACAGCGGAAGAACCACTGCTGTGGGACACAGAAGACACTGCCGGATGATGCTCTCACACTGCCAGGACATGTGTAGTAGCAAGGGCTGTTAGGAAATGCATTTCAAAGCTACAATAGTGCCTGGCTGCAGCGGCTCTGGCACAGCAGCCACGGAGGAAGCTGGGCTCTGGTCTTCCATCTCCACAGATAACCGGAGGTGGCGCTGTACTAACTATCCAATGTTAGTACAGTGATCTCCCCTGCTGTTCTATTGTGTTCTGACAGGGAACCCCCCCCCCCCCCCCCCGCCAGAACACTCCAGTTAGTACAAGTAGCTTCTTTTGGACCCACTCCAGTACACACAGGCTAAATGTCAGGCGTCATTGGCCAGTTCAATAGAAACCAGTCGACATTCATCCCGTGTGTACTGGAGTGGTTCCGACAGAAGCCAGTCGAACAGCTGGTCATGACTGAAAAAGGTCTGACGATCAGCTCAAGATCAGTGCTCTCAACCAATGTCTGAGAATGCTAACCAGAGCATCAGCATCCCCTTGTCAGAACACAGAAGAACAGCAGGGGAGATCGCTGCACTAACATTGGATAGTTAGTACAGCAGCTCCTCCTGAGCTGTTATTGTTACTGCTAGTGTGTACTAGGCTTTAATAGACACGCCTTCATCTACTTTTGGTTGTTAATGTGACTATTACCTTTTTTTATCTTTATGATAAACTTGCTTTCTACACTATGGTTGGCTTGGCACCCCTCTCTCTTCTCTTTTCTGTTCACATCTTCAGGCCGGGTTCACACTTGTACGACAAATGCTCTGAAAAGCCCCATCTTGCCCTGGGTGGTGACGTCACAAGGGGCAGGGTTTCCAGATGATGTCACTGGGTTGCCACGCCCCATGCCTATATATGTAATAGCACACGGCGGACTCAGCATTACACCCGGAGAGAGCATTGAGACAACATCGGAGGAAGAACAGAGGGAGAAGACAGCGGAGAGAGGAGACCAGGCAGAGACAGAAGACAGTGCAGAGAGGAGAAGAACCGGAGAGGGGGAGAAGACATTAGTGGAGGAGGGAGAAGAAAATGTTAAAGACGCTGGAGCTGCTTTAATAAATTACTTTAAAAACCTGTGTAGTGTTTTCATTCTTGACACTTTTTTTGGGGAGAATGCTTAGGGGGCTTCCAGATTCCGATAAGCTCCCCACCAGCAGATCCCGACAACCACCGGCCAGGGTTGTTGGGAAGAGGCTCTTGTCCTCATTAACATGGGGGCAAAGGGCTTTGGGGTGGGGAGCGCAGGGCACCCCCTGCCCCAAAGCACCCACACCCCCATGTTAAAGACATGTGGCATGAGGTGATCAAATACCACCAAAAAAAAGCTCTATTGGCGGGAAGAAGGGTTGTATGACCGCGCAATTGTCATTCAAAGTGCTACAGCGCTGAAAGCTCAAAATTGTCCTGGGCAGGAAAGGGCGAATGTGCCTGGTATTGAAGTGGTTAAAGTAAAAGGAAAGCCTTATGTGGCGTACACACGCTCGGACTTTCCGGCGGTATTGTCCGCCGGACCTAGTCCAGCGGGCAAGCCGCCGGACTTTCCAGCAGAGGTCCGCCGGACTTTCCGAGCGTGTGGACTTGCCCACACAAGCCCGGACTTTTCTGGCGGACAATCGGCGGGAAAAAATCTGCGGGACTTTTGGAAATGAACGGACTTGCTGACACACGATCGGAAAGTCCATTCATTTAGAACGTAACTGCAGGTAGACGGGATTAGCGAAGACAGTGAATTCCGCCGCGCTAGCCCCGTAACCTGGCATGGATTTAAAGGGAATCCATACGCCAAAAAAACGGCGTGGGGGTCCCCCCCCCAAATCCATCTCAGACCCTTATCTGAGCATGCAGCCCGGTCGGCCAGGAAAGGGGTGGGGACGAGCGAGCGCCCCCCTTTCCTGAGCCTGTGCGATGTACCCCTACCCATTCACCTAAGGTGTAAAAGTGTAAATAAAAAAAACACACAATTTTTTTAAAATATTTTATTGCACTGCTCCGGGGGTCTTCTTCCGTCTTGGGGGGTCTTCTCGCCAGACTCCTCCGGTCTCTTCTGCTCTTTTACCTAGCTCTTTCACGAGCGGAGGAGCCCGGCTTTCTTCTTCCCCGGAAGACCCCCAAAGACCTCCGAAGGCGGAACGAGACCCCCAGACGACAGCGGCGACGACGAAGAATAAAGCCGCCTCCTCTGCTCGTGAAAGAGCTAGGTAAAAGAGCAGAAGAGAGCGGAGGAGTCTGGCGAGAAGACCCCCCAAGACGGAAGAAGACCCCTGGAGCAGTGCAATAAAATATTTTAAAAAAATTGTGTTTTTTTTTTTTGTTACACTTTTACACCTAAGGTGAATGGGTAGGGGTACATCGTACCCCATACTCATCACATAGGGTGGGGGGTCGGGATCTGGGGGCCCCCTTATTAAAGGGGGCTCCCGGATTCCGATAAGCCCCCCGCCCGCAGACCCTGACAACCAACGGCCAGGGTTGTCGGGAAGAGGCCCTTGTCCTCATCAACATGGGGACAAGGTGCTTTGGGGTGGGGGGGCGCACAGCCCCCCTTTACCCAGGGCACCCCCCATGTTGAGGGCACGTAGCCTGGTACAGCTCAGGAGGGGGGGCACTCGTTCGTCCCCACCCCCTTTCCTGGCCGGCCGGGCTGCGTGCTCGGATAAGGGTCTGAGATGGATTTGGGGGGACCCCCACGCCGTTTTTTCGGCGTAGGGATTCCCTTTAAATCCATGCCAGGTGACGGGGCTAGCGCAGCGGCATTAACTGCCTTCGCTAGACCCGTCTACCTGTAGTCACTTTCTAAATGAACGGACTTTCCGATCTTGTGTCGGCAAGTCCGTTCATTTCCAAAAGTCCCACAGACTAGCACACAGACCGCGGGATTGTCCGCCGGACTCGCGAGTCCAGCGGACAATTTTAAGTCTGAACTTAAAACTTAGTCCGCTGGACTTTTGGCAGGAAAAAGCGGACAATCCCGCGGGAAAGTCCGCTCTTGTGTACGCGGCCTTAGGGTGCATTCACACTTGCAAATGCACTCTGGCCAGTGGTTGTGGGGGTCTGCAGGTGTGGGGCTTATTGGAATCTGGAAGCCCCCAGAACCCACCCCCTCCCCTATGTGAATGAGTAGGGGTACATTGTATCCCTACTCATTTACCAAAAAAAATGGGACTTTGGCATGCAGCATCCTGCATCTCTGTGAGTATGGATCCCTTAGTCTGATTGCCACATTTCAATCTACCTGATACATTTCCATGTTCATTACTATGTTATATTTTTAACTATTTTACTTTATAGATTATGTCTATGCATCAACCTCTGAAGAGTGAGACTGAACTCACGAAACACATTTTGTCACCATAGATGCTATGAGACATTTACTATGGACTACTTGATTACTGTAAGTAACCATGTAATAGATTTGTATATTTGGGCCAACTGTTTGGCAATTAGACATGTGCACTGCCGAAAAATGTGTTAGTTTTCGTTTCATTTATTTATTTTTATTTTGTTCAGGTCATTCGTTATGATCGCAATTCGTAAATTCATAAATTTGAAATTTGCAAATTTGTAAATTTGAAAATTTGATAATTCGTAAATTCTAAAAAAAAGAAAGAAAATCCGAAAATTCAAAAGAATAACTAATAATAACAAACTATTAAACTATAGGTATTGGAATTTCCTTTCAAATTACGCTGTTAGTGAACGTAATGAAAACAAATTTATCCAAAGCTACGAATTATCCGAAATAACGAATGCTGCATCTAAACAAATGGAACGGAACTAATTAATAATAAATAATAATAAAACGTTTTTAATTATTCTTATTGTTATTTATTATTATTAATTTGTTACGTTCCATTCGTTTAGATATGGCATTCCTTATTGCGGATAATTAATAACTTCGGATAAATTTGTATTTGTTATGTTCACTAACAGCCAAATTTGAAATGAATTTCCAATACCTAGAATTTAATAGTTAGTAATAGTTAAGTTATTGTTAGATAGTTATTATTTCAGATTTTAAAATTTTAAGGTTTTCGGATTTTCGGAATTTCTAATTTCCGAATTTTCAAATTCATGAACTTACAAATTAAAAAATTTGTTGGACGGGTTTTTTCGTTAATTTGGATATTTCTGAATTAACAAATTTGTTGAAATTCGTTAAAAAACTAATTCGGAACAAATGAAGTGCACATGTCTATTGGCATTATAACACCTTTTCCCAGTTCTATTGCTGGCATATACTCAATACACCTGTACTATGTTTTTATTATGTGTTCTATTGGTTTTATTGTATCTGATTAAAATAATAAAATAATAAAATAATAATAAATTCACAAAGGACAAAAAAAGCCTAAAAATGTTTTTTTTTTTTAAATAATTCAATCACGGCATCTAAGAACAGGTAAGCTTCAATATATTACATTTTTGGTTTTGGATTTAGTTAAGCTTTAAACCCTGACAATGTGAGACATTAATAACCTGACTAAAAGTATACTGTGTTTATCTGTTTTCAGATATTCAATGAAAGATACAGATCTGGGTTCTCCTGTTATTATGTTATTACCTTTTTTTTATTATTCCTTTTCTCAGTTCAATATTTAAATCCACATCCAACGTCTACCTCATTCTACCGATTCCCTTTACACGGCTGTAATTGTCAGCTTTAAACAGCTGCTAAGAGGGAAAAATACCGTTCTGGCCTTTCCACGCCGGCAAAAATATAAATGTTCCCTTCAGTTGTCAGACATCCTAAAAGAGATGCGTTTTCAAAGTGTAATACCAAAAAGATAGTTATTAAGAGCATGTGACAGGCGACAAAATGTATTGAGGTGAGGAGCCGACCATAGGGCCTTCCATCTTGATAAGTGCTAATGCTGAAGAGTGTTCGGAGGAGCACACCGTAAAATAAAGGTCATGGAGTCCTCGGAGAGTGTTTTTATTTGTTACTAGTGGATAGAAATGTGCAGCTAGTTAACCAGTGCGTTTTGAAAGCTTAACGTTATAAAAGCGGTAATCGGGGCCCGTGGTTTTATCTACATTTATAGTACAGTCTGTACTTGTACTAGGTAGGCAGTTAAATGCACCCAGAACAAATCTTGAAGACTTGCTTTACTCCTTGTACAACCCGAACGGAGGTAACAGCATTATTTTAAAAGTTACATTTCATGGATATTAAAGGGGTTGTAAAGGTTCATGTTTTTTCACCTTAATGCATCCTATGTGAAAAAACACCTGTCAGTGACGCCCCCCCCCCCCTCCCCCCCATTTTTCTTACCTGAGCCCTAGAACTTGACCCACAGGGACACGCTCTCTACCCGGGGTTCTCGGCTCTTGAATGGATAGATTGATAGCAGCACAGGAATTGGCGCCTCTATGGACACCGAATGCTGGACTCGGGAGCACACCCGCAAGGTAACCCCCCTGGGAGAGCCCTTCTCCCAGGGGGTTATCTGATAGGGAAGGAGCCGTGAGAGCGGCCGGGGGACCCCAGAGGAGCAGGTTCGTGGCCACTCAATAAGCTGCACAGTGGAGGTAAGTATGATATGTTTGTTATTTAAAAAAAATAAACCAACCCTTACAATGACTTTAACTGCTTGCTGACCAGCCCCCCGCCATTATACTGCGGCAGGTTGGCTCGTTCCTGCTAATCGCCGTAGCTGTACGTTGGTCCCTTTAATAGCTATAGCAGGCGCGTGCGCCCGCTGCGCGTTAGGGGAGCTGATGCATGTCTGGCTGGCGGCCGCGATGTCCAACGCCAACCCGCGATAGCTCCACAGAGAGCTAGAATGGAGATTTGTCAATGTCTCAACAGATCCCCGTTCTGACAGGGAAGTATAAAGTGATCGTCTGTTCCTAGTAATCAAGAACAGCGATCTCTCTCTACTCCCAGTCAGTCCCATCCCCCACAGTTAGAAACACCTCCCTATGGTCACATTTAACCCCTTAATCGCCCCCTGGTGTTAAAGTGATACTAAAGGATCGTTTTTTATTTTTTTTAAATAACAAACATGTCATACTTACCTCCACTGTGCTGCTCGTTTTGCACAGAGTGGCCCCGAACATCCATTCCCTCGGCGGCTCTTGCGGCTCCTCCCCACATTAGATAACCCCCTAGGAGAAGTACTCTCCCAAGGGGGTTACCTTGCGAGTCCAGCATTCGGTATCCATAGAGGCGCGTCATTGGATTTGATTGACAGCAGCGGGAGCCAATGGCTGCGCTGCTATCAATCTTTCCAATCAAGAGGCGGGAAGCCGTGGAGAGAAGGACGGCGGGGACGCACCAATGGAAATTTGGGGCTCAGGTAAGTAAAACGGGGGGGGGGGGGGGCTAGGAGGCCAGTGACTGCCAGGTGTTTTTTCGCCTTAATGTATAGGTTGTTAAAAACACAAGCCTTTACAACCCCTTTAACCCCTTCCCTGTATGTGTCATTTATACATTGATCAGTGCATTTTTATAGCACTGATCGCTGTATAAGTGTCACTGGTCCCAAAAAAAGTGTCAAAAGTGTCCGATCTGTCAGCCACAATGTCACAGCCCTGCTAAAAATCGCTGATCACTGCCAATACTGGTAAAAAAAAAAAAATTATAATAAAAATGCCATCAATCTATCCTGAGAACTGAGTGATCAAACACTGCCGATTCCTGACCAGGCCATTTTTTGCTATATGGCAAAGCGTTATTTTAACTGACAATTGCACGGTCATGCGACACTGTATCCAAATAAAAATGTTGACCTTATTTTTCCCACAATTAGAGCTTTCTTTTGGTATTTGATCACCACTATAAACATAAAAAGGCTGACAATTAAAAAAAAAAAAAAACAATATTTTTTACTTTCTGCTATAAAACATACCCAATAAAATAATGTAAAAAATCTAATTTCTTCATCAGTTTAGGCCAATATGTATGTATTCTGCTACATGTTTTCTGGCATAAAAAATCCCAATAAGCGTATATTGATTGGTTTGTGCAAAAGTTATAGTGTCTACAAACTATGGGATATATTTTTGGATTTTTTATTTATTTTATTTTTTTACTAGTAATGGTGGTGATCAGCAACTTATTGCGGCAGGCAAATCAGACATCTAACTGACACCTTTTGGGGATCAGTGACACTAATACATACTTGCCAACATTTCCGATTTTCCGGGGACAATCACGATATTGCGACCCTTGTCACGATCGGAGGCCGACCCGATTAATATCCCATGATTTTGCTTTTGTCCCGGGAAATCAGGACTGTTTTTGGCACCGGAGCTGCTTCTGGCTTCAAAAATATGGCCGCTGTCACCGTCGCAAGATCTCTTTCCTGTTTCCCCCTAGCTCTCAGCTCAGATCTGAACTCCACTCCTCCAGCCCTCTGCGCTCCAACTCCTCCCACTCTCCCTCGCAATGTTATTTGGCCATCTACCACCCCCGCCCCTGCCCGTGCCCCCTGTTTTCATGATTTTGTACTGAGACAGTTTTCCCCATGAAAACCGGGGATGCGCACGGGGGCCGGGCAGTAAACGGTTGAATAACATTGCGAGGGAGAGTGGGAGGAGCCGATCTGCAGAGGACTGGAGGGGCGGAGATTAGGAGGAGCTGGATGTTGGCACAACACCAGTCTGTGAGGCAGAGCCAAGGGACTCTGCTGCACTAGGGACACCTGATACCTGATGTAAGGAGGGACTCCGCTGCCTAAGGGACACCTGATGTAAGGATGCACTCCGCTGGGGAGACCTGATGTAAGGAGGGACTCCGCTGGGGACACCTGATGTAAGGCGGGACTCCGATGCCTGGGGACACCTGATGTAAGGCGGGACTCCGCTGGGGACACCTGATGTAAAGGGGCACTCCGCTGGGGACACCTGATGTAAGGAGGGACTCCGCTGCCTGGGGACACCTGATGTAAGGAGGGACTCTTCTGCCTGGGGACACCTGATGTAAGGAAGCAGTCCGCTGGGGATGCCTGATGTAAGGAAGCACTCCGCTGGGGAAGCCTGATGTAAGGAGGCACTTCGCTGGGGACGCCTTATGTAAGGAGACACTCAGCTGGGGAAGCCTGATGTAAGGAAGCACTCCGCTGGGGACGCCTGATGTAAGGAGGGACTCTGCTGGGGACACCTGATGTAAGGATGCACTCCACTGGGGAAGCCTGATGTAAGGAGGCACTCCGCTGGGGATGCCTGATGTAAGAAGGCACTCCGCTGGGATGCCTGATGTAAGGAGGGACTGCGCTGGGGACACCTGATGTAAGGAGGCACTCCGCTGGAGACACCTTATGTAAGGAGGGACTCCGCCGGGGACACCTGATGTAAGGAGGGACTCGGCTGGGGTTGTCTGATGTAAGGAGGGACTCCGCTGGGGACACCTGATGTAAGCAGGGACTCTGCTGGGGACACCTGATGTAAGGAGGGACTCCGCTGGGGACACCTGATGGCATCTGGTGGCAGGTGACATGACAAGTGAAATGCTAGGGGCTCCCACTGATTCTGCATTATGGTGAGTTGAACTATTTCATTTTATATTACAATGTAATAGTAGAAGTAACGCGCTTCAATCATCCTGACACCATAACAACCATGGTGCTGGAATGATGGAAGCGCTAACACCAGGTGTTTGGAGTATCTTTATGGGCTGATTGTTAAACTTTCTGGCATACACATACTTCTATTGTGGTGTAGGATCTGGGCCTGCTGTCTGTCCATCCCTCTTTCTTTCCTTCCTTCTCTCTCCTTCCCTCCCTATCTCTTTCTTTCTTTCTCCCTCCATCCCTCGTTCATCTCAGACTCGGAACACACCCCCTGAGCCATGCCCCATTTAAGCCACGCCCACTATGCCACAAAAAAACCCAAATGAAGCATGTCAAGATGTTGTTGGGCATATTGTAACCAGGCTTTTTTTGTAGAACTTGTACAGTAAAGGCTTCTTTTCCCAGAGCAGCTTGTATTTCTCCTGAGGTTACCTGTGGGGTTTTCTTTATATCCGTATGTTTTCCTGTAGCAGTTGTTGCTGAAATCTTTCTTGATCTACCTGACTATAACTTGATATCAAGAGATCCACAAAATGTCTACTTCTTAATAAGTGATTAAATAATATGGATTACTAGAAAAGCAGAGGGACTGGCAGGAACACCAGGGTTTTCACACAAAGGAAGCAATACAAAGAGAGCAGGAGACTTTTTCCTACAAGTACATGGTACAGCAGCCACATATCAGGAATATGAAGTGTTGGGGCAACAAACACTTTAAGTACAAGGAGGTGCATGACATCTCCTGTGCTTACCGCTATTATTTATATGTGAAACTTTTATTACACTCTCAAGAGATGGTTATCGCTGTATTTCTGCTTAAGGTCTAAGCATCTTCAACATTAGAGTGGGTGCAGCTGCTATGCCTTCCCCTCCCATCCTCCTGCCTAATCACAGAAGCCTTGTTTCTGCTCTGCTCCTTTCTTCCTCTCTGCGGCACCCGCTATGCCACTCCTGGTCCTGCAGATGCGTAAGCAGAGCCCAGGATATATGGTGGCATCATGGGTCCCTGGGCAAAGTAATGCACTGGGGCCCCTACCAGCCTGCCCCAATTTATGCACCTACGTTCAAGAATTAAAGTATAAATAGTTGATAGAATTAAATATATATTTATTAGTACTTTCAATAAAATTGATTATAAACAATGCGAAAACACGCCTAAATCAAAGACTAATCAACACAAAGGGCACAGTACGGGGAGGGGGGGAGGAGGCAGAAGGGCACAGTACAGGGGGAGCCAGGAGGGCACAGTACAGGTTCTGGGATGCTGCCTGGGACACAGCCATCCCAGAACAGCATAGTAAAAAGCATGACTGTCCCGACAAATCCGGGACAGTTGACAAGCATGTTGTAAAGCAAAATTATCATGGGGCCCCCATGTACCCGGGGCCTCTAGGCAGTGCCCAGGGGTGCTCATGAGTTAAGACAGCCCTGGGGGTGGAAGCAATCAGGTGGCAGCGGAGCCACCAAAATGCTTCCACTTGATAGGCATGGAGTCACACACAAATTTCACACAATGTGTGTAACCCCCTCCCCCCGCCCCATTCTCCGTACGACGTAGGGACCTGGCAGCAAAAGGTTTAATGCGATGCACCATTTTCATAGCAAGTCTGCAACTGAAAATATCATCAGTACATAAAAGCTTTCATTTTTCGAGAGTCTAAAGCCATAGTCAGCATCAAATTAGATTTTTCCAGTTGCTCAGTCAATACCGACATGCTGCTGGAGCTTTCTAGGTGTGGAAATACAATTCAAATGAAAGAAACTGGAAATTCGCTTATTGTATGAGACACATCAGCACTTTTAAACTGTTAAAACTGAACTCTAGGCCAACAGCTATAGACACAGATGAAATGCATATAAAGGATCTGTTTTACCTGCCAAAGGATTGGTATTTCTGTCTATCCAGTCCTGGGAATTACACAGAGACCTGATATTTCTCTACTATAGTTTAGCAATACAGCTAGGTCATGTCCCTCCCCCAGCCCCCAGCCTAGGATTGGACAGTGAAGGAGAAGCAGCACACAGATGAGTTCACCTCCCTGTCACTCTTCTCATGTAATTGCATGAGCATTGCGGCACACCTGATTGGCTCCTTGTTCTGTCTCTTCCACTTCTAGGTATTCCACTTCTAGGTCTTCCACATCTAGGTTCTGCTGTCCTGGGGCAGCAGGATGCTGATACCAAGTGAGCAAGTTGGCCATGCTCAGAGTTATGCTTTAGAGACTCCATTTGCTTTTTGTTATACATATAGGCTTCTCCCTTACAGTTTTCCTTGCTTCAACTATGCTCTCATGGGGAAATAACATTCATACGGCCAGGAATGATCTTGGCAGCCAATTGACACGTGATCTAACAGTAGGGCTTATTCCTGAAGGAGCCGCTGGAAATGTACCCAGGATCTTTGCCAGTGGATTGCCCCGTTGCCAGGCACACACTCAAAGTCACTCTTCTCTTTAAAAATCAGTCCAGAGGTGTTCTTTTTGTTGCTTCTTAATTTTTGGAGTAACGGGATAGGGTTGAGGGAACTGAGTGGGATACCCCAATAAAAGAAACTATGTACAGATTGAGGACAAAAAAAACTCCTTTCATGCGACACTGTATCCAAATAAAAACGTTGACCTTATTTTTCCCACAATTAGAGCTTTCTTTTGTTATTTGATCACCTCTGTGGTTTTAAAATTTTGCACTATAAACATAAAAAGGCCAACAATTAAAAAAAATATATATATATATTTTTTTTACTTTCTGCTATACCCAATAAAATAATGTACCCAATAAAATAATGTAAAAAATCTAATTTCTTCATCAGTTTAGGCCAATATGTATTCTGCTACATGTTTTTTGGCATAAAAAATCCCAATAAGCGTATATTGATTGGTTTGAGCAAAAGTTATAGTGTCTACAAACTATGGGATATATTTTTGGATTTTTTATTTATTTTATTTTTTTACTAGTAATGGTGGTGATCAACAACTTATTGCGGCAGGCAAATCAGACATCTAACTGACACTTTTTGGGGACCAGTGACACTAATGCCGCGTACACACGTACGGACTTTTGCCGGCGGACCTAAGTCCAGCGAACAATCCGCTGGACTTTCCCGCTAGGTACGCCGGACTAAAAAGCGAACGGACTTGACCACACACGATCACGCAAAAAGTCCGGCGGTTCACGCGATGACGTACGCACGTACGACGGGACTAGAAAAAGGAAGCTCGAGATCCCAAACGACACCCTTTGGGCCCCGTCAGCTAATCTCGTGTATATCGCGTGTTAGTTGACGTTTGGTTAGAGACGATTCGCGCTTCTCAGACTTCTGCTTAATTCGTTCGCTTCTGCCGTTCAGTTTGTGCTTGTGAGGTTTGTATCTGGCTTTCAGTGCGTGTGGATCAGTTCCTACCTGTTCTCAGGCCGTTCTGGTCCGCTCGTTCCTGTTTTTCAGGTCGTTCTTCATAGGCCTTGCTGTTCTTCAGTGCGTTCTGTTAAGTTGTTTGTTTGATCAGCCGACCGTTTTGAAGCCATGGAGTGTGGACGTACTCGGGAACGAGTTCGTGCTGTGCAGGGGCTCGGTGTTGCGGTTAACACCTTGGCACGAGCCCGGTCCATGAACAGGGTGAGGAGGAGTTCATGGACCAAGAATTGGTTGCGCCAGCGTGACCAATTCTCGCATATGCCTTTGCTCCGTGAGATCCGTGAGAATAATCCTGATGATTTCAGGAATTATCTCCGGATGACGGACCCCATTTTTCACCGTCTGTTGGCTTCGCTGTCCCCTTATATTAGCAGGCAGAATACCTGCATGCGGCAAGCCATCAGTGCGGAGCAGAGGCTAGTCGCCACGTTGCGTTACTTGGCGACGGGGAGAAGCTTGCAGGACCTCAAGTTCACGACAGGCATCTCCCCCCAGGCTCTGGGGCTCATTATTCCAGAGACCTGTTCTGCCATTATCCACGTCCTGCAGGAGGAATACATTAAGGTAAGTCTTCTCTTTTAAAATTACCTATGTCTTGTATGTTTGTTAATGTAGTGCATCAATGTCATCATTAGCTAATTACCATGATAGGACTATTCTATGAATGTCGCCTATTCCTTTTTTTTTTGGATTTTGTTTTTTTGTCTAGTATTTTATGTTTGACTTATCGAAATAGTTTTAAGAATGTATTATTTAGTGGGTCACATGCATATTTGCTTGCACCAACCTCCCCAGCATGGAAGCTTGGCCCCCTAAACACCCCTAGCCTAGTCACTTTCTTTGGTTAAAAATGTATATTACCAGCTCCATTGTACAGCTTTACTCACCCCCCCTTTCACCCCCCTTGACCCTCATTTTTAAATTGATTGCATGTGTTTTTGGTCAGCTTGTAATTATCCCCACCCCCCCCCACACCCCCTGATAATTAATATCATGTGTTTTTGGTCAGCTTGTAATTATCCCCTCCCCCCCCACACCCCCTGATAATTAATATCATGTGTTTTTGGTCAGCTTGTAATTATCCCCTCCCCCCCCACACCCCCTGATAATTAATATCATGTGTTTTTGGTCAGCTTGTAATTATCCCCCCCCCCCCCCACACCCCCTGATAATTAATATCATGTGTTTTTGGTCAGCTTGTAATTATCCCCACCCCCCCCCACACCCCCTGATAATTAATATCATGTGTTTTTGGTCAGCTTGTAATTATCCCCACCCCCCCACACCCCCTGATAATTAATATCATGTGTTTTTGGTCAGCTTGTAATTATCCCCCCCCCCCCCACACCCCCTGATAATTAATATCATGTGTTTTTGGTCAGCTTGTAATTATCCCCTCCCCCCCCACACCCCCTGATAATTAATATCATGTGTTTTTGGTCAGCTTGTAATTATCCCCACCCCCCCCCCCCCACACCCCCTGATAATTAATATCATGTGTTTTTGGTCAGCTTGTAATTATCCCCACCCCCCCCCCCCCACACCCCCTGATAATTAATATCATGTGTTTTTGGTCAGCTTGTAATTATCCCCACCCCCCCACACCCCCTGATAATTAATATCATGTGTTTTTGGTCAGCTTGTAATTATCCCCACCCCCCCCCACACCCCCTGATAATTAATATCATGTGTTTTTGGTCAGCTTGTAATTATCCCCTCCCCCCCCACACCCCCTGATAATTAATATCATGTGTTTTTGGTCAGCTTGTAATTATCCCCACCCCCCCCACACCCCCTGATAATTAATATCATGTGTTTTTGGTCAGCTTGTAATTATCCCCACCCCCCCCACACCCCCTGATAATTAATATCATGTGGTTTTGGTCAGCTTGTAATTATCCCCACCCCCCCACACACACCTTTAATTAATTGCATGTGTATTGTGTGACCTTACCATTATTTACTCCCCACCCACATCCCCATTATTATCTTCTCTGGTCCATCAGAGGGGTCATCAATCAGAGATTTGTCCCTTTTATCCTTAATCTTTTGGCTTTATTTCAAGGATTTACAAAATAAATACATATGTTCTTCCAAATTGTTTTTTAATTTGTTGCATTTAGTTTGGTGTTTTGGCTGGTTTATAATTTCAATTGTATCTTTCTGTTTGACTTCACAGTGTCCCTCCACGCCACAGGAATGGCAGACTGTGGCTTCCCAGTTTGCTGCCCGTTGGGACTTTCCCAACTGCGGAGGGGCGATTGACGGCAAACACGTGCGAATTGTGCCCCCACCCCATTCGGGGTCATACTATTGGAATTATAAGGGGTTCCATAGTATCGTGTTGATGGCGGTGGTGTCGGCACACTATGAATTTCTGTATGTGGATGTGGGGAAAAACGGCCGGATGTCGGACGGAGGAGTCTTCAACCACACGGAGTTCGGTCATCGTCTCCAAACTGGTGGGCTGGAGCTGCCACCAGATGAAGATAATGTGGAGGGACTCCCGTTCGTCTTCATTGCCGACGAGGCGTTCGGTCTGGGTGACCATCTGATGAGGCCATTTCCCCAACGATCCCTCACCCCTGAGAGGAGGATTTTTAATTATCGGTTGGCCAGAGCAAGAAGGGTGGTGGAAAATGCCTTTGGTATTATGGCCAACCGTTTCAGATTGCTCCTTACATCGCTACATCTGGCAGAGTACAAACTCAATACTATTATTCTTGCATGCTGTGTCATGCACAATTATTTACGGAAACATTCAGGAACATACTCCTTACCAATTGGCCCTGAGGCCGGAGTGGAAGGCAACATGACAGGGCTGGATAATCGCCCTCTTGGTTCCGCAACACAATCAGCCCAGCAAGTGCGGGACCTTTATTTACAGTATTTTAATGGTAGGGGGGCCATTGAAATGGCAGCAGACCCTTAAACCATCTTTTTCATTTACAATGAATAAATACAGTTATTTATGTTTGAAATATTGGTCGTTTCGTATTGTTTGGCTTTTAATTTGGCCTGTTTTATATGTTGTCCTAGTGCACATCTTAATAGTGGCAAACTTGTTTAGCGTTTAGTAAATAAGCCCCTTTGTCAATGAACCACAACATGTTTTTGTCAAACTGGTAGTATTTAAAAAGAAGAAGCCACACATTTTTGAATTTGTGCAAACATTATTTTTTTTATTATAGTGCACATCCAAAACTTTTTTTTTTTTTTTTTTTTTATTTTTTTTTTTTTTTGGTTGTTTTGGTATTTTTGGTATTTTTTTTTTTTTTTTTTTTTTTTTTGAAAATTAATTTTTTTTTTTTTTTTTTTAGGTTATCTTTTTGACATTTTTTTTGGTGTTTTTCTCAAAAAATATTGTTTTTTTTTTTGGGATTGATTTTTTAAAACAAACATAAAAACATGTTTAAAATTGTTTAAAAATTTTGGCTTAGCATTTGAAATTATTTACACAATGTAAAAGTCCAGAACTTACAAAGTTCAACAGGTAACCCATGAACAGAAGAAGCCAAATTTTGAATATGCACACTAATTTAACTGGAAAATGGGTAATGTCAACATGTGCTATGTTCCATCATGGGGAATCAATGGACGTGTTTTGTGTGTGAAACCCCTTCCCTCTCACCTACTAGCATTAGGGGTTGCAAACACAAAATGCGTCCATTGAGATCCCCTGATGGCACATAGCACATGTTGACATACCGTGTGCATATTTAAAATTTGGCCTCTAAAATTAGTTAAACAGCGCTTCAAAAGGGGAATGAAGGACATGATTGATGTTAAGAAATGTAAAAGGGGTCTTTAGATTCTCCCCAAAACATCAATCATGTCCTTCATTCCCTGCTGCATGGTGGCCATCTCCTTCTGCATGTTTTCCAGCTGCAGATTCCAGGCCATGATCTGCCCAATAAGCCTGTGGGCACTGTCAGTGGTAAATGGCTCCGCAGCTTGTCGTTCCACAAACAGATCAGCATCACCTAAAAGTTGGGTAGAGAAAACACAAGAAAAAAAGTGTCAAAAACATGCAGACCTTAATTTATTAGCTCAATCTGTGTTCTGAGACACTCACTTGGTGGGGTGCAGATTTGATCGACTTCAACGACCTGTTCCGCCACATCCACGCGTGGGCTTGGGCTAACTGCCCAATTAGTCTGGTGAGGCCGGGAGGTCCTCGTAGGTTCGGACTGACGTCTGAGTCTTTTGCCCCCTATGGTAATGGAACACAAAAAGGTACACTTTTGAATCACACTGATATTTGAGTGCCAAAATAGGATTAGTAAACATTGTTTAAAAGTCTTGCCAATTATTAGCAGTTTGTTAGAAGATCCTACTTGAAGACAGAATTGAAATGTCTATCTAATGAAACTCCAATACTTAAAGCGCCCTTCAACCCTAAATTTGAACTTCCGCTCATTGGATCCCTGCACCCCTGTGGTGTCTTATTTTGAACGTTTTAGGGGGGATGGGTTGCAGATACCTGTGTAAGGCAGGTATTTGCACACACATCCGGCCCTAGACTCCCACAGAAGTATACGCCACATCCCGTCCCACCGTGCTGTCTGCTGGGACACACAGGGGTCCCCGAGCTTGCGCGGACCAGTCCTATTGCATTGCGCAACTGGCGCATGCCCAATAGTGACCCGGGAAGTGAAGCCGCAAACATTAATTTCATGATTGCAAGATCAGAGATTGTAGCTGCAGCATCCAAGGGACAGGTGAGTGTACTTCTTTGAAAAGTCACCACCTACAGTATTTAGAGATGATGAGCATTTTTTGGGAATTGTGAGCATGAGACCCTGCTTAACATATTTATCCCCCCCCCCCAAAACAGCCTCTGGAGTCCCTGTGTAAGTTACCCCTAAAACCCTTACTACAGCAGTAATTGTATAGATAGTGACAATAATAAACAACCTTACAACTCCAACAACCCAAAGCCAGGTAAACTCAATAAACGTTATGAAGACAAACGGAACTTTCATCAAATATGCGCAAGTTTCAGGTACGAATGGTAATAACATCTGCGCAAGTTTCAGGTACGAATGGTAATAACATCTGCGCAAGTTTCACGGACGAATGGTAATAACATCTGCGCAAGTTTCACGGACGAATGGTAATTACATCTGCGCAAGTTTCACGGACGAATGGTAATAACATCTGCGCAAGTTTCACGGACGAATGGTAATTACATCTGCGCAAGTTTCACGGACGAATGGTAATAACATCTGCGCAAGTTTCACGGACGAATGGTAATTACATCTGCGCAAGTTTCAGGTACGAATGGTAATAACATCTGCGCAAGTTTCACGGACGAATGGTAATAACATCTGCGCAAGTTTCACGGACGAATGGTAATAACATCTGCGCAAGTTTCACGGACGAATGGTAATTACATCTGCGCAAGTTTCACAGACGAATGGTAATAACATCTGCGCAAGTTTCACGGACGAATGGTAATTACATCTGCGCAAGTTTCAAGGACGAATGGTAATTACATCTGCGCAAGATTAGACATATCAAGTATAACCATAGTAGCGCACGTGCTTGACTTACTTTTTTTGATGGCTTTTCGAATTCTCCTGTATTGATCGTGCTCCCTGGATTTGATGTCGGACCATCGTTTGCGCAGTTGATCCTTGCCCCTTCGTACGCCGAATTTCTGCTCCAGGGTGCTGACGATTGTAGTGAGAATCTTGTCCTTGCGCAAGTTGGGTCGAGGGTACGGGCCATTTTCCCCGTCGTAATCTTCCCTTTGGAGGATGTCCACCATCTCCACCATCTCTTCAAAGGCCATATTGGTGGCCTTATATCTGCTGCTGGATGCAGATGTGTTGGCTTCTTGGCTTTCCTCCGCGCTACTGGCTGAGAATGTGTCCGCCATATTCATGAATTAATTCACCAACAATGCAACGAGGGGAAGCGGGGCGGGGAATACTCGTCATGAGGAACGTCATGGGCGGGCGACGCGGAGGACGCAGGCGGACTTCGACGCGTGCGCAGTGTATATAAGGCTGTTTGAGGGGCCCACGTGTTCCCGAACGGAAGTAGCGAGCGCTCTGTACGAAGGTAAGTGTTTTCTAGGATGCATTACTGTGTTTTTTTTTGGGTTTTGGGCCAGCATTTTTTAAGGATATGTGTGTGTTGCTGCCTGTGTGTAGGGGTTGCTGCCTGTGTGTAGGGGTTGCTGCCTGTGTGTAGGGGTTGCTGCCTGTGTGTAGGGGTTGCTGCCTGTGTGTAGGGGTTGCTGCCTGTGTGGATGTGTTGCTGCCTGTGTGTAGGGGTTGCTGCCTGTGTGTAGGGGTTGCTGCCTGTGTGTAGGGGTTGCTGCCTGTGTGTAGGGGTTGCTGCCTGTGTGTAGGGGTTGCTGCCTGTGTGTAGGGGTTGCTGCCTGTGTGTAGGGGTTGCTGCCTGTGTGGATGTGTTGCTGCCTGTGTGTAGGGGTTGCTGCCTGTGTGTAGGGGTTGCTGCCTGTGTGTAGGGGTTGCTGCCTGTGTGTAGGGGTTGCTGCCTGTGTGTAGGGGTTGCTGCCTGTGTGTAGGGGTTGCTGCCTGTGTGTAGGGGTTGCTGCCTGTGTGTATGTGTTGCTGCCTGTGTGTGGGTGTGTGTTGTGTAATGTTTGTTAAGAAAAACTGGTTGTGCGTTTTAAGTAACATTTGTGTTTTTGGTCTTTTGTATTGCCATTACTAACAAAACAGAAACAAACATGTCATCACCCCAGTTGAATCCATTCAAGGACCAGCAGTTCATGTCCGAATTCATTGCCCTGTACAGAAAAAATACCAACCTGTGGCAGCTCAAGAACCCTTTGTATGGCAATAGGGATGTCCGGAAGGCAACACTGGGGCCACTTGTGGCTTTTGTGAAGACTAAAGTCCCCAACGCAAACACCAAGTTTGTGGAAGCCAGAATTGCAAGTTTAAGGCACATGTACAAGCGGGAGCGCAAGAAGATTGAGGAATCAGTCAGATCAGGAGCAGCAGCAGAGAATGTTTATGTACCCAAGCTGTGGTACTACAACCAACTGACTTTTATAGGTGACCAGATGGAACCCAGGGAATCACTGTCGACTCTTCCCTCCACCCTTCCCTCCACTCTTCCCTCCACTCTTCCCTCCACCCCAGCTGAGGCTTCCACGGAAGGAGAAGACCCCTCCACCTTGGAGCAGGCTGATGCGCCCAGCTGGAGCCAGGTATATATTTAGTAGCCTAAATTGTGATTGTGTGAATATTAATGCTGTCAACGTTAAAATGTGAAACAATTAACACCCTGAACTCAGAATTGTGAAAAAAACTGACAAAAATTATGCACACTTCTAAAAAGTGTTGGTGCAACATATCGATACATATATAGTGTATACATACATCCAGTAGTGGCAAAAAAAGCGTTAGACAACATTGGTGATCTGCTTGGAAAATGCAGGGGTCCAAATGATAGCCTTTTGGATCTTTTGGAAAATTTAGATGCTCGTTCCTAAGTTTACAATTGGATGATTGAGTAGGCCAGAAACCACAAAACAGGTGTTTGATTTTTGTTTTTATTTGCACACAGGATGAGCTGACCCAGGATGATGCCGGGACAAGTGGTATGGAGGAGGAGGAGGACATGCCCAGCGAGAGCCAGGAGGTGGCTGGGCCCAGCACGAGCCAGAGTGACAGCCAGACCCAATTAAGAAGTCTACCTCGACCCCTGCCCTTACCCCCAAGAAGGCCCAGGAGGATGACCATTGTGGAGGAGGAATCACTGGAACTGATTCGGAAGGCGAGTGCGATTCTCGACAAACCCCCCCTTCCAGAAGAGGGCTATGCCAGCTACGTGTCCAGCAGGTTGCTGGAAATGGAGAGGGGCCAACGGCACCTGTGTGAGGGCCTAATTTCTGAGGCAATTAGGGGGGGTTTGAGGGGTGAATTACGAGAATCCACCCGCCTGACCCATGAAGGCCCGACACCAACTTCTCCTCCTCCTCCTCCTCGTCTTCCTTCTCCTCCTCCTCCTCCTCCTCCTCCTCCTACTCCTCCTCCTACCACAAGTCAGCCTCCAAGGAAGCGTGCAGGGAAGACTGCAGGGAAGAGTGCAGGGAAGCGTGGTGCGAAGAGTCGGAAGTGATTGCCTGGCTTCAGTCTGGTCTCACAGAAGACACAGGCTGTTGTAGTGCCACAGCTTGGGGACATAGATGTCATCTGCTGCTGTTCCTGGTCTGTCTGATTCCTGGTCAATCTTCTTGTGCTCCCTATATTGTATGAAATGTGCCCAAGCTTAATTTTTGGCTTCACAAACTTGGTGTCTGCCGTTGGGGCAAAAAGTCTTCACAAAATCTACAAGTGGCTCCAGTGTTGCCTTCCTATTTTGTTTTGCCTTGTTTGTTTTAACCAGAATAAATGGTCATTTAATTTTCATCAAATAATGATATACGTGCTTGTTATTCAAAAACATAGTTTCTTTAGGAGTAGGCAGGTACATGTCTAAACATTCATTTGACAATACAAGTGTAAAGTGCAACTTCAATGGAACTGCAAGTGCAGTCGCTGGAAAGGTGAGGTTTAAGATCGGAATTAAGGGCAAGCTCTGCTGACTCCACAATTGTATCATGTGTAATAACTAATCCTTTTGATAACCAACAAATAATAAAAAATATCTATATAGAGATATATGTACATATATATATATATATATATATATATATATATATATATATATATATAATTTTATTTTTATACACGTATAGATCTATATATATATATATATTTATATATATATATATATATATATGTAGATATCGATATATATTTTTTTGCGCTTATTGAGAAATATAGATATATTTTTCATTTGGTGATTTGGATATCTATATCTATATCTATATCTATATATATATATATATATATATATATATATATATATATATATATATATATATATATATATATATATATATATATATATATATATATATATATATATATATATATATATACAAATATATAACTTCACTAAAGAATGCTGAAGAAAAAACGTTCGGGAGTACTCTGCGTGAATATACAAGCAGCAAGGCAAAATCATTCTTCAAGTACGATACCATACAAATCCCGCTGTCAGAAAAAAAATAAAAATAAAATTTCAACAGCGTGACGATTGTGCGAGCTTCAAAACGAAGGCTAGTTTTACCAGACCGAGCGAGTCCGTGACATAATAGCTACTGAGCATGCGTCCTTTTTGGTACGCCGGACCATACTACACACGACCGGATTATCCGCTGGACTGCCAAGTCCAGCGGATAATTTGAGAACAAAACCTGAAACTTTAGTCCGCCGTACTTTGGCCAAAAAAAGTCCGCCGGCGCCCACACACGAGGGGATTATCCGCTGGACTTCGGTCCAGCGGATAATCCCGCGGGATAGTCCCTTCGTGTGTACGCGGCATAATACATACTTGCCAACATTTCCGATTTTACCGGGACAATCACGATTTTGGGACCCCCTTTCCTAATCGGAGGCCTCCCCGATTAATATCCCGTGTTTTGCTTTTCTCCTGGGAAATCAGGACTGTTTTTGGCACCGGAGCTGCTTCTGGCTCCAAAAATATGGCCGCTGTCACCACCGCAAGATCTCTTTCCTGTTTTCCCCTAGCTCTCAGCTCAGATCCAGTTAAATGCAGACTTCCTTCTCTGTAGCAACAAGAGCATAGTCCCTTCACATAGAATCATAAGGCAATGTCCACTTTAGACAAACGCACAGCTGACTCTCTAGCACTAAAGGGGTAGCAGCAGCCAAAAAGTCTTTAAGATCTCTCAGCAGTCTGTACTCACAAAATGTCCAGGGACAGCTGGTTGCCTCCTTCCAACTTCCACTTAAGCCCCGGACCAATTTGCAGCTAAAGGACTAGGCTCCTTTTTACGATTCGGCACAGCGTCGGTTTAACTGACAATTGCGCGGTCATGCGACGTGGCCCCCAAACAAAATTGGTGTCCTTTTTTTGGCGTGGTATTTGATCACCTCTGCGGTTTTCATTTTTTGCGCTATAAACAAAAATAGAGCGACAATTTTGAAAAAAATGCAATCTTTTTAACTTTTTTCTATAATTAATATCCACAAAAAATATATAAAAAAACATTTTTTTCCTCAGTTTAGGCCGATACGTATTCTTCTACATATTTTTGGTAAAAAAAATCACAATAAGAGTTTATTGATTGGTTTGCGCAAAAGTTATAGCGTCTACAAAATAGGGGATAGTTTTATGGCATTTTTATTAATATTTTTTTTTTTTACTAGCAATGGCGTCGATCAGCGATTTTTATTGTGACTGCGACATTATGGCGGACACGTCGGACAATGTTGACACATTTTTGGAACCATTGGCATTAATACAGCGATCGATGCTATAAAATTGCATTGATTACTGTAAAAATGTCACTGGCAGTGAAGGGGTTAACCACTAGGGGGCAGTGTAGGGGTTAAGTGTGGCCTATGTGTTTTTTTTTTACTGTAGGGGGGCGTGGCTTGGCATGTGACATCACTGATCATCTTCCCTATGACAGGGAACAGACGATCAGTGACAGCCTCACTAGGAAGCGCGGGGAGAGGTTTGTTTACACTTACCTCTCCCCGTTCTTCAGCTCTGTGACCCGATCATGGGACACCGGCTGCGATCGGGTCCGCGGGTCCGACGGCCCACGGTTGGGCTCTTAAAGAGTAACATACCTGTACGTTGTTGTGCCCAGCCGTGCCATTCTGCAGACGTAAATGTGCATGAGGCGGTCCTTAAGTGGTTAAGCAGAGACACGTCAGTGTTACATACCTCCTAACTTTTTGAGATAAGAATGAGGCACACCTATTAGCAAAAGTAAGTAGGCATAGGACACACTCCCTGCCACACCCCCTTAAAGGAATGTTATATAAAAAAAATGATTAGTTAAACCCACAAGTGCTTTTTTTATTAAAAAAAAATTACATTTCATGCATATTAACCGCTTGCCGACCAGCCCCCCCCCCCGCCATTATACCATAGCTCCCAACATTTTGAGATGGGAAAGAGGGACACCTACTAGCAAATGTATGTAGGCCTAGGACACGCCCCCTGCCACACCCTCCTTAAAGGAGAATTAACCACAAAAAAAGGTTAATTAAATTCATACAGGCTTTTTTTTATCACTACTATTCCTTTATATTGGCTTTTGAAATTTATAAATACAGCAATTTAGAAATTGGATGAAAAGTTTAGTGCTGGTAAACACTTTTTGAAAGATAAAAAGTGCATTTTATAAACAAATTTATAGATTAGACCACAATGAGGGACAAATGAGGAGAAAAGAGGCTCAGAGGGACTTTGTTCCAAATCAGGGACAGTCCCTTGAAATCAGGGACATTTGGGAGATATGGTGTTGCCCTGCACTGATCCTCTGCATGAAAAAGCCCAGAAGCTCAGTGTCTCAGAGTATTTATGCAAACTCCCAGCAGCCTTCAGGGCCCTGCTCCCTGGG
Organism: Lithobates sylvaticus; assembly: GCA_028564925.1. Taxonomy (NCBI): domain Eukaryota; kingdom Metazoa; phylum Chordata; class Amphibia; order Anura; family Ranidae; genus Lithobates; species Lithobates sylvaticus. The sequence goes on from CM053031.1 coordinate 36,006,793, forward strand.
ATTGCCCAGGGCTGTGAGAATATTCTTACTGCCGTCTGCATAGCTCCATACTCTACTGTATGTTTCTGGAGAATTATACAGCTCTCTTGAAAGGGTAGGAGGAGCAGTCAGAAAAGTAACAGCTGAAAACACTGATAAGACCTAATTAATCAAAGGCAGCTGCACTAGTTACAGTGAGCACATCTACATTTACCTTACACAATAATTACAGCCACACTGTTCACAGTGACACCTAACAAAACCACACACAGCTCCACTGAACACAGTGAGCCAACATTTAATATAACTAATCCTAGCACCTATCTAGGAGGGTGCATCATAACCTCTTAGCTCTGCAAGAGTCTTCATCTATTGTAGAATATATTGAATAAGCTTCCCTGCAGTGACCCCCCACCCCCATATAGGAATGCCTTACGCAGTTATGTAACAACTCACCCTCCTCTGCAATTCCTTGCAGCTTTGTGTATCCGATGGCAAGGTGAAACCCGAAGAATCTGAGGAAGGGGTAAGAATTCCCACGCGAAGCGGCTGCACTCCTGCATACTGAACACAGGAGGTTGGCTACTCTGCATTGGCGGCATTCAGTGAATGCTTTTCATTTTCCTAATTGATGCAAAGTGTTGTCTGATTGGACAAGATGGAGAGACGTGACAGTGATGTCACACTCTCCATCTCAGCCAATCAGCGAATGCTTTGCTGCCCATACTGAGCGGCCAACCTTCTGTGTTCAGAATGCATCAGGCCTGCACAGGACCCGGAAACAAGTGGAGACAACTGGAGTGGCAATGTCTTCTTCAGTGATTTACAGCTTCCAGATGCATCAGCCAGATATGGTACATAAATACATTGGTCCAGCTTGGATGTATAAAATATACCATATGGAATTATTCTTTAAACTCTTCATGACCATGCTATAGCTGAATGATGACTACAGCATGGTCGCACATTTCCGGGAGGGCGTCTATTGATGTCCTCCCATGATCGTGCTTCTTGCACGCTCCCTGTGGTGCACACTGACAGGGATCTGCGCCTTCGGACACAGCAGATCACAGATCAGGGTAAAGAGCCAATCACAGCGGCTCTTTACCATGTGACCAGAGGTGTCCAATCATTGCTGATTACAGTGTAAACAGGATTTGCCAATTATCGGCAGTCTTCTCCTCACACTGCCGATAACCGCTTGAGGAGAGAAGAGACAGTAAGCGGCAATCTACACAGGGGACATCTGCCCTGATTATCAGTGCAGCTCCAACAGTGCCCATCAGTCCTGCCAATCAGTGCCCATCAGTGCTGCCTATCAGTGTCCATCAGTGATGCCTATCAGTGGCCATCATTGCCACCTATCAGTGCAGTCTCACAGTGCCTCCTCACCAGTGTCCATCAGTGCTGCTTCATCAGCGCGCATCAATGAAGGACAAAAAATACTTATTTAAAAATTGTTATAACAGAAACTAAGAAAATCATATTTTTTTCTACATTTTCAGTCTTTTATCGTTTATCGTAATAATTGGCCTGGACAGGAAGGGGGTGTAAGTGCCCAGTAGGCAAGTGGTTGATGGACGTGTAGCAAGGGTGCTGATGTCAATAGCACAATCAAGCCCAGCCTACATGAGAGTGGCAACTGAATTCAGGAGCGGTGCAGTTCCACCCCGTCACAGAAAGTTGCATTGGGTGGACCTCACTGGCAGAATCAACAGGTATTTGTGGTACTATACAGAGTGACTATGAAAAAACTGTAGGTGCAGACAGGAAGCCATAGATCCATCGTAAAGTATCCAGAGGGTAGAAAGTATTAAAATCCAGGTTCTGCTTTAAAACTGAATTCCAGCAATTCAGCAACTTTGTAAAATGTGCCGGCATACTCTAAATTAAGTCCAATGAGGTGCATGCCACCTCCTGAACTGATCTCTATTTTTTATCTAGAGAAGCACACAGCAGCTATGCCCCTCACTCACCTCTGGTGCCTATGCACAGAATCCTTTGTGTTTTGTAAATGAGCTCACATAGTACAAAGGCTTCTGTGACTGGGCAAAACAAGGGGAAGGGTGGGCATAGCAGCTTTATTGACTGTACACTAGAAGGAGCTGAGACAAGAGAGTCCAGTGTAGGAGCTCCTCCGGGAGCTATCTTCCTGAAGCACAATAAACTCGTTAGATGTAAATTAAAGTTATAAATCCAGGAGGTGGCAGGCACCTTGTTGGACTTTACTCATAGCATGCCTGCACATTTTACAAAGTTCCAACATTTCTGGAGTTCAGCTTTAAGACTGAAAGGTGCTCTTTTTGTTCTGTTCATGAAATATTTATGTTAGGTTTCTCCATATTTGTCCTATATTTAACTTTAATCCAGGTCTTTTATCTGAATAAAGGGTCCCTCCACTGTAACACTGAATGTTAGTAAATTGCAAATGGAGACATCAAAAGTACTAAAAAGGTTTTCACTTCAAAGGCAATTTGTTTCCATTTTTGTTCATAGGATCCATTTAGGACTTTCATTATATTCTCATATTATATAGTCAACAAGCCCATGTGCATATCAAGCTATTCTTAAACCCGTCACAGTGTATCTTTTATCTGCAATTACTGCACAATTGGCGCACAAATTTTTATATTCACCGAATGAACCTGTTTAGGATTTTAACCACTCTGAACTTCAAAGAAATCATTTTAAGTCTTTCTGTAAATTATATTTGATTTGATAAATTATTCTTTTATTAGCATTTGCGACTTGTATGGGTGAGATGTTACAGAAACGAATGAGGATCGGACGGAACAATGGCTGATTAACTACCAACACGGTAACACTTGTACACCTGCCAAGAATATGTTTCTGATCTTTTGTCTGACAATTTTCCTGTATTTTTGTTTCTTGATGAGAATTTGTCATGAAAACGTATTCTTCATATTAATTATATGGGCACATATTAGAAGAATCACCTAATCACATCAGGACTGATGTATGAAAACGTCATATATATATGAGAAGCAAAATCTTTTTGTTTTGCATAGATCCTGAAAGGGTTAAAACCGCTGTCAAATTTTTTTCCATTTGGGTACCATTGGGAAAATGTCCCTTAACCTCCTGTAACAGAGATGCAGCAGGAAGTTGGAGGAAATCTCCAAACATGAAGTGAATTTCCTTCTTATGCCCCGTACACACGGTCGAATATTCCGAAAGTCTGATCGGATTATGTTGTCGGAAAATCCGATCGTGTGTGGGCTCGGACTTTTTCCATCGGAATTTCCGACGTAAAAAATTTGAGAGCAGGATCTCAAATTTTCCAACAACAAAATCCGAACTGACTTTTTCCGATCGTGTGTAGAGAATTCCGACGGACAAAGTGCCACCCATGCTCAGATCACATTACGAGACCAAAGCTATTGGCTACTAGCTTCTACGTAGTTCTGTCGTACGCAATGAACGTCACCACATTCGGAACCATCGGATTTTCCATCAACTTTGTCTGACCGTGCTACACCAGTTTTCAGACAAAATCCATCGAAAAAAACGACGGATTTTGTTGTAGGAATCTCCGACCGTGTGTACGGGGGCTTAGACAGCTGTCCCTGGAAAAGGTTTTACCATTGAAAGATTTCCCCTTTTCTCTGTTTTTGGGAACAACTTTACCATTTTGAAATTCCTCTCAATTTTTTTTTCAGTGACAATAGTCACTAGTACAAATAGAGGGATGAATCTCCACAATTGGAATACAGACAGCAATAAAAAACCTAACCCCTCCCTGTAGTCTCATGGCTGGTGTAACCAGGATGGTCGGATGGTTAAGGAGTTGGACTTAAAGTGGATCTTCATTCTAAAGGGGAAGTTCTGCTTATATAATTATCATTGATGTATTTTCAGCTTTTTTATTATTTGTATTACCTGTCCTGTATATCCCTTGACAGTGGCTGTAATTTAGACATACAGCCCTCCTTTTTCTTATGTATATATATTTTTTATGTATATATATTTGTGGTATATGAATTTGCATAGATGTATATAAATTGTATATGAAAAATCTACTGTGCTTATATCCATAATTATTTATAATATTATTATTATTATTATAATTTTACTGACAATTCCAGGCAGCCCTCAGTAGCGGCTGTATTTTTGGACATGTCCCATTGGGATATACACATAAAGGTTTCTTCCCTTTTCTTTTCCTTTTTATCCTGGTTTTTCACTTTATGGTTGTTTATTCTTTTTGTTTATAATCTCTTGTCAAGTGTCAGGGCTGGGCTCAGCCCTTCCTTCTCTGAGCTGGCCGCTCAGCTGTCGCCTAATTGCTAGCTCTTATCTCTCCACAGTGACTCACCTGGTGATGATATCCTGCTTGTCAATCCTGCCTACTTAAGCCGTCCAGCCCAGATGATCTCTGCCTTCGCCTTGGTCATATCTCTAGAGACGCTCTCCTGTGTTCCTGTTAAAGACTTGTTTGGTTGACATTCCTTCTGTCTCCAGATCCTGCTTGCTGTTCTACTAGGCTCATCTCTGGCTCCCTGGCGTTTTGGCTTGTCTGACTATCTGAACTCTGGCTATGTTTTGACTAAGTTTACTCTGTTTACCTGTTTTTATTATTATTAAACAAGTGAGATTTAACTGTTCTTCTGTCTCAGTCTGACATCAAGTTACAAAACAGGGACTTGTGGGTGTGCAAACCGTTCCTGTGCCTCTTCGTCCTATTGCCGGCTACAGCCGTTGTACGTCCCACTGACACGCCCCCACCCCTTTACTTTTTATTTCCATTGGGTTTGATTGCTGGGATATCAGTCTGAGAAAGGAGTGCTGCTCCGAAACGCGTAAACGGCCCTATCCCAGTTTCACTTCTGGTTTGTGCGGTCCACGAGCACGGTGTGCATTCCACTGTGGCCCCGGATAACAGGTCCTCCTTTAATTGGTTAATCGCATCTCTTCCATCGCTGCTGGACGTCAAGGGGACTCGGAGTCACAGAGGCAGGAACCTGGTCTCGGATTGTGATTGTCAGATGATCGCATGGTACATCCACATTTTGTAAGTGTATGTCTCACCCAAATAGACTAAAACACTGCACTTATTCTCTACCTTATTCCCTATTAATTAGATTTGGGTACAGTGTTGCATGACCGAGCTATTGCCAGTCAAAGTAACCCTGGTCATGAAAACCTTTTGGAGGTCAAGTGGTTAAAGAATGCAAAAAAATCTACTGTTTCCAATCAAACAGAAACTATTGGGTTCCCAGGTCTGTACACCTGCTTGGGCCATTATAAGGTGCTCCAACACTTCTTGATAGGTTTTGTATATATTTTTATTTTAATGTTATGAAGAAGAATTTAACAGGAGCAGATGGACCACACAAGTGTGTAAGAGCAACCAAAACACTCAGGTGCATGGGAACAGGCAGAAAATTATGACAGCAAAATCTTTCTGTTGCAGTATCCAAAAAGCCAAGGGTCAATCCAGCCAACCAGGCTTCACTTATAACATAAATATCATGTTTTACTGATGTTCATAAAAAATATAAATATATACTATATATATATATATATATATATATATATATATATATATATATATATATATATATATATATATATATATATATATATATATATATATATATATATATATATACACACACAATTTTTGTGCTATTTTCTTGCATAGACAAGAACATTTAAAGCACTTTTTTCCTACTTTGATCAGTGTTATCTGATGTCCCATTTAACTTGGCACTAAATTTAGATTCTGGTATAAACCATTCAAGTGTTATTTACAAATTAAATAAAGGCTTTTTTTTTACTTTCAATTCTGCATTTTTTAAATGTCAACACATTAATGAATTAAACAAATAAACATGTTTTTAAAAAGTTTAAAGGCTAAGTTCACCTTTTTTTCCCAGCTCCCCTATGTACCAATATAGCATTAATGTACTTATTTTGCAAAAATAAAACAGCTTTCCATTCATTGTACACTGGTTTACCTCACTCTCTTCATAGCTGTTTAAACACACTGCTCCATTACTTTTGCCTTACTTCCTGGACAGACTTTGGGTCATGACACAGGAAGGAGTTGACCAGATGATGGTAGATGATGCAGGGTTTGATCAGCTGGTCAACTCCTTCCTGTGTCATGACCTAAAGTCTGACCAGGAAGTAAGGCAGAAGTAATGGAGCAGTGTGTTTAAACAGCCATGAAGAGAGTTAGGTAAGCAGGTGTAGAATTAATGGAAAGCTGTTTTATAGTTGCAAAATAAGTACATTAATGCTATATTGGTACATAGGGGAGCTGGAATTTAAGGGGTAAAAAAAAAAAAAGGTGACCAAAGGTGAGCCTTTAAATATTAATAGTTATTAAACAGCCATGAAGAGAGTTAGGTAAGCAGGTGTAGAATTAATAGAAACCTGTTTTATTTTTGCAAAATAAGTACATTAATGCTATATTGGTAAATAGGGGAGCTGGAATTTAGAAAAAAAAAGGTGACCAAAGGTCAGACTTTCACCACTTGACATCTTGACATCCGCGCTATGGCCCAATGACGGCCACAGCGCGGACCTGAATTCCCGGAAGGCCATCATATGACGGCCCCCCTGTGCACGCTCCCTGTGCGCTGTGATCACTGAGTCACTGAGACTCGGGTGATCACCGATCCGAGTAAGGGGCCGGTCCCGGCCCCTTACCATGTGATCAGCTGTCAGCCAATGACAGCTGATCACATGATCAAAACAAAAGCTCACGCTGACAGCCGATCACCGGCTCATCTTAAAGGGACATCGGTCCCGAAAAGGAAGAGGTAATTATGCCTCATTTATGCCATCTAACAGTGCCCACAAGTGCCACCAATCAATGCCCACAAGTGCCACCAATCAATGCCCACAAGTGCCACCTATCAATGCCCATAAGTGCCACCTATCAATGCCCACAAGTGCCACCTATCATTGCCCACCAGTGCCACCTATCAGTGCCACCTAGAAGTGCTGCCTATCAGTGTAACTGATCAGTGCATATCACTGCCACCCATCAGTGCCCATCACTGCCACCTATCGGTGCCCATCAGTGCCGTCTCATCAGCGTACATCAATGAAGGATAAAAATTACCATTTTTAAACCGTTTTTAAACCGTTTTATAACAAAATAAATTTAAAAAAAAAAATGTTTTTTTTTTTTTAAATTCAGTCTTTTTACATTTTGCAAATTGCACAGGTGATCAAATACCACCAAAAGAAATTGTCATCCAAAGTGCATCAGCGCTGAAAGCTAAAAATTGGTCTGGATAGGAGGGGGGGTTTAAGTGCCCAGTAAGCAAGTGGTTAAATATTAATAGTTAGAAAAATAGAAAAAAAATCAGCAGGAAAGTAATAGTTCAAGTTCAATTTTTTTTTACTTGTTAGGTTTCTTTAACTGACATCATATGCAGATCAAACTTCTCCTCTTTGATCTTCAGATAAATGAACACCTGTAGATGCAAAGGTAACAATGTTTCTTTGTATCTCAGATTCCACAGGTTTTATATTTAGGGCTCATTCACATGGGTGGCCAGAGTTATTTGTTTATTTATTTTTTTACTACTGTTCAGCTGTCTATAGGCAACCCAAAGAAAATGAATGGGTAAGCATTGCCTGTACGGTCACTGCGGCACAGCTGAGTTTAAGGTGCTTGTAGGAATGGGTGCATGGACTTGGACAAACAGTCTCTCTCTTTGTTGGAGGCTGTAAAACTCAGCTGTACAGGTGAGTCCATACAGTCAATGCATACCCATTTACTTTCCATAGGCTGCCTGCAAGAGGCTCAGTAGTAGTAAAAAAAAAAAAATAAGCAAATTACTACTGGCACCGCACGAGACTGAGCACCTTTTGAACAAGCCCTTACACCGCAACTCCCGCTTTAATTTTGACAGTTTGTAATTGCCGAAAAGTGCGAGGAGAGGAATCACAGCTGGGCAGAAGGATAGGGCATGCTACATACAGTGTTGGTCATCTTACTTTAAAAAAGTAATTAGTTACATTACAAATTACTTCTCCCAAAAAAGTAATTGAGTTAGTAACTCAGTTACTACATTGGAAAAGTAATTAGTTACTCAGAAAAGTAACTGTGATTTTTTTTTTTATATATTCTTAGGGGCGGGTCTAGTATTACTGTAAGCAAGGGGCGCGTTCCCCCTGCACGTCTATTTCCCCTCTGTACCCCCCTGCACGTCTGTTCCCCCCAACACATATATCTGTTTCCCCTCTGTACCCCACTACACATCTGTCCCCCCCACACACGTATATCTGTTCCCCCTCTGTACCCCACTACACGTCTGTCCCCCCCCACACACATATATCTGTTCCCCCTCTGTACATCTGTCCCCCCCAAACTCACGGATCGGATCGTTGCTTGGATCAGAGTCACGGATCGGATCATTTTTCGGATCAGCAAATAATAATTGAATTTGCAAAAACCTGTAAAAATTCCACCACCATAAAGCCCCCACTGTAATATCCACAATCTCACCCACTGTAATATCCACGTCATCTCCTCAACTGTAATATTGGCTGAGTATGGCTGGGTACGGCTGAGCATGGCTGGGTACGGCTGGGTATCGCCGAGTATGGCTGGGTATTACCGTGTATTGCAGAGTATGGCTGGGTATTACCGAGTATTGCAGAGTATGGCTGGGTATGGAGTATTGGCAGGGTGTTGCAGAGTATTGGCAGGGTGTTGCAGAGTATTGGCTGGGTATCGCAGAGTATTGGCAGGGTGTTGCAGAGTATTGGCAGGGTGTTGCAGAGTATTGGCTGGGTATCGCAGAGTATTGGCTGGGTATTACCGAGTATTGCAGAGTATGGCTGGGTATTACCGAGTATTGCAGAGTATGGCTGGGTATTACCGAGTATTGCAGAGTATGGCTGGGTATTACCGAGTATTGCAGAGTATGGCTGGGTATTACCGAGTATTGCAGAGTATGGCTGGGTATTACAGAGTATTGCAGAGTATGGCTGGGTATTACAGGGTATTGCAGTATATGGCTGGGTATGGCAGAGTATAGCTAGGTATTACGGGGTATTGCAGAGTATGGCTGGGTATGGCAGAGTATGGATGGGTATTACGGGGTATTGCGGGGTATTGCAGAGTATGGCTGGGTATGGTAGAGTATGGATGGGTATTATGGGGTATTGCGGGGTATTGCAGAGTATGGCAGAGTATGGCTGGGTATGGCAGGGTGTTGCAGAGTATTGGCAGGGTGTTGCAGAGTATTGGCAGAGTGCAAAGTATTGGCAGAGTATTGGCAGGGTATTGGCAGAGTATTGCAGAGTATGGCTGGGTATTACGGGGTATTGCAGAGTATGGCTGGGTATGGCAGAGTATTGCAGAGTATAGCTAGGTATTACGGGGTATTGCAGAGTATGGCTGGGTATGGCAGAGTATGGATGGGTATTACGGGGTATTGCAGAGTATTGGCAGGGTGTTGCAGAGTATTGGCAGAGTATTGGCAGAGTATTGCAGAGTATTACCTGGGTATTGCAGGGTGTTGTCAGGGTATTGGCTGGTATTGCAGAGTATTGGCAGGGTATGTGCTGCTGGCATCCGATCTCTCCCCTCCACTGTACAGATCTGTACACAGAGGGGAGAGAGAAACCGGCGTCATCTTGATGCCGGTTTGTTTACAAGTGATCGCTCCGTCATTTGACGGAGCAATCACATTGTAAACGGCCGACGGGTGCACCAAGATGGCCGCCGCTCCGGAGCTAGGCCGAAGCCGTGGCCTTTCCTAAGGCCGAGGCCGCGGATGGCTCCGCGGATCGCGGATGGCTCCGCGGATCGCGGCGAGTAATTGCGGTAACGCCGCCCCAGTAATGGGAACGGCGTTACCGCAAGGGGAAGAGTAATCAGTTAGATTACTCGTTACCCTTTAAAGTAACGGCGTTACGTAACGCCGTTTACTTTAATCACGTTACTTACAACACTGGCTACATACACCCTGTATACTTTCATTAAGTTCTTTAGAGGTGTATGTACCAGGGCTCAAAATTTAAAGACCTGAGCTACTAGCCAGGCCCTAGGAGTTGCTCGCCAACAGTTGCCCCACCCAACCCCTATCCTGCCCCTCCCCTAACTCCATCCCTAAACATGCCCTCATAAATTATCTCATGAAATTACACTGTTAAATGTTTTATACAGAATTAAGTTACAAAAAAAAATATTAACAACAACTTTAACAATATTAACATAAAGCATATTTTATTGATCTGACTGTGATAAATAAAATAAGGATAAAATATGATTGGCCACTATAGGCACTGTACACACCATTACTTTCTTGTTAAGTAAATATTTTAATGCTATATTAAATATAGCATTACATTTTTTGAATGACACTTTCACTGTTTCCCGTTTAAACCCTGTCTGCCTGCGGCATCCCCCCCCCCTCTTTCAGATGCAGTTTCGCACTCTCCCTCAGCTTATTTCCACTCGCCTAATGTCAGCAGGCGAGTGGAAATTTTGAGGGCTGAAGCCCAGTGTCCATGACAAAAATTTAGAAAAATCTCATACAAAACAGCAATTTTTATACTTCTAGACACAAAACAAAAAATATTTAATTGCATTCACCAAAACTCATTGTATTTTTCCTTTAAGAATCCCAACAGTCATTTTTGGGTTGAGTTGGCCTTTATATAAAATGCTATAATCAGCAGTGTTCTATGAGCACCGAGATTCATCATGGAATTTAGTTTCTGTGACCCCACGGACATCATTTCAGGATCAGATGAAAACTTTTGTAGGCAGCTAGTGTCAGCCCTATACATCTTTTCTCAGACGCCTCTGCAGCAGCATATGGCCAGACATATGGTCACCGCGTAGTAATCATGAATCATAGGTTATTTAATGGACTTTTTTACAGGCCAATGATTATTGAAAAAAGGCACGCTAAATGCAGAACGGCAAAAATATTCCCTCTCCTGCTCTGTTAGGACATTGTAAAATCTTGTCTTAAAGTCTTTTATCTATACACGAGACCGCGTGCACATTCATTGAAATAATCGGCTCCTGTAAAAATCTGCGACAGACTCAAGGACTGCTGAAAAAAAAAGGATATAAAATCCATCATTTCATATATATGTTCATAAAATTAATCTCATACATTTTTTCATAGAGTATAAGTAGATTAATCTCTCTTTATATTAGCTTTCTGTATACCCCTGAACAACAGGACAAGAGAGGCAGCACTGTCAATTTGTATGGGAGCTTGTGGATGGCTGAGTGTTGGCACTAGACAGGTGCAATTTGTTTCGTTCCGCATTTGTTTTTTAACCACTTGCCACCCACCCAAATGATGGCGTTGCTGCTCTCGTTCTTGGTGGACATCTAGGCAAGTAATCAGGGCACTAATAATCAGTGAGGGCCCATCAGTGTGCCCACCAGTGCCAGCAGCGAGTGCCCACCAGTGCCAGCAAACAGTGCCCACAAGTGCCAGCAATCAGTACCCATTAGTGATGCCAGTCAGTGCTGGCTATCACTGCTGCCCACCACTGCTGCCCATCAATACCTATGACTGCTGCCCATCAATGCCACCCATCAATGCCCATCAGTGCCGCCTATCCATGTCGCCTATCTGTGCCCACCAGTGCCGCCTATCTGTGACCATCAGTGCCCACCAGTGCCGCCTATCAGTGCCCATAAGTGCGGCATATTCGTGCCTCCTCATCAGTGCCACCTCATCAGTGCCCATCAGTGCAGCATATCAGTGCCGCCTCATCAGTGAAGGAGAATTTTTCTGACAGAAATTAAGAAAAACTTACATTTTTTTCATAATTTTTTATCTTTTTTTTATTTTTAGGAAAAAATAAAAAACCCAGAAGTGATTAAATACCACCAAAAGAAAGCTCTATTTGTGTGAAGAAAATGATAATAATTTCATATAGTTACAGTGTTGCATGACCGCGCAATTGTCATTCAAAATGTGACAGTGCTGAAAGCTGAAAAATGCCCTGTATTGAAGTAGTTAATGAATTTCGACAAATTAGTTAATTCAGAAACATCCAAATTAAGGAAAACCCGTTTAATGATTTTTTTCCAAACATTCGTAAATTCAAAAATTTTAAACTTCGTCAATTCGAAATTAAAAAATCTGAAAGCCCGAAAATTCGAAAATCTGAAATAATAACTAACTATTAAATTATAGGTATTGGAATTTCCATTCAAATTTGTCTGTTAGTGAACGTAACAAATACAATTTTAACCGAAGTTACGAATTATCAGAAATAATGTATACCACATTTAAACGAATGGAACGTAACAAATTAATAATAATAAATAACAATAATAATAATAAAAACGTTTTATTATTATTAATTTGTTCCATTCCATTTGTTTAGATGCGGCATTCGTTATCTCGGATAATTCGTAACTTCTGATAAATTTGTATTTGTTGCATTCACTAACAGCCAAATTTGAATGGAAATTCCAATACCTATAAAGTAATAGAATTTTCGGATTTTAATTTTTCTGTATTTTTGTATTTACTTTCTTATTTTCAGATTTTTTAGTTTTCAAATTTTTGGATTTACGAATTTACGAATTGCGATCATAATGACCTGAAAAACTAAAAAAAAAAACGAATAAAACGAAATCAAACAAATCTTTTGGCAGTGCACATGTATAGTTGGCTCCAAGGAGTAAAAGTACCTGTGCCACGCCTTCTTAGGTAGAATGACAACCCACCTGCTTGTAGCCCTCTACCTCCGCCATCTTGTGCCCAACTTCTTGCCAAAAGTCTTCCCTGGTATTCCCAGCCCTAAGCCTTTATATTCCATAGAAATGTCCACACAAAAGAAGTATAATTACTGCACTTTACTGGTGTAGCTTCAGAAGATGGCAATTACAGTTACAACACATTGACATATTACCCGGGGGTCACTTGACAGTACTTTGTCAATCACATATAGTGGACAATCCGCAGCAGTCAGATGTGAAAGCAGCATACAACACTTCACCCTTCAGCCATCTTCCCTTTTACAGCCTTTCTCCTTCCCAGAGTCATTAATCACTCAGAGGGCTCTTGCCAGCTTTAGGCAATATGTGTCCAGCTCACAATTCCCTGCTTGTTCTTCCAGAAACAGGATCACTGCAGCTGCACCTCTAGCTTCAGTACTTTTCTCCTAAGTCCCCCAGGGGGATAGATTTACTTCAGAGAACACTTGGCCTGGCTTTAAGGGTCTTTTACAACCCGCTGTAGCCTTCACCGCAATAAGAGACAGGAAGACTACAGCCAGCTCTTCTGGGTGCAGAACTATCCCACCCTGTCCTCCAGCCCTATCCAGGACCCCTGCACTAAGTGACTACATCTGCACAAAGTGGAGCATCTGACTCCCATACCCGACTGCCCTAAGGCTCCTCCCAACCTGATTTATATATGGGCACTGACATACAAAAAAATCACTACAGAAATCACCATCCAAGTGGACATAGGGCTGCACAAAGTTAGAGAGCCCCTCACAGGCTCGCTTGGCTCGCCACGCTTCGGGCACGGCCTCGCTGCACTCGGCTCTTGTTTATTCTAACTCTATGTCCACTTGGATGGTGGGGCTTGAACCTGGACTCACGGCGCAGGCGGCGTTCATCTTCGGCTATTTTCGGAATCTGCTTGTCCTGTGTACTACGCATGCGCAGTACAAAGCGGACAGTATCCGATGGGGGACACAATCTGACAGGACACCGGCGATGTGAGGTCAGGTTCTCAACATGGACCATTCAATCCCCTCCTCCAGAGACTGGTACGAACTCCAAGAGACCAGTGGAAATGGATATGATTCCAGACCATAGCTGGTTACGGGCATGGAACTCCAAGGTATATCAATTGAACAATAAAAAGCGCAGTACGGGGTGGCTAGAGCCAGCGTATTTAACCCTATGGTTGATGTCCAATTTTTATTTTCATTGGTTTGAATATTTACACATGACACTGTGATTTCAATTCAGCCGTCAATCACTTGACATTTTTTATTAGCAATTATTAGTGCCTGTGACTTCTTGCGACTTACATCGTATCAGGTCTGTTACTGTGCGACACTCACATGTTGTGCTGGTTTATTATGAGACAGTATTTTTTCACATTGTCAGTCTTTTCATAATTTGTATATATGTTGTCTTGCTAGGTTTTTTCACCTGACACATTCTTTAGCGCTACACTTTTTAGCCATATATTTTTATTGGATATGTTTTATAGCAGAAAGTAAAAAATATTGGGTGTTTTTTTTAAATTGCAGAAGTAATCAAATACCCTTAAGAGAAAGCCCTGTTTGTGGGGAAAAAAGGACACAGTTTATTTGGGTACAGCGCCGCATGACCGCACAATTGTCAGTGAAAGTAACGCAGTGCCCTATCGCAAAAAAATGACCTGGTCATAAAGGAGGGTAAACCATCCGGAGGTCAAGTGGTTAAAAGTCAGCAGCTATAAAAAGTGTAGCTGGTAACTTTTAATAAACGCACACTCACATGTCCCAGGATCCAGCGATGTGGTCACCCAAACTGTCTCTTCTCTCCCTCTCCTCGACACCGACATTTCAACTGTGGGCACCCGGCTGTGACAGTTTGTGGTTTCGCAGCTGGGTGCATGTTGCGCAATGCACGAGTTGCGCTGCAGATGCAGAATAGTCCGGCAGTCTAAAAGACTGCAGGGAGGGAGGTGGAGAGGAGAACTTCCAATAGGATCACTTAGGCGATCCAAACAAAAGTTGGAGCAGGTAACTGTCAAAACTAGGTACCCGCTCACCCTCCCAAAAAAAAAAATACATCCCAAATGTGGCAGGGGAGGGGGGGAGTGCTTAAAGCGGAACTTCCCCATTTTGGATGGAGCTCCGCTTTCAAGATTTCAAGTGGTTCTGATGTCCATCCCTTTCCCTGCGTGACGGGGAAAAGAGGGGAGAAGAGAATCAGCGATGTGCACGGCCACCTGGGCAGCAGCAGGAGCCATTAGCTGTCAATCAAACGCAGTCAGCAAAAAACGGGTGCAAGGCTAAGCCCCGCTGTGTATATCTATGGAAAAGGGCTCCATAGACACACAGCTCGGGAGTAAGCACACGTTGTGTGCCCCCATAGCAAGCAGCTTGCTATGGGGGCACACCAAGAGGAGGAGCCAAGATCGCCAGTGGGGGGACTCCAAAAGAGGAGGATTGGAACCATTGCACAGAGCAGGTAAGTATAATGCCCTGTACACACAGTCGGAAAATCTGACGGAAAAGGTCCGATCGGATTATATTGTCGAAAAATCCGATCGTGTGTGGGTTCTGTCTGACTTTTTCCGTCAGCAGGATCTCAAATTTTCCGACAACAAAATCCGATCAGACTTTGTCCGACCGTTTGTAGAGAATTCCGATCGGACAAAGTGCCCCACATGCTCAGATCAAATTACGAGACCAAAGCTATTGGCTACTAGCTTGAACGTAGTCCTGTCGTAACGAATGAACGTCATCACGTTTCCAAACGATTGGATTTTCCGACAACTTTGTCCGACCGTGTGTGTGCAGCACCAGTTTCGATTTTGTGGTCGGAATGTCCGACCGTGTGTACGGCTAACATGTTTATTATTTTAATAAAAAAAAAAATATTGACCTTTAGTAACACGTTAAGCAGAGATCCAATTTAAAAGCCAGTAGGTGGCGAGGGTTATAAATGTTTTCAAAGAACATTTTTCTCCTATGTGTTAAAGTAGAAAAGAAAGTACATGAGTAGAAATGCCTTCTTTCTGAAAGACATAGATTAAAAAGTATGTATGAGTGATTTTTCATTAGAATAATCCACTTACTGGAAGGGAGAGTAGCTCGCTTTATGACTGATCTACAGTATGTTGCATTAGAGACATGACAGAAACAAAGATTTGTTTTATATTCAGCAAAAAGCCAACATTCAGCCAACTCATTTACATAAAACAGCAAGTTTGCATTAAATGAAAAGTCAAAACTTTCCTGCCATTATCCATCTTTACCTGCTAGAATGTTTTTTGGTGACTAAAGTATCTAAAGCACATCTTCCAGTGATCTTTTTTTTTAAGAAATAGTGGTCCTGATTCATCAAGCTTCAGGCATGCTTAAGTGCATCAATATGATCAATCAATATGATCACACGCTATTTTATAATGCCTTCAGTGTTATTTAGCGCACCTTGCTTACTGGGCACTTAAACCCCCCCTCCTACCCAGACCAATTTTTAGCTTTTTAGCGCTGTCACACTTTGAATGACAATTGCGCAGTAATGCTACACTGTACTCAAATGAAAGTTTTTCACACAAATGGAGCTTTCTTTTGATGGTATTTAATCACCACTTGGGTTTTTATTTTTTGCTAAACAAACAAAAAAAGACAGAAATTTAAAAAAAAAAACATGTTTCATAGTTTGTTATAAAATTTTGCAAACGGGTAATTTTTCTCTTTCATTGATATTCGCTGATGAGGCTGCACTGATGGGCACTGATGGGCTGCACTGATGGGCACAGATACGGTGACACTGATAGGCACAGATAAGACAACACTGATGAGCACTGATAAGACGACACTGATGGGCACTGATAAGACGGCACTGATGGACCCTGATGGGTGGCACTGGCGGGTGGAACTGATGAGTGGCACTAATGGGTGGCACTGATGGGCACTGATAGGTGGCACTGATGGGCACTGGTAGGTGGCACTGGTAGGTGGCACTGGTAGATGGTATTGATAGCCAGCACTGGTGATGAGGCACTGATTGGCAATTTATATGTGGCACTGATAGGTGGCACTGTGGGCACTGATAGGTGACACTGTGGGCACTGATGGGTGAAACTGTGGGCACTAATAGGTGACACTGTGGGCACTGGTAGGTGGCGCTGGTGGGCACTGGTAGGTGGCGTTGGTGGGCACTGGTAGGTGACGCTGTTAGGCACTGAAGCCTCTCCACGATCAGGACCAATGTCCCTCTCGCAGCCGCCGGTGATTGGCTTTTTTTTTCTCCTCACGCTACCAGCGTGAGGGGAAAAAATAGCTGATTACCGGCTCTGTTTACGTCACATGATCAGCTGTCATTGGCTGACAGCTGATCACGTGGTAAGGGGTCAGGATCGACCCCCTTACTCTGATCTGTGATCAGCCAAGTCTCATAGATTCACTGATCACAGAGCGCGCGGCCCATGCCCTGCAGGGGGCGCGCAGGCCGCTCAAGCACGGGAGCACGTCCTGGGATGCCCTCCCGGCAAATTAAGTCCACGCTGCACTCGCCTTTCGGGCTATAGCGCGGACAGGAAGTAGTTCAATTGGAACTACACGGCATCTGAGCACCACAAACCAAAAACATGATTTAATTTGTTTTTAATAGTCAAAGCAAACTCCGCCATCCATCCATGTCCCCATGCTTTATTTTTTTCAGAAATCACTTTGAAAAATACCCCCCTAGCATTTCTTGCCAAGGCCATTTTGAGTAAGGGCAGATGATTCATATAGCATTTACTTCTTTGAGCGTTTAATACTCCTTCTAACAGTATTGGCTCACCTTTTTAGAGTTTGTTTGGTGAACAAAATATAGGTCAAGTGAAAAAAATATTCCAGGTTAACCGAGTAAAAACGAGCAAGCGGTATCTGCAAAAGTATCAATTAGAAAGACACCCGTTCATCTAAAACAATAACAATCTAAAAAAAAAAAAAAAAAAAAAAAACAAGATCACCTTCTGACTGCAGAAGACACAAGGTCATGCCGTGTAACCAATTAAAGGAATCCTTGCCAGACATACACAGCCGTGCCACCCAGAACTGAGACGTGTCTTTTTTGTCTGCACACAGAGTTCGATATCAAGGACATTACGCACCTACAGAAAATCATAGAGCATAAAAAAATAACAAAAACAATAACAGCTAGCAAAAACTAAAGTGGTCAGCTAGCTCTTAGTTATTAAAGCGGAGTTCCGCTTAAAAAATAGATAAAAAATTTATTAAAAGTCAGCAGCTACAAATGCTGCAGCTGCTGACTTTTAATAATCAGACACTTACCTGCCCCAGGGTCCAGCGATGCGGGGGAACGAAGCCCCGCTCATCTCCCCCTCCTCTCTGCAGCGCCGGCAGTGTCACTGTGGACGCCCAGCTGTGGCTTCACAGCCGGGCACGCATTGCACATGCACGAGCCACGCTGCGACTGGCCAGGCAATCATCTGAGACCTGTGACGTGTCCCAGATGATTGGGGTGAGGGTCCTGAAGCACTGAAAAACAGAAAGGCCAGAGCTGAAAATCAGAAACAAGCGGACAAGAACGCACTGAAAATCAAATACGTAATAGAAATACGAACCCACAAGCACAAACTGGAGAGCAGTAACTATCGGAAAAGCACAAGGCTGAAAAGCGCGAATCGTCTGTCACCAAACTTCTAATAACACAATATTAGCGGAAGGAGCCCAAAGGGTGGCACACTGGTTATTGAACTTCCTCTTTCTAGTCCCGTCGTAAGTCACCGCGTTCTTGACGTTCGCAAATTCCGACCAACTTTGTGTGTATGCAAGACAAGTTTGAGCCAACATCCGTCGAAAAAAAAAAAAAAAAACATGTATTTTGTTGTCGGAATGTGCGATCGTGTGTTCACGGCATAACAGGTTTTCTTCTAAGATTGCCCTTTATTTGGCTCCATCCATCTTCTCATCAACTCTGACCAGCTTCCCTGTCCCTGCTGAAGAAAAGCATCCCCGCAACATGATGCTGCCACCACCATGTTTCACAGGTGGGATGGTATGTTCAGGGTGATGTGCAGTGTTAGTTTTCTGCCACACACAGCGTTTTACTTATAGGCCAAAAAGTAAAATTTTGGTCTCATCTGACCAGAGCACCTTCTTCCACATGTTTGCTGTGTCCCCACATGGCTTCTAGCAAACTGCAAACAGGACTTCTTATGGCTTTCTTTCAGCAATGGCTTTCTTCTTGCCACTGTTCCATGGAAGCCAGATTTGTGGAGAGCACGACTAATAGTTCTCCTGTGGACAGTTTCACCCACCTGAGCTGTGGATCTCTGCAGCTCCTCCAGAGTTACCATGGGCCTCTTGGCTGCGTCTCTGATTAATGCTCTTCTTACCCGGACTGTCAGTTTAGGTGGACAGCCATATCTTGGTAGGTTTGCAGTTGTGCCACACTCTAATGCCGCGTACACACAAGCGGAATTTCCATCTGAAAAATCTAGGATGTTTTTTCCGACGGAATTCCGCTCAAGCTTGTCCTGCATACATTCTCTGAACTTTCGACCGTCAAGAATGTGGTGACGTACAATACTAAGACGAGCCGAGAAAATGAAGTTCAATGCTTCTGAACATGCATCGAATTGTTTCCGAGCATGCGTGATTTTCGGATAGGAACTTTTCCCCGACCCAAAACTAGAGAATCTGCTCTCATTCTTTTGCTGGCTGGAATTCCACTAGCAAAAGACCGATTGAGCATACACACGGTCGCATTTTCCAACAAAAAGCTCTCATCTGAGTTTTGCTGGCAGCATTTCCGACCGTGTGTTTGTGGCATTACTCTTTCCGTTTTCAGATGATGGATTGATCAGTACTCTGTGAGATGTTCAAAGCGTGGGATATTTTTTATAGCCTAACCCTGTTTTAAACTTCTCAACAACTGTATCCCTGACCTGTCTGGTGTGTTCCTGATGCTGTTTATTCACGAATGTTCTCTAACAAACCTCTGAGGGCTTCACAGAACAGCTGTATTTATACTGAGATTAAATTACACACAGGAGGACTCTATTTACTAATTAGGTGACTTCTGAAGGCAATTGGTTCCACTAGATTTTAGTTAGGGTTATCGGAGTAAAGGGGGCTGAATAGAAATGCACACCACACTTTTAGGATATTTATGTAAACAATTTTGAAAACCATTTATCATTTTCCTTCAACTTCACATTTATGTGCCACTTTGTGTTGGTCTATCACATAAAATTCCAAAAAAGTACATTTACGTTTCTGGCTGTAACATGACAAAATGTGGAAAACTTCAAGGCACTGTAGGTAATGTAGAGTGCAGGGGTCAGTAGTATGTAACACAGAGAACAGGGATCACAAGTAAGTAACAGAAACTGCAGAGGTCAGTAGTGTGTAAGGCAGAGTGCAGGGTCAGTAGTATGTGTACAGAGGTCAAAGTACACAGGCAACATAAAACTACCAATTCCTCTTACAACACTGCCAGCCCAGTACTGACCACCTGTCATTACAATTGGGAACCTTGTGCAGCCTGCTTCCTCTGGCACTGACCCCCTGCTGTGCTTTTTCCGACTTACAGTCAGCAAATACATCCCTCCCCCAGGGCCCACTAGATCCTTCTGTTGCTGCTTTAACATAGATACACCCATAGGCGTAGCATAAGGGGTTGCAGGGGTCACAATCGCAACCCCACCCCTAGCTCCAGGGGGCTCCTGCAGCCTCCCTGTCATATTATCATATCATCCACAAAGTCCAGGTCCAATCTGCCCTAGGGCCCCACAGCAATGCTCCAATACTGGGCTTCCACTTTGCCTTCCACAGTCCACACCCCTCTGTTCCCATTGCCTGGGGAGAAGCTGTGAGCCTTTTCCTGAATGGAGAGGAGCATGGGGTGGGAACAGCCCAGAATGGGGACGTGTCTGTGCTGTGTGTTGGTAACATGGAATGGAAACTGAGCTTAGCGAGTTAAGAGGAGAAGAGTGCCGTCCTGTAGCCACGATGTTACTGGTGAGGTAAGACACTGCTCAGTGTCTCCTAGTCACCAGCTGGGATTCTTTGTACCCCCCACCCGGAGATGTCTGCTTACCCCACTTCCCTGACAAACTGGGAAAAAGACCCAACACCTGCCAACACTGACAAAGAAACCTTCAGAAATTGCTAAAACAAATCCCTTAACACCTCCTAAGGGCGCCCTGAGGGGCTGCAGGCTCCAGATTTTGTGTCACATGGCTTTTCCCGCCCAGATCTAAGTTGAGCCCCTCCGCCCAAAGCCCCCTGACCACCCCCTCCGCCCTGGATGCTATTCCCAGCTGCTGAGCTCCTTTACCATTACGTCACTCTATACTGCTCCTCCTCCACAGGGCTGAAATCACATTCCTTTACAACATATCCAGTCATCTACGATCTTCACAGGGTGTATCTGCCTACTGCAACAACACTGCCGTTCCGACCAGAGAATTTCACAGGTCAGAACGGCAACATTAAAGCCAGATACACCCTGTGAAGGCTGACAGACTGTGTGTAAAGGAATGTGATTCCAGCCCTGTGTAGTGTGGGGGAGAGGAGCTGTATACAGTGCTGGGATGGGAAAGGAGCTCTGCCAAGTTAAAAACGAAAAAAAAAAAGGGCGCACAAGTCTTGTGCATTATCATTTGGATATATTTTATTAAAAGTAGATAAAAGGAAAACTACTCACAAACATCTGTAGAAATCTTGCAATGCAAATAGTCTCCGAATAACAGCAAATGGTCTAAGACAAATGATAAACTCCATAGGTCACGGAGGAGATAACAGGGGCCACTGCCGGCTGACGCATTTCAAAGGAAAACCTTCTTCTTCAGAGCCCAGCAGTGTAACCTCCTTCAGCAGTCCTTATATACAGACATATGCACCCTCAATTAATCTATCAATAAAGTCCCAGAAGAGCCTAGATGCCCCTCCCACTTCAGTGGGCGGCCTGAGGCCAAAAGAATACGCCCACTGGAGATGGCGTTGCCCTTACTACAATCAGATGCACAACTGATACAGCAGATTGAGAAATGGTGGGTAGGGGATCATTACCGTGTTGGCTCGACAATATAGGAGCATGTAAACACAGATCCTCATCTACTCGAATTATGGGGCGAAAGGGAGGACTGTGAGAAAACTACAATTGGCCTCCCACAAAAGATCTCCCTGGCAATGTCACCACCAAGAGTAGCCAAGCTTACTGGTCGGAGATTGCTGAATCCATAGTGCCAAGTGTGGAATCTCCCCCCATTTCGAAACCATCTCTCCTGGCCTGTTCCTATGTCTGGAACGCATGCTGCCGTGTTTTCGCTCCAGACAATAGGATGGGCGGGCCTGACATCACTTCCTGTGCATCGGCCGCCGCTCAAAAGTGGCGTTAGCGGCGACGATGAATCGCTGCCATTTTGTTGTAGACAAAACCATAGAGGCCAAAGGTAAAGGGGGAGGGGTAGTATGGGGGAAATAGGGAGGGGAAAAGGAAAGGAGTGGGAGTGGAACAAATGAAGGTGATCTATAACACTCGTGGGCCATATGTCATACTACTGTTGTCAAAAAGGGTTGGAGGGGGGAAAGAGGGGGGAATGCCCATAGCTATGATAATAAGTGATTCTAAGCAATTTTGTGGATCTCGGGGCCTTCATTTAGCCCTCTGGGGGTCAAACTCCCAAGGGTGAAGATCCAGAAGGCTTCATGTTTGCAAAGCCTCTGGTGTCTCCTACCCCTGTTGAGGTCACCTCCAATAGATTCTATCCCAAAGACTCTCATGCCTGATGGGTCTCCATGGTGAACTTCCTGAAAATGCCTAGGGACCGGGTATTTGACTCTTGTATTGATGATATCACATTTGTGTTCACCAATCCACACTCTCATAGGACGAGATGTCAGACCTACATAGAGACGACCAAACGGGCAAATGATGCCATACACCGCGTATTCTGTCCCACAGTTGATGAACTGCTTCAACTGGTGGGTCCTACCATCCGTACCAACGAGACATGTGCACACTGAAATATTTCGTTTTGGAATTTCGTTTTCGTCCAAAAAATAAATTTATTATGTTACTCCCGAAATTCGTTTTTATTTATTTTGTTTTTCGTTAAAAATTGCATTCGTCCGAAAATCCAAATGAATTAAGGTCGAATCTGTCATTGAAGGCTTATGGTGTCTGTCGAAAGTTCAAAGAAGATTCGACGGAGCAGCTAAACTGTATGACTCTATATAGTTTAGCTGCAATTTCACCCAGATCCAGCAGCAATCTTTCCTCTCTACGTCGAATCTTTCCTTTCTACGTCGAATCTTTCCTTTCTACGTCGAATCTTTCCTTTCTACGTCGAATTTTTTCTCTCTATGTGGAATAATCTTGGACTAATAGAGTTAAGGTTAGGCACATTCGACCACAGGTTCAATGGACACAGATTGTTATTGTCAGCGTCGAATCTCCTATCTATATCGAACTGTTGTCACAACGAAAATAAAGCATTTGTTTATGTCGGATCTTTCGTTTTTCGGATTCTGCACTTTCGTTATCGTTTGTTAAAACGATAACGAAAATACCTGAAATTCGGACGAAAATGCATTCGGATGAAAACGAATGCACATGTCTAGTACCAACCACTGACTGCTTTCTGTGCCACATAAACATTCATGTGCCACAATTCTTGACACTGCATTTATAACTTCCCTTTTGGTCAAAAACAGTTGACCAGGCATTAGTGGATTTACTAGAAGATTTTTTTACCATACTAGGAGCAACCAAGCTTCTTAGATCACAAGGCTTTCTATACACGATATTAGGTCTATCTGGAAGGTGTCTGCTCAGCACAGGATCATGTTTGAGTAAACCCCAGTTCTTCTTTAGAATACTTTGTATCTCGAAAGCCCTATTTGTGAATTGAGTGGAGAAACGAGCCTGTGAAGTGTCAGAGTCAGTGGTGGAAACAGATTGTTGGACATGCTCTGATGGATTATCGCAGTGTTTCTCAACTCCAGTCCTCAAGGCGCCCCAACAGGTCATGTTTTCAGGATTTTACTCAGATGAAACGGGTGTGGTAATTACTAAGGCAGTGAAACTGATCAAATCACCTGTGCAAAATAATGGAACGCCTGAAAACATGACCTGTTGGTGCGCCTCGAGGACTGGAGTTGAGAAACACTGGATTATCGTATAGATCAGCACA
This sequence comes from Lithobates sylvaticus, assembly GCA_028564925.1. Lineage (NCBI taxonomy): Eukaryota > Metazoa > Chordata > Amphibia > Anura > Ranidae > Lithobates > Lithobates sylvaticus. Next base: position 36,030,636 of record CM053031.1, read on the forward strand.
CTTGTGGAAGGCAGTCTCTATGAGAGTGGGGTCGTAACCCGTTTTCCTGAAACTTCTTCCTAAGAAGCTCACTCTGTACTTGCTAGGGGTCCCTGTCCTCTGATTCTCCAGAGGTGATCCCTGTCCTCTGATGTAAGGAGGAACTCTGGGAACTCAAAACTCTTAAGCCACTTTGAGTATCTTGGCATGCGGTGGGTGTATCTGCAAGCACGGTGGAAGTGGTGGGTGGTAGTGGGGGGGGGGGGGGCCATGTCAACTTTTGCATCCCACAAGCTTCAAGCTACGCTTTTGGACACACCTCTGGTTTGACAGCCTTTGTTGGGTGGGGCCTTCTTTCCTCTTGCTCCTCGCTGATTGGCACTGCCACTCTCATTGCCGAGGCCTGGACATATTGCCAATTGCTGCTTTGATTTAACAAATGGTGAGCAAAAAAAAAAAGAAAGAAAGAACGTATCTGATTGCTCAATCAAATAAATGAATGGATGGAGGGAAGAAAGAGTTAAATTTGTCTCTATCTTTCCTTTAAACATTTACAATTGCTTTTTTTTCAACAGTCAACAGAATCTTGACATAGTATAACTTTTCCTGGCTCCAATTCTGAAATAATAAACCCATAAAGGAGATAATTGCTACACTTTGGTTCTCTGAATTCCGCTCATCCCGTGAGATTTTCCACCGTTAACATTTCCATTTTCTCAGATTTCACGATTCACAGCAAACACCAACCAGTGTGCATATTAAAATGATAGAAATTAAGTTGCACCAGTTTACATTTGCATTTTATAATTGGTTCACAAACTGCGTGTAAGTTTTATCTTGCCCTTGTTTTATTACATTAAAAAAATCAGGTTAAAAATGTATATTATTTTTTTCTTCTGTCTAAATATGAAATATGTTTTATTGAAACAGAACCAATCATTTTTTTTTTTTTTAATAATAAATTTAATTCCAGAAAATTGCCAGTGGCAAAACAGCAAAAGAGCCGACTGTAAAAAAAAAATATATATATATATATATATATATAAATGAAATGGTTAGTTTTAATTTATGCTCTTGGCAGTTTATTTTCATTGAAATTGCAGAACACTTCAGTATTAGCTACTACAAAAGAAAAGAACTGTGTAAAGATATTTTATACAAAGCAAATACAGCAAAACAAGTTACATCCATTTCTCTTATAATGAAAATTGTATATATTTTTTATTAAGTATTCATTGTTGGGTCATTCTTGTTGTTGGATGACTGCTGAGTAAAAATTAACTAATAGGAAAATGAGACATGTATTGATAGGTTGGCTTGAAAGTTTTACCCAGTGACTTTCTCACAGATTTCAATAAATTTCTACAGTAAAAATTGGACAGAAACCATTTGGTGCTTTTGGGATGAGCTGCACTATATTACCAAAAGTATTGGGACACCTGCCTTTACACGGACATGAATTTTAATGGCATCCAAATCTTAGTCCGTAGGGTTCATATTGAGTTGGCCCACCCTTTGCAGCTATAACAGCTTCAACTCTTCTGGGAAGGCTGTCCACAAGGTTTAGGAGTGTGTCTATGGGAAAGTTTGACCATTCTTCCAGAAGCACATTTATGAGGTCAGGCACTGATGTTGGACAAGAAGGCCTGGCTCGCAGTTTGCGCTCTAATTCATCACAAAGTCGTTCTATCGGGTTGAGGTCAGGACTCTGTGCAGGCCAGTCAAGTTCCTCCACCCCAAATTTGCTTATCCATGTCTTTATGGACCTTGCTTTGTGCACTGGTCCAAATCATTTGATGGAGGGGGGGGGGGGGTTATGGTGTGGGGTTGTTTTTCAGGGGTTGGGCTTGGCCCCTTAGTTCCAGTGAAGAGAACTCTTAAGGTGTCAGCATACCAAGACATTTTGGACAATTTCATGCTCCCAACTTTGTTGAAACAGTTTAGGGATGGCCCCTTTCTGTTCCAACATGACTGCCCATCAGTGCACAAAGCAAGGTCCATAAAGAGGAATTAGAGCATAGACTGTGAGCCAGGCTTCCTCGTCCACATCAGTGCCTGACCTCACAAATACGCTTCTGGAAAAATGGTAAAATATTCCCATAGACACACTCTTAAACCTTGTGGACAGCCTTCCCAGAAGAGAAGCTGTTATAGCTGCAAAGGGTGGGCCAACTCAATATTGAACCCTACGGACTAAGACTAGGATGCCATTTAAGGTCATCTGCAATGCAAGTGTCCCAATGCTTTTGGTAATATAGTGTGTGTGTGTAAATATATATATATATATATATATATATATATATATATATATATATATATATATATATATATATATATATATATATATATATATATATATATATATACAGTATCTCACAAAAGTGAGTACACCTCTCACATTTTTGTAAATATTGTATTACATCTTTTCATGTGACAACACTGAAGAAATAACACTTTGCTACAATGTAAAGTAGTGAGTGTACAGATTGTATAACAGTGTAAATTTGCTGTCCCTAAGTGAAAATTTACAAATTGGGCCCAATTAGCCATTTTCCCTCCCCGGTGTCATGTGACTTGTTATGCCCCGTACACATGGTCGGATATTCCGATGGAAAAAGTCAGATCGGATTATGTTGTCGGAAAATCCGATCATGTGTGGGCTCTAGCGGGCTTTTTCCGTCGGAAAAAACTTGAGAGCAGCATCTCAAATTTTCCGACAACAAAATCCAATCAGACTTTTTCCGATCGTGTGTAGAGAATTCCAACGGACAATGCTCAGATCAAATTATAAGACCAAAGCTATTGGCTATTAGCCTCTACGTAGTTCCGTCGTACTCAATGAACGTCACCACATTCGGAGCGATCGGATTTTCCGACAACTTTGACAGGTGTGAATAGGGAGCAGGTGTGTTAAATTTGGTGTTATTGCTCTCACTCTCTCATACTGGTCACTGGAAGTTCAACATGGCACCTCATGGCAAAGAACTCTCTGAGGATCTGAAAAAAAGAATGGTTGCTCTACATAAAGATGGCCTAGGCTATAAGAAGCCAAGACCCTGAAACTGAGCTGCAGCACGTTGGCCAAGACCATACAGTGGTTTAATAGGACAGGTTCCACTCAGAACAGGCCTCGTCACGGTTGACCAAAGAAGTTGAGTGCACATGCTCAGCGTCATATCCAGAGGTTGTCTTTGGGAAATAGACGTATGAGCGCTGCCAGCATTGCTGCAGAGGTTGAAGGGGTGGGGGGTCAGCCTGTCAGTACTCCGACCATACACCACACACTGCATCAAATTGGTCTGCATGGCTAGTTTGCTGAAGACAAGTAGACTAAGGACATGGATTACTGGAACCATGTCCTGTGGTCTGATGAGACCAAGATAAACTTGTTTGGTTCAGATGGTGTCAAGCGTGTGTGGCGGCAACCAGGTGAGGAGTACAAAGACAAGTGTGTCTTGCCTACAGTCAAGCATGGTGGTGGGAGTGTCATGGTCTGGGGCTGCATGAGTGCTGCCGGCACTGGGGAGCTACAGATCATTGAGGGAACCATGAATGCCAACATGTACTGTGACATACTGAAGCAGAGCATGATCCCCTCCCTTCGTAGACTGGGCTGCAGGGCAGTATTCCAATGAGAACGACCCCAAACACACCTCCAAGATTACCATTGCCTTGCTAAAAAAGTTGAGGGTAAAGGTGATGGACTGGCCAAGCATGTCTCCAGACCTAAACCCTATTGAGCATCTGTGGGGCACCCTAAAATGGAAGGTGGAGGAGCGCAAGGTCTCTAACAATCCCCCAGCTCCATGATGTCATCATGGAAGAGTGGAAGAGGACTCTAGTGACAACTTTTGAAGCTCTGTTGAACTCCATGCCAGCAGTTTAGATATTAATGTCTGTGTGTTGAGTTATTTTGAGGGGACAGCAAATTTACACTGTTATACAAGCTGTACACTCACTACATATATATATATATATATATATATATATGTGTGTGTGTGTGTGTGTGTGTATATATATATATATATATATATATATATATATATATATATATATACATATATATATATTTACATACACACTGTATTTTTTATATTAAATAAATGAAAAATATATATAATAAAATGCCAAAGAATGATAGATTCCCTTAATGCGTGTGGCAAAAGTAACTACACATTTCATAAATCCTAATAATGTTCTTGATTTTCTTTTTTTTATATCCCCATGCAGGTTATTGGAAGTCACTATTCCTTCTGGTGCACCAGTGTCACAGTTCACATTTAATGAAAATCACACAAAGACTTTGACAAAGCTCTGGAGTACGCTCTTCGAAATGTACCATGTTTCTTTTATTTGCAAATTGCCACTCGTAATGAAGAGGTTTGACAATAATGTAGAGCGGGAGACTATTAAACGCCTGCCTGAGGGCCTACAGCCCATTGCTGAGCAATGATTCGCTAGCCCAAAGGAAACAAGTGCAGTAAATCATGTCCGAAAATCACATTTCTTCTATTACTCCAGAGTCCTCTTGGCATCGGACAATCTATTTGATTTTATATACTGCGTATCATGATTTTCAGACCTTGTTCGGCACTTTAATTATCATTTTATTCAAACGTGCAAAAAGTTGGTTACTTTATTTTAGTAAAATTATTATATTTTATTGAGTTTCTGTAGCTCAATTCACAAAGTATTAACACAAGGATGCGGATTCTTATTTTAGCCATATTCAAATCTCATGGTAGTCAGCTAAAAATAACTGTCACATTTTAAAAATAAGGAATTTTGTCCTGGTATGTTAGTTTTATATCTAAAGTCTTTAAAAATAATCTAATCTATATCTAGCTTTATATCTAAAGTCTTTAAAAATTATTTTATATGCTTCTTGAAAATCTGCAATTATAGACAGGTCAATGCAACTAATACGTCTCAATATTCTAAGTACAGAAGTACAGAATACATTACAGAATGTACAGGTCAATGCAGTAAATATGTATTTTGTCCCGTGTTTCCATATCCCAAGTACAGGAAACACTACAGAAATATACAGGTTAATGCAACAAGCTAGTCTCTTGTCTCCTGTGCCATAGATCCATATTCCAAGCACGGAAAACAATAGAGCAATATACAAGTTAATGATAGGAATTCCTTCCCCTTATGACAAAGTCCTTATGATGAAGCGCATTGGATGGGGGCCTAGCCTGTGACATCATTACGCCCACTGGCCGAAACATGGTGGTGCTTTACATGATTGGTATCTTCTTACACATTGTGTGTAATTTTGTTTAAATAAAACAATAATTTCTAAAGGATAAGTTCACCTTTTGTAACTTGTAACACCCATATTCAGGGTATAACATGTAACAAATGCACATTTATATCTGGTAAGGAGCCTAAGCACATGGTGGTGGGTTACACAAGCACTGAAGTGTGTCTTGGCATAGTGCATTGTGTGGATAAAGGTATGAAGGTAAAAAAGCCTTCTGTGTGCAGCGCCCCCCATTTCTTACCTGAGCTCCCTCTAATCCAGCGATGTTAACGATAGCCTTGGATTTCCCAGGACTCTCCCTCCTTATTGGTTGAGACAGCAGTGGGAACCCACTGTCAATCACAGCCAATGAGACAATTAGGAGAGAGAACGCATAGAGCAGCGTCTTGGGAGCGAGCATGCATCGGTGCCCCCAAAACAAGTGGCTTTCTCTTCGGGCACTGCATGGCGTCCTCCCAGAATTGCACTCCCTGTATGCCCCTGGGGCATGCATACGGGAGAACCCGGCGTGCCACGGATCGGGGTAAAGAGCTAATCCCAGCGGCACTTTAACACATGATTGATCCAGCCAATGATGGAGCGATCACTGTCAGCAAGCCATCGTCATGTCTGGTTTTCTGATCGTGTGAGCAGAGGAGGGAGAACCTGCAGCGTGAGGCTGCTTGAATTTTTTTTTGTATGTTGCAAGTGCCCTCCAGTGCCACAGCAGTGCTACATCTGTGCCCCAGCAGTGCCCCATCAGTGCACATCTGTGCCCCAGCAGTGCCCCATCAGTGCACATCTGTGCCCCAGCAGTGCCTCGTCAGTGCCACAGCAGTGCTCTACAGTAGCCCATCAGTGCACATTTGTGCCCCAGCAGTGCCACATCAGTACCCAGCAGTGCCACATCTGTGCCCAGCAGTGCTTTACAGTGCCCCAGCAGTGCACACTTGTGCCCCATAAGTGCCACGTCAGTGCCCATCAGTGCACATCTGTGCTCTGTCAGTGCCACATTAGTGCAGATCTGTGCTACATCAGTGCCACAGCAGTGCTCTACAGTGCCCCATCAGTGCACATCTGTGCTCCATCAGTGCCACATCAGTGCCCATAAGTAAGTTCTCATTAGTGCCACCCTATCAGTGGATCCTCATCAGCGCCTGTCAGTGTCGTAAAAATGTGTAAAACATGGGTAGAAAATGCATTTTCATTTACTTTGCACATTTTCCAAAAACTTGTGGAAAAAAATGACATGTTCAAAAGACTCATTATGCCTCATAGAATATACATTGGGGTGTTTTCTTTCCAAAATGGCGTAATTTTATTCCTATTGTCCTGTTGCTCCAGGGCCTTCAAAAGTGTCATAGGTTGTCAGGAAATGATATGTATCATTTATGTCCCTAGAAAGCCTGACGGTGCTCCCTGCATGTTGGGCCTCTGTATGTGGCCAGGCTGTGTAAAATTCCCACACATGTAGTATCACCATACTCAAGAGGAGTAGCAGAATGTGTTTTGGGGTGTAGTTGTAAATATGCATTAGCCATGTGAGAGAAATAACCTGTTAATATGACAATTTTGTGGGGGGAAAAAATCTTAATTTTGCAAAGAATTGTGGTAATAAATTGAAACGTGAAAAAACTCAGCAAAACTCAGTATGCCTGTATGTATTGTATTTTCCTGGCTTGTTAGTGTCTCAAGAAATGAGATAGGCTGTCAGTACATCAGATTTGATCAATTTTCAATGATTGCCACCATAGCTTGTAGACTCTATAACTTTTACAAAGACAAAATAATATACACTGATTTGGGTTATTTTTTACCAAAGATATGTATCAGTATAAATTTTGGCCAAAATATATGAACAGAAACAAAGAAAAATTCATTTTTTACAACATGTTCAGGCTTTTTTTTTTTTTTTTATTGTGCAAAAAAAAAAAAAAAACAGTAGTGACTAAATACCACCAAAAGAAAGCTCTAACTGTATGATAAAAAGGACACAAATGTAATATGGGTACAGTGTTGCATTAGTAATTGTCATTCAAAGTGTGACAGCACTGAAAGCTACAAATTGGCCTGGTTAGGAAGGGGGGTTAAGTGCCAAGTGGGCAAGTGGTTAAACAAATAAACATGAAATCCTCAGGGATTAGCTGAATTAAGCATCAGTCCCAAATACATAAAGATGGAAATAATCCATCATACATAAGGAAAAAACAAAATGTCCACCATGGTGAAGATCTGTATAAACATCAACACATTTATTAAGCCATTTCACTTACAAGCTCCAACATAAACAGAGCATATAGGGTTCACCAGGGATAGACTCGAAATTCCAGTCTCCAAAACGGGCAGGAGTACTTTGCACATATGTGTGGTGCTTTGTATGTCCTGGCTCCTCCCTAGGTGTTTTAACATACGTGACGTCATCAGGGGCTCAGGAGTGCTCTGAGTTTCAGGTGCTAATGTGGATCATTACCATGAGGATGTAACTGTGAGGTTTCAGACCAACATCCATGCACGTGAGTGTGAGCTTGGCCATCGGAACTAATGGGGTGGCCCTGATGCTCTGTCTGTAGGTGGGGCCCAATTGAACATGTCAGCCATGTGCAGGGAAGATGGGCAACCTGCCTACACTAGTACAGAAAACACAAGAGTAAAAACAGGTTGTTCACAAATAAACAAAAATGACCCAGCTCAAAAAAATCTAGTTGATCCTGTCTAATAATTCACATTAAAAACAAAGGGTTTAGTTTGCACACATTTGCAAATACACTACATTACCAAAAGTATTGAGACACCTTCCTTTACACGCACATGAACTTTAATGGCATCCCAGTCTCAGTCCCTGGGGGTCAATATGGTGTTGGCCCACCCTTTCCAGCTATAACAGCTTCAACTCTTCTGGGAAGGCTGTCCACAAGATTTTGGAGTGTGTCTATGGGAATGTTTGACCTGAAGCACATTTGTGAGGTCAGGCTCCTATGTTCGACGAGAAGGCATGGCTCGCAGTCTCCACTCTAATTCATCCCAAAGGTATTCTAGCGGGTAGAGGTCAGGACTCTGTGGAGGCTAGTCAAGTCCCTCCACTCCAAACTCGCTCTCATCCATGTCTTTATGGACCTTGCTTTGTGCAATGGTGTGCAGTCATGTTGGAACAGAAAGTGGCCATCCCCAAACTGTTCCTACAAAGTTGGGAGCATGAAATGGTCCAAAATGTCTTGGTATGCTGGCGTCTTAAGAGTTCCTTTCACTGGAACTAAGGGGCCAAGCCCAACCTCTGAAAAACAACCCCACACCATAAGGAATTCAACCAAAGAAGTGGCAACATCCCCAATATCTAACTAGCCTTTGCAATAAGGTGCACATGGAATGGCAACATACATCACAAACAAGCAATAATTTCCCAGCATACTTGCCAGTTAGCCTGTAAAAATATAATAAATTGTCCCTGTCTAACAATTCACGTTAAAAACAGATGTGAAGAAAGTGGAAAAATAGTGCTGGACTCGTAGGGTTATCTCATTGGTATATTAAAGTATTGATGTTGATTAAGGATGAGCCCGGTGTTCGATTCGAACCCATGTTCGAATCGAGCACCGGGTGTTCGCTCGCTCGGCGAGCCCAGAACTATTGGGGCCGCTCGCATCAAATTCGTGTGATGCGAGCGGCCCCGCAATGCATTGCGGCCCGCGCAGTGCAATGCTGGCTGATGATTGGCCAAGCATGCACTGTGACCCCGCATGCTTGGCCAATCACAGCGCCGGCAGCGAGGAGAGCCATAATTGGCTACAGGCAGGATGCCTGTAGCCAATTATAGCTCAGGGGCTTTAGTACACGCCCCACGGTATAAGAGGCCGCCGCGCCGGCGGCCTCGCATATTATGTTTCAGTCAGTGTCAGCGTGTCAGTGTGCCGCTGACTGCTGACAACAATATGTGCTTTATTTCTGGGGATATGTGTGTGCATGCTGTTAGAACAGCATTGCAGTATCACATCTGGGGGGTGTCTATAGGTGGCCTGTGAAGGAGGGCAGGTTTCCTGTGCTTAGAACTTTTCTTGCAAAAAAGTGTCATTTTTGCAGGAAGAAAGCTATTTAAATCACTCGCGGCTAATGAATTGATGGCTCCTGTAACACAGAGAGCTGTCATTCATTAATAAAAAACAAAAAAAAAAGCGTAGGGGTCCCCCCAAATTCAATAACCAGGCCCTTCAGGTCTGGGATGGATATTAAGGGGAACCCCAGCCAAAAAAAAAAAAAAATGGCGTAGGGTCCCCCTCAAAATCCAAACCAGACCCTTGAGGTCTGGTATGGATTTTAAGGGGAACCCTAGCCAAAAAAAATGGCGTGGGGTCCCCCTCAAAATCCATACCAGACCCTTATCCGAGCACGCAACCTGGCAGGCCGCAGGAAAAGAGGGGGGACGAGAGCGGCCCCCCCTCTCGCCTGAACCGTACCAGGCCACATGCCCTCAACATTGGGAGGATGCTTTGGGGGTCTAAGACCCCTAAAGCACCTTGTCCCCATGTTGATGAGGACAAGGGCCTCTTCCCCACAACCCTGGCCGGTGGTTGTGGGGGTCTGCGGGCGGGGGGCTTATCGGAATCTGGAAGCCCCCTTTAACAAGGGGACCCCCAGATCCCGGCCCCCCCCCCTGTGTGAAATGGTAAGGGGGTACAAAAGTACCCCTACCATTTCACCAAAAAAGTGGCAAAAATGGTAAAAATGACAGGAGACAGTCTTTGACAATTCCTTTATTAAAATCTTCTTTCTTCTTTCTTCATCCTTCGGTTTCTTCATCTTCTCCTTCCTTCATCTTCTTCCATCTTCTTCTTCCATTTTCTTCTTCCTCCGATCCGCTTCTTCTTGCGCTGGTCTTCTCGTCCTTCTCGTCCGGCATCTTCTTCCGTCGGCGTCGGCGTCGGCGTCGGTGTCGGTGTCTCTGTCTCTTCTTGGGCCGCTCCGCGCAATGGGAGGCTCCCGCTGTGTGAGGCTCCGCTCCGTCTGACAGGTCTTTTATAATGGAGGGCACCTGGTGACCCCGCCCCCTCTGACGCACAGGGACGTCATGGGGAATTCCATGATGGCTTTCCCCATGACGTCAGAGGGGGCGGGTCACCAGGTGCCCTCCGTTTTAAAAGACCTGTCAGATGGAGCGGAGCCTCACACAGCGGGAGCCTCCCATTGCGCGGAGTGGCCCAAGAAGACACCGACACCGACGCCGACGCCGACGGAAGAAGATGCCGGACGAGAAGGACGAGAAGACCAGCGCAAGAAGAAGCGGATCGGAGGAAGAAGAAAATAGAAGAAGATGAAGGAAGGAGAAGATGAAGAATCCGAAGGATGAAGAAAGAAGAAAGAAGATTTTAATAAAGGAATTGTCAAAGACTGTCTCCTGTCATTTTTACCATTTTTGCCACTTTTTTGGTTAATTGGTAGGGGTACTTTTGTACCCCCTTACCATTTCACACAGGGGGGGGGCCGGGATCTGGGGGTCCCCTTGTTAAAGGGGGCTTCCAGATTCCGATAAGCCCCCCGCCCGCAGACCCCCACAACCACCGGCCAGGGTTGTGGGGAAGAGGCCCTTGTCCTCATCAACATGGGGACAAGGTGCTTTAGGGGTCTTAGACCCCCAAAGCATCCTCCCAATGTTGAGGGCATGTGGCCTGGTACGGTTCAGGCGAGAGGGGGGGCCGCTCTCGTCCCCCCCTCTTTTCCTGCGGCCTGCCAGGTTGCGTGCTCGGATAAGGGTCTGGTATGGATTTTGAGGGGGACCCCACGCCATTTTTTTTGGCTAGGGTTCCCCTTAAAATCCATACCAGACCTCAAGGGTCTGGTAAGGATTTTGAGGGGGACCCTACGCCATTTTTTTTTTTTTTTTGGCTGGGGTTCCCCTTAATTATCCATCCCAGACCTGAAGGGCCTGGTTATTGAATTTGGGGGGGACCCCTACGCTTTTTTTATTTTTTATTTTTTATGAATGAGTTTCAATGAATCACTGTTCTCTGTGTTACGGGAGCCGTGAATTAACATTAGCCGCGAGTGATTTTAAATAGCTTTTTTACTTTCAAAAATGACACTTTGCGCAGAGACAGTTCTAAACACGGGAAACATGCGCCCCTTTACAGGCATACTATAGACACCCCCCAGGTACGAAATTTAAAGGAATATTACACTTTTATTGTTTCAATTTAAGCATTATTAAAATCACTGCTCCTGAAAAAACGGCCGTTTTAAAAAAAAAATTTTGCATTGATACATGTCCCCTGGGGCAGGACCCAGGTCCCCAAACACTTTTTATGACATTAACATGCATATTAGCCTTTAAAATTAGCACTTTTAATTTCGAACGTTCGCATCCATTATAACTAATAGGGTTCTAAAGCTCGCACGGACTTTAGGTCCGTTCGCGGGTTCTGGTGCGAGCCGAACGGGGGGGTGTTCGGCTCATCCCTAATGTTGATGCAAATGATCTGGTTCTCGGGTGAGCAGCTTCTACACCCGAGGATCCCCGCAGTCTCCTTGGCTTGTAATTTAATCTAACAAAGATTGAAAATGAAGCACCACACCATTGCTAAGATGTCCAGATACAATTTTATTTCAATAAAAGTTCAAAATCCAAAAAGTTCCAATGCATTTCAGGGTTCCGAGAGTGTCACCTTCATCAGGCTTGATTGACAACAATGTAAATAGACAAGAAGTGAACCGGACCCTTAATGGTATTTTTTCCAGTGTTATTATAACCACAGGCCTTGCCAGCTATTGGTTTGGCAGCACTTTCTATGTGCAAACCTGACAGTTCCTCTTTCAGATTCAGAATACTTTATTAATCCCAAAAGGAAATTATTAAGATACAGTTACATTCAACGAAGGTGGTGGTGTCAGCGGGGAGTATTGATATTTTTAAAAGACTCTTGTATGTGCATCTTAGTGAACACAACATATAGAGATATGGGAAATAATTGGGATATGGGAAATGATTGACATTGACACACATACACCCACACAGGCTGAACTGGATGGACTATTGTCTTTATTCAACCTTACCTACTATGACAACACAAAGGAGTTGATTTACTAAATGCAAATAGACTGGGCACTTAGCAAAGTGCAGTTGCACTCTGCAAGGGCTGTTGCCTCAGAGCTTAGTAAATGAGTTAAAGCTTCACTTTTCAAAGAATACCCAATCATGTGCAAGGAAAATTAAAAAAAAAGCTTTTTTGCTTTCACATGATTGGATGATGGAAGTCAGCTGAGCTTCTGCTGATTTAATAAGCTCTGGAGCAGCTGCACATGCAGAGTACACAGTCTATTTGCCTTTAGTAAATCAACCCAAGAGTCACAATAACGAACGGAAACAAGACACAATAACAACAATAACAGCAATTAATAGCAAATAAAACTAAAGTAACATACTCTAATAAACCATACCATCCTATTAAAATCTACATAGAATAAATTATAGATTGAAAAAAAAAAGGAAATTAAATACCAAAATGCAAATATTGCACCACTTTAGCTAGCATTACCCAAAAGTTATAGTTAACCTAATACCGATATAATATAAAAACAACATTAAAAACTGGATTATAAACCAGATTCATGTAAATCCTCACATCCAGCACTCACAGAGAAGAATTATATAATTTGATGGCCACAAGTAAAAATCAAGGCCTCTTGAACCGCCTTTAGGGAAAGGGAGCCCTGACTGCTGGAAGCATGGCATCACTGTGTTTGTGAACCTAAAAAGGAAGTTAGGTAGTTCCTTTAGGATTGGCTACAAAGACCTGGGGTGACTGGGTGGAGCCTGAACTCTAGGAACATGCTATGCTGAGGCACATCCAACTGCTCCGAGGAGATTCAGCTGTCACACGAGTTGACCACCCTCCCGCCCGTTGTGATGTTTTGGCACAGCTTTATTGGTGGTTTTGACCTTGCCAGCAATTGATGTTGCTTTATGGGCTGTACCCTCAAGTTAAATTCTGGGATCAGTCTAATGCCTCTCTGGCACTGATGATAAGGACAGGCCTCTTAGACTATGTTATTTTATGTTTTTATGAGTGCTCATGGTATACTGTGACTGGCATTGTTGTTTGGTACATTTGAAAAGTTGTACTTTTGAAAAGTGAGAATAAGGGGGAATTAGGACTTTAGATGAAGACAACTACTTTTGAAAAGTTCAATAAAGCTGTGGCCTTGCCCTATTTCCAGCTTAATCAGCTTCCTTGTCTTTTTGAGGGGGCAAGGTATTGGTTTATTAGTTGGTCATAAATGAGCCTATGTTCCTCAGCAGTCATGATTTCCTGTGCCGCTTTGTGGAGCATCGGGGTTGTAACAATCATTGAAGGTACTCCTCAGGCTGACCAGCGTATTGTGGAGTAGATGGGAGGAGTTGTCCAAGACTGAACTTACCTTGGACAACAGTCTTCTCTCCAACACTGTTGTTAAAGACTCCAACTCTAATCCAGCAATATCACTGGCCTTGCCAATCCATTTTTTGAGTCTGTTGGTGCCAATTTCCCGAAATATGATGCATGTTAGAAGTTCATGTAGTGATCATCTGCTGCTACATTTACAAAATAATGACAAGGACAATTAAGATGCACTCTGTGAGAAAGACAGGAAAGTATATATCTGTGAATCGCTAATTTAACTTTTTGAAGGTTATTAGAGAGCAATTTTAAAGGGTAGATCAAGGAGCAGATATCTGTTTTAAATTCCAATACCATCCTAGGGATTAATAAAAGGCATCACTTATCTAATGTCAACAAACACGGTGCATCTGCAATTCTTTAGCACAAAAGTCTTTTGATCTTACCGCACACATAAAATCTCACTTCAAATCAACAACATTTGCCCATTTTTTGTCACCCCGCAGCGCATAAATTGTCACAGCGGAATACTGATGCCGGATCTTGTCTCTCAGAAATACCTGTAGAGAATTTCTAACCCACTAAGAGATGCAGAAAAAAAAGCAGAGAATTATTTCTAGTCAAGTAATTTGCAAGAACTTTCAAAGCGCTGTTGAAGCATGTACCGAAGCAAGTTATTTTTAGGAGTTTCCGGAAAGCAGCGGTAAAACTGCAATCTTAAAAGTTCTAACAGACTCAGCACCACTTCACTGGAGGCTAGAGAGCATTAGACATGCTCACTCCTGATGAATTTACATCACTGTAGAGAATAGGATGTCAGGTTATTGGGCGAGTACATTATAGTCAGAGATCCCAGAGAGAAATAACTGTCATTTAAAGAGGAGGTGTAAAGGAAGTAAACATGTATAAAGAGGAAGTAAACCCATCAATTTAACAGTTTAAAAAAAAAGGTACATTCCCGGCATGCCATGAATGCTAAATGTCACATGTGCTTGTAACATGCTATCTGTGGCTCCATTAGAGAGATTTACCCACATTTCTTGTCCTTCTAACAATGGATTACCCAGGTCAGGAAGTGAGCGAAAATCTGGGAACAGGGATACAGGCAGACAAAAAAATCTGACCGCAGTTATAGCCTCTCCCTTACAATACTAAAGAAAAGCATTTTCATTTTTGTGTTGCTGTTGGAGAGTTCCCCTTACTTCCTGTCTGATAAAATGTTGTCAGTAGGACAGGAAGTGCAGGGAAATCTCTCTAACGGAGCCCTAGCTAAAAGTAAATGTAGCGGTGTGGTTACCACTAGTTACTAACATCCACCACTTCACTACGCTGCCAGACTACCATATATCACTTGTAGAGACAATGAACAGTCTTTTCCTGGTTGTGTTTTTGTTTATTGGGGGTGTACTTGGTTGGGGAAAGGGATATATGGTATGCCTATAGGATAGTTCATTTCGCCACCATATTTAGAGATTTTAGTTTAGCACATAGTTTGAGCCTGAAGAAAGGATGTGTATTGTTTTAAAACTGTTATGATCTTTCCCCTGCATCACCATGCAGACTATTGCTCCTCCTCTGCGCAACTCCCGCAGACTATTGCTTCCAGAATTTCCTCACCCATGACCATGTATGGATGAGGACATCACTCTTGACTGTGAAATGCCCCGTACACACGGTCGGAAAATCCGACCACAAAATCCATCGGATTTTTTCTGACGGATTTTGTCCGACACTGGTGTTGCATACACACGGTGGGACAAAGTTGTCGGAAAATATGATCATTCTGAACGTGGTGACGTTTGTTGCCTACGGCGGGACTACGTAGAGGCTAGTAGCCAATAGCTTTGGTCTTGTAATGTGATCTGAGCATGCGTGGCACTTTGTCCGTCGGAATTCACTACACACGATCGGAAAAAGTCCAATAGGACTTTGTTGTCGGAAAATTTGAGAGCAGGAGATAAAACTTTGTCCGTCGGACAATCCGATGGAAAATGACCGATGGTGCCTATACACGGTCGGAATTTCCGACAACATTGTCCGATAGGACAGAATCCATCGGAAAATCCGACTGTGTGTATGCGGCTTAAGGGTGATGTTCCCAGAAATCCTCTCTTCCTCCTGCACAAACTTATCCTGTAGTTAACAAAATAATGTGATGCCACATCTTCTTCTCTAAGCTAAATAAGGACCCACTCTGAATAGTTCCTTCAGCTGGTTCTGGTTGCTCACTGCTACTAGGCCTGAGGCCTGCAGTACCTCTCCCCGGAGGCCTAGTTGTTTAAAAGCACATGTTCAGCGGTGGACTACTGTTCCCAGCTAGCCCAGATTGCAAATCCTGTGCCCTCAGGCCACATCGATTTGACACATTTCCCCACAGTCTCTCCTCTGATCCAGGACTCCTCACCATTGACCGTGTAATGATGAGGACCTTGCCAATGACCGTGTAAAATCAAATTTCCCTCACAGACTTCCTCGCACACCCAGCCCTCCACTGTGGTACACTCACCGACCTTTCTGTGCCCGGAGAACTTGACTGGACCATACGTTCCGACAGCTTCACCTGCCCCTCTGCTCCAGGAGTTCATAATCAATGACCTTGTAAAGATAAGGACATTGCCAATGACCGTGTGGAGGCAAAGTTCCTTCACAGTTCTCCCCGGGCCTCCTCCTGCGATCTGTGCACCCCCCCCCCAGATGGGGGTGCCCTCCTGCTGCTGTCTAGTATTCCATCCTCCACTTTATTCAGCTGACAACTCCCCCCAGTGGCATGTTACCTCAGCTTATATAGGAGGCCCGCCCCCTGCCAATAACAGTTGGGGATTGGTCAGGGCTCCCACATGAGCTGCCTGCCACTCCAGTTCTAGGCTCTGTCCCTCTTCCAGAACATTCTCCCTGGAGCAGGGGAGGCGCCTCAGAACCAGAGCACAGGTGGCCACACCCACTGCTATACTAACCACTCCCAGCCCCAGATCAAAACAGATAGGCCCAGCTTGCAGCAAAGGCCTGCCTAAATTTATCTGTGCTGACAGTCAAAAGTAGTGCACTGCATATGCGCCAAGGTAAAGTAGAGGCCACCAACTCTCATTGGAGTAGGCCTCACCCTTGTGTGATCATGGGAATTTTTCCTAAAACTGCCCTAATCCCTTAATAAAACTTGAGATTCAGATAGAAGCCTTCTCTTTCAGTGTACATGAGAAATATATCTGATGCCAGCAGACTACATTAGACAAAACGTATGCAGGTTGTGCATCCCTGAATGAGATATAAGCAGCAGAAAAGCTCCAGAAATTGGCTGCTATTTCAATAGCAGAGTCCCATTAAAAAGTGACCGAAGATTGCTTGAGGACAGCCATTGCTCTGTAATTACTTTGTTCTGCTCGGGGAACAAAACATGCCTTTAAAAATTCCAGATCTGCAATAAATACATTTCGTTGTTTTATTTACTTTTTGTTACTGTTTTTTGCTTAAACCATCTGCAGATATTAAAATGGTTTATAGGAAAACTACAAATCTAGTATGGCATTCCAAGCATAAAACCCAAGGATGTGATAATTGTCAAAGCCTAAGATCTTTTTCACATGGGTAGCAGTAAAAACAGACAGTTAGGCCACGTTTTTACCACCACACCCCCCTTGACCACCCAACTAAAGTACACAATACAGTTAGAAGGGCTGTTCACATGTCACGGCTGCAGCAAATTTAACAAAGGCATGTCCAGTTGGCAGATGGCATTGCATTGAAGACAATGGGGCTTTATTAGGTACACCTTGCCTAGTACCGGGTTGGACCCCCTTTTCCCTTTAGAACTGCCTTAATTCTTGGTGGCATATGTAACAGCCTAACCCCTGAAGGAGTGGCCTATAGTATCTTCTGGGCTTACCGAATAACTCCTCCTTGTAGCTCGTCGTTCGTTGTCTAGGGGTTCCCAGGGTTAGTACCCAGTAATTTCAGAGACTGACACTCAAAGTCCCTTTGAGGATTTTTATTTGCAAAAAAACGTTTAAACATAACACAGTCTCTTAGTTGGGAATAGAGGGTATGGGTGATAAGCTCAGGCACTTCAGAACTGCTGACATCAAATAAATGTCTCTTTAGACCAGAGAGTAGCCACTCGCAACTGGACTCTTCACTGTTGAATAAACCCTTGTCTGTAGATCTAGCAGCCAACAAGTGATTAGGAATTAGCAAAGTCTCTGCCACAGACTTGGTTGTAACCGAAGGATGGGTTAGGAACTTTTCCTATGGTACCTGAATCTTTCAGCCGTTACGGCGATACCATAGGAATTCACTAGTGTCCATACATCTCAGCTCCCAGGCTTTTACCGAGCAGCCAGCTTCATGGCCCTCCTCCGAAGAGTCCTCCCCTGGTCGCTTGTACGAGTTGCTGTGCCTCTCCAATCCTGAGAGGACACCGGGACACTTCAGAATCCTCCTTCAGTTACTGGGCCTCGAACTAACCAGTTCCGAGGCTCGGAAACAGATGGATCCCCACTCCAGACCATGAGGACCTCTGGGGCTGGTCAGGGTGATCAGGCTTACGGGGGCAGCAGACGCTCCTGGGCCCGGGACCCCTCACAGGGTTGGTCCGGACCGGAACCAGGAATCAAAGAGCAAGCCGAACCCTAAACATGTGACTTCAGCATCTTAAATACCCCTTCCTAGAACACACAGCGGGGCCAGACACGCCCACTGATTGGCTCCGGGAAAGATTGGTACCCAATGCGTCCAACCAGACTGCGTTCTTAGCCTGTCACAGGTGCTCACCTCACCTACGACCAGGCAGAATTCTAGCACAGACCAGCCATTCTGGCACCAACCACCATGCCACATTCAAAGTCACCTAAATGCCCTTTCTACCCCATTCTCATGCTCGGTTTGAACTTCAACAAGTCGTCTTTACCACATCAAAATGCCTAAATACATTGAGTTGCTGCCATGTGATTGGCTGATTAGCAATTTGTGTTACCAATCAATTGGAAAAAAAATCAAAAACTATTCGAATTTGAAACCTATTTGAATTCTAATTCGAAAATGATTTAAATTCAAAAACTATTCAAATTGATTTGAATTCTAATTTCATCCAATTTTTTTTTTTTTTCGTTATTTCGGATTCGTTTAAATTTGTTACTATTGTATTATTTGGTGGAAATTCATACTTAGTTCCTTTTTTAGGCATGTATGTATGTGTGGAAAAAAATACATGTCCTTGTATCTTTTGTAGAAATCCACATTTTATTAATATGTTTATACAAATTATTTACTTATTTTTTCTTTCCTCAGGGACGCCATTTGGTCCCAGTACACGTTTGTTATTTCCTGCTTAAGGCTTTGAGGCTTATTCTCTGCTATACAATATTTTTCTTGGGTGTTGTCAATGCTGGGCTCAGCCCTTTCTTCTCTGAGCTGGCTGGTCAGCTGTCGGCTAATTGCCAGCTCCTATCTCTCCACAGTTACTCAGCTGTTGATGATATCCTGCTCGTCAGTCCTGCCTACTTAAGCCGTCCAGTCCAGAAGAGTTCTGCCTTTGCCTTGGTCAACATCACAGAGACTATCTCCTGTGATGTTGTTCAAGACTTGCTTTGCTGACATCCCTTCTGGCTCCAGATCCTGCTTGCTGTTCCACTACATTGATCCCTGACTTCTGGCTTGGCTGACTATCCTTTCCGGTTACTGAACTTTGCCTATGTTTTTATTACGTTTGTTCCTTTTACTTTTATTATTAAACAAGTGTGATTTAACTGTACTTCTGTCTTGGCCTGATTTCATTGTTTCTGACAGTTGTACCCACTATCTTCCCCACCTCTGGCCTTGTGTGGTCACCCATATCTTTTTATCTTTCTGTGTACGGATTAGGATTCAGGGAACTGTGGGTACTGTGAGCATATATGAACAACTACTTTATTCACCATCACTTTGGCCTGCCATTCAATGTATAGCGGATGTATAATATAATCTTTACTTTCTAGACCACAATTATAATAAACTGCATTATGGATTGTCCCTGAAGAAAGAGATTAATCCGAAACGCGTTGGAACTGTGAATACCAGTCCCGATGCTTCATGTCCACATAAATGATTAGTTTTTTTTTTATACCTTCTGTGTGTTAGCTTAGCATTTTTAAGCACAAATTGTGTTTTATCTTTATTATGTACTTTTTGATATTTTGATACTATTAAAATTTTTATAACAGTCTTGTTACACGCCTGTGCTTTTAAAGTCCCACCCCTAGGGGAAATAATAGCATTTCATTTACTATTGTAATATGGAAATTTGGACACATCCGAATTCCCAACAAACTAAAAATGTGTCAGAATTTCAGTTTGGAACGAACCAAACCACACATGTCTAATATGTAGAGCTGCATCTCCTAAACAGAAGTACTGCTGACCACAGTATACGGTCGAGGGAGATTTTTTTTGTTGTCTCCGAAGCCAACTGGCTGTTTTTTAATTGTCAACTTCAGTGGAACCTTGGTTTCTGAGTAACGTGATTAACGAGCGTTTTGAAAGACGAGCAACTTTTTTTTTTTTTAATTCTGACTCGGCTTGCGAGTGTTGTCTTGCAAAACAAGCAGAATTCAAGCTAATGGGGTGTGCAGTACCGCATTTGGCCAGAGGTGCGGGGGCGCCAGGGACACTCGGAAGGGTTCTGGGCCATTCGGAGCCATTCAGAAATACTCGTAATCACTCGGAAATACTCGAAAACACTCGGAAATACTGCGTTTATGAGTGTTTCCGAGCCTTTCCGAGGCTTTCCGAGTTCAGCAGAGCTGGTCCCCAAGTATTTCCGAGGCTCTCTGGCGCCCCTACCCACCTCTGGCCACATGCGGTATTGCATGTAATAGAAGTCAATGCGGAACGAATTATCTTTGTTTCCATTGACTTCTATGGGGAAACTCGCTTTGATACGCGAGTGCTTTGGATTACAAGCATTCTCCTGGAACGGATCATGCTCGTAATCCAAGGTTCCACTGTATTAGAATCTTCTTGGACTCTTTCACTTCATAGTGTGGCACAGATTTGTGTATGGTTAAAAGTCATTGCTTGGAACCTGTTGAAGGGGGACTGTTTAATTTTGGAGCTCCCTCACCAAGCCAATAAGTTTATCTGAACACGTCCAACATTTGGTCATCTTCATAAAGGAATTCTCAAACTTTTCTTCAAAGAATTCTCAAACCGGATCACAGAGAGCATTAAAATCTGACCAGAAGTAATAGAGAAGAGTTTTTGTCTGGAGTTCCCCCTTTTCATGTAACTTTCCTTTCTCCCTGTGTCGTAAATAAATAAGATTAAGAAATGTAATATAAACACACTCCATGTTTATTACCTTTTAACTGAAATGTAATTTGCTCCAGCAGATAACATATAGGAACAGCAAATGAGTTTTCATTATGGAAGCCGTTGGTTGATTAATTAAAGAAGACACATGGTATGTAAATGATAACATGGGAAAGAAAACGAGTTATATATTATGAACTTTGACAGATGAAGATAAAGCTTTTCATATTAATTCACAGTGTACATGTTGTCTGTGCTTATTTCCCAAACGATTGTTTCTCTTCTTTTTGGATGTCTGTATTATAGAGCAGATTTTCCCAACCAGGATCAGGGCCGCTGATAAGTGGGTGTCACCGGTCCTCCTGTAGGGGGCCCAGGCCCCATCAGTATAGCAGGGGGGGCCCGGGCAGCAGGAGGAATCAGATTATGGACAGGAGGAGATGACTGGTGTGACAGAGGGGGAGGGATTACATGAATCGATCCCCTGTATAGCTCTCTGCAGCTGAAAGCTGACTTCTCCTCCTCTCCATCCTGCTGGCTTTCAGTTGCTACAGGGAGAGTCATGCAGGGGATCAGTTCCTGTAATTCTCTCCTGCCACACATATCACCCCCCCATCCATGATTGGATTCCCCTGCCTCTGTTGCCTGGGCCCCCCTGTATGACCCCCCCCACCCCTCCCTTGCAATGTTGCTGGCTTCATAGCCTCTCCCTCTCACCAGCTTTCAGCTGCTGCATGGGGGAACTGCAGGGGATCTGTCCTAGTAAATGCTTCCTGCTGCATCAAGTTCACAAACAAGCGTCCAGCGCCCAGGTGGGAGTGGTGACATCACAGCTAATACTCCTCCTACGCGTTTTGTCCTAATGTACGTCGTCACTGGGGCAAGGGAGATTTTTTTAAATAAATGTGATTTTAATATACTGCACAATAAAGCTCTCCTCTTCTCTTCACACATGGTTGTGAGCCTACATTTAACTGCAAGTGTATAATCCTGGAGGTGGTCTAAAGGGCATTGCAGTGGGCTGAAGAGCCTGCTTCTCTAATCTCTGCATGTGTTCAGAGTGGGGTTTATATCCATCCATCCATCCATCCGGATAAGGGTCATATCAAGGTGCAGGTAGACCTGTAAAAAGGTCTTTGGTAAGAGGGTAATTTGATTCCTATAGGATACACATTGGTGTGGTAATCACTGGAATTCATATTTTATATGAACTACACTGAGCACCTCATTTTGCACACAATTTTGTTTTTTCACTGGGATTATTTTTTGTAATCTGAATTTTTATATGAATTTTCACTATCATGAGACTATTGATTTGTCACAGAATATGTGTTGTTTTTATTAATTAAAGTGGTTCTAAAGGCAGAATTTTTTTTTTAACTTATTGCATTCTTTGCATTAAGATAAAAAAAACTTCTGTGGGCAGCGGTCCACCCTCAGCTCCCCTAATACTTACCTGAGCCCCATCTCGATCCAGTGATGTTGCACGAGAGTCTTGACTTTCCCTCCTCATTGGCTGAGGCAGCAGTGGGCGGCCTTGGCTCCTGCTGCTGTCAATCAAAGTCATTAAGCCAATGAGGAGAGAGGGGGGGGGGGCAAAGCTGCGTCTCTGTGCCTGAATAGACACACAGAGCAGCTGCTCAGCTAGGGTGCCCTCATAGCAAGCTACTCTTTACCGAGCTCTTTACTGAGATCGGTGTAGCGGCAGGGCTGGTGCAAGGATTTTTGATACCCGAGGCAAAACCTAATTTTGCCGCCCCCTTGGCTCCACCTCTAATTCCACCCCATTTGCCCTGCCCATGTATACCCCACCTTTTTAATAAACCGCCCATCAAATGCAGCTAGACATGTGCACAATAGAAAAATTTGTTTAGTTTAGTTTAGTTTCTGTTCGTTTCCGTTGATTCGTAACGATTCGTAATTTCGTAAGTCGTCGGTGTTCGTATTCGGACTCGTTCGTATTTTCTAAAGAGGTATTTTTTCGTTGATTCGTTTTTCCGTTAGTTTAATTTTCGTTTATTCGAAATTCGGACGCATTCGTATTTTCGTAGATTTAGTTACATTCGTACTTTCGTAAGATTGATTTATTCGTACTTTCGTAACATTGTTTTCGTAGATTCGTAATCGGAGCATAATTCATAATGTTATGTAATGTGTATGCTATTATTACATTGTAAGAGACACGGAAAATTACGAATCGAAAAAAAAAAGTTACGAATGTACAAATTTTTTCATTAATCCATTCGAAGCACGTTAAGCAGCGCCATTGTAAGGGACACGGAAAATTACGAATCAAAAAAAAAAAAGTTACGAATGTACGAATTTTTTCGTTTCAATCCATTCGAAGCACGTTAAGCAGCGCCATTGTAAGAGACATGGTAAATTACCAATTCAACAAAAAAAAAGTTATGAATGTACGAATTTTTTCGTTCATTTTGATATTCGTTGTTCCTGTTTTTCGGATTTTCTTCTTTTGCAGTTTCGTTGTTTCTAATTTGGTTATTTCGGATTTTCGTTGTTTTTCATATTCGTTCGATTCGATAATTCGTTATTCGTTAAAATTTTTAGCGAATCATTCGTTCATTCGTACGATAACGAATGAACGAATATAACGAATTTGAACGGAAAACAAATTAAAACGAAACGAATTGCACATGTCTAAATGCAGCCTCACCAGCTCCCATCAACTGCAGCCTCACCTGCGCCCATAAAATGCAGCCTACCAGTGCCCATCAAATGCAGCCTAACCAGCACCCATCAATGCAGCCTACCAGTGCCCATCAATTAATGTTTGCTTGCTTCCATTCATTTGGGAGTTAGGACACAGACACAATCCTCCGCCGCCACTGCGCCTCTGACACTATGTGCGAATGGAGCGGCGGCTGCCTGCTGATGCTGAGACTTAGTTGCCTGCTGGAGAGAAAAGAGAGTAGGAACACCAGTGGCAGGCCGCCCTAGGCAGCAGGGTGCCCTAGGCGGCTGCCTAGTTTGTCTAGTGGTAGCACCGGCCCTGTGTAGCGTTGTGGCAGACTGACACACCGCACCACCAATCGCCGTGATGCGCGCCCCCCATGTGCGCACGGCGGCTGTTATCCTGCA
This sequence comes from Lithobates sylvaticus, assembly GCA_028564925.1. Classification (NCBI taxonomy): domain Eukaryota; kingdom Metazoa; phylum Chordata; class Amphibia; order Anura; family Ranidae; genus Lithobates; species Lithobates sylvaticus. Next base: position 36,054,603 of record CM053031.1, read on the forward strand.
GGACGTCATATGATGCCCAGTCGGGGTAACTGAACCACCGCCCAGCCGTCATTCTGCTATAGGCCGGGCGGGAAGTGGTTAAACTTCATTGAAATCTCAAGGTATAATCAGCAATAGCTTTTATTATACATTTGTGTTTGCTAATGAAATCCAAAAGGACAGCGTGTGCTGAGAGATATTACAAGCAGACCTGAGCTAGCATGCTCTTTTTGTGCCCCAGGACTGGTATAACCTTTATAACTTCCGTTTGCTTTTCCCCGTGTTGTGAATATGCATTTTATGTCTCATAAAGGATTGCCTTTTTGACCGTCTAGACAGAGACGGCGTAAAGAAAAAAAATGCAACCCCCAGGAAATACGGGAAGATATACATGAAGATGTGAAGTGCACGGATCACAGGCAATGCTGTCCGTGTTTAGGCTGCATTGATACAAACCGCACACAAAAGATTCCAGAACCAGTTTTGATCTCCCTTAACTAGTAGCCGCAAGGACTCATGTTGATGAATCCTCACCTCTCTGCCAGCTGGATACACAACGTGATTTGAGTCTATACAGTTAAAACAAAAAAAAAAAAGTAGAGAGCTTATTTCAGTTTCACTCATTCGGAAAAAAAAAATTAGATTTTGTTTTATTTCATTTTTGGGCGCTCTAAGCCTTTTAAATACAAATGACCGGTGTGAATTTTGAATGATAAGGTCAAAGCCAAGCTTCAAAGACTGAAGAACAGAAGGAACTCTTTGAGGGACGCAAAAGGTAATCTGGTAACACGAGACAGAACTTATCGCCATTGTCCTGTAGAGCTTTAAACAAAAAAAAAAAGATTACATTGCAAGAAAAAAAAACTTAGTTCAAAGAAAATGTTCTGGGTTCTCTTTATCCATAGGTTAGTTCTGAGGTCATCCCTTTAGATAAGAGGAAATGTTGTTTTCAGGTTTGGACGTGGAAAGGGGTCTTTCATGTAAGAGCAGTGATGGTGTACTTTGTGAATGTAATTAACAGTGGGACAAGGAAGAGAAGATTAGAAGCTTTCGATAAAATGTAAAATAAAGAGAAAAAAAATCAAATTAAATGTGTAAAAAAGGAAATCCAACTTATCTGGAAAGGTTCTCATTTATCCACATAGCACAGCTAGCAGTAGTTGTAGTAGAAGTAGTCACATGCAACTGGACTTGTTCTGTAAACTTAGTGCCGGTTCACACAAGGGCGACCTGTCAGGTGACCTAGACATCTGACAAGTCGCGCTTCATGCATTGGAATGAAACCGTTCTAATAGGAGCGGCTGAAGTCGCTCTGAATTATGTCTGGGAAATTCGGCTGTCCGCAGAGTACACAGCCATATTTTCTGTTTCTAATATAATAACACTTTCCATCTTAATGATATAATGCCTTGCTTTCCGAAGTTTTAGATCGTATGTCTTCCATTACCTCCCATTCCCATAAACAGACATAACCACAGTCTCACGTCATCATCTCAGCATCGGCCCCCCTGACTGTGCCAGCTTCCTTCTTTTATTCACAGACAACAAAAGAAATTACAAAGGATTGTGACCTCACAGGAAATTGAATGACCATATAAGGATTTGAAACAATACAATGGAGAAGGAGGTGGTGTCTTCACAGACAGCCAATAAGACATTTGTTTTCCTTCAAAAGAACCAATCACAGACATGTATACATTCAAAATAGACTAGCAGTGATTTAACCGTCTAACTGCTTTCAATGACAACGAACTATATAAAACCATGGCTGAGTGGGCCATAATATTTATATCGTTATGCTACAGTTCCAATGTACACAGACATGTTCGCTTGAAGTCATCAATGCAGTCGCCAGGAAGTGGCCAGTCTCCCGGTGAGGCACAAATGAACATCCTTAAAACAGCAAACACATCTGCAGTGTCCACAGGAAGATTTACGCAGCCAATGGTCTTCCGCCAACGTCTGTATGTGCGAATACGCTCACATGAGCGAATTACAGCAAAACCGAGGGGCATCTGACAACATACATTAATAAAATTTTCCACAACACTTAGAAAAAGGCTCCTGTAATACTTTGGGGCGACTTCAGAGCGGCTTGCATTGACTTCTATACAGAAGTCATTTTGCAAGCCGCGCTAAGGTCGAGCTGTAGAGTCGGACGACTTTGAAGCCATCCCTGTGTGAACCGGCACTTAAAGTGGTTGTAAACCCACTTTCAAAAAAAAAAAACACCTGCAAGACAAAGGCATAATGAGCTAGTATGCATAGCATACTAGCTCATTATGTAATACTGACCTGCGATTAAAGCCCTTGTTGTGGTGCCCGTACACAGCACCGGCCGGCGACATCGCTCCCGGGGGTTACTTCTGGTATCGCTGCTCCGGTGATGTGATTGGCCGGAGCCGCGATGACGTCACTCCACTCCATGCATGGTAACGGCACACTCACTGAAGCAACGGCACATACACATGTGTCGATGATGTTGGCACATGCAGATACAGGGGATATCTCCTAAACTCCTATCGCCCACCTAGTTGTGTGACAATAGCAAATGAATATTCGCTATTGTCTTCCTGATTCTCCTTCCGGCCAATCAGGAAGCGGGCCCTGAGACCCGTCACCCGATTGGCCGAGAGGAGAAGCAATCCTATTGGCCACCTAGGAGGAGGAGGGAGGAGACACACAGCTGAAGCCACCGTGATGCAGAAGAGGAGGAGACGCAAGCGAAGCTGCCGCTCGCCACAAGCTCTCTCCGCGACCTAGATGGGGTAAGTAATCGACCAAATAAGGGGGGGAGGGGGTTTGTAGGTCACCTCTATGACTAAGCCCTGTGGTCGGAGGGAAACACTTCAGTGGAGTGTGGTCTGGGATGAGCCAGGCTGAAGCCAATTTCCCCTCCAGCGCTTGGGCTGTTTTCTTGGTAGTGTGGTGTCTTATCTTTCTTCTTTCCATTAGTGTACAATGAACCAGGAGAGGTTCTCCTGACGCCGGCACACAAGATTAGTAAGAGTCACCGGAGAGTTAAAGGATTAGTGCTTGGAGCGGCGCTCAAAGTTTTTTTCTGTTTATGAATACTGATGCGACTCGTCATGCGACTCGAGAGTTCAATGTTGCATGACAATTCGCACCCTACTAACTACAATGGAACCGTTCTAATCAGTGCAATTCAAGTTGCAGCGACTAATGCCGCGTACACACGACCGGACTTTCCAGCAGACTAGGTCAGATGGAATTAGTCCGTCGGACAATCCGATCGTGTGTGGGCTAATCCGATCGTTTTTTGTTATAAAAATCAGACGGACCTAGAAATAGAACATGTTTCAAATCTGTCCGACGGACTCAATTCCTATCGGGAAAACCGTTTGTTTGTATACTGGTATGACGGACCAAATTTGACACAAGGGAAGCTATTGGCTATTGTCTATTGAACTTCCTTTTTAGTCCCGTTTACGTCATCACGTTCAAAACTAACAGACTTTCAAACAGACTTAGTCCGTTCGTGTGTGGCCAAGTCCGATTATTCTGAAAGTCCATCGGAACTCTGCCGAAAGTCCGTCGGGAAGACCGTCGGACCTTTTCTGACGGAAAGTCCGGTCGTGTGTACGCAGCATCAGAAAAAGATCCCTGCACTACTTTGGGGCTACTTCATCACGACTTGCATTGATTTCTGCTAATGAAGTCGTAAGCAAATCCGCAATAAATTTTGCGTGGCAAAGTCACACCTTAAGTTGCACGATTTTATGGTGGCAGCAATGTGAACCCAGCCTAATACCTGCTGATCTTGCCAATAGGCAAGCAAAAATAAAGGTATTTTCATTCTTTAACCACTTGCCGACCGCTGTCGGCACATATACGTCGGCAGAATGGCACGGCTGGGCAAAATGTACCCGTACGTTACTTTGAATTTCCCGCCATGCACGCACCTTCCCCGAGCTCTGTGCCCGCGGGTCCTGCAGACTTGATCGCCGCGGGAATACCCGCGATCGCGTCACGGAGCTGAAGAACAGGGAGATGACAATGTAAACAGCATCTCCCCGTTCTGCCTAGTGACAGCACACTGATCGTCTGCTTCCTGTCATCGGGAGCAGCAATCAGTGTGGTGTCACACACAGCCACGCCCCCAGACGGTTAGAAATATGCCCCTAGGACACACTTAACCCCTCCCCGCCCCCTAGTGGTTAACCCCTTTACTGCCAGTGACATTTTTACAGTAATCAATGCAATTTTATATCATTGATCGCTGTATTAATGCCAATGGTCCCAAAAATGTGTCAAAATTGTCCGATGTGTCCGCCATAATGTCGCAGTCATGATACAAATCGATGATCGCCGCCATTACTAGTAAAAAAAAAAATTATTAATAAAAATGCCATAAAACTATCCCCTATTTTGTAGACGCTATAACTTTTGCGCAAACCAATCAATAAACGCTAATTGCGATTTTTTTTACCAAAAATATGTAGAAGAATACGTATCGGCCTAAACTGAGGAAAAAAAAATGTTTTTATATATTTTTGGGGGATATTTATTATAGCAAAAAGTAAAAAATAATGTTTTTTTTTCAAAATTGTCGCTCTTTTTTTGTTTATAGCACAAAAAATAAAAACCGCAGAAGTGATAAAATACCACCAAAAGAAAGCTCTATTTGTGGGGAAAAAAGTACGCCAATTTTGTTTAGGAGCCACGTCTCACGACCACGCAATTGTCAGTTAAAGCGACGCAGTGCCGAATCGCAAAAAACGCTCTGGTCAGGAAGGGGGTAAATCCTTCCGGGGTTGAAGTGGTTAAACAAATTCCCCCATCATCCATGTAACGGAGATGAAAAAAGGCAGACATTTCTGTAGTCCCACTTGGGTGACAACCATGGCTTCTTTCATAAATACAGGGGAGGATTGTGTGTAGCCATCCATGAACAAAAAGTGTGTTATTCATGAGATTACCAAGGGAGATCATGAGTGGGTTCAATTAACGGCACTGTTCAGGACGTTGCTAGGACGCATGCCTCAGCAGCCAACCACCTTATAGTTTGTTTTACTTTTTTTGTACAAATCCACATATTCTAGTTGACAGACAGCTAAATGGCTTAGTGGTTAGCACTTGTCCCTTGCAGTACTGGGATCCCTGGTTTATATCCTGGTCAGGACACTATCTACATAGTGTGGATGTTGTCCTTGTGCATGCGTGGGTTTCATTCACTCCAAAGATATGCTGGTAGGTTCATTGTCTCCTGTCTAAATTGGTCTTAGTATGTGCTTGTACGCTATATTACCAAAAGTATTGGGACTCCTGCCTTTACACACACATGAACTTTAATGGCATCCCAGTCTTAGTCCGTAGGGTTCAATATTGAGTTGGCCCACCCTTTACAGCTATAAAAGCTTCAACTCTTCTGGGAAGGCTGTCCATAAGGTTTAGGAGTGTGTCTATGGGACTGTTCGACCATTCTTCCAGAAGCGCATTTGTGAGGTCAGGCACTGATTTTGGACAAGAAGGCCTGGCTCGCAGTCTCCACTCTAAAGCCCCATACACACGGTCGGATTTTCCCATGGATTTTGTCCTATCGGACAATGTTGTCGGAAATTCCGACCGTGTGTATGCACCATCGGACAGTTTCGATCGGATTGTCCTACGGACAAAGTTCTATCTCCTGCTGGATAGATTTTCCGACAACAAAGTCCGATCACACCAATTCCGATCGTGTGTAGCGTAGTCCGACGGACAAAGTGCTACGCATGCTCAGAAGAAATTCTGTGACGGAAGCGCTCGGTCAGGTAAAACTACCGTTCCTAATCGACACAGCACATTCGTCACGCTGCAATGTTAAAATGTCTTTAATGCAGCGCATTCTCTTTTTCTTTACAATGCAAGAAGAATGAGGTGTTTTAGCTGCTCCTATTCACCCGCACTTCTCACAAACTTACTTATTTATTCTTTTTCAGGATTTCTTGACTAGATGTTTATTTTTCCTCAGATCGTAAAAGAATGTTTGTAATATTTTTGGGATGATTTGTCCTTTTTTTTTTTTTTTTGGAATACATATTTTCTGGATAATTTCTTTAGATTTTTGAGGGGGGTTGTGTGTCTCAACTTAGCAAAACAACATTATTAACATTTGTATTTGTTGCTTAAATTTACTCGGAGTTTGTTTGTTGTTGGTGCCCCTTGTTAATTGGACTTTATGATTTGTGAAATGTACCAGCCTACTCACAAATAAACTGTCATTGTAGAAAAGTAAAACACATAGGCAATGATTTTTTGAACTCAAAAATACCTTTATTTAGGTCTCAGCAACAAACCAAAGAGGAACGCAGCGATGGAGAAACTTGGGGAATTAGCAAAGCCTTGGACACCCACGGCAAACATCATTTTTCAAGCTTCTAAAATTGGGGGCCTGAGGAGTACCTATCTAAATAATAAGGATAGGTGCTATCTGGTCCTGAAGTCCAAAACATCCGGAACTGCAGCAGATGCCATCTAGGTCCCCAGGCTCTGGTACTACGAGAGGCTCCATCTTCTCTCAGACCAGACTGAATCCAGGTCGTCACTCTCTTGTCTTCCTTGTACGCTTCCTTCCACGCTGTGGTGCTGGTGGGGTGGCAGAAGGAGGAGGAGGAGGCGGAGCATGGTCACTATCACAAACATGTGTGAGTGTGGTCATCCCCCCAGCCATCCCCTTATTTAGGACCTTGAGGATGACCTCCTCACACATGTTGCGTTGCCCCACCTCCATAGCCATCATTTTCGTGGCAACCACGGAGCCAAAGGCCTCCTCGTAGGTGGGTGTGGCATGTAGGGAGGCTGAAGCATCTCTGATCAGCTGGAGCGCTGACTCTCCCACCTCCCCCACCCTTCTCGCCCTTTTGTAGGTAAGGCGGAGGGGAGGGACTTGGGAGACAGTCAGGCTCCTAGGCCTACCCCCCTCTTGGCTGCCACTACCCACCTCTTGGCTGCCACTAACCCCTGCCTCCTCCTGACTGCCACATTCCACAGCCACCTCCTGGCTGAGGTCTTCCTGTGTATGAAAAAGGGACATAGTTTGAGTTATTTGTTCATCAAACACACACAATTTTCATCTAGTGACTGTTGCAAAATGTTTACAAATAGAAAACCATACAGTTCTCAGCCCTGCAGTTTATATTCTTGCCCCAAATGTCTCCAACACTACTGTCAGTTGATATGTCAAACAGGTTTAGGAACTAAGCAATTGGGGATCCTGAATTAAGTGAACATCATTCATTATTCCCAAAAATGGTTACAAAACTACTATACCTGCCACAAGCTGGGCTCCTCCACCTCTTCCAGACTGGAAGGCCCAGGTTGCTCCTCGGAAGCCTCATCAGGGGTGGCGTGCATGGAAGGACGCGTGCAAGGAAGAGTCGAGAGTGACTCCTGACATCAGCCTGGTCTTTGAGAAAATGGAGCCTGTCATAGTACCAGAGCTTGGGGACATAGACCTGATCTGCTCCAGCTCCAGATGCTTGGGACTTCAGGACCTTATTGCGCTCCCTGAAATAGGTACTCCTCAGGCTGCCAATTTTAAGTCTTAACTTCTGAACGGTTGCCGTGGGCATCCTTGGCTTTACAAATTCCACAAGTTTCTTCATGGCTGCGTACCTCTTTGGTTTGCTGCTGTAATCGGGGTGTTTGGCCTGCCATAATAGGGTCATTTCCCTGTACTTATCAAGGAAGAGGGGGAGAAAACTCACATCGTTGAACCCCTCCATATTCTCTGCAAGACACAACACCACACAAAACACTATAAATAATGTCAGGCTAAACTCTCCTAATCTTCTCCATAAAGAAGCCTCAAGGTCTAATCAGTCTAGGCTAGTTATGTACCAAGTTCAAATTGTACCTTCGTTCTAGCGATCGTCTCGTGCGTGAGCTTTCTCTCCCCTCGTCTCACAGATCGTGGCTACGACACAGGCGTGTGACGTTTTATATACAGTGCACATGCGTCAAACTCCGCCCGCCCCTGACGATCTTTCTCGTCTATTCCCCACCCCTTCTCTTTACGGCGCAGTGGGGAGAGCACATGGCGGGGACACAGCAGGTGCACCCCAAATATTGCAGCAACGAGGAGGAGGACGAGGAAAGGCCGGAGGCAGAAACGTCCCGATCCCGGCGGCTGAAATTTAAGGCCTCCAATATGTCTTTTGGAGAAATGTTGGAGATGGTGGACATATTGAAGAGGAGCGACTATGATGGGAAGTATGGGCCTTACCTCAACCCAAATGTCAGAAAGGCCAAGATCATGTCTAAAGTTGTGAGGAGGCTGTACAATCATTTTGGGGTACAACGATCCAAGGAGCAACTGAGGAAACGCTGGTCAGACCTGAAACTGAGGGAGCCTGATCAGTACAGAAAGATCAAGTTCTTCAAAAAAGTAAGTAGTTGTGTTTTGTGTTTGATTTCTTGCTTGCATACTGCTCCATGTGTTTGGATTTTTTTAATGTTGTACATTTGAAAATGGCCACTTTCATGCTCGTCTGTGCATTCGATCGTACTCAACCTCGATCTTTCTGCCACTGTCATGTTCGTGTGTGTTCATACGATCGTACTCAACCTCGATCGTTCGGCCACTTATAATACGAGGTTTGGTGAAGTTTTTAGTGAAAGGAAGTTTGTTCTCAATAGAGATGTCATCAAGAATGTAAAGCAAATTTATTCAATGTAAAGGAGAGGTCACTCAGTAGCTGTTTACCTATCTGGACTCTAGAGCACTAGTGCTGGGACACCCAAACCCCCTTTTTATTATGCTTTTCCACACATGTGCTCCAGTGGATACTAGAGGGGTGTCTCCATCAGACAAACTTCTACCAAAAAGCTAGTAAGTTTAGCACCTTTACAAAGTGACTACATTCATGTTGTTGTCATTTGTAAATGGCCAACCAAAAATATTGTCCCTCACTTTCAAGCAATGTTTGACATTTCCTATTTCTGCCCTCAATAGATTGTGGTGCTAAATCTTCCTTTTGTACATTCTCATAGGGGAGCGAAAACTCGGGACGTCTGAGGAAACCAGAAAACCCACACCTCCCAAAGAAGGGGAAAGACCAGAAGCAGAGGAGGAGGAGGAGGAAGGAGAGATCATAGAACTTGGAGAACTTGTCACCACAACAGGTGAGTGTGGGAGAACACAGCTACTGGTAAGCTAATCAATGTATGCCTGCCTCATTTCCAAGAGACATTTGTTTTTTTTTTGGTGTTTTTAGGTGACGTGGATGTTGTGGAAGAAGAATCACACTTTACCACTGAAAGTGCCCACGTACTCATCGGGGAGATAATGGTCTGCAATCGAGATCTAGATGAGATAAAGCAAAACATCAATGATGTTCAACAAAAATTGAAGAACATCATTGATGTTTTAGGTAAAATCTGAAAACGCACCAAGTAATTAACACACATTTGTGGCTGTTTGTGACCACATTTGCAACTTAAGAACTGTGGCAAATTTGGAACATGCACACATTGTGTCCACATGTGCTAGCTCCCATCATGGTGGATGAATGACAAAGTTTTTTTGGGGGTGCAACCACTTTACTAACTACTAAAGTGGGTGTGGTGAAGGGGTTGCACCCCCAAAACACGTCCATTGATCCCCATGATGGGAAATTGCACTTTTGAACATTCTAGGCATGTGATTTCCCATCTAATGTCCATTTTGAGACCCAAATTGTGTGCATGTTCTAAATTACCATTTTCCAGGGGCAAGATCAAACACACTTTGAACATATAGTCATGTCTGATCTTGTCTTCACTTTAGAAAGTTGAACTTTGCAAGTTCCTATGTTCAGTCTGTTCTGTTTTGCTCCATGCATGGTTTTAACAAATGCGGAATGTTAGTAAACAATGTTCGAAAGAACCAAGATCTTGTCAGTTTTGCCAAGAAGTTTGGAAACGCACTTGTGAATGTGTTGTAAGTAAACTTTTGTAATTTTGAAAATGTGTGACTTCCTTATTTAAAAACACAAAAGCATTATGTATGTCAAAAGTAAAGGATTTGGGGGGCAATGGGTGTTATTTACTAAAGGCAATTCCAGTTTGCACTGCAAGTGTATTTTCCAGGGCACTTTTGCAGTGCACTTGTAGAGCATAGTGGATTTGGCTTATGTAAATGACACCCACAGTGCTTTGTACGAAAACACGTAGCACACCATTTTTGGGAATACACACATTTCTGGCATGGTGATGAAAAGGAGTATTTTGGGTGTCAGTTATGCATTACAAACCTTCTCTAGACAAAAGATTAGGTATCACACACACAACATGAGAAGATTCTTTTTGGGAAGAAGAGACTGTTACCTCCTTTTGCCCAGAAAGTGCATTCCCACTGTTGAAGCTAAAGGGCAAAAATGTATATCTCAAATAAGCTATAATATGGAAATGACAAGAAATCATAGGTTTGTTTAAAAAATATATTTATTAAAAAATGCCTCTCACACATCGTCAGGCAGAGCAATGGCCCCCCTACCCACAAAGTACTCCATATATTGCTCGCGGACCTCGCGGGCATTTAGAGGGGGCAAGCCTGGACGTGCCGCTTGAAGGGCTGTGAGGTCGGCATTGGAAGGGCCCTCCACATCTGGCCCAACGGGCACCACATAGTTGCTGTTGTGTCTTTTCAAAAAGTTGTGCAATATGCAACAGGCAAGAACTATGTGGTTCAGTTTGTATTGCGCCAAGTTAATAGCCGTCAAAAACAGGCGGAAGCGGCTGGCCAGGATCCCGAAGGTGTTCTCCACCACTCTGCGGGCTCTCGACAGCCTGTAATTGAAGACCCTCTGGTCTGGGGTGAGGGTCCTCATCGGGAAGGGCCTCATCAGATGGGGAGTCAGCGCAAACGCTTCATCTGCGACAAAGACGAAGGGGAGTCCTTCAGCATTCTCCTCTGGAGGTGGCAAGCACAGACTGCCACTTTGGAGATGCCAGTAGAACTCCGTGTGCGCAATGGCACCACCATCCAAGATCCGGCCGTTCATCACCACGTCCACATACAAAAAATTGTATGTCGCCGACACCACCGCCAACATCACTACACTATTAAACCCCTTATAATTATAATAGTAGGACCCCGAGTTGGGGGGTGGGACGATGCGGACGTGTTTCCCATCAATTGCACCTCCGCAGTTAGGAAAGTCCCAACGGCTGGCAAAGTGGGAGGCCACAGTCTGCCATTCCTGTGGCGTGGAAGGGAACTGTGGAGTGAAACAAGAAAAAAAAATTAGTCACTTTGCACATAAACATTGCAAGCAGATTAGACACTAAACATCTTGGAACAAGATCAGACTTTTAAATTTTAAGCTTGAAAGTATTTGCACCCAAAAGTAGAGGGTCCCCCTAGCAGATTACTCACCCCCCATCAATCCCCCCACTTCTGATGGGCCATTGACAATAACTGGGGTTTTGGGGGGGGGGGGTTGGACAGGTAACCCTCTGCACTTCATTGATTGCCAAATGGCTCAATAATGTGTGCTAGTTTGGCCAGACCCTCCTTACTTAACACTATTGGCAGCCCACAGGAAAGATAAAAGAACATTCCAAATCCCCCCCCCCCCCCCCCCCCCCCCCCAAAAAAGGGAAGCACATTTTGACATTCTGCAATTACCTAGCAAGCTAATAGGAGGGAAATAACCAAAAAAAAAGAGCAAATGGAAAGTATGGAGCCAGCCACTTGCACTACATGCTTTGCTGAATTCATCCCTAAAGATGCCCACTATAAAGAGGTAGGTATATAGTGTGTATTGACCTTGGGAAAGCCAGCAGATAGAGGATTGGTAGCATCTGACAGAGCAGTTGGGGGAGGGGGTTCCTAATGAGTTTGTCCCCCCCCCCAAAAAAAATGGGGGAAAAAAGGGGCTCGGCATGAAGTAAAACACACAGCAAACATTTGTGCATATTTTAGGGGGTGTTTGGGGGAAAACAATACTATGCAGCAGAAAAAATACATTGCTTAAGTGACTAGGCCATAGGTGTCTATTGGGCCAGAAGAGCATGCTGGGGAGGTAAGTGAAGGGAAAAATGCAGGAAGGAGAAAAGGGGCACAGCATATTAGAGCATATTGCAATCATGGTAATTAGGGAAGGAGGTCAAAAATACAAGACATTAGCAAACAGAGCATACATAGAAGGGAATAGTAAAGTAGAAATGTTACCTTAATATAGTCCTCCTGCAGGACCTGGATGATGGCAGAACAGGTCTCTGGAATAATGATTCCCAGGGCCTGGGGAGAGATACCTGAGGAGAACTTCAAATCCTGAAGGCTTCTCCCTGTCGCCAAGTACCTCAACGTAGCAACAAGCCTCTGCTCCGGAGTGATGGCTTGTCTCATGCAGGTATCCTGCTGGCTGATAAAAGGGGTCAGCAAAAGACGGTGAAAAACGGGGTCCGTCATCCAGAGAAAGTTCCTGAAATCATCAGGATTATTCTCCCGGATCTCACGAAGCAAAGGCATGTGCGAGAATTGGTCACGCTGAAGCAACCAATTCTTGGTCCACATACTCCTCGTCACTCTGTTCATGGACGGGTCTTGGCTCAAAGCTAAAAGCCCAACACCAATTCCGCGTACAGCACAAACTCGGCGACGAGTACGTACGGGAAACATCGCTCACAAACGGCCGGCTGGTCAGAACGGACAAACAGAAAGCACCGATAAACAGCAAGGCCTGAAAGAACGAAATGAATACCAGAAACGAGCAGACAATAAGCAGTGAAAATCAAAGCGTCCTATATCAAGATATAGGCCGCAATGACCAACAAATGCGAACTGACTACACGTACTAATAAACAGATACGCACGACAAGCACAAACTGAAGAGCAGTAACGATCTGAGTCACAAAACTGAGAAGCGCGAATCGTAAGTCCCCAAACTTCAACTAACTCGCGATAAACACGGGATCAGCAGAAGGAGCCCAACGGGTGCAGGACGTGGTGCTGAACTTCCCTTTTCTAGTCTCGTGGAAGACGACTTACGTCACAACGTTCTTGAAGACCAGAAATTCCGACAACGTTGTCCGACCGTGTGTACGCTACACCAACATCGGACAACGTCCGGCGGAAATTATCCGACGGAACTGGTCATCGGATAATCCGAGCGTGTGTATGGGGCATAATTCATTCCAAGGGTATTCTATTGGGTTGAGGTCAGGTGTGCAGGCCAGTCAAGTTCCTCCACTCCAAACTCGCTCATCCCTGTCTTTATGGACCTTGCTTTGTCCACTGGTGCGCCATCATGTTGGACCAGGAAGGGGCCGTCCCCAAATTGTTTCCACTAAGTTGGGAACATGAAATTGTCCAAAATGTCTTGATATGCTGACGCCTTAAGAGTTCCCTTCACTGGAACTAAGGGGCCAAGCCCAACCCCTGAAAAACAACCCCACACCATAATCCCCCCTCCACCAAATGATTTAGACCAATGCATAAAAAAAAAGACACACTTTGTATTCATTCAGAAAATACAAGGCATTCTCTGAAAGGCTCCTATGCCTAGCGGCAGATCTCTTGTGTTCAGAATGGAGCAGGGCTTGAGTCCCCCCCTTACAGAGTTCCCATCAAAGTCCCCCTTACATCTCCATTATATGTCAGTCCGTTTTAGAGTCCCCTTATATCAAAAGGCTGGAACAAATCTTGCAACAGGCCACAGTTTGGAGACCCCAGCTTTATAGGATGAACATTAGCATACCTTAAGTGTTTTGCCCCGTACACATGGTCGGATTTTCCGACGGAAAATGTCCTATCGGACGATGTTGTCAGAAATTCCGACCATGTGTAGGCTCCATAGGACTTTTTCCGTCTGATTTTCCGACGGACAAAGTTTTATCTCCTGCTCTCAAATTTTCCGACAACAAAGTCCTATCGGACTTTTTCCGATCGTGTGTAGCGAATTCCGACGGACAAAGTGCCACGCATGCTCAGATCACATTACAAGACCAAAGCTATTGGCTACTAGCCTCTACATAGTCCCGTCGTAGGCAACAAACGTCACCACGTTCAGAATGATCGGATTTTCTGACAACTTTGTCCGACCGTGTGTATGCAACACCAGTGTCGGACAAAATCCGTCTGAAAAAATCTGATGGATTTTGTGGTCGGATTTTCTGACCGTGTGTACGGGGCATTAGGAGTGTATCGCTCATAGGCGCACGCACAAGGTGTGCTGGGTGTGCCAATTCCCTCCGCTTCCCGTTTCTCCCCTACAGTGCCGTCAGCTTCCCTCCTAAACTCTCAGGAGCGGTGGCTGGGAAATTTTTCATAAACCGGCCTTTCTTTTCTGAATTAACACAGTGAGTGATCTGTCTTGATCGCTCCGGTTTTCATTCTTAACTGAAGCATAGTAAACTATGTTTACTGAAGGCTGCAGAGAAAGGAACTGGGGAATCTCTGTCCTTAGTTTTTTTCTCTATGACCCCATACACACCATTAGATTTTCTGCAGACTTTTGTCTTCAGATTTACCAAAACCATATAATATGAGGTCAAACCTTAAGAGTTTCAATTTGTATGCAATCAGGCAGGCCCTTGCACTACATGGTTTTGGTAAATTTAAAGACCAATATCTGTAAAAAATATAATAGTGTGTGTGGGGCTTATCTCAAAAGTGTGACATCCAGTGCCCTAATGACACCAATCTTTGCTCTATTGACTCCGTCCACTGCTCTGCTGATATACACACACATGTGTTTGTGCCCTAAGGTGCACACCCTATGGTAGCATTCACCCCAAAGGGGCCACTGAGAATGTGCCCAGGTCTCCCTAACTAGTACAGAGGCTGCCTGCCACAGACACAGCTCCATGCACACTGACAATACAGGCTAAGTCTAGGTATGTCTTTTAACAATTTATTGCTAAGTAACTTGAACAGGAGAGGGGTTCAAAGTCACAGGATACTTCAAAACCTTCACAATAAATCCTTATAATTGCAGTCATACATGAAAGCCCCAAATCAGGTCTTACTCACAATGTCCCAGGAGCTGTCCACCACCCAGCTTCCACAGGTGAATGAATGAATGACCTGTATAGCGCAACCTATGCGAACTGAATCGCCTCAGGGCGCTTTTTGCCACTGGTGTCCATCTGTGGTATAGTGCGGTCCTTGCCCTGTGGGGTCCTGACACGCTTACAAACACATACACATACAACATACACATATTTGGCCAATTTTATCGACAGGATCTAATTAACCTACCAGCATGTCTTTGGAGTGTGGGAGGAAACCGGTGTACCCGGAGGAAACCCACGCAAGCACAGGGAGAACATGCAAACTCCAGGCAGAAGGTGTCATGGTCGGGATTTGAACCAGCGACCCTATTACTGCTAGATGAAAGTGCTAACCACTACACCACTGTGCTGCCTTTAAGGTCGATCCTTAAAGACGGAAATACAATATTCTATTCCAGACCAGGACTTCAGGCAGTGCCTTCCTGCACAAATCCTCTAACAATCTTCCCCAAATCCCTCAACCTCCCGTTCGAGGCCCAGACTGTAGAAAAAAATCCCCTTTTGCAATCTTCTCCAGGCCCTCAGCCCAATTCCTGCTGAGGCCCAGACTGCAATCCTTGACTTAGTGTAAGAGTCCAGGGCTTACTACGCATGCACCAATGGCACGTTGCCGCAAGAATAAGTCTTTGCCAACTGAGCATGCGCCAAAGACGCCTCACTGCACCAACCCGCACCTGCGCAGAAGACCTGATGGAATAAAGCACGAAAATGCACAGGAGGCGCACAGGAAGTGACCTCAAACTTCCCTATATAAGCCCAGACACTGCCAAATTGCTGGATTATCTTCAGTCCCCCCTTGTTCCTGTGCTAGTGTGTGATCTCTCTGAACAGCTGCTTGCCGTTGACCTCAGATTTGTACCTTGACCATTCTACTTCTTTGCCCCTTTTGTACTCAGCTGCCAGATTGGAACTGACCCTGGCTTGGATCTTGACCATTCTTCTTCTGATTAACCCTTTTATACTTCATTGCCAAACTGGACTGGACTCAAATCTCGGACTAAGGCTTGCACGTTGCTTTGCACCCCTGGCACCGTGCCACTCGGTGTCCACCAAGTTTCTGTCTCCAGAGGCTTAAAGGACCCGAGGTGCAAGGGAGGCCTCCCCACTACTTTGGGCTCACCTCAGGTACATGGCTCTCGTGACACTTAGCAAAGCCGTCTCCAAGGGGCAGCAGCCCCAGGAGAACTGAGACCATTCCTGGAGAGGAAAGAACACTCTGAGCAGGCCTTCCAAACATTTATCAACTCCCCGACCACCTTCTAGACACCTTGTTTCAGGGATTGACTGAGCATGATAAATATTCATACTGGTCATTAGAATCTCCCTGCCCTATATTGTGGAAGCTTCCCCCAGAAACAGTTGGGATAAATCAAATACCTAGATAGAAAACCCTGACCAGACAAAAGCAATAGATCACTGCTCTACTGACAGTAGCAAAGCCAAACACGCAATGCAGCCTAACTAGAGGAGGTAGATACATGGTGTTAAAAAAGAGTTATAATAGGGTTACGTGTGTAGCAGAGTAGCTACCTCGCTGCGATCTATTGAAAGTCATCCCTTGAGCCAAGCTTTTGTCGCGGGGGCGAGCGCGGGCGTCCGCCTCCCCCAAAAAAAAGAGTTATAATAGATATAGTACATAAACAAAATAGGGACAAACTATACATTTCCTTTTGCTTTTAGTACTGAAGGTTTAAAACAGCTGACAGGTTCTTCACATGTAGATCCACTACTGCTGGTTGGGAAGATTTAATCAGTGACAATAAAATGCAGAAGGCTCTGTAATTAATACCAACGGCAATGAAATGATCGTGTCATCTTGAATTAGCATGAATCGTCAGCGAAGCCTCAAATTTCAACCAGCTTTTCCCCCGGCACTCGGAATAATAAAATTAAAAAAAACATCTCGAGGTCGGTTTTTGTAATTAGGGAAAATGGGAAAAAAATGGAAAAAAAAAAAAAACTTCACAGTTGGACCGCCTGAGACATTGCTCTGATAGGAAAAGGGGGGATTGAAACACCTTCCCCGCTGCAACTGCTACATATGTTTTGGGACGGCTTATCGCCGTAATTCAGAGTAATCATATTGCCGGGATGGTTATATCAGCACTTGAATAAAGCTAAAAGAAAGGCAGATCAGAGCACAGAGGAGAGGGAGGAATCGTTCAGAGAAATGTTCTTGATTCTCTTGCAGGTGATGTTATTTATCCGAGCTGTTATTGTTATCCCTGCAGCTCTACGTGGGATCTGTATATTCTTGTATAACTGCAGTCATTATCCTGACTCTATAAACATGCCGGGCAGATACCGCAGCTGAGAAATTGGAAGATTCTTGCGGCTGCTCTACTTTTCTGTAATGGTTTGATTTTTTTTTTTTTTCATCATTCTAAGGTTTTTCTTTTACTGTTTATAATGAAGAGAAGTTGAAGGATTGCTAGTTATATCTAAAATGTCATCATAAAATAACAAAAATAGTTTTAGAAAGCCTGCAAAAAATGGAACATTGTATTAAATGTTTATCGTAATTTTCCTTTACCTTTACACCAATCTATGGCAACATACATATGGTAGCGTGCTGCCATGTTGACATCAGGAAAATGAAGGATTGCATCAAATACCTAACATAATTTTCCTTTCCTGGTACCAATCTATGGCAGCATGACATGTATGCTGTAATGTTGGCACCAGGAAAATTAAAAATTGTATCAAACGCTTACCATAATTTTACACTCCTGATGCCAACCCATGGCAGGATACTAGCATGTGTATGTTGCCAGGTTGGCACCAGTAAAATCAAAAATTGTATCAAATACTTAACATAATTTTCCTTTCCTGGCACCAATCTAGGGCAGCATACTACCACATGTAGGCTGTCATGTTGACACCAGGAAAATGAAAAATGATATCAAACATGATATCAAACACCTACCATATTTTTCCAATCCTGAGCATACTACCACGTGCATGTTGATAGGTATGGTATCAAAATACTTACAGTAATTTTTATTTTCTGATGCTAATCCATGACAGCATACTACCACATGTATGCTGTCATGTTGACACCAGGAAAATGAAAAATTGTATCAAACGCTTGCCATAATTTTCCACTCCTGACTCCAATCCATGGCAGCATACTACCACGTGTATGTTGCCAGGTTGGCACCAGGAAAATGAAAATTGTATCAAATTCTTACCGTAATTTTTCTCTCCTGATGCCAATTCATGGCAGCATACTACCGCTACCAAATGCATGGTGCCAGGTTGGCACCAGTAAAATGAAAAATTGTATCAAATACTTAAATTGGTTGTTAAGCCACTCTAACCGGTATTCACCATCCGTGCTGCCTCCTACTGTGTGTTATTTATAAAAATAAATGCTGAAAATACCTAATTTCAGAGCCGAGATCGCGATCACATGACCGGCTGGCTATCTCCTTTCCTCCTCTGACAGATGCAGCGGGAAGGGCCGAGATTCCCCCACTGACATCATTCGGGAGGGGAGGAAAAGGGGAGGAGGACAGGAGGAGAGAGCCAGCCAGGTATTTGCAGCATTTATTTTTATAAATCATACACAGAGGGGATATTACAATAAGAGATAGTGCTGATGGTGTATACAGGTTAGTGTTATGCAACCAGCAGTTTGGGGGGAGTGGCACTGTCACAAGCTTACAGGCAGGGAGGGGAGGGGGAAGGAGGACACAGAACAGGGCTGCGGATGATGGAGGCACTTAAACTGAACACAGTGTCAGGGCTCAGCAGCCATGATACACAGTGGTCAATTTACATAGGAGAGGGTAGAAACTGCCAGGATCAGCCAGTTTTCTTTAGGTGTTACAGGGGGCCAAATGACACCGCACAAGCACTGTTTTATATAACATGCTTTAAAGGAGCAGGATCCATGCTTTAAAGTAGTTTTCCTTTCCCGACACCAATCTAGGGCAGCATATCATGTTGGCACACAGGAAAGTTTTAAATTGTATCAAAAACTTACCTTTCCTTGCACCAATCTATGGCAGCATTTTACCACATGTTTGCTGCCATGTTGGTGCCAGGAAAAAAGGCTTACTCAGTATGGGACTTAATTTAGAAAACATGATGGATACCTCGATAGTAGTGACTAGAATAGAGGGCTTCGGATGTGGTTATTTCATGTTGAAAAGAGACTGACCATCCACAAGGCAACCAAGGGCAGATGTCTAGAGTCCGTTGAAAGTTTAAGAGATACAACTACAACCAGCATGCTTCTACAGTAAACCTGGTCAAGTGGTCAAAGCTGCATACCTGTCTGTCACTTTATAAGGGAGTTAGTATCTGATGTAAGGGTACCAGATTTTTAAAATAAATCTGGTGACACCCTACTTACCACGCCCCTTTTATCCACACTCAAAAAAAGACCCCATTGGTAGCCACTCCCACAAAAATCATGCCCCCATTTTTAACATGCCCTCAAAAAATTGGTTAGAGACTTTTAGAACATGAGGCAGGCTAGGTATGAAGACAAAATGCTTCTGATTCCCATCTGCTTGGATAACCTGTTATACACAAAAACATTTCCTTGATTTACTGGTTGTAGTGTAGCTGACAATATTCTGGTAATGGGCTCCATTCACAAAGAGGTATCTTACCGCGTGTTTCTACCGGTATTCGGATAAGCCCCCCACTCACAGACCCCCAACAATCACCACCCAGGGTTGTGGGGAAATGGCCCTTGCCCCAGAGCACCCCCCATGTTGAGGCCATGTGGCTTAGTATGGTTTAGAAGGGGGGGTGCTCACTTGTCCCCCCTCCCCTGTGCCCCTCCCCTTTCCCCCTTAGCACTCAGCAGTGCATATGGATTGTTACAGCATAAACCATAAAGGATTTAAGAAAAGACCATAGTGTAACACTGTACGGTTGGCTAAAAGATAGGTATGAATTTTGGGGGGGGGGACTTCACACCATTTTTTTTTTTTAATGTTGGCTGTTTGTTTTCTGAATTTCTCATTGCCGGAAATTATTTTTATTAAATTCAGCTGTCAGCGGGGAATCTCACTGACAGCTAATGACTCATCAGTTGTAAAGGACAGAGCAGCCCTGAGGCAATTCAGTTTGCATAGGTAACGCTATACAAGTCACTCATTCATTAATTCATTCAGCTGTCCGCTCCTTAATTACCATGTTATTTACTGGCTGTTAAGGACGCCAATGGTCGTTCACTTCTTAACAACTGACGGGTCATCAGGTTCCATACATTCTGCATGCTTAGATCACTACTTAATTACCATTATGTATTTCCTTCTTTGAATTTAGTTGAATGCCTGTTCAGCATTTTGAATGGTATAGTGAATTGACAGTTTCAGGACCGTATGAGGTATTTAGGGAAAATGTGTCTGGACGCCTACTTACCACATGTGAGATGCTTTGGTGAATGGTGCCCAATGAGGCTTATGCTAAATAATTCCAATTCTCTATTTAAATGTTTTACACATTTTAATGCACAAGGAACACTCCATAATGCTTTGTCAGCCTTCTCATGTTGCTCTGATAAAGATCCAAAGACATCTGGGACATGAGCACTATTATGAAATGATGGAAGTGGCATGCAGAAAGGAAGTCAAGTGTTGGCGAATGGGCAGCACAGTGGTGTAGTGGTTAGCACTTTCACCTAGCAGTAATAGGGTCGCTGGTTCAAATCCCGACCACGACACCTTCTGCCTGGAGTTTGCATGTTCTCCCTGTGCCTGCGTGGGTTTCCTCCGGGTACTCCGGTTTCCTCCCACACTCCAAAGACATGCTGGTAGGTTAATTAGATCCTGTCGATAAAATTGGCCAAATATGTGTATGTTGTATGTGTTTGTAAGCGTGTCAGGACCCCACAGGGCAAGGACCGCACTATACCACAGATGGACACCAGTGGCAAAAAGCGCCCTGAGGCGATTCAGTTCGCATAGGTTGCGCTATACAAGTCATTCATTCATTCATTCATTCAGTGATATCTCCATAAAGCTAGCTTAAACCAACTGCTAAGCTGGCCATTTTTAACTGGTAAGCAGGTAAACTGTTGGGGCTGGAGGTAGATGGAGTATTCCGAGTGATGCATTTATGCTTTGTGTGGAGAGTTGTAGCCAAGTAGGAGAAGGAAGCGCTGCGTAATGGAGAAAGAAAAGAATCCAGGCACATATCAGAGACTATCATGCCTTGCAAGGTTTAAAAAATGCTCCATGCTTTGAAAGCGAAATATGGTACAGCAAATGATGAAATGGAGAGGCAAAACTTTATACAAAAAATGATAGATAAATGGTTCTTAAAGAGAAGTTCCAGTCTTCTGTGAAAAAATGAAAACTGTAGCGGCTGACTTTTAAAAAAACAACAACTCTCCCATACCTCCCAACTTTCTAAGATGGGAATGAGGAACATCTATTAGCTAAAGTTTGTAGGCATAGGACACACCCCTTGCCACACCCCCTTAAAGGAGAATTATACAAAAAATTATTTGTTAAACCCACAAGTGTTTTTTTTTTTTTACCACCACTATTCCTTTATATTGGCTTTTGCAATTTACACATGGAGAAATTCAGAAGTTGAATGAAAGGTTTAGCACTGTAAAACACTTTTGGATAGATAAATAGTGCATTTTATATACAACTATATAAATCAGACCAAAAATGAGGGACAAATGAGGAGGAAAGAGGGACATTGTTCAAAATGGGGGTCTCGGTGTGAAAGCACTCGGGCTTTCACATTGGGATTGCAGATAAGGCTTCTTTCAGGCGCTTTACAGGCGCTTTTTTTAACGCTAAAGCGCATGAAAAATGCCCCAGTGTGAAAGGGGTCTAAGAGGAGCTGGGGACGAGTCCTTAAAGTGGAACTTCCCCTTTTGGGTAAAGCTCCACTTTAAAGTGGTTCTAATGTCAGAAGTTTTTTTTATCTCCCCCCTCCCAGTCCCCCTAATACTTACCTGAGCCCCATCTCGATTTAGCGATGTTGCAGGAGAGTCTCAGCTGCCCTCCTCATTGGCTGAGACAACAGAGGGGCTCCATAGGCTCCCGCTGCTGTCAAACAAAGTCAGTGAGCCGATGAGGAGAGAGAGGAAGCAGGGCCGAATCACTGCTCTGTGTCTGAATGGACACACGGAGCTGCGGCTCAGGTTCCCCCATAGCAAGCTGCTTGCTGTGGGGGCACTCAGCAGGAGAAAGGGGCAAGGAGCGCCGGTGAGGAACCTGAGAAGAGGACCGGGGCTGCTCTGTGCAAAACCACTACACAGAGTAGGTAAGTATGACATGTTTGTGTCAGAGCTGGGCTCAGCCCTTTCTTCTCTGAGCTGGCCACTCAGCTGTTGGCTAATTGCCAGCTTCTATCTCTCCACAGTTACTCAGCTGTTGATGATATCCTGCTCGTCAGTCCTGCCTACTTAAGCCATCCAGTCCAGAGGAGCTCTGCCTTCACCTTAGTCAATATCACAGAAACATCTCCTGCGTTCCTGTTCAAGACTTGCTTTGCTGACATCCCTTCTGGCTCCAGATCCTGCTTGCTGTTCCACTACATTGATCCCTGACTTCTGGCTTGGATGACTTTCCGTTCCGGTTACTGAACTTTGGCTATGTTTTGACTATGTTTGTTCTTTTTACTTTTATTATTAAACAGGTGTCATTTAACTGTACTTCTGTCTCGGTCTGATTTCATGGTTTCTGACAGTTTGTTATTTTTAAATTTTAGTATCACTTTAATGCATTCTCTGCATTAAGGTAAAAAAACCTGATTGTAGCTCCAACCCAGCTGCCCCCCCCCCCCCCATACTTACCTGAGCCCAATCTTGATACAGCAATGTACACAACAGCAGCGGCTCTCTCTCTTCTCACTGGGCACAGAGGCAGCAGCAGAAGGCATTGGCTCCTGTTGCTGTCAATCACAGCCAGTAAGCAGGGAACTGGGGGCCACCCCAAAGCCGCTCTGTGTGTGTCAATAAACACATGGAGTGCGGCTCAGGAATGAGCCTGCAGGAGCGCCCCCCCTTAGCAAGTGCATGTCATATTCAGTAATTTCGCCCCAGCATCAGGTAGGGTCTGACTACCAGGTAAGACTCACAGAGGCTCCAGGTGTTCACAAATCCAGACTGCTTAGCGTGCAATCAATATTTTCTAAACTCCTCCGGATCCAGAAGTTATTTGTGACTCAGGGTCCCATAACACTTCCATTTAATAAAAGCTAGCCTTTTTTTGCTTTTAAATGTGCTGTGAGAATATTTCTCTTGCAATGACGAGGGAGGAGGGACACCCTGTCCTGGGCATTGGGCCTCGAAATAGGTCCTACCTCTTCTAACCCCCATCGACATTGAATCCTGGATGAATGAAAGGCCATAGAAAACATAACACTATTCTTCCTATCGGGCCGCCCCATCCTTTTCAGCACAAAGTATCTAGGCTACAAAGGGAAAAATATTCCCAGAACGCATTGACATTTATCCTGATAGCTGAGCTGATGAAATTGTCCTCTCGTTCTACAAAACCTCATAGATCTATCATCTCCCCAAGGAGCGTCTGCATTGTACACCAGCCGAGACCAACCTCTTGTACATGTAGCTGTAGAAAAAAAAATCAATGGATTTTTTGACTTTCCTTCTGATAAAACACCAGCTTTACCAGATAGGATTATCCATGTCACCGAATTCTTTTAACCTCCCTTTTTTTTTTTTTTATTAGATAAGCACAGATGACTGAGCACAAAGTTTCTGAAATGCAACATTCTGCCAGAAGATGGCAGCACAGACTCGTGTAAAGATATACAATCAACTGTCAAACAGTTATACATCAGTTAGCAACATTTTATTATCTGGTTGGTAAAGCTCCAATCAAAATAAAAATCGCTGTAATAAACTTGTGTGATGTTGTGAAGTGAAGAGAGCAGTGTATAAATCAGCACTCCTTAGCTGAGGGAAAATGTTACGTTATCGGTGAAGCCGTTACAACAGCCTAGAGCGGCAATGGTTATCTAGAAGGCGAAGAATCAGAACGCCGAGAATGTCTCTGTCTTCAGGCAGACAGCTTAAAGTGGTTGTAAACCCTCACATACACTCAGCAAAGTGACTGGCCTCAGGTGATACACAGAGATGAAACAAATCCTCCTACATAAGTGGTACCTGTTTATCTGCAGTCTTCTCTTCTCTACATCTGTACAAAGTCCAGAATGTATAAAGCTTGTCTGAGCTGTCAGAAAAAAAGGGGGTGGAGAGCAGAAATGACACTCTGCAGGGCTCAGTGAGCAGAACTCTGGCAGCTGATTGGAGGGAAGGGACACTCCCCCTTCACACAGGACACAGGAAGAGCGCTAAAGCTGTCAATCACAGACTGTGTGCTGGAGCTCCCTCCCCTGTCACCTTTTTTCTCTTGGTGTCAGGAAAACTTGTCAGATGTGATTCATGCTGATAGCAGAGAAATGGGGCAACAGACAGAAATGACACTTGCAAATGGGACGTCCCCTTTAACCGCTTAAAGTGGTGGGACACCCTGAAAACAAATACTTTAAAAAATGTTAGTAACAATTTCAAATGGAAAAAAAAAATTTTTTTTTTTACTTACCAAAAATGGCTGTTGCTAGGCAGATCGTCCTAATCTGCCTCCTCCAGCGCCGCAGTGATCTTCTCTCCTTCCGTATTCTAGTGAATGGGGCGCGGTGTGTTATGGGAACTATGTCCCACAACACATCGCGTTCCCCATTCACAAATCCGACTCGCGCATGCGCAGTAGGCCGCGCAAAGCCGTTTCCCTTACTGAGGATGGCGGCGCTGGATCCGGATCGCCGAGGGACATCTCGGCCTCCACGAACGACATCGCGGGCGCCCTGGGACGGTAAATTTTTTTAAGCTGAAACACCGTTTTAAGGACAGCCTCCTGTAGATTTCCGTCAACAGAATGGCACGGCTGGGCAAAAGCACGTACCGGTACGTCCCCTTTAATTGCCCAGCCGTGGGTCGCGTGCAAGCCACCAGCGGCGCGCTCGCGACCCAGTCGGGAGCTCCGTGACCCCGGCCGCGGGACCAGCGGACCCGATCGCCGCTGGTGTCCCACGATCGGGTCACAGAGCTGAAGAACGGGGAGAGGTCTGTGTAAACAAACCTCTCCCCCTGCTTCCTACACTGCCTGTCACTGATCGGCTGTTCCCTGTCATCGGGAAAGCCGATCAGTGATGTCAGACGTAAAGCCACGCCCCCTACTGTAAAAAAAAAACACACACACTGACGTAACCCCTCCTCGGCCCCTAGTGGTTAACTCCTTCACTGCCAGTGTCATTTACATAGGAATCAATGCATTTAAATAGCACTGATCGCTATATAAATGACAATGGTCCCAAAATAGTGTCAAAAGTGTCCGATGTGTCCGCCATAATGTCGCAGTCCCAATAAAAATCACAGATCGCCGCCATTACTAATAAAAAAAATTAACAATAAAAATGCCATAAAACTATCCCCTATTTTGTAGACGCTATAACTTTTGCGCAAACCAATCAATATGCGCTTATTGCGATTTTTTTTAACCAAAAATATGTAGATGAATACATATCGGACTAAACTGAGGAAAACATTTGTTTTTTTATATATTTTTGGGGAATATTTATTATAGCAAAATGTAAAAAATATTGTGTTTTTTTCCAAATTGACGCTCCTTTTTGTTTATAGCGCAAAAAATAAAAACCGCGAAAGAAATCTCTATTTGTGGGAAAAAAAGGATGCAGTGCCGAATCGCAAAAAGTGCTCTGGTCAGGAAGGGGGTAAAATCTTCTGGGGCTGAAGCGGTTAATTGAGACAAGTATACACTGTAGATGAATATGCTTTGTTCATATTTCATGTCTGAGGTTTACAGACACTTTAACCACTTGCCTACTGGGCACTTTTACCCCCTTCCTGCCCAGGCCAATTTTCAGCTTTCAGTGATGTCACATTTTGAATGACAATTGCTACACCGTACACATATGACATTTTCATAATTTTTTTCACACAAATAGAGCTTTCTTTTGGTGGTATTTAATCCCCACTGGGTTGTTTATTTTTTCCTAAATAAACGAAAAAATACAGAAAATTTTGAAAAAATTCGTAACTTTTTTTTTCTATTCGTAACTTTTTTTTTCGATTCGTAACTTTTTTTTTTTTCGATTCGTAATGAATGGATTAAACAAAAAAATTTGTACATTCGTAACTTTTTTTTCGATTCGTAACTTTTTTATTTCGATTCGTAACTTTTTTTTTCGATTCGTAAATTATTAAAATGTAATAATAGCATACACATTACATATAATTATGAATTATGCTCCGATTACGAATCTACGAATGTTACGAATGTACGAATAACTACGAATGTGTCCGAATTTCGAATAAACGAATGAACGAAAAAAAAAACAAATCAACGAAAAATAACTCTTACAAATGTACGAATCGTTACGAATACGAACAACGACGACTTACGAATGTACGAATCGTTACGAATACGAACAACGACGACTTACGAATGTACGAATCGTTACGAATCAACGGAAACGAAAAAAACGAAACCAAAAAAAACGATTTTTTTTCGGAAACGAAAAAAGCGAAACGAAAATAAACACATTTTTTGTTGTGCACATGTCTAGAGGTAAGCCACTGCTCTGTGCAATATCTTTGTACAGAGCAGGTAAGTATAACATCTTTTTTACTTTAACCATTTGCGCTTTTGGGAGGGCAAT
Organism: Lithobates sylvaticus; assembly: GCA_028564925.1. Lineage (NCBI taxonomy): Eukaryota > Metazoa > Chordata > Amphibia > Anura > Ranidae > Lithobates > Lithobates sylvaticus. Next base: position 36,081,267 of record CM053031.1, read on the forward strand.
CATAGACATCATCCTGGAACCCTGCCCCTATAAACCTCCTGCCGCGTGCATAGGGCACGCCATGTGACTGCTGAGCCCTTCAGACCCAGCTGATCACAGATGATCACAGGGGAAAAGGCCAATCACAGCTGATCACATGTAAACAGACTTGCCAGTAATCGGCAGTCGTTTCCTCCCACGCTGTCTCTCTGGCAGGAAAGAAGAGGCGTTAACTGGCAAGCCTGTTAGCACATTGTTCACACTGATAATCAAAACAACAATTATCAGTGCCCTGATTATTAGTGCAGCCCCATCAGTGCCAATGAGTGCCCATCAGTACAGCCTATCAGTGCCCATCACTGTAGCCTATCAGTGACCATAGGTTCCGACGGAATTTCGCTCACTGTCTTGCCTACACACGGTAACACCAAATTCTGACGGTCAATAACACCACGGCATACAACACGTTCGACTGCACTATAAAAGGGAAGTTTAATGCTTTGCGGCATCAGTCCGTTCTTGGGTGGCCAAGTCTGTTAGTTCGGAAAGTCCGTCGGAACTCCGCCGAAAGTCCGTCAGGAGTACCGTCGGACCTAGTCTGCCGGAAAGTCCGGTCGTGTGTATGTGGCATTAGTGAACGTAACAAATACGAATGCATTCCAATTATTCAAAGTAACAAATACCGCACACCTGCAATAATCATGCTGAAGTGCCACACCTGTGAGGTGGATGGATTATCTCGGCAAAGGAGAAGTGCTCACTAACATTTTTTGAACAATATTTGAGAGAATTAGGCCTTTTGTGTACATAGAAAAAGTCGTAGATCTTTGAGTTCAGCTCATGATAAATAGGGGCAAACACAAAAGTGTTGCGTTTATAATTTTGCTCAGTGTAATTCATGTACTACTTTTGGCGACTTTGGGGACGATTTGAATAGACATCTGTGCAGGAACCTGCATAGATGTCTGTCAAATCGCCCCCTGAAGTCAGACTGCATTGCCGGTTTGAAATTTGCTGAACTTGCAAGATTTCAAACCCGCATCAGTGTGAACGTGGGCCCTAAGGCTCATGTTTTTTCACCTTAATGTATCCTATGCATTAAGGTGAAAAAACATCTTGCAGTCACCGGCCCTCCAGCCCCCTATTTTACTTACCTGAGCCCCGAAATTTCTGTCGGCGTCTCCCTGCCGTCCCTATCTTCACGGGTTCCCGGCTCTTGATTGGATAGATTGATAGCAGCGCAGCCATTGGCTCCCGCTGCTGTCAATCAAATCCAATGACCTGGGCGCTGGGGGGCGGGGCCGAGTCATGCATTCGGCCTCTATGGACACCGAATGCTGGACCCGGGAGCACGCCTGCAAGGTAACCCCCCAAAAGGGTACTTCTCCTAGGGCAGTGTTTCTCAACTCCAGTCCTCAAGGCCCCCCAACAGGTCATGTTTTCAGGATTTCCCTAACATGAAGCTGCTGTCGTAATTACAAAGGCAGTGAAACTAATCAAATCACCTGTGCAAAATAATGGCAATCCTGAAAACATGGCCTGTTGGGGCACTTTGAGAACTGGAGTTGAGAAACACTGTCCTAGGGGGTTATCTGATGCGGGGAGGAGCCGCAAGAGCCGCCGAGGGACCCCAGAAATGGAGGTTCGGGGCCACTCTGTGCAAAACGAGCTGCACAGTGGAGGTAAACATGATATGTTTGTTATATAAAAAAAAAAAAAAAACGATCCTTTAGTATCACTGACACTTTAGTGTCATTTTAGTTACCTGCTGGAAGTATGGTATTCTGCGGTATTCTGCTGTAGACTTCATCAAAACTCTCATTGATTCAACCCCTCCCTCCCCAACTGCTCTACTCAGATCTGGCCCTTTCTGGAATTTCAGATATACGGCTTCTATGTTCTCTCCTTAGAACATTCACAATGCTGTGTGAATCATGTGTCAAGTGCAGACATTGTATATCGAACAAAGATATGATACAAATAATACAAATCAATAGAGAACATCAATTCAAAAACATGTCAACACATAAATCAATGACCCAAAAGCATTATATGTTCCCAGACTTGTATTTTGCATTTTAGCCTTTTGTTGCTGTTGCTGACTCCTGTCGCCATCAGTAAATGTACGACAATACCGTTTGCTGAAGAATTCTTCATGCTCTGCATTACTGGAGATGAAAGTAGATTATCTTCTTTTTTCAAGTGGTTCTAAAAGTAGAAGGTTTTTTTTTGTAACCGCTTCCGGACCGCCCCACATACATTTACTGCAGCAGCACGACATCACGTACCTGTACGTAATTTTGTTTGCCGGGTCTGGGGCACGCGGGGGGGCTGCCGGCGACCCGCTCTCGCTGTGTCAAAACAGTAGATCAGAGGGTTCGGCGGAGGCCCGCTGATCGTTCCCGAGGCAGACAGAACCAGTGGTCTGCCTATGTAAACAAGGCAGATTGCTGTTCTGTCAGAGGGGAGGATGGAAATCCTGTGTTTATGCTAAGAAGTAACATAGATCTCTGTCTTCCCCTAGGCAAAGCATCTGCCCACACAGTTAGTAAGAACTCCCAGGGAAAACATTTAACCCTTTGATCACCCCTGATGGTAACCCCTTCCCTGCCAGTGTCATTAGTACAGTGACAGTCCTTTTTTTTTTTTAGTACTGATCACTGTATTGGTGTCACTGGTCTATAAAAAGTGTCACTTAATGTTCGATTTGTCCACCGCAATGTCGCAGTCCTGTTAAAAATTGCTGATCGTCGCCATTACTAGTAGAAAACAATAAATAAATTACATAAATCTATCCCATAGTTTGTAGACACTATAACTTTTGCGCAAACCAATCAATATACGCTTATTGGGATTTTTTTTTACCAAAAAATATGTAGCATAATACATATTGGCCTAAATTGATGAAGAAAGATTTTTTAATGAATATGTTTCATAGCAGAAAGTAAGAAATATATATATATTTTTTTCAAAATTGTCTTGTTTATAGCACACAAAAAAAAAAAAGCAGAGGTGATCAAATACCACCAAAAGAAAGCTCTATTTGTGAGAAAAAAAGGACATTAATTTTATTTGGGTACAGCGTCGCACGACCACGCAATTGTCAGTTAAAATAATGCAGTGCTGTATCGCAAAAAATGGCCTAGTCTTGAAGGGAGGTAAAACTTCTGGAGCTGAAGAGGTTAATGCATTCTAAGCATGAAGGTGAAAAAAATTCTGTGTGCAGCCCCCCCCCCCCAACCCTTGAGTATGATGGCAATCCAGTGCTGTGCTTTAGAGCAACATCACTGCTCTCTTTCTCTCTCCCTCCTCATTGGTTCAGAGACATCAGCAGGAGCTATTAGCTCCTACTACTGTCAATCATAACCAGTGAGGAGGGAGCAAGGGGCAGGGCTGAGTCTCACTGTGTGTGTCAATGGACACACAGAGCGTTGCTCAGGAGCGAGCCTGCATGAGTTCCCCCCTAGCAAGCTGCTTGCTATGGGGAAACTCAACTGGGGGAGGAGCCAGAAGTGCAGGCATGTCAAAATATTTACATAAAAAAGAGAACAGTGCTGAACAAAAATAAGAATATGGGTGCTGAAAGAAGGAAAAAAAGAAGATAATAATAACACTAATACTAATCATCACTATTATTAAAAAAGATACATTATAGATGAGATGTTAACCTAAAAAAAAAAAAAAAGAAGCTGGTATGTGTATTAATTGAACCATACATTATGCAATCTGATTATTTATTTATTTATTTACAACTGCACAAACAAAATAAGAAATGAAAACAAAAAGGATAATAATGGCATAAAAATAATAATACTAATGATATTACTATCAATAATATTAGTAATAATAAGTAGCACCCCTGACTGCCTGGAGCTCTCCATAGTGCTGAAATCCTCTACTGAAAAAAGCAGCCCAACCCATCAGGTACCGCCATGACACTGACCTATTTGGTCATGTGACCATACAATATTATGTCAATGATGTCACAGGCATCTCCACCCCTGTGTATAGGCTCACTTGCAGGGTGGGGAGTGCCCTGGTGGCAGCTGTTTGGGCTGGCACAGCTTCCTTCCGGGTTTGGACCAAACCCAACCTCATCCCTAATGATAAGTGCAAACTCCTCCCAAAGCACTTTAGCATCCCAAATGTTGATCAAAGGGTGGGGAAGGGTGCACTTATGTGCCACCTACCTGCCCTCTTTTGGGCATGCTCACCCTAATCCGGATCAACTGGTTTTAGGACACCTATTCAGTTCACTATACATATGGAAAATATGAAAAATATTTGTACTATTGCCAAGTTTACTAGAGCTTAACTTGCAGGCTCCACATGTGGGTCTCCTCTGATTTCAGAATAGAAGAAAGGAAGCGTAGCTCTCCAATCCCCTGGTCAAGTAGTAAGAGAGATCTTGGCACTGCATCAGCGTAAAATGCTTTACAAACTTTGGGTAGGTGTCTCCCATCATGTGTTCCCTATGACATCACAGCTCATATTTAACCATAGTAATAAAAACTAATACTGAATTTGCTCTTGTGTCCCTCCCTGTGAGCTATTGAGCTTGAGCTATTGTGCTCTGTAAACAACAGACTTTTTCAACAGGAAATAAGGAGAAACTGGCAAACATGAGCCAAAAGCTCCCCCTGATGGCTGGATATGAAACTACCATAATTGCAATATCTCTAATTGTTTTAATAGCTTTAATTTGTTTAAGGCTGCATTCACACCTGAGCGTTTTCAGCTCGTAAAACGCTTGTAAAACGCCAGAAAAAATGCCCAATAAATGCCCAACAAGCAAAATTAATTTAATTTCAATGGCACCTGTTCACATCTGAGCATTTTGTCACCTGAAGAAAAACGTCTGAAGCTCAAAAAAGTACATGAGCTTCTTTTTGGGCAGAGTTCAGGTGTTTTTTCTGCTTTTTACATTGGTGACCTTTTGACCTGTGCAAAATCAGGCAAAAAAAAAAAAAAAAGCCCTCACCATCATTAACCACTTGACTTCTGGAAGGTTTTACCCCTTCAGGACCTGTGCATTTTTTGTTATTCAGCACTGTGCTACTTTTACTGGCAATTGCACGGTCATGCAACACTGTATGCAAATGAATTGCCTTTTTTTCACACAACTAGAGTTTTTTCTGGTGGTATTTGATCACCACTGGGTTTTTTGTTTTTATTTATATAAACAAAAAAAGACCACCAATTTTGAAAAAATAAAAAGCGAAAAGCGGAGGCCGAGCGGCAGTGCCGGCACCTATAAATGTCTACCGTTGTTGCCGGGTTGCCATGGGGGCAAAATATGCCCCCAGTTTGGCCAATCTGTTTATGGCCCTATGGGAGGAGGATGTCGTCTATGCCCAGAATAGACCACAGGTGGTCTTATGGGCTAGGTATATAGACGACATCCTCCTCCTCTGGGATGGTCAAAAGGAAGATTTAGACATCTTCCTCAATCAGCTTAATACCAACCAGAGGGGCATTGTTTTGAATTATGAGGCCAGCCAGACTTCTGTCAATTTTTTGGACCTCAGGATTGGAGTCACCAACGATGTGTTTACCACTGCCACCCATTTTAAGGATACTGATCGCAACTCCTATATTCCCATTGGGAGTTGCCATCATGAAGCCTGGTTGAAATCAGTACCCAAGAGCCAATACTTGCGGCTGAAAAGAAATTGTTCAGACCCAATAGAGTTTTCCACTCAGGCTGAGACTCTCACTAGACGCTTCCTGGAAAAAGGGTATTCAGCCCCTTCTTTAAAGGTTGTCTTAGATGAAGTAACCCTGAGGAACAGGAAGGATCTGTTAAAAGAGAAACCTATCAGAGAGAATGGTATGGCCATGGTCCCCTTTATAACGACCTATTCCACCCAGCATAGGAATATAGGAAGGCTGATAAAAAAGCATTGGCATATTCTCACCAGTGATTCCACCTTGAATACTGTCTTACCCCCTAGACCTCAAATTGTATATAAAGGGGTTCCTTCTCTCAAAACCAAACTATCCCCCAATGTTTTAGACCCACCAACATTCAAAACAAATTTTTTTGACAACCTGACAGGTTTTTATCAGTGTAGGCGGTGCAGGATCTGCTCATTAAGTGGGTGTAGTCATAGGAGGACCCACAAATTCGTTTCCAACAGCAATGGTGTCGAATTCGAGATTAGACCGTTCATTACGTGTTCCACCGAGGGTGTTGTATATATGCTTCAATGCCCATGTGGGCTCCAATATGTGGGCAGGACTAAGCGCCCCCTGAAAGTTAGGCTCAATGAGCATGTCACCAACATTTTGGGGGGTTTTCCCAAACATCCAGTGTCTAGACACTATTCAGAAGTGCATAGGAGGGATCCATCTAAAACGATCTTTCTGGGGATTGATAAGTATACCACACCCTGGAGGGGGGGCTCCCTTGTCCGTGGGATCTCTAGGCTAGAGATGTCGTGGATATACAAGATCAAGAGCTATGCCCCTTTCGGGTTGAACGTTGACATTGATGTCAACGCTTTCATTGATAATGCGTGAAAGATCAATCTGCTTATCATTCTCACTCCGAGCCATGTCCCCTGATGTTTGTATCCCTCCCATTCCATTCCACCAATATGACACATTGTTTTTTGTGTTTGATGTTTATTCTCTCTGAATCTGACTAATGATGAGTGTACTCTCATGTAAGGGTGAGACCCACAATGACGGATTCCGAAATTAAATTTCTCCCTCTAGATGATCACTGGGATGTATACTTTATAACTAAATTCTGACTGTTTCCCTTATTGGTGCCCTGGTGGATAGACTGGCACATAAGGACAGTACATGGTCACAGTTTTTTATGTGTCAATAATGAAAATAAAAATAAATAAAATAAAAAAAATTGTCCTATAACTCCTTTTTTAAATTTTTTATTTATTTTTAGTTTTTATTTTCATTTTTATTTATTTTTCTTTTCAAATTAAAGACTAATAATGATTTTTTGATTTTTTCATATATCAATCTTTGATTTCTATATATTAATATAGTTTTTATATGTGAGGATGTATGCCTACTCTGGCAGCAAACTGTCCATTAGATGGAGTTTGTGTCCAGAATAAGTTCTCCTCTTTAATGGTGGTGAACACAGAGGTTGAACAATTTCCTGTCGAATAATATCTTTAATCTATTTCTATAAACCATTCTGTGCAGTTTGACAACTGTCCACAAGATGGAGGTAGTGGCTGTTTATTCCCGCAACGACGGCTGACAGGATGTTCGTTATAGTTTTATAACATACCTGTTATCCTAAATTTTTGCGGCCTATATAGTTTTTATTTTTTAGATTTTATTTGCCTGTGGGGTCTCATTGTCCCCTTCGGATTATTATAAGATGGACAATTTGGTGTTTTTCTCTGTAGGTATCTGAGATGAAACTTGCGGTTATCCGTCCTTGTGTGTTAATCCCAGGGCGTGTTTGTTCAGGTCTATATAAAGTGCGATGATTCAGTGCGTCGCCCGTTCCCCAGATGACGACGATTTGTCGAAACGGACGTAGGGAGGCTGACGCACTGACGTCATCACGTTCCGCACTGTGAGCGGGTGTTCTGCTAGCCGGCCGGCGTTTTCTTTTATATGTATCTGCGAGCATTCTTTACATTTGATGTAAGTAGAACTTTTATTTGATGCTATTAAATTTTATATGGTTTCACACTATGGGAGCATCCCTCATTTTTTATTCACATGATGAGAGTGTTTGATCCCCTGGCTTGACATCTTTGGAGGAGTTCGATCCCATTTATATCCCACAAGGGGGATTTGCCCTACCCAGGATTTCGGCTGTCACCATCAGTCAAGCATGAGTCCCAGTGGCGACACCTAGTGGCTTTGATTTCTCCTTGATGCCCTTTGAGTTACAGGCTTACCAAAGCTTGCCCTCCGGTAAGCGCAATATTAGAACGGTGGTGGATTAAGATCACAAGGGTGGATTTTCCATATTCACGTTCCTGAAAGTTTTATGTCACTAAAGGATTTTCTTATGTCACCATCATTTCCAATTTGAATTGGACTTCACTATTTGAGCAATTTGTTTGCACTAATATTATTCTAAAAATTTTTTATTTCACTAATATTGTTTGATCAATTTTTGTATTGGATTCCATTGTATGATTATCCGTTTATACAGATTTTCTTAAACATTTTGAATCATTCCCTCACGAATTATTATTTAGATGGTTTCATTATCATCTTCCTTCAATTATTATTTCAGTCTTCTTTTTGTGATTTGGTTCATATCATCACTTCAGCGCGGCTTTTTTCACTGTATATTCTTGGTCTACCGTGGTGGAGAGGAGGATAGCAATGAAAAGGTTTCCAGCTGCATCTCCATTGGCTTACCATTGGCTTATATTAGCGCCCCCTACCACACATCACTAGAAAAAGCTAGCACATTGCACTTTGAGGGGAGCAGCTTTAATAATATACATTTTGCACATTTTTCTCTGTAGCGCGAGGTTCCTATACATTTTTTACTTTGTTTTTGTTATTTTTATTGGGGAAATTTAACTTGGATGGGGATGGGGTAGATATGAGATGCCCAGTTGATCAAAAGACAATGTAGGGACTGAAAAATATATACATCTCCAGTATATACAATCTCCTCTCTTTCTACAGCACAAACTTGCTTGCAGATTATCACTCCTCAGGACCAGCTAGTACTGAAATGCAGGCCTGACACTGGCTCAGCCAGGCCCAAAGCAATTGCCCTTTGCAGGCAGGGACCTATGGTAAAGCAAAAATGGAGGTAGTCCCAATGCTAGCTGTCCAACATGACTACTGATCCCTGCACCATTTCTTCATGCCCTGCCAGCCCTCCTGGCTGCAGCTGCCCCTCTCCACTGCCTGTGCCACCACAGTCCACTCCACTGGCTCTGCACCCATCCCAGACTGCATTCTCCCAGCCATGTGCGGTTCCATTTATTCCGAATTAATATTAGGACAAATTTTTTGTTATTTGGAGATTCGGATATATCTGAATACCCGAATTACAGTATAAATGAACCGAATGCTCCAAATAACGATTCATTAAATTTGTCCAAATTTCGGAAATTCTAATTCCATTCAAATTCAAACTGTAAACATATTTCTGAAATCAAAGACTGTGTTATTAGAGGACCATTTTCGAAATAATGCCATTTTTCTTAAGCCAAAGGTGATTTAAAGAGTCATTGTAATCATTTGATGAAGATTTTTCTTTTGTTTGTTCACTTTGCCGCATATGAATTGAAAAAATATAACATTTTGGTTCAAAATTCAAAATTTATCGATTTGAACGTTTCTAATCGAAAAAAATCTGTGAATTCGAAGAAAAATTCCAAATACGTATACTGAATATGAATTTAACGAATCAACTGAATTTAACGAAACAAAATAACTAGTTTAACAAATCTAAACTAAACACATTTTTTCATCATGCACATGTCTACTGGTGTTCCTCTCCTGACTGTGTGTCCCTCACCAGCCCTCCTGGCTGTGACTTGTTGTTGCTCCTGGAGACTTGCCTGGCAGTGTTCCCCTGCTGTGCTCTCCTAGCTCCCGTGTCACCTGTCCAGGACACCCCTGTGTGTTGTAAGAAGGTCCTGTCAGCACCCGAGGCCAGGCCCAAGGTCACCTCACCCCCAGACTGGGGAGCTCCTAGCCCACAACAGTCTAACCCTCCATCTCCAGCTTCCAGCCCGGACAACTCCTCCCCAGCTGGGCTGACTCTGAGTATTTGAGGGGGCCTGCCAGTCCAGGTTGGGGATTGGTCAGGGCTCCTCAGGCATCTCCATCTCTCCTCTCCTCCTTCATTTCCAAAAGATTACAGCATGTTCTGGAAAGAAGTGGGAGGTCTCAGTGATGCTGCCTGTGAGTCACCTAGCTCTGCCTGAGTCATTCCCAACCCAGATAAAAACAAACATGCTTGGCTGCCAGCTAAGCCTGAAATGTACCTACACTACAGAAACCTAACCACCGTAGCAGCCTAACAACACTAGAGGGTGCTACAGAAGCTTTACCTCATTTATTAAGCTCTGGAGCAACTGCAGAGTGCAACTGCACTTTGCAAAGTGCACAGCCTATTTGCCTTTAGTAAATCAACCCGTATTACTTTCCTAAGCCTTGTCTCTGCAAAGTACTAACACTGGCTGAAAGAGCATAGAGAAAACAAGGAGGGTCTAGCTAAGGCTGCACTAACTAGCACAAAACAGGAGGGGAAGAGAGGGAGAAACTAAAATCAAACACTTATAGAGGTCCAAAACCTCCACTTTATGTCAGCATGCTTTTGGATAAGGTGCTGTGTGATGCGCTAGCGGCAAAGAACAAACTCAGAGGATGAGGTGGAAAAGAACAGTACATTGAGAGAATTCCAAAAACATAAAAATTAGGCCCGGCAGGTAGCACAGCCGACTGGAGCCACTTAGAAGCAGTAGCAGAGGATTGTGATCTTGAAATGATGCCGACCGCTTCTTCAGTGAAGAGCAGGAATGCAGCCTGGCCGGTCTACACCCATACGGGAGGCTTCCTGCAAAGACATAGCGTAGTCCCTGCGCTTTCCCTACTCCTCAGGAACATTTCCCTGCCGCTTTGCTCTATTCTTGCCAGGAGGAGAACCTGTCCCTACACTCGCCACTCGCACAAAGCGAGCCAGACTAGGGAGCCAGAGTGATAAATAGACTCTGCCCTGACCCAAGATGGCCACTGAGGTCAGCGTCAGATCAAACAGCTATCGCCCTAGTGACCGCAGGAAGTCATAAAGGAACCGACTTCCTTCTCCTACTGCATTGCTACTTCAGTCGAGCGCCACCTACAGTGCAGAGTACAGACTGCACTTGCCTACATACTACTAAACAATAATGCCCTGGGGCAGATAGAAAGAAAAAAATACAAGTGGAAAAAATACATATAAATGGGACAAAGCACTATCTATAAGCTCTAAACAGTGTTTTCAGCTGTTTGGTTGGCGTCATCCTTTAAGCAGGCCCATTTATTCCAACCACTCTTCAATGAGCCTTGCCAGTAATGGCATTCAGAATTTTCTTGGATTAACTCAACTGAAGAAGTTCACAAAAACTTTTAAGCGTTTCTTATAAATCAATTCAAAGTTGCCGAGCAAGTCATTTGGCATTACCTGTTCTCCAGATCTCTTTTAAATTAAACCTTTTGGAATGAGTTATCATTAATATTGTCTGAAATTAATGAGGCCATCGGAATGCGGCTTCTACCACAGACTATTAATAATGTTTGAATTGTTACATTAATGTAGTATCTAATGGAGCATAAAATCTCTATCCTCTCAGGAATACGACAGATACGATATTAATTGTTATCCTAGACTAAGGTCACAAATGAATTTAAAGATTTCCCTGATCTCTGCGTAATAAACTATGGGACGCAGCTGAACTTTGTCTGTTTTGCTTAAAGGCCACCGTCCAATGAAAAATGGTTTACGATTTTTGGTAAATGGGAAGAGAAAGACCGGCTTCTCTATAAATAAGGCCAGGAAAAAGAAAATGAATCATTCACTTAACTCCTTTATTTGCCAGTCTAAAAACTTAAAATGACCCTAATACAAGATACGTACTGTATGCTTTTTATAGGTCATGCATGCACTGAATATGTAACTGTAATGGGCTGTACACACGATCGTATTTTCCAACGGCAAATGTTCCATGTGAACATGTTGTCGGACAATCCGACCGTGTGTATGCTCTGTCGGACATTTGCTGTTTGAAAGCAGGTTCTCAAATTTTCAGACAAAAAACTTTGTTGTCGGAAATACCGAGCGTGTGTACACAAGTCCGAGGCACAATATTCCACGCATGCTCAGAATCAAGTACAAGACAGAAGCGCTCAGTCTGGTAAAACTAGCGTTCGTAATGGAGATTACACATTCATCACGCTGTAAATTTTTTAATATTTCAATGCAGCGCATTCTCTTCTTCTTTATAATGCTATAATAATGAAGTTGTTTTGCTGCTGATATTCACACAGAGTTCTGACAAACTGATTTCTTTAGTATTTCTCGTGATCTCATGAATGATCTTAATTTTTTTTTCCGCCAGATCTCCATAATAATGTTTTTAATTTTTTTTTATAGAGTGATCTACTTTTCTTTTTTCTTTTTTTTTTATCAAGATCTCCTGATTCTTTCTTTTTTTTTCTAGTGATCTCCATAATATTTTTTGTGGGTCAAGTTACCACAACACGATTTTTATCTTGTATTTTTGAACCTCAAAGAGTTTGGTTGGTGTTGGTGTCCCTTGTTAATTTGACATTGTATTTTTGAAATGTACCTGCCTACTCACAAACAAACTGTCCTTTTTGAACTAAAACACATAGCCAAGGATTTGTAAAAAAGAAAAAAAATATTTATAAGGGGTCATAACAAAATAAAGAGGAATGCAACGCTGGATAAACTGTTGAAATTGGCGAAGCCTTTGTACCCCAGGGCAGATATCAATTATTTGACAGGCCAAATTCGTAACCTGAGGAGTCCATTTAATAGGGAGCACATTCCGGTCCAGGACTCCGAGAGATCGGGAGCAGCAGATGACATATATGTCCCGAGGCTGTGGTCTTACAACAGCCTGTGTCTTTTGCCAGACCAGACCAAACCCAGGCCATCACTCTCAAGACTTCCTTGCACGCTTCCTTCCAGGCTGTGGCTGTGGTGTTGGAGTTGTGGCAGGAGGTGGAGGAGGAGTATGGTCCAACTCACATACGTGACTTTTCTTGGTGAGTTCGCCCCCCGCCCTCTTATTTAGTACCTGAAATATGAGCTCCTCACTGATGAGGCGTTGGCCCACCTCCATTTCCTGCATCTTACTGGCCGTCACACACGCAAAGGCCTCCTGGACATTGGGGGTGTTTGTGAGGACCGCAGGAGCCTGCCGAATCAAACCAAGCACTGACTCCTCCACGTTCCTCCCCTTCCTGGGCCTTTTTGTTGGAAAGTGGAGGAGAGGAACCTAGGATTTGGTCAGCTACTGGGCACGGCCACCTCCTGGCTGCCACTTTTCCCCTGTCACTGTCAGGAGAACAGGCAGGGTAACACGGTGCGCCGGGTGCCTGTGCGCACGCGCAACGGGACGGCGCTCCGGCGCATGCGCGGCTCGGCGCTCCGACGCACGCGCATGCGCACTAGCGCACGCTTGAGCGTTCCAGTGCGTGACAGCGTCACATGACCACTTACAGGTCCTATTTAAGGAAGTGGTTCAGATCAGTCCAGCGCTGGCTTGTCTTCAGCTTCCTGCTTGAGCTCTGTTCCTGTTTCCTGTATCCTGATTGATTGACTGCCTGTTTGACCTCGGATCTGCCTTTTTGACCTTGCTGCCTTCTCCTGCTCTTTGACCCCTGGACTGTTTACTGGACTACCCGTTTGCTGCCTCTGGCCCTCTTGAACCTTGCTTGTGACCCGGATTTGTCTACTGTCTCCTGCCCTGAACCTTTGCTTGTGACCCGGATTTGTCTACTGTCTCCTGCCCTGAACCTTTGCTTGTGACCCGGATTTACCTGTCTACAGACCTGTACCTGCACCTGTATCCTGGAAGCTTCTCTACGGATTCCTGATCCCAGCACCTGGCTCCTACTTCAGTCCTCATCTTCCGGTTGGGTAGCCTGTGCCTCTTTGTGCCATTCACCCCCTGTCTCACCTCCAGGGGGCGGACTGCGCTCAGTTGCAAGGGTGAACCACTCTCGGCACTTCGGCCTCGGTAAGTACTCTCCTGATAGTACAAGCCAGCCATGTCTGAGGCCGACAGAGTGCGTTCACCCCTTGAGGCTTTGTGCCAACAAGTCTCAGCTTTAACTGAAGCCGTACAAAAATTGCAAGAAGGGTACACTCAAGTGGACAGTCGCCTGCAGCATCTTTCTGGGTTAGCTGCACCTACTTTGGCAGCCCCCTCAGCTTCCAGCGGAATCTCCGCTCCTCCTGGATCAACTAATCCTACTGTAATCATGGCCTCACCCGAACCCAGGGTCCCTACCCCTGAACGCTTTACGGGTGACCGTAAGAAGTTCCGGGCCTTCAAGAATGCTTGCTCCCTCTACTTGGCTCTTCAACCTAGGACTTTTTCGTCAGAAGTTGTAAAGGTGGGCTTTATCATTTCGCTCCTGGCCGAGGAACCCCAGGCATGGGCTCATAGTTTGATGGAGCAGAGGAACCCCGCATTGAATGCGGTAGAGACTTTTTTTTGAAAGTATGGCACAACTTTATGATGATCCGCAACGTGGGGCCACAGCTGAAGCTACTTTACATAACCTACTTCAGGGGCGCAGACCGGTGGAGGACTACACCGTAGAATTTCGAAAGTGGTCAGCTGACACCGGTTGGAACGAACCGGCCCTCAAATACCAGTACCGCCAGGGGTTATCCGAAGTTTTAAAAGATGAACTGGCAAGATCCGAAACTCCCGACACGCTGGAGGACCTGATTCAAGCTGCCACCAAATTGGACCGGCGCATGCGGGAGAGGCGTTCCGAACGCTTCCAGTCCCCCCGCTCCAACTGGACTTTCACCAGACCTACCTTGCCTCCACCCGCCACTGCGGCTTCAGCCGTGGCCAACCAGGAGACGGAACCTATGCAGTTGGGGTTGGTCCGGGCCCCCCTCACGGCTGAAGAACGGCTCCGTAGGCGACGGGCGAATCTTTGCCTGTATTGTGGGGCTTCTGGACATTTCCTCAGTACCTGTCCTATAAGACCGAGTAAGTCCTACCGTCAGTGTCTGATGAACTATCAGTCTTCTGGGTTCTCCCAGACTTATGTCGCTCTCTTTGTCTCCTTACAGCTGTCGGGAGAGGAGATCCGACTATCAGCAATCGTTGATTCCGGTGCCTGCAGCTGCTTCCTTGACGCCACATTAGCGTCCAAATTACACTTACCTCTGGTCCTGAAGAAACAAAACTTGCAGGTACACTTGGCTGATGGTTCTCTTCCCCGTTCAGGACTTATCACCCATGAAACCCAACCCATCCGGGTCACCACTGACTCTGGCCATCAGGAACTCATTCAGTTCGACATCATCCCATCTCCTATGTTCCCCGTCATCTTGGGACTTCCATGGCTTCAAATCCACGAACCACAGATCAACTGGGGGAGGAAAGAAGTCTCCTTTTCATCTCCTCACTGCACTCAGCATTGCTTCATTCAGGCCTCCGTTTCCTGCTCCACCATTTCTTCGGTTCCCGAGAGCCTTCTTCATGTACCCCCAGTTTACCTAGAGTTCCGAGATGTGTTCGACAAACAACAAGCGAACTGTCTGCCGCCCCATCGGGCATATGATTGTCCCATCGACCTACTCCCTGGATCAGCGATCCCTTTTGGTCGTATCTTTCCTCTGTCCGAAGTAGAATTAAAGGTCCTCAAGGCCTACATTGATGAGAATCTGGAAAAGGGGTTCATTCGCCCTTCCTCATCACCAGCTGGAGCTGGCATCTTTTTCGTAGGAAAGAGGGATGGCTCCCTGAGGCCTTGCATCGATTACAGGGAATTAAATAAAATCACAATTAAAAACCGGTATCCCCTGCCACTAATCCCAGAACTTTTCCAGCGTTTCAGATCTGCCCGAATCTTCTCCAAGTTGGATCTTCGTGGGGCCTATAATCTCATCCGAATTAGGGCAGGAGACGAATGGAAAACTGCTTTTAGATCCAGATTCGGGCACTATGAATACTTGGTGATGCCCTTTGGGCTCTGTAACGCACCAGCAACTTTCCAGCACCTGGTCAATGATATTTTCCGCAAACATCTCGATGACTTTCTTGTCGTATATTTGGACGACATCCTTATCTTCTCAGACACCCCGGAACTTCACCAAGCGCACGTGAAACAAGTTCTTTCCATTCTTCGGAGTCACAGTTTGTACCTCAAAGCTGAGAAGTGCGAATTCGAGAAAACTACAGTGCAGTTCCTGGGGTTCATCATTTCTACAAATGGGGTCTCCATGGACCCACAAAAAGTTAAAGCCATACTAGAATGGCCCGCTCCGGTAAACAAGAAAGGGGTACAGCGATTCATCGGTTTCGCAAACTTCTACCGAAGATTCATTGTTGGCTTTTCTTCCATAGTGGCACCCATCACCAAATTGACTCATCAAGGCACCCAATTCCATTGGTCCCCGGAGGCTCAAGGGGCCTTCGACACATTAAAAAAGTTGTTTTCGTCAGCTCCCATCCTGATGCATGCAAATCCAGCCTTACCCTTTGTGCTGGAGGTGGATGCATCAGAGACGGCGACGGGAGCTATCCTGTCCCAAAGACTAGGTCCCAAGGCTCTTCTACATCCTGTGGCTTTCGCATCCCGGAAGTTAAGTCCTCCAGAGAGGAACTACGATGTGGGAGATAGAGAATTACTGGCCATCAAGTTTGCCTTGGAGGAGTGGAGGTACCTCCTGGAAGGGGCTTCTCATCCAATTATGATTTGGACCGACCACCGAAATTTGGAATACCTCAGGACAGCCAAACGCCTAAAGCCTAGGCAGGCCCGATGGGCTCTTTTCTTTGCTAGGTTTAATTTCCATATCTCGTACAGACCCGGCTCGAAAAATGGGAAGGCAGACGCTCTCTCCAGGATGTTCCATGAAACACCCCAAGAAACTGAACCCAGTACCATTCTTCCATCACAGAATTTTCTCTCTCTAATTTTGCAACCTGATCTGATTCCCGCTATTAAGGCAGCATCTGGGCAACCTTCAAATCAAGGAACTCCTCCAATGGAGATGCATGACGGATTACACTGGTTCCAGGGAAAGGTATTTGTTCCTACTGAAGTAAGACCCTTGACACTCAGGACTCTGCATGATCTCAAACTTGCAGGACATTTTGGGGTTCGTAAAACAACGGAGCTAGTGTCTCGTTCCTTTTGGTGGCCTGGGTGGAGACAAGACTGTCGGGATTATGTGTCATCTTGTGTAGTTTGTCAACGGAACAAGGGGACCAACTCTAAAGCCTGGGGCCTGCTGAGACCCTTGTCCATCCCTGAGCGTCCATGGGCGGAGATAGCAATGGACTTTATCGTGGAACTACCTTCCTCAGAGGGATTCACTACAATAATGGTCGTAGTAGACCGACTGTCAAAAATGGCACATTTTCTTCCAATTACCGGCACCCCGTCTGCTTCTGCTACAGCCGATATCTTTCTCAAAGAGATTGTCCGACTCCACGGTTTACCTGCAACTATTACCTCGGATAGGGGTCCCCAGTTCACTTCTAAGTTCTGGCAAGAGTTATGCAAGACCCTGGAGATTAAAATATGCCTCTCTTCGGCCTATCATCCTCAAAGTAACGGTCAAACAGAGAGGACGAATCAGTCATTGGAGCAGTATCTTCGTTGCTTTTGCTCAGATTCCCAGGACGAATGGTCCAGTCTTCTACCATTTGCAGAATTTGCTTATAACAACGCGGTCCATACCGCCACCAATCAAACGCCCTTTTGGGCCAACTACGGATTCCATCCTTCCTTCCTACCAGGGTTCCTTCCTGAAATTGCCGTTCCGGCTGTCCAGGACCGAGTACGGTCCCTTCAACAGAACTTCCAAAAGATACAAGAAGCCATGCAGAAAGCCCAGGAGGGGTATGAAAGATACTTTAATCGGGGAAGAAAGGAGAACCCGGATTTTGAAATAGGAGACGAAGTATGGTTATCCTCAGTGAACCTCAAGTTAGCTGTCCCCACACGGAAATTAGGACCTAAATTCATCGGCCCTTTCAAAATAAAACGGAAAATCAATCCTGTGGCTTTTGAACTTTCTCTGCCGGATTCGTACAGGATACACCCTGTCTTCCACGCTTCCCTCCTGAAGCCTGTTACTCCTAGTCCTTTCCCGGGCAGGATTGAACCCCCACCTCCACCAGTTCTGGTGGATGGCGAGACGGAATTCGTGGTGGAGAAGATCTTGAGTTGCAGGAAGAGGGGGAGGCAACTCCAGTACTTGGTCAAGTGGGAGGGTTACCCCACGGAAGAAAACTCATGGGAGCCCTCAGGAAATCTCCATGCTCCACGTTTAATTCGGGCCTTCCACACCGAGCATCCAGAGCTGATGGCTAGTTTGGGCGTCCGGAGGCCGCCCCTCGGGGGAGGGCACTGTCAGGAGAACAGGCAGGGTAACACGGTGCGCCGGGTGCCTGTGCGCACGCGCAACGGGACGGCGCTCCGGCGCATGCGCATTCGCGGCTCGGCGCTCCGACGCACGCGCATGCGCACTAGCGCACGCTTGAGCGTTCCAGTGCGTGACAGCGTCACATGACCACTTACAGGTCCTATTTAAGGAAGTGGTTCAGATCAGTCCAGCGCTGGCTTGTCTTCAGCTTCCTGCTTGAGCTCTGTTCCTGTTTCCTGTATCCTGATTGATTGACTGCCTGTTTGACCTCGGATCTGCCTTTTTGACCTTGCTGCCTTCTCCTGCTCTTTGACCCCTGGACTGTTTACTGGACTACCCGTTTGCTGCCTCTGGCCCTCTTGAACCTTGCTTGTGACCCGGATTTGTCTACTGTCTCCTGCCCTGAACCTTTGCTTGTGACCCGGATTTGTCTACTGTCTCCTGCCCTGAACCTTTGCTTGTGACCCGGATTTACCTGTCTACAGACCTGTACCTGCACCTGTATCCTGGAAGCTTCTCTACGGATTCCTGATCCCAGCACCTGGCTCCTACTTCAGTCCTCATCTTCCGGTTGGGTAGCCTGTGCCTCTTTGTGCCATTCACCCCCTGTCTCACCTCCAGGGGGCGGACTGCGCTCAGTTGCAAGGGTGAACCACTCTCGGCACTTCGGCCTCGGTAAGTACTCTCCTGATAGTCACCCCCTGGCTGAGACTTTCCACGTCCTCCTGGCTGAGACTTTCCTGTGTATGAAAATGGGAAAATGTATGAAAATGGGACATAGTTTTAGTTTTTTGGTCATCAATCACACACAATTTTGAGCTCATGACTGTTGCAAATTGAATGTTAACAAATAGAAAAGACTATCATTCTGACCCCAGCATTTTTCATTCTTGTCCCAATCATTTTTGGCTTTTACTGTATTGATATGTAAACCACTTTGTTAAATCTGAAATCAGTGATCAATAATAACATATAGTTAACATCATAAATTTTTGGTCAAGAAATATGTTGAACAATGCTATACCTGGCTCAAGCTGGGCTCTTCCACATGTTCCTGGGTGGAAGGCCCAGGTTAGACTTTGAAAGCCTCAGCTGAGGTGGAAGGAAGAGTGGAAGGAAGGGTTGAAAGTGATGGCCCGATTTCAGTCTGGTCTGACAAAAACCGCAGTACCAGAGCCTGGGGACATAAACGTCATCTGCTGCTGCTCTGGATCTCATGGAATCCTGGACCTTCTTGCGCTCCCTATTTTATGTGCTCCTCGGGCCACCAATTTCAAATAGGTGATTTCTGCTGTGGGAATCACCGGCTAAAAAATCCCAATAAGTGTATATTGATTTTGGTTCACAAAAGTTATAGCATCTACAAATATGGGATATTTTTTTTTTTTTGTATTAGTAATAGCGCTGATCTGCATGACTGTGACATTGCAGCGGACAAATCAGACACTAAGTTTCTATTACAAGGGACTCCCGCACTGTCTAAAACCTAATCTAGGGGGCACTGCTGCAAACACCTGTGAATCTGATCCAGACAGAAAAATTATAAAAGAATAGGTGATGATGTTTGCGCTGTGTGAAAGGGAATGTGTCAATAAACACAAAAGGTGATGCTAAAAAAAGATACTGATGGTATGTGAAAGGTGGGAAATGCAAAATAACAAACTACCATATACGTGTTATCCATAGGTGTGCGCAGCCTATGTGCACCCCAAAGCTCATATGTGTGCATATACTGTATATATAGGGCAGTAGGGCAATGGACAGTGTCGGTAGAGCAGTGGACGGTGTCAGAAGGGCAGAGATTGGTGTCAGTAGTTTATTTTTATATATTTTTTTTATTATTACTTTTTTACAATTTTATTATTTTTGACAAAAACTATTTTTACAATATTTTTTTATTACTTTTATTTTTTTACATTTTTTTTAGGAGCCCCATTGGGGGGCTTTGGTGAAATATAATGGGTCTAAACAGACCCCTGATGTCTCACTTTTGAGACAGAGAAAGTAGAAAAAAAAGGACAGACATTTCCCAAGCAGCAGGGGGAAATCTGCCCAGCACAGGGTGATTAGGGTGTGCCCCCTGGCACACCCTGTGCGCACGCCTATGGTGTTATCTACAAATAATCCCGGTGCTTCAAAAAATCCTGGTGCATCAAATAGTTGCTCACACAGTGTGATCACATGATCAAAAAGATAAACACATGATAAACATATAAAACATAAAACTGAATGAATACTGTTGTAAGTCCACACAAACATAAACAAATCCAAAAAATGGTCCAGTGAAAAAAAGTCCATATAATATTATACAGGCTTACCCCACTTTAAAGTACAAAATGGGGTTATTTACTAAAGCTGGAAAGTGCAAAATCAGGCTCATTTCTACATAGAAACCAATGAGCTTCCAGGTTTTATTACCAAAGCTTAATTGAACAAGCCGAGGTTAGAAGCTCATTGGTTTCTATGCAGAAGTGAGCCCAGGGTGACCACATTTACAAACTGCCATTCAGGGACACAACACATCCCCGCGCACGCACATGCCCTCGCGCCAGCCAAAAAAAAAAAAATGATTTTTGCTACTTTTTTGCCAATTTTTGGAAAAACAAAAGCAAACAGTGGTCGTTTCCCGCTCTTGTGCGCATGCCGCTCCAGCGAATGACAGCACTGGATCGGCGAGACCCAGGAGTCACTCCGGGATTGATGGCAGCGGAGGAGGTCGTGGACGAGGGTCGCTTTGGGGGCTTCGTTCTCAGGTAAGTTATTCATAATGAGCTAGTATGCTATGCATACTAGCTCATTATGCCTTTGCCTTGCAGGTTCCGTTTTTTTTTTTTTTTTTTTTTTAAAGGAGGCTTTACTTGCTCTTTAAGTTGCTTGAATGATCTCGGTGGCAGATTTTAGATCATATGGAGAAACACACAAAATTGTATACTCTGTGAGATAAACACAGTGGGACAGGAGCCGATCAAAAAGTAATACACTCACTTTCTAAATAAGGCGCATAGGCGTCAATCCACGAACGCCGAGTTCGTAAGCCCCTTCTATATGATTCTTGGTCCGCACTTGCTCCCAGGTGTTGCCAATAGGAACTCAGTGGGTGATGGTATAAGTATAGAAAGAGAGACACTCATAGCATAATCCAGCATATAGAACAATTTATTTGTAAAAAAACGTGAAGAACAAACTCACATATAAATACACATATATATCTTATATGTGAGTTTGTTCTTTGTTCATTGGTAGTGCAGTTGCACTCATTTTCCCCAGAGCTTAGTGAATGTGGTGACGCTTTCTAAAAAATACTCAATCAGGTGCAAGGAAAATAAAAAAAAGCATTTTTGCTTGCACGTGATTGGATGAGTTTCACCTCATTAACTAAGTTCTGGTGAAAATTAGTGCAACTGCACTTCCAAAGTGCACAGTCTATTTGCCTTTAGCAAATTCACCCCAATGTAGTGTCTCATTGTATTTACTATTTAATTCAAACAGTATGTAGATCAAAGGTGTATAACATCAGCTAACGAAACCTTACAAGTGCAGCGTTTGATACTGTGGACCACAATACTCTACTCATCCGCCTTACAGAAGTAGCAGGAGTCACAGACGCATATCTACAATGGTTCGCATCCTTCTTAGGAAATCGCTCTCAGACAGTGAAACTAGGAGCTTTCACCTCTGAAACCCGGGCAATCTCCTGTGGAGTCCCTCAAGGATCACCCTTGTCGCCAGTGCTCTTCAACATATACATCCGCCACTCCTCAAAATCATCAGAAGATCAGACCTCTGCTTCCACTCATACGCTGATGACACCCAATTATATTTTCGGATCACAGGACAAAAAGACCATCATCAGCAATTAGAAAACTGTCTCACTCTGATAGACGACTGGATGACTGCCAGCTCTCTTAAACTCAACGAATCAAAAACAGAACTTCTTATT
This sequence comes from Lithobates sylvaticus, assembly GCA_028564925.1. Classification (NCBI taxonomy): domain Eukaryota; kingdom Metazoa; phylum Chordata; class Amphibia; order Anura; family Ranidae; genus Lithobates; species Lithobates sylvaticus. The sequence continues at coordinate 36,103,286 of CM053031.1, forward strand.
CTACATGCAAACCAAAACTTCAGAACCAAGATCCCTTGGACACCTCCTACCATCTTTGGACAGACCATCTCCCCAAGGACCAAGGCCAAGAGCCTCGGAGTCATCTTTGACTATGAAATGTCAATGGATGCTCAAATAGGATCGGTAGTTAGCGGATCTCACCATCTCCTTCGCCTGCTACGCAGACTCCTCCCCTTCATTCCAAAGGAGGACAAAGCCGTGGTAGTTGGAACAGTCATTAATTCTCGACTTGACTATGCAAACTCCCTTTACATAGGATTACCCCAATATCAACTTGCGCGCTTACAACTTATCCAAAACACGGCGGCAAGGCTGATAACAGGAAAAAAACCATGGGAATCCATCTCCCCTTCCCTGAGGAGCCTACATTGGCTAACCGTAAAGAATCGGGTCATTTTTAAGACCCTCTGCCTCACCCACAAATGCACACATGGAGACGCTCCTCAATACCTTCTCGAGAAAATAAAACACTACACACCTAATCGCAGTCTTCGATCGTCCGACCAAAACCTCCTCCTCATTCCCAAGTCCCGCTACAAATCAAAAGGGGAACGAAGATTCGCTGTTCAAGGACCACGGCTATGGAATGCACTACCAACCTACATCCGCATGGAAGAAAACCATCAGGCCTTCAGGAAAAAACTCAAGACCCACCTCTTCTAAGAAACTTGACAACAAAGCACTAATACAGCGCCTTGAGGCAATTCAGTTCGCATTGTAGCACTATACAAATTATTCATTCATTCATACAAGTTAAAAAAAAAGATAAATAAAATGTATTCCTTTGTTCCTTAGTTATCCCCTAATCAGCCTTGATTACCCCTTCCTCCACTTATCTTTAGGGCCGGTGTCTTGCCGACAAAGTTCCCTGGTGGATAAGGCTACTGCAGGCGCTGCGCTTGCGCAGTACCAACCACAATGAAGCACAACGGAGTTTCCGAAAATAGCGGAAGTCAGTCAGCTGTACACGGCGCCTGCGCACTACATTCTAACCTATGTCCAGGTTTGAGCCCCACTATCCAAGTGGACAGAGTTATAGAGAATAGAATAGAATAGAAATTTGCAGAGCGCAGCGAGGCCGTGCCCGAAGCGTGGCGAGCTTGCGAGGGGGGCTTTGACAAGCGCTGTGTACAGCTGATTCAGTGTCTTCGGCTTTGGCTATTTCCGGCGGTTTCGTTCTGCTTCGTACTGTGCAAGTGCTGCGCCTGCGCAGTACAGGAGGGTCCTTATCCGCCGAGGGGAACTTTCTCGGCAGAACACCGGTTCACATCAGAACGAGTTCAGAATGCATAGGTCTTTGCAGATTGCAAACACACTGCATTTGTGGACACCAAATCGAATGGTACACGGTCCAAAATTCCGACAGGAAAAGTCTGATCGGATTATGTTGTCGGAAAATCCGATCGTGTGTGGTCTCTAGCGGGCTTTTTCCATTGGAATTTCCGACGGAAAAAATTTGACAGCAGGACCTAAAATTTTCCGACAACAAAATCCGATTGGACTTTTTCCGATCGTGTGTATAGAATTCCGACGCATGCTCAGAATACATTTGGGGACGAAAGCTATTGGCTACTGGCCTCTACGTAGTCCCATTGTACGTTGTGTACGTCACCTCGTTCGGAACGATCGGATTTTCCGACAACTTTGCACGACCGTGTGTATGCAACACAAGTTTCGGCCAAAATCCGATGGATTTTGTCATCGGAATGTCCGACCGTGTGTACAGGGCATAATGCAATTTGTTGCGGCACATTTTTGAAAAGTAGAGCATGTACCAGGGTTGAAAAATTGCACTGCACGAGAATGCGTAGGAGTTGCACAGGAAAACGAACCGTGTTCCTGTGAACTGGCCCTTATTTTTTGTGCAAATTTTCTTCTCCTTTTTTTACCATTATTATTTAATCTTTTATTTTTTTCATTTTGATTAGTTTTGTTTGCTATTTGTTATTTTTTTTTTTTTATGTTACATCACATTAAAGGACATATAGGAAAATTTGGCAGATGAGAGAGAGCAAGAAAAAGCATTACTGTTACAGAGGAGATTTGCATATAACTTGAGCTGTCTGTATATCCTGGCTTAATGACTCTTTTGACATGCCGATTCACTAAACGTAATCCCGTATTATGCATTTCTTACATATACTGTTTGAATTTTCCTGGTTTGTGAATATATTAAACATAGATCTTGTGTGATTATTTCTAAGCTTCAGACATTGCTCCATTTTAGTTGAATTTCTTTGTAATCGTTAACTTTTATTTCTAGATTGTTCAGTAAGTGACAGTATGAGAACAAGGTGAAGTAAAAAGGGAAAGAGTGGGAGATAAGGATATAGAGAGTTACAAAAAGGAGATATAGGGAGAGGGACCACAGGTTGGGGGCAGGGGGGTATTATAGGACAATTGAAGAAGGGAAGGGAGTTAAAATTGTGAAAGAAGAAGGGGGGTTGTTATGAATGCAGGAGTGAAAGGGGAGGTTGATAGGGGGCAAGAAAGGAATGTCAAGGGTTCAGAGGGCAATAGAGGTAGGAAAAGGTTATTAAAGGACAAGGGAAGAAGAGAAGGGCATTACAGGGCAGGACATTTGGACATTTATTTAAGTGAAGGGTTTAGAAGGTAGCTGGAGAGAGAAAAAGAAAGGAAGGGAGTGTGAAGACATTTTCATGAGAGGAAGGTAAGGTAAGGGATTAAGAGGGCGAGGGAAGAGAGGAGGGAAAGAGGGATGGGTGTGAATGGACAGCAGAGGTGGAAGAGGAAGGGAGTTAAAGGTCAGGCAAGGAAGAGAGGGGGTCAAAGGGCAGGAGAGGAAGAGAGTTAGAGGGCGGGAGAAAAAAAGCATAGAAGGGTATTGGAGGGCAGGAGAAGATAGGAAGGGAGTTAGAAGTGTTGGTGAAAAAGAGAAGGGCGTTAAGAGTACAGGAGTGGAAGAGAAGGTGGTTAGGGGAAAAGGAAGGCCATGGGTTTAAAGGGCAGAAGAGAAAGGGAAAGGGGTAAGGCAAAAAAGGAAAGGGAGTTAGGGTGCAGGAAAAGAAGGGAAGGGATTAGAGCAGTGATTCTCAACCAGGGTTTCATGGAACCCTAGGGTTTCTCCAAAGGTTGCTAGGGGTTCCTTCAGCATTGGGCAATTTCTGCCTCTCAGATAAGTTCCCACTGACACCATTGATCTTTTTAGCTATCTGTAAGGAGGCAATTCTTCCCAATGACCACAAGTTTAAGGACCATTCTTCCCACTGACCATCACACTATTGTATCATGAGTTGTATATTTCTAATTTTTAGCAGGGGTTCCCTGAGACTGGAGAACTATTTCAAGGGTTCCTCTGTGTTGAAAAGGTTGAGAAAGGCTGGATTAGAGGGAAGAAAAAAATAATGGAAGAGGTGAGAAGATATTTGTGGGCATGAAAGTAAGGTAAGGGAGTTAGAGGGCAGGTGGAGTGAGAAATTAAAGAGGGAAGGGGTGAGTGTACAGGAGAGGCGAAGAAGAATAATAGAGTTAAAGATCAGGTAAGGAAGAGAAGGAGGTTAGAGGGCAGGAGAAGGAAAGCAGAAGAGGAGAAGGGTGATAGATGGTATAAGTAGAAGGAAAGGGAGTTGGAAGTGTGTAAGAAGAAGAGAGGGAATGTTAAGAGTGCAGGAGTGAACGGAAAGGTGGTTCGGGGGCAGTAAAGGAAGGTCATGGGTTTAGAGGACAGGAGAGGAAGGGAAAGGGGATTAGAAGGCAATGGAAGAAGACAACGGAGTTAGAGGGGAGGAGAGGAAGTGAAAGGTTTATAAAGTAGCTGAAGAGAAAAGTAAAAAATTAAAGGAAGTGAGAAGACATTTAGGGGAAGGTATATAAAAGTGATAGAGGGAGGGTGGAGCGAGGAGAGAAAAAGCAATAGGGGTAAGTAGATAGGAGCGATGAGGAAGAAGAAGGAAGTTAAAGGTCATGTGAGGAAGGGAAGGGGGTTAGAGGGCAGGAGAAGAAAAGCAGAAGAAGAGAAGGGTATTACAGGGCAGGAGAAAAGGGGGAGGGAGATAGAAGTGTGGGAGAAAAAGAGAAAAGGTTTAAGAGTGCAGAGGTGGAAAGGAAGGTGGTTAGGGCACAGGAAAGGAAGGTCGTTGGTTTAGAGGGCAGGGGAGAAAGGAAAAGGGGGTAAGGGAAGACGGGAATGGAGTTAGCATGCAGGAAAAGAAGGGAAGGGATTAGAGGGTAGATGGGGAGAAAAAAAAAGAAAGGAAGAGGTGAGAAGATATTAGTGGGGATGGATGACAGGTAGGTAAGGGAGTTAGAGGGCAGGTGGAGTGAGCAATGAAAGAGGGAAGGGGTAAGTGGATAGGAGAGGTGAAGAAGTGGAAGGGAGTTAAAGGTTAGGAGAGGGCAGGAGAAGAAAAGCAGAAGAAGAGAAGGATATTGCAGGGCAGGAGAAGAGGGGAAGGGAGTTAGAAATGTGGGAGAGAAAAGGGTTAAGAGTGCAGAAGCGAAAAGGAAGGTGGTTATAGGACAGGAAAGGAAGGTCATGGGTTTAGAGGGCAAGAGAGGAAGGGAAAGGAGGTCAGAGGGCAAGGTAAGTAGAGAAGCAGAACAGAGGGCGGGAAAGGAATGGAAGGGTTTAGAGGGTTGGTGGGGAGAAAAAAAGAAAGGAAGGGGTGAGAACACATTTAGAGGATTTAGAGGGCAGGTGGAGAGAGGAGGGAGAGTGGGAAGAAAGTGAGTGAACAGAAGAGGTAAGGAAAGGGTGGTAGAGGGCAGGAGCAGAAAAAAGGGAGTTGGGAGTTAGAGGGCAGGAGAGGAAGGAAAGGTGATTAGAGGGCAGGAGAGGAGGATCTTGGGTTTAGAGGGAAGGCGAGGAAGAGAAGAAAGTTAGAGGGCAGGAGAGAAAGGAAGAGGGTTACAGGACAGGTAGGGAGAAGAGGGTGGATATAAAAGGAATAGGGGTGGAGGGCAAGAGAGGAAGGATTATATAGGATTAGAGGAGAGGAAATAGAAGGGAAAGCAAAGAAAGAAAAAAATCCTCTAGGAAGTGCATGTTTTCGTATAATTTGCAAGAATTGCTATTACCATTTGGGGGTTTTCACAATGACTAACCTGATTGGTTCTTATGGAGCACCTGTGCTGCTACCTTCCACATACATGCATATGAGCATTCTAACTTTGGATTCTTCATTTTGTATTTGCCCTTAGCACAACCACCAAGGAAGTTTTTTTTATATAATTATAATAATAATGCCATTGAACAAATTAATGCAATAATTCAAGCACAACTTATCAGGCAGATGTGCCTAGGCTTCACCTAATGGTATGAACCCCTCTCCTAACAATATTTTGCAGATCACAATGTACCTGCACTTTTCATTTGTTACAAACACACTGAGCAACAAACCAGATGAAACAATGTGCAAATTTACTTTCCGCCTGTAGATGTCACTCTTTTCATATCCAGACTGCACTGCTACAAAGTTATCAGCAATGATCTTCAACATTTTTTTTTTTACTTGCAAAGTTCAGCAACCTGCTGCATGCAAACACATTTCTACTTTCTGTAGTCAACAATTTGAAGTTTAATTGGCTGCTGAGGGTTTGCAGATTGGTATTGCATACAAAGGTCTTTATTAAATACGCTGAAATGTTAAAAACAATATTGCACCTCTCATTTATTATATAATAATAACTTCATCAGGTATTGATTTTTTGCCGATATCAAAGCCTAGCATTGAGTATTGCGTTGAGTAAATTTTTTTAGTTTCTATTGTAAATGTAGCGGTACCCACGTAAGGGCTGCTGAGAATTGTGAGTTGTCTGTCACCCTGCCCAGCCCTACATTCAATCTCAGGCACTCCGAGACACAAAAGCAGTCAGTGAACTTTTTATTTTTTATTTTTTTTATTGAGGGGTATAACTTGGATGGGGGTGGGAGCTATGGGATGCCAAGCATGGATCAATAGAAACAGCAATTGGCTTTTGGGACTGCTGGAAGAACAGCAGATAGCTTTCTAGATTGTAAACTATATATATGCATTATATCTGTCTATACCAGCAGGTGGCACTGCAGTGTTATAGTGTGTTATCTATTGTAAGGTAATCAGAGGAAGTACCATCCTTATTGTGTTATATGCACTCGTTTGTGTTCTCTTCCTGTCTGTCTCCATGATAAAGACATGATGATGTAAAGACATGTTCTGACAATCCTTCATAAATAAAGTATTCTCTGCATCCAAGAAGCTTCTATCGCTTAATTGCATTACTCTGCATAATAGGTTATGGGACCCAGGCATTGTAGAGGATACTACAGGCATCCAAACACTGGAAAGAATTCTACAGTAAATCAGTGAGTACTGTATGCAAGCTACTGAAATATGGCAAGCGGTTCAGATGTAAAGTTTGCAATAGCAAAGCTGAACAATGACAATTACCAGCTATGGAAGTTTAAACTACAAAGGTTTCTTAGCAAGGTTGACTTGTGGCAAGTGCTGAATACAGACAGACCCACAAACGAAGAGATGGAAGACTGGGATAGAAAGGATAGACAAGCAAAAATTATTATAAGTCTACTAGTGGAAGATGACCAGCTTATCCACATAAGAAGAGAGAAAACAACCAAAGGTATGTGGACTTCATTACAAAAGTCTAAACAGCAAACTGTTTTTGCTAAGAAAGCTGTACAAGATGAGACTAGAAGAAGGCCAGCAAATGTGTTACCACATGAACGTTATGCTAGAAATCATAGAGCAGCTGCGTGCCATTGGAGAGGACATCAAAGATAAACCATATTGTTGCCCTGTTCCTCTGCAGCCTTCCAGAGACATATACTGCTCCTATTAACGCTTTAGAAACCAGACCCGAACAGGAGCTGACACTGGAATATGTCAAAGTGAAATTAATCGATGAATATGACAGGAGGAAAGAAAATGTGCACCATGATGACAAAGCTCTTAAGACGTACAAAGGCACAAAGCACAACTTACAAAGCAGAGCCTGTTTTCACTGTAAAAGGATTGGTCACTTAAAAAAGGACCGTTCTAACTGGAAAGCCGAGCAGCGAAAGCTAGAGCTATCCACAAAAGGGAGTCAAAGCAATCACAAAGGAAACTGCAGACACTTAATGGAGTGGCACCTTTAAAGTAATTCAGAGCGGCAAGTAGGGCTGAAACAACTAATCGATTAATCGACAACTAATCGATTAAGAAATTAATCGATTACTATTTTCATAATCGATTAATCGGCCAGTAACATAATGGGGTTAAAAAAAAACTAAAATGAGCCCTTTATAGTACAAAAAGAGCAAATAATTGCTACTGTAAATATTACTTTCACAGTTCTACAGTAAAAAAAAAAAAAAAAAAAAAAAAATGGACCCCCTACAGTAGTGATTATCTGCGTTTTTTTTTTGGTTTTTTTTGTACTATAAAGGGTTAATTTTACTTTTTTTAACCCCCATTATGTTACTAAATGTCTCAGGCCTGATTCACACCTATGTGTTTTTTGGTGCTTTTTGCACAAACGCACTACAGTTCATTTACTATGGGACACGTTCACATCTATGCTTTTTTTAAGCCGCTGCTGTTTGGAAAGGGTCAGGGGCTTTTTTTTTAACGCAAAACGGTGCTTTTTTGGTTCAATATACTTCAATGGAGAAGCTGCAGAAAAGCATGTAATGCATTTTTGCAGCAATTTGTGTTTTTTTTAATCTGCCCAACAACTAATTGGCCAAAAAAGTATCTCTCTTCTGTCTGTTATGCTCAGAGTGGATTAAATATTTTGCTCCCTAACCATATACCGTATATACTCGAGTATAGGCCGACCCGAATATAAGCCGAGGCACCTAATTTTACCACAAACAACTGGGAAAACTTATTGACTTGAGTATAAGCCTAGGGTGAGAAATGCGCAGCTACTGTAAGTGGAAAAGAGGGTCAACAATGCCCATTTGCAGCCTCACTGTGCCCATGCAGATGGACACAGTTGACCGATTTGGGGCCCTGTATCTCAGGGTCACTTAGTGCTAGGAACCCCATCTTTAGATATGTTGTAGTGCTAATTCCACTGGGTTGGAATACAACATTTGTGGTTCCTAGCACCAAGTGTCCCCGAGATATGGGGCCCCAAATTCGGGTCAGAAAATGTCAAGCACTTTTCTGCAGCAGAGAATGACATTTTCCAAACCGACTTTGGGGCCCCCTGTATCTCGGGGCCACTTAGTGCTAGGAACCCCATATTTGGATGTTATAGGTCCACTGGGTTGGCACACCAAATTTGGGACTCCTAGACTCAAGTGGCCCCGAGATACGGGGCCCAAAGTCGGGTCGGAAATTTTTTTTTTTGCTGCAGAAAAGTGCTTGACTCGAGTATAAGCCGAGGGGGGCACTTTCAGCACAAAAAAATGTGCTGAAAAACTCGGCTTATACTCGAGTATATACGGTAGTTGGTTATTTATATTTACCACTGCATATAGATATTTAAGAATAAATTGCCTTTTTTTTTTTTTTTTTAACTTTACATATTAACTAAATTATACACCACACTTTTTTTTTTTTTTTGTTAAAATTATTAACTGATTAATCGATTATTCGAAACAATAATCGGCCAACTAATCGATTATGAAAATAATCGTTAGTCGCAGCCCTAGCGGCAAGCCGCGTGGCTGGTGCATAGCTGGTATTTGCGCACCGGTCTTTCAAATGCATTTTTTTGGGAAAAAATTACTTTAATGAATTAAAAAAAATAAAAAATAACCAGTAAAGTTAGCCCAATTTTTTTTGTTTAATGTCAAAGATTTTACGTCACGAGAATCGCAAGAGAATCGTGATCTTTTTATACTAAGCGAAAAAATTGTGATTCTCTTTTTGGCCAGAATCGTGCAGCTCTAAGTCTAAGTGAACCATTTTCCTGTTGACATTCAAATTTTACTAAAATCTAGTACTCTTACAGGCATTGCGACTTTAGAACATAGAACGCTATCAGCGTTGCTTTAATGCTGAGGAGATTCGGTATGATTTTTATTTTTTTTTTGTAAAATATGGTTAGCTATGGAAAGGGCGAACATGTTGTGGCCTAATGTGGTCTCTCATTCTATGTTGGTCCACAGTTTATCTTCTGGGGAGGTTAACCAATATTTCATTTGGTTTAGTAGTGAAGCATACTAGTAATTTTTTATATCTGGAAGACCTGAGGTTTTAGTAGCAGTTAATATCGAGAATGACACCCTAGGTTTTTTACCATTCCATATGCAATTTTTCAGCTTAGTATTATGCCCCGTACACACGGTCGGAAATTCCGACCACAAAATCCGTCTGATTTTGTCCGACACTGGTGTTGCATACACACGGTCGGACAAAGTTGTCGGAAAATCCGATCATCCTGAACGTGGTGACGTTCATTGCGTACGACGGGACTACGTAGAGGCTAGTAGCCAATAGCTTTGGTCTTGTAATGTGATCTGAGCATGCGTGGCACTTTGTCCGTCAGAATTCGCTACACACGATCGGAAAAAGTCCAATAGGACTTTGTTGTCGGAAAATTTGAGAGCAGGATCTCAAACTTTTTCCGTCGGAAATTCCGATGGAAAAAGTCAGATGAAGCCCAGACATGGTCGGATTTTCCGACAACATGGTCCGATAGGACATTTTCCGTCGGAAAATCCGACCGTGTGTATGGGGCTTTAGTCTGCGTAAAGAATTTTGGCAGGAACTATAATAGGAAGAGAACGGAAATTTTAGGTAGCGTTAGCATTTTAAAAGCCGCTATTTTAGCAACTCATGAAAGTTGTGGTTTTTGGATATGTTGTAGAAATTTGATAATTTGTTCTAAAAAGTTAGGAAAGTTGGCTTCATATAATTTGGAGGAGGGGTAGGTGAGTTTTATACCTAAATAGGATATAAATGTCTCATCCCAGTTATAGCCATATTCTGTACGCAGGTTGTTAGATTGATCTGTAGAAAGATTCATAGGTAAAACATAACATTTGTGATGGTTGACCTTGTAGTAGGACACATTACAATAATAACATTCTAGTATATATTTGAGCAACAGGTAAGGATTAGGGATGAGCCGAACACCCCCGGGTTCGGTTCGAACCAGAACCTTCGAACGGACCGAAAGTTCGCGCGAATTTTCGAACCCTATACGTTATAATGGACGCGAACGTTCGAAATCAAAAGTGCTAATTACAACGGCCAATATGCATGTTAATGTCATAAAACAGGTTTGGGGACCCGGGTCCTGCCCCAGGGGACATATATCAATGCAAAAAGAACTTTTAAAAACTAACGTTCTTTCGGGAGCAGTCATTTTAATGATGCATAAAGTGAAAAAAAAAAAAGTGACATTTTCCTTTAAATATGGTACCTGGGGGGTGTCCAAAGTATGCCTGTGAAGTGGCATGTGTTTCCCGTGTTTAGAACTGTCCTTGCACAAAATGACATTTGTAAAGGAAAAAAAGAAGCCATTTAAAACCACTTGCGGCTTTAGGTTTGATCTTAAGTAGAATCTGAACAGGTACATTATGAAGTGTAGCTCCATCCCAAAAAAAATCTATTTTTAAGCTTTTTGGAGAACATAGGGAGGGGTTATCACCCCTGTAACATTTGCTGTCTTTGCACATCTGTTCAGAACATGTCACCTCACTTTCCGTCCCAATGACAAATGTTTTTGGAAAAGTGGGGTTTTAATTGAAACAAGGATTGGTGATAAAGTATCAGTAGAGAGGAGATACCTTTTTCCCAAATTAAATCTAACAGGATAGAATTTTCCCTTCCTAGGGGTAGATTTCCTCTCACTTCCTGTTTTCTCTTTCCATTTGCAAGTAGGAGTCGTTTGTAAGTTGGATGTTTGAAAGTAGGGGCCTGGCGTATATACTCTGCAGAAATTTGCCCTATTAGATGTTGGTGTAGCCACAAGACTGGTGGGCACAGGAATGGGCCCTGCTGTGAGTTAATAGATCAAGATTTGTAATTGCATGCACCTGTTGAACAGGGCAGAAAAATTGGGGGTGGTGGACGGTTTTGCCACAAGACTGTAAGCTCTCACAGTTACTCTTGGTGGGCGCAGGAATGGGCCCTGCTGTGAGTTATTAGATCAAGATTTGTAATTGCAAGCACCTGATGAACAGGGCAGAAAAATTGGGCCTTTGGCGGTGGTGGTGGACGGTGTTGCCACAAGACTGTAGGCCCTCATAGTTACTCTTGGTGGGCGCAGGAATGGGCCCTGCTGTGAGTTATTAGATCAAGATTTGTAATTGCAAGCACCTGATGAACAGGGCAGAAAAATTGGGCCTTTGGCGGTGGTGGTGGACGGTGTTGCCACAAGACTGCAGGCCCTCATAGTTACTCTTGGTGGGCGCAGGAATGGGCCCTGCTGTGAACTATTAGATCAAGATTTGTAATTACCCGCCCCTGTTAAACAGGGGCTGAAAAATTGTGCCTTAGGCACTGGTGCTGGTGCCACAACACTGCAACCCCTCACAGAGACTGTACTTGGAGCACAGCAGTCACACGTGTTGCGAAGCATTTTTTTAAAAAATTGTAAGTACACGCCCCTGTTAAACAGGGGCTGAAAAATTGTGCCTTAGGCACTGGTGCTGGTGCCACAACACTGCAACCCGGCCCTCACAGATACTGTACTTGGAGCACAGCAGTCACACGTGTTGCGAAGCATTTTTTTTAAAAAATTGTAAGTACACGCCCCTGTTAAACAGGGGCTGAAAAATTGTGCCTTAGGCACTGGTGCTGGTGCCACAACACTGCAACCCGGCCCTCACAGATACTGTACTTGGAGCACAGCAGTCACACGTGTTGCGAAGCATTTTTTTAAAAAATTGTAAGTACACGCCCCTGTTAAACAGGGGCTGAAAAATTGTGCCTTAGGCACTGGTGCCACAACACTGCAACACGGCCCTCACAGAGACTGTACTTGGAGCACAGCAGTCACACGTGTTGCGAAGCATTTTTTTTAAAAAATTGTAAGTACACGCCCCTGTTAAACAGGGGCTGAAAAATTGTGCCTTAGGCACTGGTGCTGGTGCCACAACACTGCAACACGGCCCTCACAGAGACTGTACTTGGAGCACAGCAGTCACACGTGTTGCGAAGCATTTTTTTTAAAAATTGTAAGTACACGCCCCTGTTAAACAGGGGCTGAAAAATTGTGCCTTAGGCACTGGTGTGGTGGCATGGATCATTGAGGAGGAGGAAGAGGATAGTCAGTGAACATAAGAGGACAGTCACTCAGCATCAGCATAGGCAGTCTTGAAGGGATGTGACATTAAAAATTATTCTGTTATATCCGCCTCAGGTGCCTGGTAGCTGGTGGTGATCCAAGACTGATTCATTTTGATGAATGTCAGTCGATCAACCGAGGCGGTGGACAGGCGCACCCTATGATCAGTCACAAATCCTCCAGCAGCACTGAATGTGCGTTCGGAGAGAACGCTGGAGGCAGGACAGGCCAGTAGCTCAATTGCATACTGTGCAAGCTCTGGCCAGTGATCCATCCTCAGGACCCAGTAAGCCAGAGGATTTTCGGTGGGAAAGGTGTCCAAGTCTGACCTTGCCCCAAGGTATTCCTGCACCATGTATATCAGACGCTGGCGATGGTTGCTGGAACCGATCATACCTTGGGGCTGCGGACTAAAAAATTGTCTGAACGCATCGGTCAGACGTCCACCTTCCCCACCGCTCCTTCTGCCACTGACCGAAGCCTCAGCAACTCGTCGCCCAGGACCAGGAGTTTGTAGCCTCCCAGTTTCTGGGAACGCGTTGCACAGACCTTTCTGCAAGGCCTCCCTGAGATGTCTCATCCTCTGCTCCCTCTGCGACGGCAAGATAAGGTCCGCAACCTTACCCTTGTACCGCGGATCAAGGAGAGTGGCCAGCCAGTAATGGTCCCTCTCCTTGATCCGAAGAACACGAGGATCCTTCCGCAGGCTTTGCAGGATCAGGGAGGCCATGCAGCGTAGGTTAGCTGAGGCATTCGGTCCGGAGTCTTCTGGGTCACTGAGGATGACATGATCGCCAGCCACCTCCTCCCAGCCACGTACAAGTCCACTGGCTTGTTGGGACTGTACATCATCCCTAAAAGACTGCTGCTGCTGATGCTGAGTGCCAGGCTCCACCTCCATGCTCACACAATCCTCCTCCTCCTCCTCCTCCTCCTCCTCCTCATCCTCTTCCTGTGTGATGGGTGGGACAGAAGGAACACTGTCCGGATAAAGGGGGCCTTGAGAGGCAAGGAAGTCCTCCTCTTCCTGCCTCTGTTCTGCCTCAAGTGCCCTGTCCATTATCCCACGCAGCGTATGCTCCAACAGGTGGACAAGAGGGACAGTGTCACTGATGCATGCACTGTCACTGCTCACCATCCTCGTGGCCTCCTCAAATGGTGAGAGGACAGTGCATGCATCCCTGATCATGCTCCACTGACGTGGGGAAAAAAAACCAAGCTCCCCTGACCCTGTCCTGGTGCCGTAGTCGCAAAGGTACTCATTGATGGCCCTCTGCTGCGTGTGCAGTCGCTGCAGCATGGCCAACGTTGAGTTCCACCTGGTGGGCATGTCAGATATTAGGCGGTTCTTGGGCAGGTTCAGCTCCTTTTGCAGCTCAGTCAGCCGAGCACTGGCATTATAAGATCGGCGGAAATGCACACAGACTTTCCTGGCCTGCCTCAGGACATCCTGTAAGCCTGGGAACCTGCCCAAGAACCGCTGCACCACCAGGTTGAGGACGTGAGCCATGCAGGGCACATGGGTGAGCTGCCCCTGTCGCAGGGCGGAGAGGAGGTTGGTGCCATTGTCAGAAACGACCATTCCTGGCTTAAGCTGACGTGGCGTCAACCACCTCTCGGCCTGCCCCTGCAGAGCTGCCAGAACCTCTGGCCCAGTGTGGCTCCTGTCCCCCAAACACACCAGCGCAAGCACGGCATGGCATCTTTTTGCCTGCGTACTTGCGTAGCCCCTTGTACGCCTACGGAGCACCGCTGGTTCCAAGGACAGAGCACTGGAGGAAGAAGAAGAGGAGGGGGTGGAGGAGAGAGGTGTGTCACAACCAGTAGCAGTAGTCGCGTTTTGGAGGCGTGGTGGCGGAACAACCTCCAACACTACTGCACCTTGTCCTGCATCCCTCCCAGCTGCCAATAGAGTGACCCAATGGGCCGTGAAAGAAAGGTACCGTCCCTGTCCATGCCTGCTGGACCATGAGTCAGCGGTAATATGCACCTTACCGCTGACCGCCCTGTCCAGCGAGGCATGGACATTGCCCTCCACATGCCGGTAGAGAGACGGAATCGCCTTCCGCGAGAAAAAGTGGCGTTTGGGAACCTGCCACTGAGGAACCGCACATTGAACAAACTCACGGAAGGGGGCCGAGTCTACCAACTGAAAAGGCAGCAGTTGAAGTGCTAGCAATTTAGCAAGGCTAGCATTCAACCGCTGGCATGTGGATGGCTGGGAGTGTACTTCTTTCTACGGTCCAGCAGCTGGGGCAGGGAAATTTGCCTGCTGCATTCGGACGTCGGTGTACTGCAAGTACTTGGTTGTGACACACCGAATTCTACACCTTCAGTCCTCTCAGAGCAGCTTTCAGAGAGGACTGAAGGTGTAGTGGGGATGGAGATCCCAGCTGAGGAGGAGCAAGGAGAGGTCCGCTTAGTTCTTTGGTGTGGGTCTTTTATGTGTGCCTGCCAACGAGCTGCATGGCAGGTCGCCATATGTCTGGTCATGCTTGTCGTGCCCAAGCGGCTGATGTTTTGGCCACGCGAGATACGCTTGAGACAAATATTGCAAATAGCAGTGGTGCGATCTGCTGCACTCGTCTCAAAAAAGGCCCACACCAAAGAACTTTTCTGATAACGTGCAGAGGCAGCGCCCTGCACAGGCGGAGCTCTGCGGTGTTGTACAGTTGCTGTGCTGGCCTCTACCTGGCCTCCAGGGGGCATCCTGCCTCGTTGGACATGTGACGCCGCATCCTCCTCCTCCTCCTCGTCCTCCTCCTCATCCTCTCTCCCTTGAGGCACCCACGTGGAGTCAGTGACCTCATCATCCCCTCCCTCTTCACCACTAGAGCAAACCTGGCAGTAAGCTGCAGCTGGTGGAACTGTACTGCCAGATTCCTCAAGCTGGGTATCGTCATCCGAGCCTTCGAATCGTTGGGCATCCTCCTGGAGCATGTACCCAACACTGTGCTCAAAGAGTTCGGGGGACTCCTCAGGAGGACATGGTGGGTCTAGGGAAGGGGTGGCTGATGATGCTCTGTCAGTACCCTGAGCCTGGGTGAGAGAGGATGAGGAGGATGAGGAGGGCTTGGTCATCCATTCTACCAAGCCTTCAGCATGATGCGGCTCCACATGTCCAGCTGCCGAAAACAAAGACGCGCGTGTCCCATGGCCACGTGCTGATGACGATGCACGACCACGTCCACGTCCACGGCCACGTCCACTAGAAACAGAGCCTGCCTGCCCTGTGTTCTTGGCTCTGCACGCTCTGCCTCCCCTTGGCGGTCTTCCAGCCATTGTAGTCGGTAGTCCTGTGGGTGCTGCTGAGAAGAAAATATAGGAGCTCTGTGTAATGCCACTAACACACTAGTAGTCCTATGGGTGCTTCTGCAAAGAAAATAGAGGAGCTCTGTGTGATGCCACTAACACACTAGAAGTCCTGTGGGTGCTGCTGAGAAGAATATATAGGAGCTCTGTGTGATGCCACTAACACACTAGAAGTCCTGTGGGTGCTGCTGAGAAGAATATATAGGAGCTCTGTGTGATGCCACTAACACACTAGAAGTCCTGTGGGTGCTGCTGAGAAGAATATATAGGAGCTCTGTGTGATGCCACTAACACACTAGAAGTCCTATGGGTGCTTCTGCAAAGAAAATAGAGGAGCTCTGTGTGATGCCACTAACACACTAGAAGTCCTGTGGGTGCTGCTGAGAAGAATATATAGGAGCTCTGTGTGATGCCACTAACACACTAGAAGTCCTATGGGTGCTTCTGCAAAGAAAATAGAGGAGCTCTGTGTGATGCCACTAACACACTAGAAAGTCCTGTGGGTGCTTATGCAAAGAGAATAGAGGAGCTCTGTGTGATGCCACTAACACACTAGAAGTCCTGTGGGTGCTTATGCAAAGAAAATAGAGGAGCTCTGTGTGATGCCACTAACACACTAGAAGTCCTGTGGGTGCTGCTGAGAAGAATATATAGGAGCTCTGTGTGATGCCACTAACACACTAGAAGTCCTGTGGGTGCTGCTGAGAAGAATATATAGGAGCTCTGTGTGATGCCACTAACACACTAGAAGTCCTATGGGTGCTTCTGCAAAGAAAATAGAGGAGCTCTGTGTGATGCCACTAACACACTAGAAGTCCTGTGGGTGCTTATGCAAAGAAAATAGAGGAGCTCTGTGTGATGCCACTAACACACTAGAAGTCCTGTGGGTGCTGCTGAGAAAATATATAGGAGCTCTGTGTGTGTAATGGGACTAACACACTCAAGTCCTATAGGTGCTTCTGGGAACAAAATATAGCTCTGTGTGTGTAATGGGACTAACACACTTCAAGTCCTATAGGTGCTTCTGGGAACAAAATATAGCTCTGTGTGTGTGATGGGACTAACACACTTCAAGTCCTATAGGTGCTTCTGGGAAGAAAATATAGCTCTGTGTGTGTGATGGGACTAAACACACTTCAAGTCCTATAGGTGCTTCTGGGAACAAAATATAGCTCTGTGTGTGTGATGGGACTAACACACTTCAAGTCCTATAGGTGCTTCTGGGAACAAAATATAGCTCTGTGTGTGTGATGGGACTAACACACTTCAAGTCCTATAGGTGCTTCTGGGAACAAAATATAGCTCTGTGTGTGTGATGGGACTAACACACTTCAAGTCCTATAGGTGCTTCTGGGAACAAAATATAGCTCTGTGTGTGTGATGGGACTAACACACTTCAAGTCCTATAGGTGCTTCTGGGAAAAAATATAGCTCTGTGTGTGTGATGGGACTAACACACTTCAAGTCCTATAGGTGCTTCTGGGAACAAAATATAGCTCTGTGTGTGTGATGGGACTAACACACTTCAAGTCCTATAGGTGCTTCTGGGAAGAAAATATAGCTCTGTGTGTGTAATGGGACTAACACACTTCAAGTCCTATAGGTGCTTCTGGGAACAAAATATAGCTCTGTGTGTGTAATGGGACTAACACACTTCAAGTCCTATTAGGTGCTTCTGGGAAGAAAATATAGCTCTGTGTGTGTGATGGGACTAACACACTTCAAGTCCTATAGGTGCTTCTGGGAAGAAAATATAGCTCTGTGTGTGTGATGGGACTAACACACTTCAAGTCCTATAGGTGCTTCTGGGAACAAAATATAGCTCTGTGTGTGTAATGGGACTAACACACTTCAAGTCCTATAGGTGCTTCTGGGAACAAAATATAGCTCTGTGTGTGTGATGGGACTAACACACTTCAAGTCCTATAGGTGCTTCTGGAACAAAATATAGCTCTGTGTGTGTAATGGGACTAACACACTTCAAGTCCTATAGGTGCTTCTGGGAACAAAATATAGCTCTGTGTGTGTGATGGGACTAACACACTTCAAGTCCTATAGGTGCTTCTGGGAAGAAAATATTGCTCTGTGTGTGTGATGGGACTAACACACTTCAAGTCCTATAGGTGCTTCTGGGAACAAAATATAGCTCTGTGTGTGTAATGGGACTAACACACTTCAAGTCCTATAGGTGCTTCTGGGAACAAAATATAGCTCTGTGTGTGTGATGGGACTAACACACTTCAAGTCCTATAGGTGCTTCTGGGAACAAAATATAGCTCTGTGTGTGTAATGGGACTAACACACTTCAAGTCCTATAGGTGCTTCTGGGAAGAAAATATAGCTCTGTGTGTGTGATGGGACTAACACACTTCAAGTCCTATAGGTGCTTCTGGGAAGAAAATATAGCTCTGTGTGTGTGATGGGACTAACACACTTCAAGTCCTATAGGTGCTTCTGGGAACAAAAATATAGCTCTGTGTGTGTAATGGGACTAACACACTTCAAGTCCTATAGGTGCTTCTGGGAACAAAATATAGCTCTGTGTGTGTGATGGGACTAACACACTTCAAGTCCTATAGGTGCTTCTGGGAACAAAATATTAGCTCTGTGTGTGTGATGGGACTAACACACTTCAAGTCCTATAGGTGCTTCTGGGAACAAAATATAGCTCTGTGTGTGTGATGGGACTAACACACTTCAAGTCCTATAGGTGCTTCTGGGAACAAAATATAGCTCTGTGTGTGTGATGGGACTAACACACTTCAAGTCCTATAGGTGCTTCTGGGAAGAAAATATAGCTCTGTGTGTGTGATGGGACTAACACACTTCAAGTCCTATAGGTGCTTCTGGGAACAAAATATAGCTGTGTGTGTGTGATGGGACTAACACACTTCAAGTCCTATAGTGCTTCTGGGAAGAAAATATAGCTCTGTGTGTGTATGGGACTAACACACTTCAAGTCCTATAGGTGCTTCTGGGAACAAAATATAGCTCTGTGTGTGTGATGGGACTAACACACTTCAAGTCCTATAGGTGCTTCTGGGAACAAAAATATAGCTCTGTGTGTGTGATGGGACAAACACACTTCAAGTCCTATAGGTGCTTCAGGGAAGAAAATATAGCTCTGTGTGTGTGATGGGACTAACACACTTCAAGTCCTATAGGTGCTTCTGGGAAGAAATATAGCTCTGTGTGTGTGATGGGACTAACACACTTCAAGTCCTATAGGTGCTTCTGGGAAGAAAATATAGCTCTGTGTGTGTGATGGGACTAACACACTTCAAGTCCTATAGGTGCTTCTGGGAACAAAATATAGCTCTGTGTGTGTGATGGGACTAACACACTTCAAGTCCTATAGGTGCTTCTGGGAACAAAATATAGCTCTGTGTGTGTGATGGGACTAACACACTTCAAGTCCTATAGGTGCTTCTGGGAACAAAATATAGCTCTGTGTGTGTAATGGGACTAAACACACTTCAAGTCCTATAGGTGCTTCTGGGAACAAAATATAGCTCTGTGTGTGTGATGGGACTAACACACTTCAAGTCCTATAGGTGCTTCTGGGAACAAAATATAGCTCTGTGTGTGTGATGGGACTAACACACTTCAAGTCCTATAGGTGCTTCTGGGAAGAAAATATAGCTCTGTGTGTGTAATGGGACTAACACACTTCAAGTCCTATAGGTGCTTCTGGGAAGAAAATATAGCTCTGTGTGTGTGATGGGACTAACACACTTCAAGTCCTATAGTGTGCTTCTGGGAACAAAATATAGCTCTGTGTGTGTGATGGGACTAACACACTTCAAGTCCTATAGGTGCTTCTGGGAAGAAAATATAGCTCTGTGTGTGTGATGGGACTAACACACTTCAAGTCCTATAGGTGCTTCTGGGAAGAAAAATATAGCTCTGTGTGTGTGATCGGGGACTAACACACTTCAAGTCCTATAGGTGCTTCTGGGAACAAAAATATAGCTCTGTGTGTGTAATGGGACTAACACACTTCAAGTCCTATAGGTGCTTCTGGGAACAAAATATAGCTCTGTGTGTGTTGATGGGACTAACACACTTCAAGTCCTATAGGTGCTTCTGGGAACAAAAATATAGCTCTGTGTGTGTAATGGGACTAACACACTTCAAGTCCTATAGGTGCTTCTGGGAACAAAATATAGCTCTGTGTGTGTGATGGGACTAACACACTTCAAGTCCTATAGGTGCTTCTGGGAACAAAAATATAGCTCTGTGTGTGTAATGGGACTAACACACTTCAAGTCCTATAGGTGCTTCTGGGAAGAAAATATAGCTCTGTGTGTGTAATGGGACTAACACACTTCAAGTCCTATAGGTGCTTCTGGGAAGAAAATATAGCTCTGTGTGTGGTGATGGAGACTAACACACTCATCAAGTCCTATAGGTGCTTTTGGGGAAAAAATATAGCTCTGTGTGTGTGATGGGACTAACACACTTCAGTCCTATAGGTGCCTCGGGAACAAAAGATATAGGACTAACACACTACAAGTCCAATAGGTCATGTGGAAGGAAATAAGCTCTGTGGGTCTAGGTGGAGTCCCGTGGTACTCACACCAGGTGCTATTGTTTTCTTCAAGTCTAAAGGTGCTTCTGGAAGTTCTATTTACGTAGGGTTAACTAGTAGTATAGATAGTGAGTATAGTACGTGATTTATCAGTAGGTAGTTGAGTAGATTAGTAGAGTTAAGTTATTAGCTACGATTCGTTACAGTATAGTTATTTAGTTCAGTTATCGTATTAATTGAGTTAGTATAAATTTTTTAGTTCGTTATTTGTTTAAGTAGTAGTTTAGTATTACTAGTAGTAGTAGTAGTTAGTTAGTAGTATCATAGCTATATTATAATTTATAGTTATTATAGACGTACTAGTATTTCGTTTGTTTTTTAGTTAGTGTGTAGGTTTATTTCCTTAGTATATATGACATATTTTTTAGTATTTTTAGGTTCGTAGTAGTCGTATCAGTTTTAGTAGTTTATTATTAGTTTTTTACTTATTATTATAGTTGTAAGTAGAGTTTTTTTAGTTTAGAGTCTCATTGTTCATAGTTCTATATTATTATAGTTCTATAATATAGTTATATAGTATTATAGTACTTACGTTCGTAGATTTAGTTTTTTGAGTTTATGTTATAGTATTTATTAGAAAATTATTTTTAGTGTAGGTAGGTCATTACTTTAGCTATCACATTATTTAGCATTTTTATTAAGGTTAGTAGAAGTTGTGTTTTACGAGTGTTTTTATAATAAGTTAATAGTTAAGTAGTAGTAGTTCATATAGCTTAGCTTAGTTATTTTAGTTTTCTAGTAGAGTTATAACTTATATAGTTTAGTATATTCATCTATTCTATTTTTTAGTTATTTATAGATTAGAGTAGTGTTTAGGAAGTTAAAGCCAATTAGTTATTATAAGCCCTTATATAAGTGACTTGACGTTAGTGATAGTAATAATAGTAGTCCCAACCCCCTAGCCTATATTATTACAATGAGATAATGTAGTCGTATTGTATTTGTCATAGTGGCGTATAGTGTTAGACCCTCCCTCTACTCCCAGCAATTCCCCACCATCTAGTAGTAGAGTTTTGAAGATTTAAACGTCTTACTTAGTAGTATAGTTAGGTAGTTAGTTTTACTAGTAGTTTAGTAGTTTACGTAGTAGAGGTATTAGAGTTAGTTTAGTTAGTAGATTTGTTAGTTTTTATAGGTTTATAGTAGAAATTTAGTAGTATAGGATTAATTATTAGATCAGTATTAAGATATAAGTTAGTTAGTAGTATAGTTTTCCGTAGTTTTATTCTTAGTCAGTTCTCATTAGTTATAGTCATATAACGTATTATTTATGGCGCGCCTAGCTTCATAGATGAGTACAGTAGTTTATAGTTTCATAGGTAGTTTAGTTACGTTGACCAGATTCAGTCGTAATAGTAGTGTTTCTTTCTTTACTATAGTTTACGTAAGTTAGTATGTAGTTATAGTTTTATTTTAATTACTTAGTTATATAAGTAGTGTAGTAGAGTTAGTAGTTTATAGTTCTATTTAGAAGTTCATTAGTTAGTATTATTAGTCTTTAGGTTTTAGTACATAATCTAGTATATACGAGATTATGATTAATTTAGTCTAGCTTCCATAAGTTATATTATAGTTAGTCAGGTAGTAGTAGCGTATATTATTTAGAGTCAGTAATTTAGAGTTAAGGTTATAGTATAGTATAGACTTATAAGTTTAAGTTCTTTATAGTAGTAACTTCAGTTTTTATTTTTAGTAGTTAATAGTCGTTTTTCGTTGTTTCCTAGTTTAGTAGTTAGGTTCTCTTAGGGTCTTATAGTATTTTAGTAGTTAGCGACTTAAGTATGATAGAATTAATAATTTAATAGTTTTAGTTTTAATTTAGTATAGTAATAGTATATAGGGTAGTTTAAGTAGTTTATTTTATTTTTTTTATATAAGTATTTAGTACTTTTGTTTTAGTATTTAGTTATTAGTAATATTAGTAGCTAGCTCCGTATCTTTATTGTATTTTTTTTTAGGATACACAAGTTCGCTTTTTTAGTTGTATTATAGTTTAGGTCTATTAGTAAGTTTTTTTTTAGTTATAGTATAGTTTTAGTTAGTTTTTTTATAGTAGTAGTTAGTTTTTTTTAGTTTTATATATATTTACTAGTTTACTTAGGTTTTTTTTGAGTTAACGTATATCGTTATTTCTTTCATACAGTTATTTTCTTTTGTAGCAGTATAGTTTATGGTTAGTATTTAGTATTATTAGTTATAGTTCGTTATTATATCATAATTTATTTGTTTATAGATAGTATAGTTCCGTTCAGGTTTTAGTTAGTACGTTAGTTAAGCTTAGTTAGTAGTTATAAATTTTTTTCTTTTCTATTATTTAGTAGTTAGTTTAATAAAGTAGTACTAAGTAAGTTTTTTTTGTAAGTTTAGTTAAGTTAGGTTTAGTATCAGGTTTAGTAGTACTATATAGTTTAGGGTAGTTATATCTTTCTCGTAGTTGTTTCGATATTCTTTCTAGAATATAGTAGTGTAGTTTGTTTTTAAGTTTAGTTTTATCAGTATTAGTTATAGTAGTGTTGTATAGTTTATTATTAGTTTGAGCGTAGTTACTTTAGTTTTAATTTAAGTACTTTAGTTTACGTTTAGTCTAGTATTAGCGATAGTTTTAGTCGTTTAATTTCATTTACTGTGAGTAGTACGTTATTATTATAGGCTGTAGGTAGTTTTTATAGTAGTATTATTAGAGTATAGAGTAAGTCGGTTTCACGTTTAGTTCTATATTATTAGTTTTAGTTTCTAGGAATTTTGTTTTTAGTTTATGAGTATTAGTTTTATAATATTTGAGTTGAGTAGTAAGGAAAGTTAGTATAAGTAATTTAATATAGTTTTAGTATAGTTTCTATTTAGTAGTTAGTTTCGAGTAGTTCTAGGTTTTGTTAGTTAATTTTATAGTCTTTAGTAGTATAGTTTAGTATTTATTTAGTAAGTATAGTAGTTAACTACACTTCAAGTCGCCTAGTTGTTTAGTATAGTTCATTTAGGTTGCTATTTTAGGTTCGTAGTTTATTTGTGCTTCTGGGAACAAAATATAGCTCTGTGTGTGTAATGGGACTAACACACTTCAAGTCCTATAGGTGCTTCTGGGAACAAAATATAGCTCTGTGTGTGTGATGGGACTAACACACTTCAAGTCCTATAGGTGCTTCTGGGAACAAAATATAGCTCTGTGTGTGTGATGGGACTAACACACTTCAAGTCCTATAGGTGCTTCTGGGAAGAAAATATAGCTCTGTGTGTGTAATGGGACTAACACACTTCAAGTCCTATAGGTGCTTCTGGGAACAAAATATAGCTCTGTGTGTGTGATGGGACTAACACACTTCAAGTCCTATAGGTGCTTCTGGAACAAAATATAGCTCTGTGTGTGTGATGGGACTAACACACTTCAAGTCCTATAGGTGCTTCTGGGAAGAAAATATAGCTCTGTGTGTGTGATGGGACTAACACACTTCAAGTCCTATAGGTGCTTCTGGGAAGAAAATATAGCTCTGTGTGTGTGATGGGACTAACACACTTCAAGTCCTATAGGTGCTTCTGGGAACAAAATATAGCTCTGTGTGTGTAATGGGACTAACACACTTCAAGTCCTATAGGTGCTTCTGGGAACAAAATATAGCTCTGTGTGTGTGATGGGACTAACACACTTCAAGTCCTATAGGTGCTTCTGGGAACAAAATATAGCTCTGTGTGTGTAATGGGACTAACACACTTCAAGTCCTATAGGTGCTTCTGGGAACAAAATATAGCTCTGTGTGTGTGATGGGACTAACACACTTCAAGTCCTATAGGTGCTTCTGGGAACAAAATATAGCTCTGTGTGTGTAATGGGACTAACACACTTCAAGTCTATAGGTGCTTCTGGGAAGAAAATATAGCTCTGTGTGTGTAATGGGACTAACACACTTCAAGTCCTATAGGTGCTTCTGGGAAGAAAATATAGCTCTGTGTGTGTAATGGGACTAACACACTACAAGTCCTATAGGTGCTTCTGGTAACAAAATATAGGAGCTCTGCCTGCCTGCCACTAACACACTACAAGTCCTATAGGTGCTTCTGGTAACAAAATATAGGAGCTCTGCCTGCCTGCCACAAACACACTACAAGTCCTATAGGTGCTTCTGGTAACAAAATATAGGAGCTCTGCCTGCCTGCCACTAACACACTACAAGTCCTATAGGTGCTTCTGGTAACAAAATATAGGAGCTCTGCCTGCCTGCCACGAACACACTACAAGTCCTATAGGTGCTTCTGGTAACAAAATATAGGAGCTCTGCCTGCCTGCCACAAACACACTACAAGTCCTATAGGTGCTTCTGGTAACAAAATATAGGAGCTCTGCCTGCCTGCCACTAACACACTACAAGTCCTATAGGTGCTTCTGGTAACAAAATATAGGAGCTCTGCCTGCCTGCCACGAGCACACTACAAGCCCCTCTTTGTCAATCAATCTTTGTAACTGAATCTATCTAACTCAATCTCTGTAAGTGAATCTCTCTAACTATCTAAATGCAGCAGAGTGTCACAGAAACAGCCTGCTCAATCTGCGCCGGAACAGCATGTGACCGGCGCAGACGGCGTGGCGGCGTTTTATAGGGGGGGGCGTGTACTACAGCCCCTGAGCTGTAATTGGCTACAGGCGTCCTGCCTGTAGCCAATTATGGCTCTTCGAGTTTCCGGGGCTGTGATTGGCCAAGCATGCGGGGTCACAGTGCATGCTTGGCCAATCATCAGCCAGCAATGCACTGCGTCGGCCGCGCCGGCCGCAATGCATTGCGGGGCCGCGCGCATCACACGAACGTGATGCGAGCGGCCAAAATAGTTCTGGGCTCGCCGAGCGAGCGAACGCCCGGTGCTCGATGCGAACGTGGGTTCGCATCGAGCACCGGGCCCATCCTTAGTAAGGATGGTAGGGATTTGTCAGTGAAAGAATTAGATCATCTGCAAAAAGTGTTATCTTGTGTTCACATTGACCTATTTTAATACCGTTGATATCAGGGTTAGAACATATACTTTCTACTAGAGGTTCAATAGCTAATGAGAATAAAAGCGTATGTATTTTAGTGATTTGGTTAACATCAAAACAGATATACTCTATGTAGTACCTAATTTTTGCCACCAGGTGGTACTGTAGTCATAGTTGAGCAGAAATGTAAAGTTTTTCTACACTATTTAATTGTCTCTGAAGTTGGAAGGTACCTTACTATCAAAGTTGGATGGATTTCTTTGCAGGTATATCAGTATTTACTTATCTGCAGATTCAGTGTTATACCTAAAGATAGCAGAATAAGAATTTCAAATTTTTAGCTTAAACTAGAGAAAATAATTTCCATGGGCACTTTGTTACTGAGTGGATGCACTTAAAGTATACCCTTAATGAATGACGTTACATTTCCAAAGCACTGTGTATGATTAGCAACTGGAAATTTTATTTTTCATAAATGACGTTTTGACGTTGATTTCCTACAGCCTCATTGCAGCTACTTGATGCACTACATACAGGAGTCTCAAACTGGCGGCCCTCCAGCTGTTGCGGAACTACAAGTCCCATGAGGCATTGCAAGGCTGACAGTTACAAGCATGACTCCCACAGGCAGAGGCATGATGGGACTTGTAGTTTTGTAACAGCTTGAGGGCCTCCAGTTTGAGACCCCTGTGCGACTTAACAAATGGCTGTGTTACTCAGGGTGGGTTTCTTGATGGTGACAACAGTGGCCTATGTCTGAGTAATGTGTGCTAAAATGGCCACTTGTAGCCTCTATAACAGCCTTTCTCAACCTTTTTAACACAGAGGAACCCTTGAAATAGTTCTCCAGTCTCGGGGAACCCCTGCTAAAAATTAGAACTCTACAACTCATGATATATTAGTGTGATGGGCAGTGGGAAGAATGGTCCTTACACTTGTGGTCATTGGAAAGAATGGTCCTTACACTTGTGGTCCTTGGGAAGAATTACCTCCTTACAGATAGCTAAAAAGATCAGTGGTGTCGGTGGGAACTTATCCGAGAGGCAGAAATGGGCCAATGCTGAAGGAACCCCTGGCAACCTCTGGAGGAACCCTAGGGTTCCACTGAAACCTGGTTGAGAACCACTGCTCTATAAGGTGATGCTACAGGGTGACAATGCAGGAGCACAATTTGTGGGAAGGGACAGAGCGTTGACACCCTATAAGAGGAATTGCATGAACAAGCATATTCATGTTAGGGTCATCAGGCATTACTTTCATTTATTTGCATTTATGTATTTGGATAAGGAGAGAAAGTTTAACATCCCTTGTCCGGGTATCCTTGGTGTGTGTACCCCGCCAGGGAGATTCGCCCTCTCTATTTGTCCTGGGGACCACCAACACCAGGACTGAAAGACTGAAAGTGAGAGAAAATCCACCAAATTGCCACCTAAAAACAAATTAGAGGGACACTTATTCCAGTGGCACCAGACAAGACAAGATTTCCCCTTTTTTGGAGAGATACCCACTCCAGTCCTTCCTACCCTGAGCTTAAGTGCCTCTAAATAAATGTACTGTGTTCCTGCTGCTGGGCTGTAACCAGCCTAAGCTTTGTTTACCATTTTCAGGCTCAGCTGGTTCTCCTAAGCTCAGTCTGTTGATTATTTCTGTCTGCTAATGTTGAGTAGATCTTAGTAACAGGACATTAATGAATATTTGTCTGACTCAACCAATCTCTAAGGCCGCTTACACATGAGCGGACTTTCCCGCGGGAATGTCCGCCGGACTAGAGTCCGGCGGACATTCCGCCCGTGTGTGGGGCGCCGGCGGACTTTTTCCTCCCAAAAGTCTGGCGGACTAAGTTTTAAGTTCAGACTTAAAATTGTCCGCTGGACTCGGCAGTCCGGCGGACAATCCCGCCGGAAAGTCTGAGCGTGTGTACGCCGCTTAAGGGTTTTTTGTTCAGAGCACCTTCTAGAGTTTTCTTTACCTCCTGAACTTCTGCTTGGTTTTTGGAGCCCCTTTCCAGAGTGTTTTCTATTTCCTAAACTTCTGCCTGGTGTTTGGAACACTTCCAGAGTATTTTTTGCCCCCTGAAATTCTGCCTGGTGTTCCATCCCAGAGTGCTCTTTACTTCCTGATTTTCTATCTGACCTTTGGAGCCCCTTTCTAGGGTGTGATTTTCCTCCTAAGCTTCTGCCATGTGTTTTGAGCTCTTTTCCAGAGTGTTTTTTTACTTATTGGGCTTCTGCCTGGTGTTTGGAGATCCTTCCCAGAATATTCTTTATTTTTTGTGCTTTTCACTGGTATGTGGAGCAACTTTAATGCCGCGTACACACGGTCGGAATTCTCGTCGGAAAAAGCTCTGATGTTTTCCCGTCTGAATTCCGACGGAATTTCGCTCAAACTGTCTTGCCTACACACGGTCACACCAAATTCCGACGGTCTGTAACACAGCGGCATAAAACACGTTCGACAGCACTATAAAAGGGAAGTTTAATGCTTCCGAGCATGCGTCGAATTGTTTCCGAGCATGCGTCGGAATTTTGCGTGTCGGAATTGCATACACACGATCGGAAAATCCGATAGAAAGGTTTTCCGTCGGAAAAATTGAGAACAGGTTCTCAATCCAAAGTCCGTCGGAAATTCCGACAGAAAAAGACCGATGGATGCGCACACACGGTCGGAAAATCCGTTTTAAAGCTCCCATCGGACTGTTTCCATCGGAAATTCCGACCGTGTGTACGCAGCATAAGTGTTCTTTACCTCCTAAACTTCTGCCAGGTGTTTGGAGCAACTTTCCAGAGTGTTCCTTTCCTCGTGGGCTTCTGATGTTTGGAGTTCCTTCCCAGAATGTTCTGTGTCTTATGGGCCTCTGGGTAGTTTTTAGGGCACCTTTCCAGAGTGTTCTCTACCTCCCGCACGGCATGTCTGTTTGGTTTTTGAACATTTTACAGAGTTTTCTTTATCCCCTGTGCTTTCTGCCTGCTGTATTGAGTTCTGTCTCAGAGTGTTGTTTATCTTCTGGGCTTCTGTCTGGTATTTGGAGCACCTTTCTAGAGCGTTGGCCACCTCGCAAGCTTCTGCTTGGTTTTTGAGCACTGTTCCAGAGTGTTTTTTATCTCCTGATATTTCAAGTTCCTTCCCAGGATATTCTTTACTTCCTGTGCTTCTGTCTAGTATTTGGAACTCCTTCCCAGAGTGTTCTTTATCTTCAGGGCTTTCTGTCTGGTGTTTAGAGTACCGTCCAATGGTGTTCTTTACTTCCTGAGCTTCTATCTGGTATATGCAGAACCTTTCCAGAGTATTCTCTACCTCCCAAGCTTCTGCTTGGTTTTTGAGCACCTTTCCAGAGTGTTCTTTATCTCCTGAGCCTCTACCTGGTGGCTAGAGAACCTTTTCAGAGTGTTCTTTGCTTCCTGAGCATCAGCCTGGTGTTTGAAGCATTTTTCCAGAGTGTTGTTTTTATTTCATGGGTTTCTGTCTCATATTTTTTTTTTTAGTCCTTCCAAGAATGTTCTTTATTTTCAGGGCTTCTGTCTGGTATTTGGAGCACCTTTCTAGAGCGTTGGCTACCTCGCGAGCTTCTGCTTGGTTTTTGAGCACTGTTCCAGAGTGTTCTTTATCTCCTGGGCTTTCTCTATGGTATTTCGAGTTCCTTCCCAGGATATTCTTTACTTCCTGTGCTTCTGTCTAGTATTTGGAACTCCTTTCCAGATACTAGACAGAAGTTCTTTATCTTCTAGGCTTTCTGTCTGGTGTTTAGAGTTCTGTCCAAGGATGTTCTTTACTTCCTGAGCTTCTATCTGGTATATGCAGAACCTTTCCAGAGTATTCTCTACCTCCCAAGCTTCTGCTTGGTTTTTGAGCACCTTTCCAGAGTGTTCTTTATCTCCTGAGCATCGGCCTGGTGTTTGAAGCAGTGTTGTTTTTATTTCATGGGTTTCTGTCTCATATTTTTTTTTTTTTTTTTTAGTCCTTCCAAGAATGTTCTTCATTTTCAGGGCTTCTGGATGGTATTTAAAGCTCCTCTTCAAAATGTTCCTTACCTCCTGAGCTTCTGCCTGGTGTATGGAGCTTCTCTTTGTTGTTCTTTTCCTACTGGTCTTCTGCCTAATGTTTGGAGCTCCTTTCAATAGTGTTCTTGATCCTGAGATCAGCTGCACAGCCACTCTGGAAGAGGAAGTTGCAGACTTCTAAGCCAATCAGGGCTCTTGACACAAGGGTGGGGGTGAGATCTACTAAAACTGGCACACAGATAATTTGGTGCAGTTCTGCATAGTAGTCAATTAGTTTCCAAGTTTTATTGTCAAACATAGGCATGCGCAGATGTGGGACACCCTAATCGCTCTGTGCGGTGCCGATTCTCCCTATTGCCCGGGCCCCCCCCCCCCTCACCACAGTGCTGCTGGCTTCCCTTCTCTCCCCTCAGCTGCTGCGGGGGATGTTTCAGGATGGAGAGTGGGGAAAGGGGCTAATCAATATGTCAATTTCAGGCCCCTTCCTTTTCTAAATTAACAGTGAACACACTCACTCACTGTGTTCAATCATAAATGAAGCATAGTAAGCTATGTTATTATGCTTCAGTTTGTGAATGAACAAGAAGCTGCTCAGCACAGAGCAATCCCTATTCATTCACTGTCCCGTTTAGCTGAGGCTGCAGATAAAGGTATGTGTGTTTGAGCTTTAGGGTGCACCCCCTAATGGAATAGGCTGCGCACACCTATGTTGTCAAAGTTTAATTGAACAAGCTGAAGTTAGAAGCTGATTAGCTACCATGCACAGCTGCACCGGATTCTCTGTGCACCAGTTTTATTAAATCTCCTCCAGTGCTTCATAAATGATGAAGAGGAGGAGACAGGAGTTAAAGTGATGTTTCCCCCAAAAAATAAAAAATAGCTGAAAATTCCTAAAAATATAAAATAAAAAAAAATTAACAAAAAAAAAAATTAACAAAAAAAAAAATGTAACTTACCTCTAAATGCCTGTTGCTAGGGGGTCCCTCGTAGTCTGCCTCCTTCAGTGCCCGGGCTGGTGACATCACTTCCCCTCGGCGCAGTCAGTCATCTGGGACACGTGACAGGTCCCAGATGACTGTGCACTGCGCACTGCACCGCTCGCGCATGCAGTGCCCACAGTAAGAATGCCAGCGCCGCGAGCGGAGCGGGGAACAAGGGGGGGCTTCGTTCCCCCGCATCGCTGGACCCTGGGCTTATTACACTCTTCTCATGCATTATGGCTATATACAGCAATGTAAATTGCATATGTATGGGTGATGCAGTGGCATTCATTATAAATGGCACCCCAATGCAGCTTGCAATGGAGGTGCATTGAAGTGCAGCCCAACGCGTTGCAACGCCCTACAGGGAAATGTAGTGTGCTGGAAAAAAAAATGCTATCCACCAATTTTTGGCAATGCGACAGACCAAAACGCACATTACTATGTTGCGCTGCAATACTCATCTATTGCGAGGTGCGTTGAGCTGCCCTTTATAATAAATGCCACATTATACCATTTCATTTAATGTTCATTGCCATGTGTTAAGTGCAATGCAAAGGTGTGAACAGGTCCTAAAGTCACTGAAATCCATCAGGTTCCTGATTTCGATCCATGTATGGGCATTCTGGTTGTACTGAAGTTGTCTTAATCTCTATCGATCGACTTCAGTACAACCAGCCTGTCGAGTTTTATTTGTGTGATCATTGTATTCTGATGGCTGGGAAACCTCTCACTGTCAGAATACAATAGCCCCACAGGAGGGATACCCCCACCAACACTGAATGTGTTGATGGGTGAATTCAGCAATTTTCTTTCCTTCAAACCATGATTGAAGGAAGGAGAATCAGTTAATGAATGGCCTGTCTTAGTTAATGTGCTGCTGTTCCTTTATTAACCAATCAGCAGGCGGGTGGAGAAGATGTGATCAATGAAGCATAACTTCAATAGACAGTTTTTCCTATATTCATTCATTCATGAGTCCCGTCAATATAAATTGGGGCAATGAAGCATGGTTCAACAGTATTTGTAGAAGATACTTGGAAGTATGAAAGTTAGGACACATACACTATAGTATCAAAAGTATTGGGACACCTGCCTTTACACGCACATGAACTTTAATTTCATCCCAGTCTTAGTCCGTAGGGTTCAATATTGAGTTGGCTCACCTTTTGCAGCTATAACAGCTTCAACTCTTCTGGGAAGGCTGTCCACAAGGTTTAGGAGTGTGTCTCTGGGAATGTTTGACCATTCTTCCAGAAGCGCATTTGTGAGGTCAGGCATTGGTGTTGGACAAGAAGGCCTGGCTCACAGACTCCTCTCTAATTCATCCCAAAGGTGTTCTATCAGGTTAAGGTCAGGATTCTGTGCAGGCCAGTCAAGTTCCTCCACCCCAAACTCGCTCTTCCATGTCTTTATGGACCTTGGTTTGTGCACTGGTGCGCAGTCATGTTGGAACAGGAAGGGGCCATCCCCAAACTGTTCCTACAAAGTTGGGAGCATGAAATTGTCCAAAATGTCTTGGTATTCTGACACCTTAAGTGTTCCCTTCCCCACTGTAACTAAGGGGCCAAGTCCATCCCTTGAAAAACAACCCCACACCATAATCCCCCCTCCACCAAATGATTTAGACCAGTGCATAAAGCAAGGTCCATGAAGACATGGGTGAGCGAGTTTGGGGTGGAGGAACTTGACTGGCCTGCACGGAGTCCTGACCTCAGAAAAGAAAAAGATTTTCTTCCAATGGAAAATGGGACTTTAAAGAGGAAGTAAACCCTGATGGGTTTACTTCCTCTTTGTTTCCCTGCAAAGGTAAAGCATAATGGGCTACTATTTTTAGTGTAAAATAAAAAGTTAGATACAGTGTTTCTCACAGTATAATCACATATTTTTACTGTTAGGATCAGCATGCAGAGCAATAAGCAATTCCGACGTTTCAAAAGTTGGCAAAAGAGTGAGTTCAACAGAATAATACTCACAGACTAGAACCCGAGTAGTAGCATGATTAATCATAGCATAAAAGCAAAAGAAGACTCCCAGCCCCTCCAAACAGCCTCCCGTTGTGGTATATGAGGCGTGTAGTGGGGGCCCTGAGCTGTACGAAGCCCGCCTGACGTACACTGAGACCATCTGGCACCAGACATGAAATAAGGACCTCAACCCGATAGAACACCTCTGGGATGAATTAGAGCGGAGACTGCGAGCCAGGCCTTCATGTCCAACATCAGTTCTTGACCTCACAAATGCACTTCTGGAGGAATGGTCAAACATTCCCATAGACACACTCCTAAACCTTGTGGACGGCCTTCCCAGAAGAGTTAAAGTTATAGCTGCAAAGGGTGGGCCAACTCGATATTGAACCCTACAGACTAAGAATGGGATGCCATTAAAGTTCAAGTGCGTGTGAAGGCAGGCGTCCCGGCTCTCAAAACTTTTGGCAATATAGTGTATATGAGACATATAACCAAGATCCTAAAATTACCATAAATGCCTGGAGTTCTGCACAAATCAATTTTCAGCAAAACTGGAGTTTACTCTCAAAGGCTCATCCAGCAATGGAGACCGGTGGAAGCTGCAATGATAAAATACATGTCAGATGCTTGGTTGCCTCCAGTGCTAAGATCAGTTACTTTGGTCAACCCTTCCCCCTACTACAGACATTATTCTTACATTTGCCTTAAGGGCTCACATCTATTCATTCAATTGAAAGGCAGGAGGCACCTAAAATAGATCTAGACACATTTGTAGCTCATTCTGAATTAGGGACTGTGCCAACCGTTATTTATCATGTGGTCCCAAGTTGAAGAATAGATAGATAGATATAAATCCATCAGAGCCCTTAAAAAGTCTCCCTTAAATATAGAAAGCTCTTCATAGAATAAAAAGTTCCATATATAAATAGAAAATAATTTGTATGGGAAATACATCCACAGTGTTATTGTAATCAATCCACATATCGTATATGCGCACTCTTATACCAAATGCCACAATTTTTATGTTTTTGAAAAAAAAAAAACATTTATTTAACCAAAATCTTTTACTAAACATGTGTTAAGTTTGACTTTGATGCCTTGGCCTGCCCTCCCATGCCTCACAGACTGCAATGAAGGTCAAATGCTGTAATGGACTGACTCACCGACTTATAGTAAGGTCCGGTTGGCAGGATTGGGAAGAACCAAGCCCAAAGTCAGGATCTGAAGTCTGGATTTGTACATTAAAGTCCACAAGCTTTAAAGGTTGAAGCTGAGAACATTATAACCAAGCCTAGGTGTCGGCTCTTCAACCAGCTCTATCCTTATTGCCTCTGCAATCTGTATATTAACATTCCCCAGCATGATGCCCCATGCAGGAGATTCATTACTAAACACCCTCCTCATAAAAGCCACCAGACAGCTCCATTACCAAATGAAGAATGGTTTCCCATCATGTGATCACTATCTCAGCTATGCCATAGTGATCACATGCAGGCTGGAGACTTTATTGATGTAGCCCAGTCTGCATTTTTGGCCTAAAAAGAACTCTGTGTCTGCGGAGGAGCAGTGGCGGGTGGTGGGAGAATTTTTTTGGGGGGTGCGGCAAACAATATCTCCACGGCGTATCTCCACGGTAGTGGCTTCCGTTTCCTCCCTCCTCAGCAGCCAATCAGGAGTCTTCTCTTGTCGGCCAAACAGGAAAACGTGTCTCACACCCGCTTCTGATTGGCCAGATTGAGGATCAGTGTTTCAACAGCAAATATTCATTCACTGTTGTAACACACCTGGGCAAGCACAGCGCAACAATTTTTCAAACGTATATTTTTTGGAAAAAAAATGTTTCATGAATTAAAAAGTAACAAGACAGTAAAGTTAGCCCAATTTTTTGTATAATGTGAAAGATGATGTTTCGTCGAGTAAATAGATACCCAACATGTGGTACTTTAAAATTGCGCACAATGGCGCCAAACTTCGGTACTTAAAAATCTCCATAGGCAACACATTAATTTTTTTTACAGGTAACATGTTTAGAGTTACAGAGGAGCTCTAGTACTAGAATTGTTGCTCTCACTCTAACGCACGCGGCGATACCTCACATGTGTGGTTTGAACGGCGTTTGCATATGTAGGCAGGACCTACGTGTGCATTCACTTCTGGGGATGGGGCACTTACATTTTTTTTATTGTTTATTTTATTGAGGTTTTTTTATTTTTACACTTTCTTTTTCTTTTCTTTTTTTTTGATCACTTTTATTCCTATTACAAGGAATGTAAACATCCCTTGTAATAGGAATGGTGTGTGACAGGTCCTCTTTATGGAGAAATGTGAGGTCTATAAGACCCCACATCTCTCCTCCAGGCTGGAAAGCATCAGATCAAAAAAAAATTACAGATCTCATGCTTTCCAGCCGCGATCGTCGCTTTGTTGACATCCGCTGCCCGGACGTGATGTTATAACGTCGCCCCTGGACCTCCGATGGCCATAGAGATGACTGGTGACCATCTGGTCACTGAAAATCTCTATGCTCTTCATCCAGCGGCAGCGGATTCTTTCTCCGGGTCCCCGTGGCACAGGAAAGCCTGGAGAAGCACCAGAGGGGGGCAGGAGGGGGGATGTCCACTCCCGTCGCGTATAAGAAGAATCAAGTGGCCGAACTGCTGCTATGATTGTTCCTACATTTCACACAGAATCGCCGGCAGAAAAAAATGATATCTGAATGATACCCCCAATGAAAGTCATGGACGTCATATGACGTCCTTGGGCTGGAAGTGGTTAAAGGGACATTGAGTGCTTCAACATAATAGTAGGACCCCAACGAGCTGGCCAGCAGAAGAGAATATATTACAGACTGCTGCACTGTTGGGGCTCATTCACTCGAGTGTGGGTTATGAAGAATTAAGAAATGTTCATTAACACTTCTTCAGCGTTTATCACATGTTTTTGAAGTGGTTTATTGTGTTTTTAAAGTTTTGAAAAAGCATCAAGAAAGCTTGTTACGCGCCTATAAAACTGTTGTTTTTTCTAGGGTTAAGTGCGTAAAGGGAAAGTGATGTAGAGGAAATTATCTGATTTGAGGCATGTTTAGACTGTAGGGCGATAGCAGCCATTTTTGTAAATTCTCAGCAAGATAGATTTGTATACTTTGATCTTTTTGACACTTTGTCCAGCTCAAGATGATCATGGAAGGAATGGCAAAGCGGAAAAAGAGGAGGATGTATTGGATGCACCCCATAGTATTGTGGTAAGTCATGTCTAATGCCACGTACACACGATCGGACTTAATCCGCCGGACAATCCGCCGGACTTTCCAGCGGAGGTCCGCCGGACTTTCCGAACGAGCGGACTTGCCCACACACGACCAGACTTTTCTGAACGGACTTGCCCACACACGGAGTAAAGTCTGTTAATTTAGAACGTGACTGCAGGTAGACGGGACTAGTGAAGGAAGCCAATGCGGCCCCCCCACCCCAAAGCACTGTGTCCCCATGTTGATGAGGACAAGGGCCTCTTCCCGACAACCCTGTCTGTTAGTTGTCGGGGTCTGCGGGCGGGGGCTTATCAGAATCCGGGAGCCCCCTTTAATAAGGGGGCCCCCAGATTCCGGCCCCCCACCCTATGTGAATGAGTATGGGGTACCATGTACCCCTACCTATTCACCTGGGGGGAAAAAGTGTACATAAAAAAACACAACACAGGTTTTTTAAAATACTTTTTTAGACAGCTCCGGGGGTCTTCTCTTCTTCCGTCTTCACGCGTCTTCTCGCCAGAATCCTCCGCGATCTTCTGCTCTTTCACTAGCTCTTTTACTAGCGGAGGAGCCCGGCTTTCTCCTTCGTCGCCGCTGCCGTCCGGGGTCTTCTTCCGACTTCGGGGGTCTTGTCCCGCTCTTCGGGTCTTCTTGCTGGGCCTCCGCTTTCTTCTTCCAGCACTTTTACTAGCGTTGGCCCGGTCTTTTGCTTCGTTGGATAAGGGTCTGATACGGATTTGGGGGGACCCCCACAACGTTTTTGTCGGCGTAGGGATTCCCCTTTAAATCCATACCAGGCGACGGGGCTAGCAAGGTGTCAATCGAGGCAGCGACATTGGCTTCCTTCGCTAGTCCCGTCTACCTGCAGTCACGTTCTAAATGAACAGACTTTACTCCGTATGTAGGCAAGTCCATTCATTTCAAAAGTCCTGAGGACTAGCACACAGACGGCCGGATTATAAGCCGGACTGCCGAGTCCGGCGGATAATTTTGAGTCTAAACCTCTTTCTAAGTCCGCCGGACTTTTGGGAAGAAAAAGTCAGCCGGAGCCCACACACGGGCAGATTGTCCGGCGGACTCTGGTCTGCCGGACCAAGTCTGCCGGATAGTCCGATTGTGTGTACGCGGCATTAGTATCCTCTTCATTGCCATTTCTGAGGACAATGACCCCCATCAAGTCTTGTGACTGGCAGTGAGTAGATTCCATAGCTAACATTTATCTCAATATCAGTTGCTGGATCTGTTCACTGCCCACTTGTTCAATGAGTACTGATACATTAACCCCTTCACGGCATCCGTATGCAAATTTGCGTTCATAGCTTGAAGGGGTTGAACCGGGACAGCTGCAGGCATCACCCTGCTACCGTTTTTTAGAGCGGGCTGTTGGCTCTTTAGTGATAACAACTGATGTGGCTAAAAGCCACTCGGCTGTTATCCTAAAGGAGCGGGAGGGCGGGAGGGCCCCCCCCTCCTGCCACCTAACGCCACTCTTTCCGGGCCTCCCGTCCCACCGGGAGGCCCGAGCCACCAGCCGGTGCATCCGCCGGTTAGTCTGAGACCCGTAAGAAGACGGGTTCGGCTCCAATTGGGTCTCCGATGTAAAGTCCCGTAAGCAACTTCACAACGTCACTTCCGGTTTACTCGGCTGCCAAAAAATTACAGTATTCAGAATCGCCGCTTTTGGTGATCTGAATACTTTTAAGTGCAAATAGAGGGATTTGGAGTCTTTAAGATCCCAGATCCCTCCATAAACCTGTCACCATCTATTACTGTCACAAGAGATTTACAAATAAAATAAATATATATATTGGAACACCAGGGATTTCACACAAAGGAAGCAATGCAAAGAGAACAGGAGACTTTCTCATACAAGTACATGGAACAGCAGACACATATTAGGGATATGAAGTGTTGGGGTAACAAACACTTTAAGAGGAGCTTAAACATAGGGTATTGATGCACAAGCCCTAAGGCTATGTTTCCACTAGTGTGACTTTTCATGCGACTTGGGACTGCCAAGTTGCATGACAAGTCGTACCCCATGATTTCCAATGAGTACCGTTCATATCTGTGCGACTTCAAGTCGTAGTGACTTCAAAGTAGTCCCTGCTCTACTTTGGTCCCACTTTGATGCGACTTGAGGTCCATAGACACAGGCATTGCTTCAAGTCGCGGCAAAAGATAGTGGTAAAATCATGCGACTTTGGGGACACAATGGTGGAAACATAGCCTTAGAGTGGCATAATTCTCTTTATTTAGGATTGACCCAGTATAGGGTTTAGGAGAAGTTGCTCTCTACACCCATTTCTGATTTGCAATGTATTCTTTGCTATAATTTAATTGTTTGCTGCATCATTGCTGTTGTTTCATATCTCTTTTACTACCAGGGTACTGTGTATACATCTGCAATAAATATTTCCACCCAGCCAGGTGTGTCAGAGTGTTTGATACTATTTGCAGACGTAGGCACAGGAACAGGAGACCCAATACATCCAACGGCTCCTTTGGGGGTAAGCGCTACATTGACAAAAGAAGCCTGAACATGAACAGTCACTTTTGGGCTCCAGTGCCATCAGTTTAATACTGTAATTGTCAGGTATAATATTAAAATAAAACAGTAAGAAATTTTAAGTAAAAAAAAAAAAAACATTTATGTGACTTCAGCTGGGCTTTAAATACACAGGTGATATATATAAGTGCCGGGACAAGGTCATCTAGTGCCCAGGGCCAACGTGTCAAACTGCGACCCCCCCCCCCCCCAAGATGTATGAGCATTGTGTGTCAACAAAAATCCCCCACAAAAACACTGAGTATTAATCTGCATGCTTACCCCCTAAGTATACATCCCCCTCCCCCAGTACAAATCCACCCCTGTTTAAACCCCCCCTCTCAGCCTAAAAAACAAAACTCACCCCAAATCCTCTACGCTTATAATTTTCCCTCCTAGTACAAATATTCTCCCCCCTCACTTCAAATCTCCCCTCCCAGCACTAGCTGCCCCCAAATTCACCTCCTAGCACAAATCTTCTTCTCTATATCCCCCCTCCCAACACAAATCCCCCTAAATCACTACTCTTGGCACCCCCCCCCTAAATGTCCCCTTCAAAAACAATACTTACCCCTTGCTGCCCCCCAAAATCCCCCTTTCAACACAAATACCCTCCCCCCAAATATCCTTGCGGCGTTCTTTCACCTCCTCCTTTCTACCACAGTGCCCAGGGTAGCCGCCCTCTCTGCACAC
This sequence comes from Lithobates sylvaticus, assembly GCA_028564925.1. Taxonomy (NCBI): domain Eukaryota; kingdom Metazoa; phylum Chordata; class Amphibia; order Anura; family Ranidae; genus Lithobates; species Lithobates sylvaticus. Next base: position 36,141,795 of record CM053031.1, read on the forward strand.
CCCTTGTCCCAGCCCTGATATACAGTATCTCAGAAAAGTGAGTACACCCCTCACATTTTATGTACGGTAAATATTCTAGTATATCTTTTCATGTGACAACACAGAAGAAATGACACTTTGCTACAATGTAAAGTAGTGAGTGTACAGCGTGTATAACAGTGTAAATTTGCTGTCCCCTCAAAATAACTCAACACACAGCCATTAACGTCTAAACCGCTGGCAACAAAAGTGAGTACACCCCTAAGTGAAAATGTCCAAATTGGGCCCAAAGTGTCAATATTTTGTGTGGCCACCATTATTTTCCAGCACTGCCTTAACCCTCTTGGGCATGGAGTTCACCAGAGCTTCACAGGTTGCCACTGGAGTCCTCTTCCACTCCTCCATGATGACATCATGGAGCTGGTGGATGTTAGAGACCTTGCGCTCCTCCACCTTCCATTTGAAGATGCCCCACAGATACTCAATAGGGTTTAGGTCTGGAGACATGCTTGACCAGTCCATCACCTTTACCCTCAGCTTCTTTAGCAAGGTAGTGGTCGTCTTGGAGGTGTGTTTGGGGGCGTTATGTTGGAATACTGCCCTGCGGTCCAGTCTCCAAAGGGAGGGGATCATGTTCTGCTTCTGTATGTCACAGTACATGTTGGCATTCATGGTTCCCTCAATGAACTGTAGCTCCCCAGTTCTGGCAGCACTCATGCATACTTGATTCAGGTCAGTAACTCAGAAAGCAGAACAATAGCCAGGAAACTAGCACTTTCAGCTGGAGGCCATCAGTGGCATGCTCTATATTTCTCAGGAAAGGTTTTAACCACTTTACATCTGCGCTATAGTCAAGCCGATAGAGCACCTTTGGGATGAATTAGAGCGGAGACTGCGAGCCAGGACTTCTTGTCCAACATCAGTGCCTGACCTCACAAATGTACTTCTGGGAGTGGCCGGGGGTAAGCTCACTTGCTGGTTGCTTACCAGTGCCCTTACACACACTGACATACCTACCTGACACACACTGACCTACCTACCTGATATACACTGACCTACCTACCTGACATGCACTGACCTACCTACCTGACACTCAGGATCAGATCGGTCCCTGCTTGGCAGCGGGCGGCGCTCGGGAGTAATAATAGAACAGTGCCCACCCAAGACCTGGGGATTTTTGGGGACCCTCTTGGGGCTTCAGCCACTGTCAGCCCCCCCTGCCGACGCCACTGCTGGCCACCCCTTTCATTCATTGGATTTAGGTTTTTTTAATAATGGAGACTCAGCATTACATGCAGATGCTTCTTGTCTAGGAACGTCCACTCTTCCAGATTAACACCCACCCATGAAGGCATATTGGCATTTGAATAACTCCTTCAAAGCCCACAGCTTGCATCGGTCTAGGAGTTCTTGAGAGGGGCACTAAGGCAGGGTGCTGTGATGTTTTCAGGAAACTCTGTATGGCACCTTGCTGGCCCCTCCAACTAGGCTTGATCCATTCATAAAAGCTGTACTATAGCTTCCTTCAAAGAACATCGCTCTGTGAATGGAGGACAGGTGGATGGATAAAAAGGTTCTCCTCCCCCATTCATAGAGTACTTTTAATTTTATAGAACCCTGTCAGGATTCTATTGCTGCCTGTGTCCCCCCATGGAAGATTCACGTTCTCTATTTTTCCTGATGAGTATTGTCACGAGGATAGGCAGTGATGAGAAATCTATTACTTTACAATTATTCCCTAAACAGGAGACACACATTCGTGTGACAACTAACTGGGGTATTCCCCTAACTTTTGGACTTTCAAAAGATTTGATATTAGATATACATTAAATGATCTTCCCATCCATTTAGTTCTTCTGGTAGACCTGTAAGTCACAATGCCAATCCTTATCTAGTACTTACGATGGTTTGATAGTACTGGAATGTTTCTCATGGATGAAAGCTCCAGCCAGTCCACCAGCTCCAGAATTTAGATACTGAAAATTCAACAAAAAAATAGGATAATTGCATTGATAACACAGTTATATAATTTACCCCCAGACCTTTCCTCTGATAACATTTTATTGGTTTAGAAAAGCGTCATGTTTCTATTGTAGAATAAAAAAAGTATCCAAGCTTCCTACCTTGATTGGTCACACAGATGCTGCTGACTAGTAACTCTCCTAGTCCAGCAATTAGCTTCCCTACATAGATACACAAGGGAAAGCCCTATTTTAAGTCCATTAAAGCTTCTTATTTTATTTGAATGGGGAGTTTCTTATGGTCCCTGAAATGCTTAGACTTATTATTTATTGTAAACCAATAAATTAATTTGAACTCTTATCATTTGGTCTGGTGCTTCCTTCATTGGTGCATATTTCGATTGTAATCTGTAGCCCCTTTAGGGATATTTGCCCTCATTTTCTATCTAACAAGTGTGAATACTTGTGCATTGCGATGGCATGTTCAAATGTGCATGGCAAGGAACCTGCTCTATGTTCGGTGTCCTACAGTGCCATGCATGGTCAATGGTACCCAACACATTGTACAGAGTAAGAGCACAATGTATCACAAACACTGCAACGTATAAAAAGGTCATACACATTTTTTATCTGTTGCGCTGGATTGGAATTTATTAAGAATTGGCTTCATCAAGGCAGCCCACAAAAATGCATGCCATAACAAGAATTATTGCGTGTGCAATAATGCAACACAATGGAACACTTAAGCGTGGATTAGCCCTTATGCCGCGTACACACGACTGGAAATTTGGCTAGCAAAAGTCCGATGCGACCGTGTGTAGGCTCCATCTGACTTTTGCTGGCCAAATTCCAGCAGCAAAAGATTGAGAGCAGGTTCTCAATTTTTTGGTCAGAAAAAGTTCCGATCGGAAATTCCGCTCGTCTGTAGCAATTCCGACCCGCAAAATTGCTCGGAAGCATTGAACTTCATTTTCTCGGCTCGTTGTAGTGTTGTACATCACTGCATTCTTGACGGTCGAAAGTTCATCGGAAAAAACATCCAAGCTTTTTCCGACGGAAAATCTGCTTTTGTGTGACCGTGTGTGGGACAGAGACCGCAATAATAGGAAGTTTTAGAACTTGTGCCAACATTTTGTGCTTTCTTCATTGGGAAGATTTCTCCCTACTTTGTGTCCAAATAAAGGGTGGCAGACAGAACAGAAACTAAGAGTAAATGGAAAATTATTTCATTTTAAATTTTTTTTTTTTACAAATGTTACCTAAATTATTTTTTTAGTGCCGTCAAACGTGTTACATGTCGCTGTGTTATTGACCGTCGGAATTTGGTGTGACCGTGTTTAGGCAAGACAGTTTTTTTTTCCGACGAGAATTCCGATCGTGTGTACGCGGCATAAGAGTAAATGGAAAATTATTTAATTTTAATTTTTTTTTCACAAATGTTACCTAAATTATTTGTAAACGCAGAATTTATTTTATTTTTTTTAACCTAATGCATTCTCTGCATTAAAAAGTGTAACTAAAGGCAAAACTTTTTTTTTTGTTTTGGAGAGTGGAGAGGGATTAGAACGCTTGTCAGATTTATCGCTCTCTGTGCCCCCATTAGGACGATTTATCTTGTTTATTTGTCCTGTTTATCATTATCATTAAAAGTGAAAGAAAATCCCAAATTTTGGGTTGTCCCCAGAAAAGTAATAGAGGGGAAATCTTCTAATGGTTACATTAGTTCTGGTGACTCGGGGCCCCCCAAGGAATTCCCTTTATTTGCATGGGATTTCTTCTTATTTCTTGTTTGTCTATGGGACAGGAAGTGAAGGTAAATATCCACAATGGGATACAGATGGCGAAAAAAAAAAATCTGACAGGGGTTAAAACCCTCCCTCGCTCTATACAAAATAATAATACAAACTAGTTGCCTCTAGTTCTATTTAAGGTAAAAAAAAAAAAACTTCCCCTCATTCTCACGTCCCTCATACTTACCCGAGCCTGATCTCGAGCCATCGATGTGCACAAGAGCAGCAGTTCTCTCCTTTCCTCATTGGCTCAAAGATAGCAATAGGAGCTATTTGCTTCTGCTGCTGTCAATCACAGCCAGTGAGGAGGGGGTGGGGAAGAGCCACACTATGTGCGTCTATGGACACACACAGAGGGGCGTGGGAGTGATCCAGCACGAGTGACCCCATAGCAAGTGGCTATGCCATGGGGGCACTCAGTGGGAGGGGTAACCAGGAATGACCCGAGAAGGGGAGGATCGGGGCTGCTCTGGGCAATACGAACTTAATGCAGCATGTTGAGTTGACAGGTGGCACCACCTGTCCATCACCATCACTTGCTTGCAGTTGCAGCACAAAAATAAATGGCCATTCAGGGGGAGGCAATACAACTTCCTGAATGCCTGATGGTGGCTGCTTAGCTGCGCTCTGAAAAAAACAAACCACCGCAGATCACTTTTTAGAGAATCAACAAGTGCGGACCTGGCCTCATAGACCAATCCTCTGTCACTGTCACTTTTTCTGCACAGCTTGAAATGCAAGTAATTGTAGAAAAAAATCCTGAAATAATGGTCTTTGAAATGAGGAAAGGAACTAATTTACCCAATATTATCATTGCAGTTATTGGAATACTGTATTTTTCAGAATAGTGGCTCTTTAAATAGCTGCTTGCACAGTGCTGTAACAAACGGACTGCTACACCTGTACGGTATGATAGGATGTGCCGGCAGCATTTGTACAGAGCCTTATTGGAACAGACTGAACAGATGCTAAATGGGGGGCAATAAAGGGACATGGGTGCCCAGCTTCCACTCCTAAAACAGGTTCCAACCGATGAAGGGGGTTTCAGATGTAGAACAGGTGGATCTTTGGCAAAGCTGCTTTTTGAACATTTGCTGATCTCTAATGAACACCTGTTGATGAAAGGATTTTACAGAGCTATGTACTGAGCCAAAGCCCAGAGGGATTCTATGTTCATCTCTGCTGGGAAGAGACGCTTCAAGCTAGCATGGATAGAGCAGCTGGAGAGTCTGTGGCTTCATCTACGGGCAAGGAGAGAATCACAATTTCTGTATGTTAGTTCATAGCTGTGTTTTTACCATGCAAGGCTGCAAAAAAACAATCCTGGCATATGATGTATACTAAACAGCAACACGCTCTACATTATATTGTCAAAAGTATTGTGACACTTGCCTTTACATGCACATGAACTGGGGGTCAAGGGGTCAAGGGGTCAAGCTCAACCCCCAAAAAAACAACCCTACACCACAACCCCCCCCCCCCCCCTCCATCCAACAAATGATTTTGACCAGTGCACAAAGCAAGGTCCATAAAGACATGGATAAGCGAGATTGGGTTGGAGGACTGCTAAACACTCCTAAACCTTGTGGACAGCCTTCTCAGAAGATTTGATGCTGTTATAGCTGCAAAGGATGGGCCAACTTAATATTGAACCCTACGGAATAATGCCCCGTACACACGGTAGGAAATTTCGACCACAAAATCCGTCCGATTTTTTTTTATGTCGGAAAATTCGATCATTCTGAACGTGGTGACGTTCGTTGCGTACGACGGAACTGCGTAGAGGCTAGTAGCCAAAAGCTTTGGTCTCGTAATTTGATCTGAGCATGCGTGGCACTTTGTCCGTCGGAATTCTCTACACACGATCGGAAAAAGTTTGATCGGATTTTGTTGTTGGAAAATTTGAGAGCAGGATCTCAAATTTTTTCCGTCGGAAATTCCAACGGAAAAAGTCCGATGGGGCCCACACACGGGCGGATTTTCCGACAACATGGTCCGATCGGACATTTTCCGTCGGAATTTCCGGGGCATAAGACTGGGATGCCAATACTTTTGACAATATAGTGTATATGTAAATTAAAACGTCTTATAGCCCAGTACTCAGTTCATGCAAAAAGTCCAATGTCTCTGGTGAGGTAAGTCAGGTAAATACTCTAATCTAGCTGCTCCTTGTCTTAGATCTGGGGGTACATCCATTCACATACACATGAAAGAGAGCAGACCATAACAGCACAGGGTCAGTGTATTATTACATTTATTCAAAAGTAAAACAGCACACTTACATGTTAAAACCTGTAAAGTGCAACCGATGGTATGGGCAGCAGATAAGCTTTCAAATTCTGCACTTGCCTGCGTGACAGTACTGCACTGCCAACATGGTAAAGCTGTAGCATTATTTCACAGACTTGGGAACTTAACTTATGCTCTTAAATGTGGCTTAATATACTTCATAAATGAGAACAGACAGCAAGGGCGCAATATCAGTCTATAGCACATTTATTCAAAAATAAAATTGTACACTTACTTGTTAAAACCTGTAAAATTGCCTGGGGGGGGGGGGGGGGGCAGGAGGGGTGCAACAGATGGTATGGGCTGTCAGGATCTGGAGTCGGACCCACCAGAAAAGAAAGAGAGCTGGTGGTGTCTACGGCCATCCCTCACGCACCTCAAACAGGTAACTTGCAAGTTAGTGGGTGAGCGCGCGGTTCGCATTTCAGGGGGCTCGGTGGTCTGCACACCCAGTGGCTTCCAGGTTAGCGGTTTGAGGTGCACGAGGGATGGCCGTAGACACCACCAGCTCTCTTTCTTTTCTGGTACAGCAGGGCTCAGGCTAGGGGAGAGAGAAAAAGCACAAAGAGCCATTCAGTAGTGCTGCAGCAAGGAGCATGCTAATAGGAGGAGAGATCAGACTGGAAGAGATGAGCCTATCCATCTGTTTCTTTTCCTTTCACTGTCCAGTAGACCTGTAAACATTACTGAACTGCAACAGAAAAAAATACCAGATCTCCTCCACTGCCAGTGTGGGGTTACACAGCTGTGCCAATCCCATAGGTGTGCACAGCCTATGGCATTAGGTTGTGCACCCCAAAGCTAAAACACATATGCGTGTGTATATATACTGACAGTGTCAGTAGAGCCATGGATGGTGTCAGTAAGGCAGTGGACGGTGTCAGTAGTTTTAATTATTTTATTTATTATTTTTTACATTTTCTTTTTATTATTTAGGAGCCCTGTTAGGGGGCTTTGTTAAAATATAAGGGGTATAAACAGGGGGAATCTGGGCCACACTGCGTGATTAGGGTGTGCCCGGGCACACCTGGCACACTCTGTGAGCACGCCTATGGCCAATCCTACGACTGGATGGACAGAAATAAAAATCCATTGACAGGTAAAACAGCTCCCATATATGTATTTGAACTCTGTATGTACCTGGAATCCAGTAAGAAGCCCACCAGAAGTTGCATGAAATATGCAAAGACTTCTAGGTCCATTTTAGGAAGGATGCAAAATGTAAAAAGTGTCTGGCTACTTGAATATGGGAAGGTTAAATTATTATAAAAATAACAATGAATAATTTAATGATTGAAATACCTTATAGGAACACCAGCAGGCAAAATCCACATCCCAGTCATGTAAGTGCAGTTCAACATTGCCAACAGCATGGGCCAAATCAAAGCCGACATAACATCCCTGAAGAAAGCACATGATGATTATTTCATAGGGTCAATGACAAGGAACTGTTAGAGATTCTTTAGGATCTGTGATTAACAATGAGTAATGCAATGAATGTCTCCTCTAACTATAGCTCACGTTCTTTTCTGTGGAGGAGGTTGAAGTTATTACGTTCTAGCTCAGTGTACAAAATTTTGAAAAGGAAGGACCTTTTCAATTTTTTTATCATTATTATTTTTAATAAACAATAAACAATATTTTAAAATAAAGCTCAGTTTTGTTGAGAAAAAAATTGAAATTTAGCAACATTTCATTGACAATTTTCACTTACTTTGAATATTGAAACAGGTTAATCTAGTAACTTTCTCAAACTCTTTGTTGAATGGGAGGGTTGGGTTCAGTGTTGCCAACCGTCAGTATTTTTACTGGCAGCCAGTAAAAAACAGGCAATTTTCTACTGCCAGTAAATGCCAGTAAAAAGTAAAAAAAAATGCCAAAAGTAAAAGGAAAAAGTTGCCAGTAAAAAATATGGTTGTGATGTGATCGGGTTAAAAAAAAAAAAAGACGTTTTCATTTTTTTTTCTCCACATTATCCAAAAACATCTGGAAAAAAATGAGCTGTTCAAAAGACTCATTATGCATCATAGATTTATACGTTGAGGTGTTTGCTTTCCAAAATGGGGTCATTTTGTGGATAATTTCATTGTCCTGGTGCTCCAAAAAATTACAACAAGTTCAATTAATATGACAAGTTTGTGTAAAAATTAAATGATAATTCTTAATTTTCCCAAGAATCGTGGTAAAAAATTACAACTTCAATTACACCATGCCTCTTACTAAATAGCTTGGACTGTCTACTTTCCAAAAAGGGGACATTTGGGGGTATTTCTACTTTCCTGGCTTGCTCCGTGTCTCAAGAAACATCAGTTGTGATCAGATGTGATTGGCACCATAGCTTGTAGACTCTAACTTTCACACAGGGGAGTAGAGACAGATCATCTGTTCCTAGTACTTAGGAGCAGGGATCGGTCTCCACTCCCAGTCAGTCCCATCCCCCCACAGTTAGAAACACACTGAGGGAACACACTTAACCCCTTAATCGTCCCCTAGTGTTAACCCCTTCCCTGCCAGTGACATTTATACAGTAACCAGTGGCTATTTTTAGTTCCGATCAATGTATAAATGTCAATGGTAACAAAATAGTGTCAAAAGTGTCCGCTCTGTCCGCCGCAATGTCACAGTCACAATAAAAATCACAGATCGCTGCCATTACTATAAAAAAAAAAAAAATTTGAATACAAATTCCATAAATCTATTCCCTATTTTGTAGACAACATAACTTTTGCACAAACTAATCAATATACACTTATTGCAATTTTTTTTACTAAAAATATGTAGAGGAAAGAGGAATACGTATCGTCCTAAACTGAGGAAGAAATTCGTTTTCTTATATATTTTTGGGGGATATTTATTATAGCAAAAAGTAAAAAATATATAGAAATATTTTTATTTTGTTTATAGCGTAAAAAATAAAAAAATCTGCAGAGGTGATCAAATACCACCAAAAGAAAGGGTAATTGTCATTCAAAGTGTGAGAGCACTGAAAGCTGAAAATTGGTCTGGGCATGAAGGTGTATAAGTGCCCTGTATTAAAGTGGTTAAAGTAGTACAGTGCCATATTGAAAAAAAATGGCCTGGTCATGAAGGGGGGTAAATCTTCGGAGGTCAAGTGGTTAAAGGTGGCCAGTCCATGGAAATGTCAAAGTTATGTGCTGTTTTTTAGAGGAAAAAAAAATGCAGAACTAAAGCTCCAGAAAGCAATTTTAACGCACATATTAAGATGCATTAAGAATGTGCATTTGCATACAAAAATAAATAAAAAGACATTCATCAACATAAAAAATGTACAGAATTTTTAAGTCCAAATTTGTGAATAGTCCCCTACTGTTATATTAAGTGCATGCAGTTAGATAAATTGACACAAGAGGGCAGCATTGACATACATATAAACCAACATTACTTCCCTTCATGGAGAGCGCAGGATACATTAGAAATAATTGTATAAAAAAAATATAGATTGAATAATCAAGGGAAACTATGAAAACCTTGTCAAAAATAATATGAAATCAATGTTAAATTCTAAACACTAAAAAAAGCACTTAGGAACCATTACAGTTTCTATTTTATTGTCAAAATGTCCACTTTTCTAATACAATTCACAGTTTTTTTTCTTGTTTTTAATTAGTAAAACTTTAGCAAGGATTGTGTTGTTGACTGTAGTTACATTTTAAGTTAAACATATGGAGATGGCGTGGTGAGATCATGGGTTTTATTTTTTATATTCTTTTTTTTTTTTTTCACATTTTATGACGATACAATTTTGCACCATATGTTTTGATGCTGCAGTTATAGTGGGCTCTCGGAGGCTGCCTTGTGCTTTTGTTGGATCCTTATTACGTTTTATATTTGTTTTGAAGGAAAATGACTATGGTACTCGGTAGAATATGCCTGCAAAACACTTTCATGAAAATGAAGGATAATTACGGTATATGAAAATAAGGATGGAATTTGGGATTAAATCAAAACGATGGATACTGTATTTATGTACCCATTTCCTTTTAGTACCCATGTAAGTGCATATGGGTATTCTCCCTCCCAATGATCCTTTTTCTTTTTTTTTTTTTTTTAAAGAACAAGGAATGATGAAAGAAGTCACAGATTCTACCTGCGGCACCATCTCAAGCCTGAAATTACAGAAGTACCTAACAAATGGACCTTCAACTTGGAAAGAGACTTCATGTTACGGCCTCAGCAATCGTCCCACCCCACCAATTAAACAACCTTTTTTTTTTAGGACCGTTTCTTTTTTTTTGGGGGGGGGGGGGGGCACCAAGCCAGTCACTTCAGCCCCACCACCATTCTTGCCTAGGCAGAATCACATATCCTACTAATGCAGCCACCTAGGATATCCCCTTCCCATACTCCAGGAGGCTGCAAGAGCCTATTCACAGTGCGGGGGGGGGGGGGGGTATTAATATTATTATTAATTGTATTATTATACAGGACTTTTTATAGCGCCAACAGTTTGCGCAGCACTTTAAAAAATAAGGAGCGACAGTACAAATACAATACAGAAGGAATAGAAAGGTCCTGCTCATGGAGCTTACACTCTAAAGGAAGGGGGATGTGGTACAAAAGGTGATCGCTACGGGGGGATGATCTGATGGAGGTGACCCAAGTAATGTTATTAGGAGGAGTTGAGGTAGGCTTCCCTGAATAAATTAGTTTTCAAGGATCTCCTAAAGGCAAAGAGGGTAGGAGCTCACCAAAAATACTGGGGTAGAGAGTTCCAGAGGATGGGAGAGGTTCTGGAGGCAAGCATGGGAGGTGGTGACGAGGGAGCTAGAGAGCAGGATGTGTTGGGAGTGGATGATTTGGTCAATCCCTCAAGATGAGGTTAGTAATGTAGCCGGGTGAGGTGTTGTGGATAGCTTTGCATGTTGTGGTTAGTGTTTTGCATTTTATACATTGATCTGATGGAGGTGACCCAAGTACAGTTATTAGGAGCAGATGGGGTAGGCTTCCCTGAAAAAAATAGTTTTCAACGATCTCCTAAAGGCAAACAGGGTAGGAGCTCACTAAAAATACTGGGGTAGGGAGTTCCAGAGGACAGGAGAGATTCTGGGGAAGTCCTGGAGGCAAGCATGGGAGGTGTTGTGATGAGGGAGCTAGAAAGCAGGATGTGTTGGGAGTGGATGATTTGGTCAATCCCTCGAGATGAGGTTAGTAATGTAGCCGGGGGCAGTGTTGTGAATAGCTTTGCCTGTTGTGGTTAATGTTTTGCATTTTATACGCTGGGCTGGTGGAATCCAGTGAAGGTATTGGCAAAGAGGGACAGCAGTCACGGTTTGGCTGGTATGGTAAGGCGTATCATTAGGGGGACCTAGCTGCCTGAGCCCAGAAGAAGCAGCTGGGCTCCCGATGATTGGGTGCATCAAGATGGCGGTGTTGGAGCCAGGCTGTGGAACCTGATAACTCTGAATCCGCTGGGCAGGAGAGTATGCTTTCTGATGAGAGTCCAGGGTCACAGGTAAGGTGTATAGGTGGGGGAGAAAATCCAGGGGTAGAGTGAAGTTTCTCTTTTTACCCCTTTGTGCCCAGCCCTGGCATCCCTTTAAAGCGGAACTAAACTCCAAGAAATACACATCTCCTCATTCCATCAATGCGGCTGGTAAATCCCTTTGCTGGTATCTTCTCCTTCATTACTCCCAGGTGTCGGCTTTTTGGCCTCTTGATTGGTAGGGTGGGGAATAATGTCATCCTGCGCCAGGCCGTTATTCTGGCACAACCATGGGCAGCTGAGATTTGTAGATTCAATAGAAGACTGCAAGCAGGCAGGGAAGTGTTTGTTATTGCAGAAGAGACATTTACTCGATTTGTTGAAGACTTGGTTTACCAAAGGCAAATACCCTGTTTCCCCGAAAATAAGACCTAGCGTGATTGTCGGTATGGCTGCAATATAAGCCCTACCCCCCAAATAAGCCCTAGTTAAAGTCCTTGTAGGTCTTGTTTTCAGGGTAGGGCTTATTTTCGGGGGAAACAGGGTAGGGCTTATTTGGTGGGTAGGGCTTATATTGCAGCCATCACCGACAATCACGCTAGGTCTTATTTTGGGGGAAACAGGGTAGACTGTACACTTTGCAAGTGCAGATGCACTCTAAAGATGCAGTTGCTCCAGAGCTTCGTAAATGAGGCAAAGCTTCACTTTGCAAAAAATAGCCAATCACACGCAAGGAAAATAAAAAAAACAGCATTTATTTTACACATGATTGGATGATGGAAGGAATTTACTAAGCTCTGGCACAACTGCTCTTTCCGACGGCAACTGCACTTCCAAAGTGCAAAGCTTATTTGCCAAAAAGGAAATCAACCCCATAGTATATCTCTATGGCAATAAAGAGCTGCAGTTTTTTATTAGTTAAGTTCAGTTTAACTTTATGCCCAGGGAGGCGGGACAGACTGCCTGATCCCATAGCCACTGTGATTGGCTGCCACTGTGGTCACATGATCTGGATCCAGTCCTGCCAACTCCTTACCATTACTAGAGACTGGGAACTGTCTATGAAAGCTCATCCTGTTTGTTAAAGCCCATCCTGTTTGCCACATGTGTTAAAAGAGAAACTTCACCCCACCTAGATAGAACTAAATTTCCTCTCTAAGACCCCTTTCACACCAAGGGCGTTTTGCAGGCGCTATAGCGTTAGAAATAGCGACTTTAATCCGCCCTAAAACAGCTGCACCATTGTCTCCAGTGTGAAAGCCGTAGGGCTTTCACACTGGAGCGGTGCGCTGGCAGGACGTCAGGAAAAGTCCCTTTGGAGCAAAAGTCCCTTTGTTTACCGCTCCTCCACGGCTGCTCCCCATTGAAATCAAAGGGGCAGCGCTGTAATACCGCCGGCAAAACGCTGCTATTGCGACGTATTGCGGGCGGTTTTAACCCTTTCTCGGCTGCTAGCCGCTCTGCTGCTGCACTGCCATCTTGGATCTCCTGTTCAGGGAGATATTGCACATGAACAGACATATCCGCTGGTCTCTTCCAGGACCCAAATACTTATGGTAACACACCTTTGCATTCCAGAACTGTTTATATTAAATTAAACCTGGGCGGTGACACGCCACAACGCAATGCAACTTAGATGTGCGTTTCAAAACAATGCAGCATGTACTTAATTTTAGTTCATTCAGGTGCGCTGCACTGCAAAACAATAGATTTTTACAAGCATGTTCCTGCAATGTACTACACTGGAGAGATCGGAAAGCATCCTAAAAGTCCCGTTCACAATCATATTCACTATTCAAGAATGGACACCGCTGGGGGATACCTGATGTAAAGGGGGCTCCTCTGGGGGAAACCTAATGTAATCGGGACACCGCTGGAGGATTCCTGATGTAAGGGGGACACCACTGGCGGATACCTGATGTAAAGGGGGCTCCACTGGGGGACACCTAATGCAAGGGGGACACCGCTGGGGGATACCTGATGTAAGGGGGATACCGCTGGGGAATACCTGATGTAAAGGGGGGCTCCACTGGGGGATAACTGATGTAAAGGGAGCTCCACTGGGGGAAACATAATGTAAGGGGGACACCGCTGGGGGATACCTGATGTAAAGGGGGCACTCCACTGGGGGACACCACTGGGGGACACCTGATGTAAAGGGGGCTCCACTGAGTCATGGTAAAGGTCAGAGCTAACACAAGGACATAGGAACTCTTCCCATCCCCCAAGTGACAGTGCTCAGCCTGACTTTTGGATATGGAGGTGTCATACAATGCATTGTGGGAATAAGGGAGAGGGTCAAATTATCCCACTTCCAAGGATGTAGCAGGTACAGCTCCAGTTGGTGAGTAGGGTGGCAGGGAAGTGCAGGAATACCTATGGGGCCCTTCACAGGTAATACCTTTTGTATCACTTGTTCGCCTCCTCCACCCCTTTTAGAGTAGAAGCTCTAATGAGCAGGGCCCTCCTAACTCTTTTCTTTAATTCAAACTTTTCCCTTTATTTTGCAAAGCATTGTGCCATCTGTTGCCACTACAACACCTGTATCATAACAGGGAAATGTATATATATGTATATGTCTACCCACCTCCTAGTACCTCCCCTTTTAGAGAATACAGAACCAAGTATCATTTTATGTTGCTAAGTAATAGTTACAGAATTTGTTAATGATAACCAGAAAAGCAGTTAATATGATCCCATGCAGCCAGAAACGATACCTGATGTAAAGGGGGCTCCACTGGGGGATACCTGATGTAAGGGGGGCTCCACTGGGGGACACCTGATGTAAGGGGGGCTCTACTGGGGGAAACTGATGTAAGGGGGACTCCACTGAGGGCACCTGATGTAAGGGGGACTCCACTGAGGGCACCTGATGTAAGGGGGACTCTGCTGGTGACACCTGATGTAAGGAGAGACTCTGCTGGGAATGCCTGGTGAAAGGAGGGACTCTGCTGGGGACACCTGATGGCATCTGGTGGCAGGCGACATGACAAGTGACACGCTCAGGGCTCTCACTGATTCTACATTATGGTGAGTTGAACTATTTCATTTTATATTACAATGTCATAATAGTAATAATGTGCTTCAATCATCCACACACCATAACAACCATGGTGCCAGGATAGTTGCAGCACTAACACCAGGTGTTTGGAGTATCTTTATCTGCTGACTGTTAAACTTTCTGAAATACACATATTGCTACTGTGGTGCAGGATCTGAGCCTGCTGCCCTCCATCCCTCTTTCTTTTCTCTCTCTCTCTCTCTCTCCCCCTCTCTTTCTCCATTTGTTTCTCCCTCCATCCTTCGTTCATCTATGACTTTAACCACACCCCATTTGAGTCACGCCCCATGTAAGCCACGCCCAATATTTAGTGTAAACCACCCCCACACCCATGTCATACCTACAAATGAATGCCCCACCCCCTAATTATAATAAGACTCCGCCTACAGATAAAAAAGTGTCCCTATACATTTTTTTTACAATGTTGACAACTATGCAACTAGCAACATTACACCCTCCAGCATTCCTTACCACCCCTCACCATTACAAAAATTCAGTACTGGAGGTGCTGGAACTGCATCCCCCTCCCCTCCCCCTGTTCTCACTGAAAAAAAAAAGCCCTGTATAAATAGTATAGTGTAGCCCCTGCGGTATGTATTTTCTGGGCTTACCGATTACCTCCTCCTTGTAGCTTGTCGTTCGTTGTCTAGGGGTTCCCAGGGTTAGTACCCAGTAATTTCAGAGACCAATACTCAAAGTGCTTTTGAGGATTTTTATTTGCAAAAAAAGTTTAAGATAACACAGTCTCTTAGTTGGGAATAGAGAGCACGGGTGATAAAGCTCAGGAACTTCAGAACTGCTGACATCCAAATAAATTTCTCTTTAAATAGCCCAGAGAGTAGCCACTTTTCACTGTTGGATAAACCCCTGTCTGTAGATCTAGCAGCCAACAAGTAATTCAGAATTAGCACAATCTCTGCCACAGACTAGCTTGTGAAACTCCAAGTGAACAATGTAGAAGTCTCAGCCACAGACTATGTTGTAACTGAAGGATGGGTTTAGGAACTTTTCCTATGGTACCTGAATCTTCCAGGCGTTTCAGCGATACCGTAGGAAATGCGGATTCGCTAGTGTCCATATAATCTCAGCTCCCAGGCTCTTACCGAGCAGCCAGCTTCTTTGCCCTCCTCCGAAGAGTCCTCCCCTGGTCGCTTGTACGAGTTGCTGTGCCTCTCCAATCCTGAGAGGACACCGGGACACTTCAGAATCCTCCTTCAGTTACTGGGCCTCGAACTAGCCAGTTCCGGGAACGGACAGATCCTCACCCCAGACCATGAGGGCCTCTGGGGCTGGTCAGGGTGACCATGCTTACAGGGGCAGCAGACACTTCTGGGTCCGGGACCCCTCACGGGGTTGGTCCGGACTGGAACCAGGAATTAAAAGAGCAAGCCGAACCCTGAACACGTGACTTCAGCATCTTAAATAACCCTTCCCGAAATACACAGCAGGGCCAGACGCGCCCACTGATTGCCTCTGAGAAAGATTGGTACCTAATGCGTCCAACCGGACTGCGTTCTCAGCCTGTCACAGGTGCCTCACCTCACTATGACCAGGCAGAACTCTAGTACAGCCCAGCCAAACTGATGCCAAAGTAAAACAACCCTGAACAATTAACCCCCAGGACTCAGTTACAGTTCTGGAAAAAATGATATTTAGAGAATAGCGCACACTTTAGAAAAGTGTCGGCGCTACAATAGTATAGTAATATAGATTAGTAGTGAATGTGAATCTTCTAGGTGAATATAATTGGATAACAGTGATTGATTCACCACCAGTGAATGCTTGGTTAAAGTCATATGAAAAGAAGTGGTTGGTCCTCTTTTGTAGCCCCCCCAACTACCTACCTAAACGTGGATACGGCACCCTTCCTGTTTACATTGCCATGGCCGTGATGCTTTGTTTCCCAGTGTGGCAGTTTTACTTTGATATGATACGTTTGGCAGGTATTTTCCTTGCCATGTGTGCCCATTGAATGCTTGGCACGGGGTTGTGGCATGGTATTTCAATGTAAAATCCCCATTGGGATCATAAAAAAAAGAAAACATTCAGGAGGCAGCAGTATCGCCAAATGAGCAAAGCACCACTCAGCTTGCTCTGTAAAAGTGATTCACAGAGGATCAATTTTCAGAGGGCCGGTAAAGTCCAACACCCATGTGAAAGAAGCCATTATAACTATGCCCCTATGTGTTAGCAGTAGGATATGGGCACTAAAGAAAACCAGCTACATTGCCTCGAATGGTCAAATTGATGGGTTTACTACAATTATTTAACTTTGTATGAGCTTGCAGTGACTACAAGATAAATTATCTCATTCCTTTTTATAAACATATTTGATTTTCAAGAAGCAAGAAAATGCAGTATGCTTTAAAATGAATATGACCACATTGACCACTAGATGGCAGTATTCTTTAACCTAATGCATAGGTAGCGCTAAAGAAGCAAATTTAAAGGGGGTTTAAATGCAATATAATGACTCATATCTTAAGGGCCAAACATTCTGTTCTTTTCTGAGACATTTTATATACTGACAAATTAATATCTCACACATAATATAATCATTTAGAGATACTGGCTTTCAGATACCTGGGAAATAATGATTTTTGATTCATATTGCGTTTAAGGGCTGATTCATGCCGCACACCTCTAATGACGATATTATGCTGTTTTTTTTTTTTTAGCAGCAGATACTGGTAGATTATAATGCGCTGCTATTACAGAGAGATGCTAAAATCTTTGCATTTTGCTTAAAGTGTATGTATATCTGGTAAAATATTATTCAATGGGTACTTTACGTGTATAACACCTGCTTCACATACATTAACCCCATATAGTTCTACGAATACAAAAAGTTTTAAAAAAAATGGTTATTTAAAGCCAAACTTCAGACAAATAAATAATAACTTCTAGTATAAATATATGAATATACCCATAGGTGTGCGCAGACCATGGCATTAGGGTGTGCACCCAAAGCTCGTATATAGCTGTGTGTATATGTATATATATATATATATATATATATATATATATATATATATATATATATATATATCAGTAGAGCAGTAGATGTCAGTAGGGAAGAGATTGATGTCAGTAGTTTATTTTTATTATCATAACTTGTTTACAATTTTTCTATTTTTTACAATTTTATTTAATAATATAATATATATATATATATATATATATATATATATATATATATATACACATATATATATATATATATATATATATATATAATATATATATATATATAAATACACACGCGCAATTTTTTGGAGCTCCATTGGGGGGCTTCGGTGAGATATCAGAGGTCTAAACCAGCCCCCAGATGTCTCACTTTTAAGACAGAGATTCCCCAGTCCCTTCTTCTGCAGCCAAGCAGCAGGGGGAATCTGTGCAGCACAGCGTGATTAGGGTGTGCCCAGGCACACCTGGCACACCCTGTGTGCATGCCACAAACCAAAAACGCTATTTATTCATCTTTAACCACTTCAGCCCCGGACCGATTTACCCCCTTCCAGACCAAGCCCTTTTGTGCGATACGGCACTGCGTCGCTGTCAGAAACCATAAATCAGGCCGAGACAGAAGTACAGTTAACCGCTTGCCAACCAGCCGCCGTCATTTTACTGCGGCAGGTCGGGACGATCCCTCGAACCGTCGTAGCTATATACGTCGGCTCGCAGGATCGGGACAGCAGGCGTGACAGATTCATACCTCCCAACTTTCTGAGATGGAAATGAGGGACACCTATCAGCAAAAGTATGCAGGCATAGGACACACCCCTTGCCACGCCCCCTTAAAGGAGAATTGTACAAAAAAACAAGATTGGTTTAACCCACAAGTGCTTTTTTACCACTATTATTCCCTTATATTGGCTTTTGGAATTTACAAATGCAGCAATTTAGAAATCAGATGAAAGGTTTAGCACTGGATAACACTTTTTGATAGATAAAAAGTGCATTTTATATACATTTTATATGGATCAGACCAAAATGAGGGACAAACTAGGAGGAATGAGGGACAGAGGGACATTTCTCCAAATCAGGGACAATCCCTCGAAATCAGGGACAGTTGGGAGGTATGCAGATTGTGTGTTCCTATTAGCTAGGAACCACGATCCGTCACTTCCTCTAGTCAGTCCCCTTCAATTAGAAACACCTCCCATGGAACACAGTTAACCTCTTGATCGCCCCCTAGTGTTAACCCCTTCCCTGCCAGTGACATTTTTACAGTAATCAGTGAATTTTTATAGCACTGATCGCTGTATAAAAGCCAATGGTCCCAAAAATGTGTCAAAATGTCTGATGTGTCCACCATAATGTCGTAGTCACAATAAATATCACTGATCGCCGCCATTACTAGTAAAAAAAAAAAAGAATAATAAAAATGCTATAAATCTATTGCCTATTTTGTAGACGCTGTAAAACTTTTGCGCAAACCAATCAATATATGCTTATTGCGATTTTTTTTACCAAAAATATGTAGAAGAATACATATCGGCCTAAACTGAGAAAAAATTGGAGGAAAGAAATAAAGAAAATAAAGAAAAGAGAGAAAAGAAAGGAAGAAAAGGAAAGAAAATGAAAAATAGGAAGGATAGAAAGGTGGGAATATAGTAAGGAAGGATAGATAGGAGGGAGGAAGAAAGGGAAGAATGAAGGAAGGAACAGATGAAAGAAGGGTGGGAGGAAGACACAAAGGAAGGAATAAAGAAGGAGAGGAAGTAGGGAGAGAAGGATAAATAAAGGCATACCTTTAACCTGCTCCCGACCGGCGCACAATGAAGTACATCGGCAGAATGGCACGGACAGGCATAAGAGCGTACAGGTACGTCCCTTTAAGAATGCCATCGTGCCAGCGGCGCACACCGGTCGGGACCCCCGTGAATCTAGTCGTGGGTCCGGCGGACTCGCCGTGGGGATACCCGCGATCCTCTCACGGAAAGGCTGAACGGGGAGATGCGGAAGTAAACAAGTGACACTGATCTCTGCTCTGTGATTGGAGCAGAGATCAGTGTTCACTAACACACAGCCACGCCCCCCACAGTTAGTAACGCGCCCCTAGGAACACTTAACCCCTAAACTGCAACCCCCTGGTTAACCCCTTCACTGCCAGTGTCATTTACACAGGAATCAGTTCATTTAAATTGCACTGATTGCTGTATAAATGTGAATGGTCCCAAAAATGTGTCAAAAATGTCCGATGTGTCCGCCATAATGTCGCAGTCACAATAAAAATCGCTGATCGCAGCCATTACTAGTAAAAAAAAAAAAAAATAAAAATAATAAAAAAAATGCCCTATTTTGTAGATGCTATAACTTTTGTGCAAACCAATCAATAATCGCTTATTGAGATTTTTTTTTACCAAAAATATGTAGAAGAATACGTAACGGCCTAAACTGAGGAAAAAAATTTGTTTTTTTAAATATTTTTGGGGGATATTTATTATAGCAAAAAGTAAAAAATATTGCGTTTTTTTTCAAAATTGTCGCTCTTTTTTTTTTTTATAGCGCAAAAAATAAAAACTGCAGGGGCGATCAAATACCACCAAAAGAAAGCTCTATTTGTTGGAAAAAAATGACGTCAATTTTCTTTGGAAACCACGTCGCACGACCGCGCAATTGTCAGTTAAAGCGACGCAGTGCCGAATCGCAAAAAGTGGTCTGGTCTTAAGCCAGCAAAACGGTCCGGTTTGATGGTGGTTAAATAATGTTTCTGAGGGTGTATATTGCAGCATGTGTTGTATTGTAGAGGCTCCCCATAGCTCACAGCCAGCAGTGAGGAAGCCCCTAGTATCATAATAAGGAGATGAACATTTTATACAACTTGCCAGGCACCGGTCGGGATCCCTGCCTGTCTACATATATTTATCCAGGGTGGTTTCACCTCCATCTCACTGACCTATTATCCTGTTGGGACATGTCTGAAAATAAAAGTATTTGGAGCCCTGGAGCATTTACCTAAATCCACATGGATGGCCCCTATCCAGATCTCCCTCTCTAGTCTGTGTTGGAGTGTTCGGAGCAGAGAAGGAAATGGGCATTTTTCTTCTACATTAGCATCAAGATCTCTTTTCCAAATGAAATATGGACTTACAAAATAAGGCAAACAACTTGAATGTCTGCCATTTATGATAATTCGGATTTTGCTTTACTTCACTTCTCACTATAAAATGTCGTGTGTTTGGCTCTGAATATCCCAGCTCCTGTCCCCCCGGGGGTTAGTTTGATAGTGAACTTAGAACACAAACAACTTTCTATTACATGACAGTCAGAGCTCCAGTGTTCCGGAATCAAACCATGAAAGTCCTTGTTTGCCGAAACTCCGGGAAAATGCGCTAAAGATCAAAACTGTACATGGCTGGAAAGTGAATGTTATGGTTTTACAGGATAATAAATGAAGGATAATTTCCTAAAGCAAATTCTTAAATTGATAAATTATAAATTTATAAAATTTACAAAGTACCGTATATACTCCAGTATAAGCCGAGATTTTCAGCCCTTTTTTTAGGCCTGAAAGTGCCCCCCTTCGGCTTATACTCGAGTCACCGCCGTCTGCCTACATGATCAGCGTGTCATGTAGACAGACGGCAGTGTTCAAAAGCCGCGCCTACTCCTCCTCCTCGTCTGTGATAGGAGGAACACTAATTTTCCCAGCAGTGAGTGAGTGTTCAGTGTTCCGCCTATCACGGACGTCCTGTCATTCTCATCTCATGGACAAGGATGAGAGGATGTCCGTGATAGGCGGAACACTGACTGCTGGGAAAACAGAGTGTTCCTCCTATCACGGACGAGGACGAGGAGGAGGCGCGGCTTTTGTATATTGGAATGGCTGCCGTCTATTTTGCCTTACACGCTGATCGGCAGGATCAGCAATGGGGGACACAGATCGCACAGGGAGGCTGCAATGGACGCAGGGGGGGTATGTACAGGACACAGGGGGGTATGTACAGGACACAGGGGGGTATGTACAGGACACAGGGGGGTATGTACAGGACACAGGGGGGTATGTACAGTACACAGGGGGGTATGTACAGGACACAGGGGGGTATGTACAGGACACAGGGGGGTATGTACAGTACACAGGGAGGCATGCAGCTGAAGTTGACCCTCTTTTCCACTTACAGTAGCTGCTGCATTTCTCACCCTCGGCTTATACACGAGTCAATACGTTTTCCCAGTTTTTTTGTGGTAAATTAGGGGCCTCGGCTTATATTCGGGTCGAGTATATACTGTAAATTCTCATTTTAATTGTACCTACAGGTAAGCATATAATATAACTGACCTATAGGTACAATGAATATCCTCTAAACATGTACCGTTCAGGAGATATTTACAATTTCAGCAGCCAGTGATGTCTGTCACCAGTGCATGGGTATAAGGTAAATGTACTGGTGTTACATAGTTACATAGTTACATAGTAGGTGAGGTTGAAAAAAGTATTACATTGTATATCCCTGTATGTTGTGGTCGTTTAGGTGCTTATCTAATAGTTTTTTAAACTATCGATGCCCCTCGCTGAGACCACCGCCTGTGGAAGGGAATTCCACATCCTTGCCACTCTTACAGTAAAGAACCCTCTACGTAGATTAAGGTTAAACCTCCTTTCGTCTAATTTTAATGAGTGGCCACGTGTCTTGTTAAACTCCCTTCCGCAAAAAAGTTTTATCCCTATTGTGGGGTCACCATTCTGGTATTTGTAAATTGAAATCATATCCCCTCTCAAGCATCTCTTCTCCAGAGAGAATAAGTTCAGTGCTCACAACCTTTCCTCATAACTAGGGATGAGCCGAACACCCCCGGGTTCGGTTCGAACCAGAACCTTCGAACGGACCGAAAGTTCGCGCGAATTTTCGAACCCTATACGTTATAATGGACGCGAACGTTCGAAATCAAAAGTGCTAATTACAACGGCCAATATGCATGTTAATGTCATAAAACAGGTTTGGGGACCCGGGTCCTGCCCCAGGGGACATATATCAATGCAAAAAGAACTTTTAAAAACTAACGTTTTTTCGGGAGCAGTCATTTTAATGATGCATAAAGTGAAAAAAAAAAAAAGTGAAATTTTCCTTTAAATATGGTACCTGGGGGGTGTCTAAAGTATGCCTGTGAAGTGGCATGTGTTTCCCGTGTTTAGAACTGTCCTTGCACAAAATGACATTTGTAAAGGAAAAAAAGAAGCCATTTAAAACCACTTGCGGCTTTAGGTTTGTTCTTAAGTAGAATCTGAACAGGTACATTATGAAGTGTAGCTCCATCCCAAAAAAATCTATTTTTAAGCTTTTTGGAGAACATAGGGAGGGGTTATCACCCCTGTAACATTTGCTGTCTTTGCACATCTGTTCAGAACATGTCACCTAACTTTCCGTCCCAATGACAAATGTTTTTGGAAAAAGTGGGGTTTTAATTGAAACAAGGATTGGTGATAAAGTATCAGTAGAGAGGAGATACCTTTTTCCCAAATTAAATCTAACAGGATAGAATTTCCCTTCCTAGGGGTAGATTTCCTCTCACTTCCTGTTTTCTCTTTCCATTTGCAAGTAGGAGTCGTTTGTAAGTTGGATGTTTGAAAGTAGGGGCCTGGCGTATATACTCTGCAGAAATTTGCCCTATTAGATGTTGGTGTAGCCACAAGACTGGTGGGCACAGGAATGGGCCCTGCTATGAGTTAATAGATCAAGATTTGTAATTGCATGCACCTGTTGAACAGGGCAGAAAAATTGGGGTGGTGGTGGTGGTGGACGGTGTTGCCACAAGACTGTAAGCTCTCATAGTTACTCTTGGTGGGCGCAGGAATGGGCCCTGCTGTGAGTTATTAGATCAAGATTTGTAATTGCAAGCACCTGATGAACAGGGCAGAAAAATTGGGCCTTTGGCGGTGGTGGTGGACGGTGTTGCCACAAGACTGTAGGCCCTCATAGTTACTCTTGGTGGGCGCAGGAATGGGCCCTGCTGTGAGTTATTAGATCAAGATTTGTAATTGCAAGCACCTGATGAACAGGGCAGAAAAATTGGGCCTTTGGCGGTGGTGGTGGACGGTGTTGCCACAAGACTGTAGGCCCTCACAGTTACTCTTGGTGGGCGCAGGAATGGGCCCTGTTGTGAGTTATTAGATCAAGATTTGTAATTGCAAGCACCTGATGAACAGGGCAGAAAAATTGGGCCTTTGGCGGTGGTGGTGGACGGTGTTGCCACAAGACTGCAGGCCCTCATAGTTACTCTTGGTGGGCGCAGGAATGGGCCCTGCTGTGAACTATTAGATCAAGATTTGTAATTACCCGCCCCTGTTAAACAGGGGCTGAAAAATTGTGCCTTAGGCACTGGTGCTGGTGCCACAACACTGCAACCCCTCACAGAGACTGTACTTGGAGCACAGCAGTCACACGTGTTGCGAAGCATTTTTTAAAAAAATTGTAAGTACCCGCCCCTGTTAAACAGGGGCTGAAAAATTGTGCCTTAGGCACTGGTGCTGGTGCCACAACACTGCAACCCGGCCCTCACAGATACTGTACTTGGAGCACAGCAGTCACACGTGTTGCGAAGCATTTTTTTTAAAAAATTGGAAGTACCCGCCCCTGTTAAACAGGGGCTGAAAAATTGTGCCTTAGGCACTGGTGCTGGTGCCACAACACTGCAACCCGGCCCTCACAGATACTGTACTTGGAGCACAGCAGTCACACGTTTAGCGAAGCATTTTTTTTAAAAAATTGTAAGTACCCGCCCCTGTTAAACAGGGGCTGAAAAATTGTGCCTTAGGCACTGGTGCTGGTGCCACAACACTGCAACCCGGCACTCACAGATACTGTACTTGGAGCACAGCAGTCACACGTGTTGCGAAGCATTTTTTTAAAAAATTGTAAGTACCCGCCCCTGTTAAACAGGGGCTGAAAAATTGTGCCTTAGGCACTGGTGCTGGTGCCACAACACTGCAACCCCTCACAGAGACTGTACTTGGAGCACAGCAGTCACACGTGTTGCGAAGCATTTTTTAAAAAAATTGGAAGTACACGCCCCTGTTAAACAGGGGCTGAAAAATTGTGCCTTAGGCACTGGTGTGGTGGCATGGATCATTGAGGAGGAGGAAGAGGATAGTTAGTGAACATAAGAGGACAGTCACTCAGCATCAGCATAGGCAATCTTGAAGGGATGTGACATTAAAAATTATTCGGTTATATCCGCCTCAGGTGCCTGGTAGCTGGTGGTGATCCAAGACTGATTCATTTTGATGAATGTCAGTCGATCAACCGAGGCGGTGGACAGGCGCACCCTATGATCAGTCACAAATCCTCCAGCAGCACTGAATGTGCGTTCGGAAAGAACGCTGGAGGCAGGACAGGCCAGTAGCTCAATTGCATACTGTGCAAGCTCTGGCCAGTGATCCATCCTCAGGACCCAGTAAGCCAGAGGATTTTCGGTGGGAAAGGTGTCCAAGTCTGACCTTGCCCCAAGGTATTCCTGCACCATGTATATCAGACGCTGGCGATGGTTGCTGGAACCGATCATACCTTGGGGCTGCGGACTAAAAAATTGTCTGAACGCATCGGTCAGACGTCCACCTTCCCCACCGCTCCTTCTGCCACTGACCGAAGCCTCAGCAACTCGTCGCCCAGGACCAGGAGTTTGTAGCCTCCCAGTTTCTGGGAACGCGTTGCACAGACCTTTCTGCAAGGCCTCCCTGAGATGTCTCATCCTCTGCTCCCTCTGCGACGGCAAGATAAGGTCCGCAACCTTACCCTTGTACCGCGGATCAAGGAGAGTGGCCAGCCAGTAATGGTCCCTCTCCTTGATCCGAAGAACACGAGGATCCTTCCGCAGGCTTTGCAGGATCAGGGAGGCCATGCAGCGTAGGTTAGCTGAGGCATTCGGTCCGGAGTCTTCTGGGTCACTGAGGATGACATGATCGCCAGCCACCTCCTCCCAGCCACGTACAAGTCCACTGGTTTGTTGGGACTGTACATCATCCCTAAAAGACTGCTGCTGCTGATGCTGAGTGCCAGGCTCCACCTCCATGCTCACACAATCCTCCTCCTCCTCCTCCTCCTCCTCCTCATCCTCTTCCTGTGTGATGGGTGGGACAGAAGGAACACTGTCCGGATAAAGGGGGCCTTGAGAGGCAAGGAAGTCCTCCTCTTCCTGCCTCTGTTCTGCCTCAAGTGCCCTGTCCATTATCCCACGCAGCGTATGCTCCAACAGGTGGACAAGAGGGACAGTGTCACTGATGCATGCACTGTCACTGCTCACCATCCTCGTGGCCTCCTCAAATGGTGAGAGGACAGTGCATGCATCCCTGATCATGCTCCACTGACGTGGGGAAAAAAAAACAAGCTCCCCTGACCCTGTCCTGGTGCCGTAGTCGCAAAGGTACTCATTGATGGCCCTCTGCTGCGTGTGCAGTCGCTGCAGCATGGCCAACGTTGAGTTCCACCTGGTGGGCATGTCACATATTAGGCGGTTCTTGGGCAGGTTCAGCTCCTTTTGCAGCTCAGTCAGCCGAGCACTGGCATTATAAGATCGGCGGAAATGCACACAGACTTTCCTGGCCTGCCTCAGGACATCCTGTAAGCCTGGGAACCTGCCCAAGAACCGCTGCACCACCAGGTTGAGGACGTGAGCCATGCAGGGCACATGGGTGAGCTGCCCCTGTCGCAGGGCGGAGAGGAGGTTGGTGCCATTGTCAGAAACGACCATTCCTGGCTTAAGCTGACGTGGCGTCAACCACCTCTCGGCCTGCCCCTGCAGAGCTGCCAGAACCTCTGGCCCAGTGTGGCTCCTGTCCCCCAAACACACCAGCGCAAGCACGGCATGGCATCTTTTTGCCTGCGTACTTGCGTAGCCCCTTGTACGCCTACGGAGCACCGCTGGTTCCAAGGACAGAGCACTGGAGGAAGAAGAAGAGGAGGGGGTGGAGGAGAGAGGTGTGTCACAACCAGTAGCAGTAGTCGCGTTTTGGAGGCGTGGTGGCGGAACAACCTCCAACACTACTGCACCTTGTCCTGCATCCCTCCCAGCTGCCAATAGAGTGACCCAATGGGCCGTGAAAGAAAGGTACCGTCCCTGTCCATGCCTGCTGGACCATGAGTCAGCGGTAATATGCACCTTACCGCTGACCGCCCTGTCCAGCGAGGCATGGACATTGCCCTCCACATGCCGGTAGAGAGACGGAATCGCCTTCCGCGAGAAAAAGTGGCGTTTGGGAACCTGCCACTGAGGAACCGCACATTGAACAAACTCACGGAAGGGGGCCGAGTCTACCAACTGAAAAGGCCGCAGTTGAAGTGCTAGCAATTTAGCAAGGCTAGCATTCAACCGCTGGGCATGTGGATGGCTGGGAGTGTACTTCTTTCTACGGTCCAGCAGCTGGGGCAGGGAAATTTGCCTGCTGCAATCGGACGTCGGTGTACTGCAAGTACTTGGTTGTGACACACCTAATTCTACACCTTCAGTCCTCTCAGAGCAGCTTTCAGAGAGGACTGAAGGTGTAGTGGGGATGGAGATCCCAGCTGAGGAGGAGCAAGGAGAGGTCCGCTTAGTTCTTTGGTGTGGGTCTTTTATGTGTGCCTGCCAACGAGCTGCATGGCAGGTCGCCATATGTCTGGTCATGCTTGTCGTGCCCAAGCGGCTGATGTTTTGGCCACGCGAGATACGCTTGAGACAAATATTGCAAATAGCAGTGGTGCGATCTGCTGCACTCGTCTCAAAAAAGGCCCACACCAAAGAACTTTTCTGATAACGTGCAGAGGCAGCGCCCTGCACAGGCGGAGCTCTGCGGTGTTGTACAGTTGCTGTGCTGGCCTCTACCTGGCCTCCAGGGGGCATCCTGCCTCGTTGGACATGTGACGCCGCATCCTCCTCCTCCTCGTCCTCCTCCTCATCCTCTCTCCCTTGAGGCACCCACGTGGAGTCAGTGACCTCATCATCCCCTCCCTCTTCACCACTAGAGCAAACCTGGCAGTAAGCTGCAGCTGGTGGAACAGTACTGCCAGATTCCTCAAGCTGGGTATCGTCATCCGAGCCTTCGAATCGTTGGGCATCCTCCTGGAGCATGTACCCAACACTGTGCTCAAAGAGTTCGGGGGACTCCTCAGGAGGACATGGTGGGTCTAGGGAAGGGGTGGCTGATGATGCTCTGTCAGTACCCTGAGCCTGGGTGAGAGAGGATGAGGAGGATGAGGAGGGCTTGGTCATCCATTCTACCAAGCCTTCAGCATGATGCGGCTCCACATGTCCAGCTGCCGAAAACAAAGACGCGCGTGTCCCATGGCCACGTGCTGATGACGATGCACGACCACGTCCACGTCCACGGCCACGTCCACTAGAAACAGAGCCTGCCTGCCCTGTGTTCTTGGCTCTGCACGCTCTGCCTCCCCTTGGCGGTCTTCCAGCCATTGTAGTCGGTAGTCCTGTGGGTGCTGCTGAGAAGAATATATAGGAGCTCTGTGTGATGCCACTAACACACTAGAAGTCCTATGGGTGCTTCTGCAAAGAAAATAGAGGAGCTCTGTGTGATGCCACTAACACACTAGAAGTCCTGTGGGTGCTGCTGAGAAGAATATATAGGAGCTCTGTGTGATGCCACTAACACACTAGAAGTCCTATGGGTGCTTCTGCAAAGAAAATAGAGGAGCTCTGTGTGATGCCACTAACACACTAGAAGTCCTGTGGGTGCTTATGCAAAGAAAATAGAGGAGCTCTGTGTGATGCCACTAACACACTAGAAGTCCTGTGGGTGCTTCTGCAAAGAAAATAGAGGAGCTCTGTGTGATGCCACTAACACACTAGAAGTCCTGTGGGTGCTGCTGAGAAGAATATATAGGAGCTCTGTGTGATGCCACTAACACACTAGAAGTCCTATGGGTGCTTCTGCTAAGAAAATAGAGGAGCTCTGTGTGATGCCACTAACACACTAGAAGTCCTGTGGGTGCTTCTGCAAAGAAAATAGAGGAGCTCTGTGTGATGCCACTAACACACTAGAAGTCCTATGGGTGCTTCTGCAAAGAAAATAGAGGAGCTCTGTGTGATGCCACTAACACACTAGAAGTCCTGTGGGTGCTTCTGCAAAGAAAATAGAGGAGCTCTGTGTGATGCCACTAACACACTAGAAGTCCTGTGGGTGCTTCTGCAAAGAAAATAGAGGAGCTCTGTGTGATGCCACTAACACACTAGAAGTCCTATGGGTGCTTCTGCAAAGAAAATAGAGGAGCTCTGTGTGATGCCACTAACACACTAGAAGTCCTGTGGGTGCTTATGCAAAGAAAATAGAGGAGCTCTGTGTGATGCCACTAACACACTAGAAGTCCTGTGGGTGCTTATGCAAAGAAAATAGAGGAGCTCTGTGTGATGCCACTAACACACTAGAAGTCCTGTGGGTGCTGCTGAGAAGAATATATAGGAGCTCTGTGTGATGCCACTAACACACTAGAAGTCCTATGGGTGCTTCTGCAAAGAAAATAGAGGAGCTCTGTGTGATGCCACTAACACACTAGAAGTCCTGTGGGTGCTTCTGCAAAGAAAATAGAGGAGCTCTGTGTGATGCCACTAACACACTAGAAGTCCTGTGGGTGCTGCTGAGAAGAATATATAGGAGCTCTGTGTGATGCCACTAACACACTAGAAGTCCTGTGGGTGCTGCTGAGAAGAATATATAGGAGCTCTGTGTGATGCCACTAACACACTAGAAGTCCTATGGGTGCTTCTGCAAAGAAAATAGAGGAGCTCTGTGTGATGCCACTAACACACTAGAAGTCCTGTGGGTGCTTCTGCAAAGAAAATAGAGGAGCTCTGTGTGATGCCACTAACACACTAGAAGTCCTGTGGGTGCTGCTGAGAAGAATATATAGGAGCTCTGTGTGATGCCACTAACACACTAGAAGTCCTATGGGTGCTTCTGCAAAGAAAATAGAGGAGCTCTGTGTGATGGGACTAACACACTTCAAGTCCTATAGGTGCTTCTGGGAAGAAAATAAAGGTCTGTGTGATGGGACTAACACACTTCAAGTCCTATAGTTGCTTCTGGGAACAAAATATAGGATCTCTGTGTGATGGGACTAACACACTTCAAGTCCTATAGGTGCTTCTGGGAACAAAATATAGCTCTGTGTGTGTGATGGGACTAACACACTTCAAGTCCTATAGGTGCTTCTGGGAACAAAATATAGCTCTGTGTGTGTGTGATGGGACTAACACACTTCAAGTCCTATAGGTGCTTCTGGGAACAAAATATAGCTCTGTGTGTGTGATGGGACTAACACACTTCAAGTCCTATAGGTGCTTCTGGGAACAAAATATAGCTCTGTGTGTGTGATGGGACTAACACACTTCAAGTCCTATAGGTGCTTCTGGGAACAAAATATAGCTCTGTGTGTGTGATGGGACTAACACACTTCAAGTCCTATAGGTGCTTCTGGGAAGAAAATATAGCTCTGTGTGTGTGATGGGACTAACACACTTCAAGTCCTATAGGTGCCTCTGGGAACAAAATATAGCTCTGTGTGTGTGATGGGACTAACACACTTCAAGTCCTATAGGTGCTTCTGGGAAGAAAATATAGCTCTGTGTGTGTGATGGGACTAACACACTTCAAGTCCTATAGGTGCTTCTGGGAACAAAATATAGCTCTGTGTGTGTGATGGGACTAACACACTTCAAGTCCTATAGGTGCTTCTGGGAACAAAATATAGCTCTGTGTGTGTGATGGGACTAACACACTTCAAGTCCTATAGGTGCTTCTGGGAACAAAATATAGCTCTGTGTGTGTGATGGGACTAACACACTTCAAGTCCTATAGGTTCTTCTGGGAACAAAATATAGCTCTGTGTGTGTGATGGGACTAACACACTTCAAGTCCTATAGGTGCTTCTGGGAACAAAATATAGCTCTGTGTGTGTGATGGGACTAACACACTTCAAGTCCTATAGGTGCTTCTGGGAACAAAATATAGCTCTGTGTGTGTGATGGGACTAACACACTTCAAGTCCTATAGGTTCTTCTGGGAACAAAATATAGCTCTGTGTGTGTGATGGGACTAACACACTTCAAGTCCTATAGGTGCTTCTGGGAACAAAATATAGCTCTGTGTGTGTGATGGGACTAACACACTTCAAGTCCTATAGGTGCTTCTGGGAACAAAATATAGCTCTGTGTGTGTGATGGGACTAACACACTTCAAGTCCTATAGGTGCTTCTGGGAAGAAAATATAGCTCTGTGTGTGTAATGGGACTAACACACTTCAAGTCCTATAGGTGCCTCTGGGAACAAAATATAGCTCTGTGTGTGTGATGGGACTAACACACTTCAAGTCCTATAGGTGCTTCTGGGAAGAAAATATAGCTCTGTGTGTGTGATGGGACTAACACACTTCAAGTCCTATAGGTGCTTCTGGGAACAAAATATAGCTCTGTGTGTGTGATGGGACTAACACACTTCAAGTCCTATAGGTGCTTCTGGGAAGGAAATAAAGGTCTGCGTGATGGGACTAACACACTTCAAGTCCTATAGGTGCTTCTGGGAAGAAAATATAGCTCTGTGTGTGTGATGGGACTAACACACTTCAAGTCCTATAGGTGCTTCTGGGAACAAAATATAGCTCTGTGTGTGTGATGGGACTAACACACTTCAAGTCCTATAGGTGCTTCTGGGAAGGAAATAAAGGTCTGTGTGATGGGACTAACACACTTCAAGTCCTATAGGTGCTTCTGGGAACAAAATATAGCTCTGTGTGTGTGATGGGACTAACACACTTCAAGTCCTATAGGTGCTTCTGGGAACAAAATATAGCTCTGTGTGTGTGATGGGACTAACACACTTCAAGTCCTATAGGTGCTTCTGGGAACAAAATATAGCTCTGTGTGTGTGATGGGACTAACACACTTCAAGTCCTATAGGTGCTTCTGGGAACAAAATATAGCTCTGTGTGTGTGATGGGACTAACACACTTCAAGTCCTATAGGTGCTTCTGGGAAGAAAATATAGCTCTGTGTGTGTAATGGGACTAACACACTTCAAGTCCTATAGGTGCCTCTGGGAACAAAATATAGCTCTGTGTGTGTGATGGGACTAACACACTTCAAGTCCTATAGGTGCTTCTGGGAAGAAAATATAGCTCTGTGTGTGTGATGGGACTAACACACTTCAAGTCCTATAGGTGCTTCTGGGAACAAAATATAGCTCTGTGTGTGTGATGGGACTAACACACTTCAAGTCCTATAGGTGCTTCTGGGAAGGAAATAAAGGTCTGTGTGATGGGACTAACACACTTCAAGTCCTATAGGTGCTTCTGGGAACAAAATATAGCTCTGTGTGTGTGATGGGACTAACACACTTCAAGTCCTATAGGTGCTTCTGGGAACAAAATATAGCTCTGTGTGTGTGATGGGACTAACACACTTCAAGTCCTATAGGTGCTTCTGGGAAGGAAATAAAGGTCTGTGTGATGGGACTAACACACTTCAAGTCCTATAGGTGCTTCTGGGAACAAAATATAGCTCTGTGTGTGTGGTGGGACTAACACACTTCAAGTCCTATAGGTGCTTCTGGGAACAAAATATAGCTCTGTGTGTGTGATGGGACTAACATACTTCAAGTCCTATAGGTGCTTCTGGGAAGGAAATAAAGGTCTGTGTGATGGGACTAACACACTTCAAGTCCTATAGGTGCCTCTGGGAACAAAAATATAGCTCTGTGTGTGTGATGGGACTAACACACTTCAAGTCCTATAGGTGCTTCTGGGAAGAAAATATAGCTCTGTGTGTGTGATGGGACTAACACACTTCAAGTCCTATAGGTGCTTCTGGGAACAAAATATAGCTCTGTGTGTGTGATGGGACTAACACACTTCAAGTCCTATAGGTGCTTCTGGGAACAAAATATAGCTCTGTGTGTGTGATGGGACTAACACACTACAAGTCCTATAGGTGCTTCTGGGAACAAAATATAGGAGCTCTGCCTGCCTGCCACGAACACACTACAAGTCCTATAGGTGCTTCTGGGAACAAAATATAGGAGCTCTGCCTGCCTGCCACGAACACACTACAAGTCCTATAGGTGCTTCTGGTAACAAAATATAGGAGCTCTGCCTGCCTGCCACGAACACACTACAAGTCCTATAGGTGCTTCTGGTAACAAAATATAGGAGCTCTGCCTGCCTGCCACTAACACACTACAAGTCCTATAGGTGCTTCTGGTAACAAAATATAGGAGCTCTGCCTGCCTGCCACGAACACACTACAAGTCCTATAGGTGCTTCTGGTAACAAAATATAGGAGCTCTGCCTGCCTGCCACGAACACACTACAAGCCCCTCTTTCTCAATCAATCTTTGTAACTGAATCTATCTAACTCAATCTCTGTAAGTGAATCTCTCTACCTAACTAAATCCAGCAGAGTGTCACAGAATCAGCCTGCTCAATCTGCGCCGGAACAGCATGTGACCGGCGCAGACGGCGTGGCGGCCTTTTATAGGGGGGGGCGTGTACTACAGCCCCTGAGCTGTAATTGGCTACAGGCGTCCTGCCTGTAGCCAATTATGGCTCTTCGAGTTTCCGGGGCTGTGATTGGCCAAGCATGCGGGGTCACAGTGCATGCTTGGCCAATCATCAGCCAGCAATGCACTGCGCCGGCCGCGCCGGCCGCAATGCATTGCGGGGCCGCGCGCATCACACGAACGTGTTGCGAGCGGCCAAAATAGTTCTGGGCTCGCCGAGCGAGCGAACGCCCGGTGCTCGATGCGAACGTGGGTTCGCATCGAGCACCGGGCCCATCCCTACTCATAACTAATATCCTCCAGACCCTTTATTAGCTTTGTTGCCCTTTTTGTACTCGCTCCATTTCCCGTACATCCTTCCTGAGGACTGGTGCCCAGAACTGGACAGCATACTCTAGGTGCAGCCGGACCAGAGTCTTGTAGAGTGGGAGAATTATCGTTTTATCCCTGGAGTTGATCCCCTTTTTAATGCATGCCAATATTCTGTTTGCTTTGTTAGCAGCAGCTTGGCATTGCATTCTATTTCTGAGCCTCTCATCTACTAGGACCCCCAGGTCCTTTTCCATCCTAGATTCATCCAGAGGTTCTCCCCCCAGTGTATAGATTGCATCCATATTTTGCAGGCCAGTCAAGTTCCTCCATCCCAAACTCGCTCATCCATGTCTTTATGGACCTTGCTTTGTAAACTGGTCCAAATCATTTGGCTGAGGAGGGGGGGGGGGGTTATATTATGGTGTGGGGGTTGTTTTTCAGGGGTTGGGCTTGGCCCCTTCGTTCCAGTGAAGGGAACTCTTAAGCATACCAAGACATTTTGGACAATTTCATGCTCCCAACTTTGTGGAAACAGTTTGGGGATGGCCCCTTCCTGTTCCTACATGACTGCGGACCAGTGCACAAAGCAAGGTCCATAAAGACATGGATGAGGGAGTTTTGGAGTGTGGGAACTTGACTGGCCTGCACAGAGTCCTGACCTCAACCCAATAGAACACCTTTGGGATGAATTAGAGTGGAGACTGGGAGCCAGGCCTTCCCATCCAACATCAGTGCCTGACCTCACAAATGCGCTTCTGGAAGAATGGTCAAACATTCCCATAGACACACTCCTAAACCTCGTGGACAGCCTTCCCAGAAGAGTTGAAGCTGTTATAGCTGCAAAGGGTGGGCCAAGTCAATATTGAACCCTACGGACTAAGACTGGGATGCCATTAAAGTTCATGTGCGTGTAAAGGCAGGTGCCCCAATACTTTTGACAATATAGTGTAGATAATGTAATTATCTGAGTAGACACTGTCCACTGCTCTACTGACATCATCCATATTTTAAGGCCTCATACACACAGACGTTTTAAAAAATGGGCTGTAAAGCTAGGAACAATGCCTGGAAAAAATCAGCGTTAAAAACGCGATTTTATTAGCGTTTTGCTGTGGCGTCAATGCGCGTTTAACGTCGTTTTTAAGTGTTAAGGCTAAGGCACATTTTTCTTAAAAGAACATCCCTCTGCTATTTTCCACTTTCAAATTACCCACATAAACATTTTTACAGCTTAAAAACGCTGACGCTAAAAAACGTCGGTATAGCGTTAATGCGCGTTTTTGAGCGTTTTTGAGCTTTTTTCGGCCTCAGCGTCAAAACAGCTCTAACGCTGGAGCCTCTGAAGGCGCTGGTCCTTGGTCTTTTTTGGAGCTTAAAACGACCATGCCTGTTACAGCTCAAAAACGCCATGGTGTGTATGAGCCCATTGAATAACATGAAGTTGCCTTCTTAAGCAGCAAAAAAAGCTAAAAAAAAGCCACTGTTAAAACGTCTGTGTGTATGAGGCCTAATACATTTTAAAATGTTTTTTTTTACATTTATTTATAAGAGTGCGTGTGTCATATATACACTTATACACATACAAATACATCAGGGACGGACCTGGGGGGGGGGGGGGGCAATTGCCTGAGAGAGAGAGCGGGCAGGTGATAGAGTGGGTGGGTGAGAGAGCGGGCGGCCCGGTGTTGTGCCGCGATCGGTTTCCTCAACAAAATCTGTTTCTCCTGACTCTCGGTCTCAGCTGAGATCGTAACTCCGCCTCTCCAGCCCCTATCACCGCTGCTCCTCCTACTCTCCCTTGAATGCTAATCATGCTTCTACCGCCCCCGTGCATTTGGGGGAGAGTAGGAGGCGCAGAGGGCTGGAGGGGCGGAGTTCCGTTCTCAGCCGAGAATAAGGGGGAAACAGATTTTGTAGGGGAAACCAACATCATCTATCACTGCCCGCCTTCATTATGCAGGCAGCTGCGGGCAGCAGAGAAATTCTCTCTGCTGCCTGACTCTGGGACACAGCAAAAGACAATCCCCACCTTAGCAGCAAGTGACAGTCCGCAACTTGTGGCAGGTGACGTGGCAAGTGACAATCTGCATCTGACGGCAGGCAAGTGACAACCAGCAACGCGTGGCAGGTGACGTGCCAAGTGACAACCAGCAACGCGTGGCAGGTGACGTGCCAAGTGACAACCAGCAACGCGTGGCAGGTGACGTGCCAAGTGACAACCAGCAACGCGTGGCAGGTGACGTGCCAAGTGACAAACAGCAACGTGTGGCAGGCAGGGCCGGATTAACATAGGGGCTATTGGAGCTGCAGCTCCAGGCCCCTTTCTCAAGATAGGCCCATTTGCCCAAAAAAAAAAAAAAAAAATTAAAAAAAAGGATCGACTTCGAGGGTTGTAGCTCAGCGACCAGGAGTCATAGAGACTCCCCATTTAGTGGGTAGGTAGCTAAATGCCTACTTCAACTCTGGTTAAAATATGGGGCTGCTATCATCTATGGTTCCGGAGATATGGGGTTCCTTGCGCAGTCGGTCAGAAGCTACACACAGAGCGGCCGGTATAAATACAAGCTGGAACACTCTGCAGCAGACTGAGAGGATGAGCTCCCAGGGCTTATAATAATTATTTGTATATTACTTATGATAATTAACCCCTTGCTACCCAGGCCAATTCTGACACTTCTCTCCTACATGTAAAAATCATCATTTTTTTTTTTTGATAGAAAATTACTCAGAACCCTCAAGCATTCTATATATTGTTTTCCATTTTCCCTATGGAATAAAATGGTGGCCTTTGCAACTTTTTATGTTACACGATATTTGCGCAGCAATTTTTCAAATGTTTTTTTTGGGAAAGAAACTGTTTCATTCATAAAAAAAACACCAAAGTTAGCACGATTTTTTTTGTGTAACAAGCGATGCTTTACATTTTTTTGCAGGTTACTTGTTTAGAGTTACAGAGAAGGTCTAGTGCTAGAATTATTGCTCTCGCTCTAACGATCGCGGCGATACCTCACATGTGTGTATCTGGCTCTGATACTAACCAGTGCCTACCCAGCCACTGACTAGTATCTCTCCCCAGCCTGTCCCCACACACCCTCTCACCTGCTGACCTGTGAATGGGGGAATTACTCCCGCAGTGTTATTGTGTTCTGCCTGAGAATACAATGATTAGTGTTGCTAACTATAGCTGGCAGCACTGATTGTTTTGGGGAAAACCTGACAGGCTGGTTGTACTCAAGTCGGTTAATAGGTTGACCTGTGTAAAACCTGCTAGCCCATACATAGATCGACTATGGCTGGTCTCTGCTTAATTGGTGTAATTTTAATCCATATATGGCCCGCTTAACCACTACGCAGTCCCTAAACATCCTTCCACAAACCTTTTTACATTTTTCCTTCCCAGATTACTTCATCCTCCTCTCCTATACATAGCCCACTGTCATACTCTCCACATTTCTCTCCTGTACATACTGCTCACTGTCATACCCTCCACACTTCTCTCCTATACATAGCACCCGCTGTCATATCTTACACACTCCTCTCCTTTACATAGTGCCCGCTATCATACACATCTCTCCTGTACATAGTGCCCACTGTCGTACCCTCCACATTCCTCTCCTGTACATACTGCTCACTGTCATACCATCCACACTCCTCTCCTATACATAGTGCCCACTGTCATACCCCAACACTCCTCTCCTATACATAGTGCCCACTGTCATACCCCCCACACTCCTCTCCTGTACATACTACTCACTGTCATACCCTCCATACTCCTCTCCTATACATAGTGCCCACCGTCATACCCTCCACACTCCTCTCCTGTAACTACTGCTTACTGTCCTACTCTCCACACTTCTCTCCTGTACATAGTGCCCACTGTCGTACCCTCCACACTCCTCTCCTGTAATTACTGCTTACTGTCCTACTCTCCACACTTCTCTCCTGTACATAGTGCCCACTGTCATACCCTCCACACTCCTCTCCTGTATATATTGCTTACTGTCATACCCTCCACACTCTTCTCTTATACCTAGTGCCCATTGTAATACCCTCTACACTCCTCTGCTCTGCATAGTGCCTTCTGCCATACCCTCCGCACTCCTCTCCTGTAAATAGTGCCCACTGTCATACCCTCCACACTCCTCTCCGGTACATACTACCCTCTGTCATACCCCCACACTCCTCTCCTGTACATACTGCCCACTGTCATACCCTTCACACTCCTCTTCTGTACATACTGCCCACTGTCATACCCTTCACACTCCTCTCCTGTACATGCTGCCCACTGTCATACCCTTCACACTCCTCTCCTGTACATACTGCCCACTGTCATACCATCCACACTCCTCTCCTGTACATACTGCCCACTGTCATACCCTCCACACTCCTCTGCTGTGCATACTGCCCACTGTCATACCCTTCACACTCCTCTCCTGTACATAGTGCCTTCTGCCATACCCTCCACACTCCTCTCATGTACATAGTGCCCACTGTTAGACCCTCCACATTCCTCTCCCTCACCTGCACATACTTCCCACTTTTATACCATCCATACTCCTCCCCTATGCCTCTTACCCACAAAAACAGTTCTTTAAAATTATACTGAATATTCTCAATGCTCTAGAATGGGCACACTTTTGTAAGTTCAACTAAAGGAATTTGTTCTGCCCCATTATTAGTACTTATTTAATTTTGTAATTACTATTTGATGTACATAGGAACATAGGGGATATCAGCTACTCTAAATATAGCACTTGTAAAAAAAGTGTCCCTGAAAATATTTTTGAGAGGCTCCTGTGATATCAAAGCGGTAGTAAACTTTTCTAACATTACTACTTTTTAGAGGCCCTGAGGTAGGTTATGCCATAATGTACAAGTATGCACAGCATATTAGCACATTAGGGTACACTTAAATTGTCAGACTGAGCCCTCCAGTGCTGTGATCAATCCGGCGGGGCGCTTCTATCTTCACCTGGTCTTCCTTCCGGGTTCTGTGCCTTCGGTCACTTGCCTTGGCCGGGCTGCATTGATGTCATTCCCACACATGCTCATGTGCATCCTCTTTCTCTCATCCCCCTTTCTCTCTCAACCTCCCTTACCCCTCACACCTCTTTCATCCCCTTTCTCTCTCTCTCATCCTCCCTCTCTCTCTTTAATTTAATTTGTTATAACAAAAAAAATTTGCATTTTTATTTATAAAAGGCCCGACCAAAGTCCTCAGCACCAGGCCCATGATGTTCCTAATCTGGCCCTGGTGGCAGGTGACGTGCCAAGTGACAAACAGCAACGTGTGGCAGGTGACGTGCCAAGTGACAAACAGCAACGTGTGGCAGGTGACGTGGCAAGTAACAATCCGTATCTGGTGGCAGGCGACAGTGGCAAGTGACACGCTCAGGGCTCCCATTGATTCGGCATTATGGTGAGTTGAACTATTTCATTTTTTATAACAATGTAATAATAAAATAATGCACTTCAATCATCCTGACACCATAACAACCATGGTGCCGGGATGATTGAAGCGCCAACATCAGCCACTGACCCGATAAATTGCCTGCAAAAAAACGTATTTTCTGGCAGTGCCCCTCCCGAGACTAGACTCTGGATCCACCCCTGAAATACGTGTTTGAGCTTTGGGGTGCACACCCTAATGCAATAGGCTGCACACACCAGGTGAAAAAAGATTTAAAAAGCCTAAATGAAAAAAAAAGAAGAAAACTAATGCAGCCACCACATCTAATGATTGGTAAGCTGCAATATATTACATTTTTGGTTATGGGTTTATCACTTTAACCCATGCAGTGGTGGGGGTTGCACTGCATGCTTTCATTTTACAGCAATCCGATAAAGTTTGACAAAGTGACAGGTGCACTTTAAAACAAAGTGGACAGCAAAATATTCTGTGTTTCTAAATTTACAAGATGATCTCATTTGCATATTACTGTAATTTTCCTTTTTAGAGGTCTAAGCTGCTATGCCATTCCAAAATATCGAAAAACATTTTCATTTCGAGTTCTATTCCACGTAACTTTTAAGACAAAGTCTAACTCTCTGAAAAAAAGAAAAGAAAAAAAAAAAAAAACAGGAAGATCTGCTGAAATCACTAAATACAATTGAAACCCAATTAATGAATACTTCAGCCTACTTTCCTTGCAAATGGAGAGAAACAATTATGCCAGCCATTGCCCAAGGGGGCATACTAGAACAGTTGCATTCAGCACGAAAATTTTGGCTCCAATTTTCTGGCATTCATTTCGAGCAGATTGTATTTTGCTGGTGAACTATGGCAGTATTAGCGATAGCTTCATTGATCATGCATATTATTGTGACAGCCCATGTGCTAAGGTTTGGAGTTAGGGTGTTAAGTTGCACAATTTAAACATTTTTCTATATGAGATGCTCAGGGTAGGACTTAAAGTGATACTAAAGCTTTGTTTTATTTTTTTTTAAATAACAAACATGTCATACTTACCTCCACTGTGCAGCTCGTTTTGCACAGAGTGGCCCTGATCATCCTCTTCTGGGGTCCCTCGGCGGCTCGCACGGCTCCTCCCCGCATTAGATAACCCCTAGGAGAAGTGCTCTCCCGAAGGGGTTACCTTGCGGGGGCGCTCCAGAGTCATTCATTGGGAGTCCATAGAAGCCAAATGTATGACTCGGCCCCGCCCCCCGGTGCCTGAGTCATTGGATTTCATTGACAGCAGCGGGAGCCAATGGCTGTGCTGCTATCAATCTATCCAATCAAAGCTGGGGCGCCGTGGAGAGGACGATGCATCCCCGCTGAAGAAGGTGAAGGGGCTCAGGTAAGTGAAATGGTAACTGCCAGTTTTTTTTTTCATCTTAACCACTTAAGGACCGCCTCCTGCATATTTACGTCGGCAGAATGGCATGGCTGGGCACATCAACGTACAGGTACGTTGCCCTTTAAGAGCCCAGCCGTGGGTCGCGCCCTCGCGACCCGGTCCTGAGCTCCGTGACCGTGGCCGCGGGACCTGCAGACCCGATCGCCGCCAGTGTCCCGTGATCGGGTCACAGAGCTGAAGAACGGGGAGAGGTAAGTGTAAACAAACCTCTCCCCGTGCTTCCTAGTGAGGCTGTCAATGATCGTCTGTTCCCTGTCATCGGGAAAGACGATCAGTGATGTCACATGCCAAGCTACGCCCCCTATAGTAAAAAAAAAAAACACATAGGTCACACTTAAACCCTCCCCGCCCCCTAGTGGTTAACCCCTTCACTGCCAGTGTCATTTACACAGGAATCAGTGCATTTAAATAGCACTGATTGCTGTATAAATGACAATGGTCCCAAAAATGTGTAAAAAATGTCCGATGTGTCCGCCATAATGTCGCAGTCACAATAAAAATCGCTGATCGCCGCTCTTACTAGTAAAAAAAAATTATAATAATAAAAATGCTATAAATCTATAAACGCTATAACTTTTGCGCAAACCAATCAATAATCGCTAATTGCGATTTTTTTCTACCAAAAATATGTAGAAGAATACGTATCGGCCTAAACTGAGGAAAAAAAAATATGTTTTTTTTTATATATTTTTTGGGGATATTTATTATAGCAAAAAGTTAAAAATATTGCATCTTTTTCAAAATTGTCGCTCTTTTTTTGTTTATAGTGCAAAAAATAAAAACCACAGACGTTGTTTTTTTGCAGAGTTGCAGAGTTTCCCCCACTTCCTGACTAATAAAACCATTGTCAGTAGGAAATGAAGTGAGGGAAAATCTCTCTAATGGACCCTGGATAGCAGTATAACTGTGAATGGGTTGTATTTGATTATTGTAATATCTACATATTATAAAACAATATTGATTTGACCAGAATTCCTCTATTGACATTTCTATTATACACTACAACATGCCACGGTGTATCAGAGCGCTCCATCTTGTCTACAGGCATTGCACATCATAACATATTTGTGATTAAGCTTGTAAAATCCACCCTGATAATCCGGTAATCTCTGAAATCATGTTGAGCCTCTTGTAAGGAAATACACCGTGACTTTAATACATTGATGGAGCCCATTCTCAGTCATATCTGCTGTATCAATGAACTTCATGCATTAATAACGTTAAAAATGGTCTCATTTTCTTTTACTGAAAAGGATAAGTACATCCCTACCTTGGACCACCATCCCCCCCCCCCCCCCCCCCCCCCCCCTCTGATCGAAATTTGTCAAGGGAATTATATACAACAGATTTCAGTTTACAATGTCTGGCTTGGCAATATCTGGTCCAGTACTTCCAATTTCCAGCTCTCCCGATGTGGCTTACTTAACCACTTCAGCCCGGACCAATTTGCAGCCAAAGGACCAGGCCCCTTTTTGCGATTCGGCACTGCGTCGCTTTAACTGACAATTGTCGTGCGACGTGGCTCCCAAACAAAATTGGTGTCCTTTTTTTCCTAAAAATAAAGCTTTCTTTTGGTGGTATTTGATCGCCCCTGCGGTTTTTATTTTTTGCGCTATAAACAAAAATAGAGCGTCAATTTTGAAAAAAATGCAATATTTTTTTTACTTTTTGCTATAATAAATATCCCCAAAAAATATATAAAAAAACATTTTTTTCCTCAGTTTAGGCCGATACGTATTCTTCTACATATTTTTGGTAAAAAAAAATCGCAATTAGAGATTATTGATTGGTTTGCGCAAAAGTTATAGTGTTTACAAAATAGGGGATAGTTTTATAGCATTTTTATTAATATTTTTTTTTACTAGTAATGGCGGAGATCATCGATTTTTATTGTGACTGCGACATTATGGCGGACACATCGGACATTTTTTACACATTTTTGGGACCATTGTCATTTATACAGCAATCAGTGCTATTTAAATGCACTGAGTCCTGTGTAAATGACACTGGCAGTAAAGGGGTT
Organism: Lithobates sylvaticus; assembly: GCA_028564925.1. Taxonomy (NCBI): domain Eukaryota; kingdom Metazoa; phylum Chordata; class Amphibia; order Anura; family Ranidae; genus Lithobates; species Lithobates sylvaticus. The sequence continues at coordinate 36,183,994 of CM053031.1, forward strand.
AACCACTAGGGGGCGGGGAGGGATTAAGTGTGATCTGTGTTTTTTTTACTGTAGGGGCGTGGCTTGGCGTGTGACATCACTGATCGTCTTTCCCTATGACAGGGAACAGACGATCGGAGACAGTGTCACTAGGAAGCACGGGGAGAGGTTTGTTTACAGATACCTCTCCCCGTTCTTCAGCTCTGTGACCCGATCGCGGGACACTGGTGGCGATCAGGTCTGTGGGTCCCGTGGCCACGGTCACAGAGCTCAGGACCGGGTCGCGAGCACGCGACCCATGACTGGGCACTTAAAGAGCAACATACCTGTACGTTGATGTGCCCAGCCGTGCCATTCTGCCGACGTAAATGTGCAGGAGGCGGTCCTTAAGTGGTTAAGGAATCGATAACTTTTGCGCAAGCCAATCAATATACGCTTATTGGGATTTTTTTTTACCAAAAATTTGTAGCAGAATAAATATTGGCCTAAATTGATGAAGACATTTTTACATTTTTTTAATTGGATTTGTTTTATAGCAGAAAGTAAAAAATATATTTTTTTTTTTCAAAATCGTCACTCTTTTTTGTCTATAGTGCAAAAAACAAAAAAAAGCAGAGGTGATGAAATACCACCAAAAAAGTAGTCTGGGTCTACAACAATACAGTGCAAAGTGCCACAAGCTATACTCCATTCTTCCTAACGTTCAGACGATTACCTGTAGACCTTCCGCACACCCCATTTCCCGTACACCCAGTACCTGGGTCCAAGTACATTAGGACTGGCTACACAAAGCCAAGCAGGTGGTTCTGGACCAACATAAAGATCTGGCCATCATAGTGAACTGCTGTTGCAACCTAGTTTTGATAAAGAACCAGAAATAAGAGAGACGCAGTAAATTGGAGCCCAGGTGGGAGCGCACCCCTTCTCAGGTGTTAAAGCAACCCTTCCCACCAACCATATTGTACGACGTGGTCTTGAAGGGCCCTGAACCTAACAAAAGACTTGTTGAGGCCTTGCTTACTGAGTGGGGATTGTTCCATTAAACCCGTCCCTGACAGAAGAGACAATGACACCACTGATATCCCACCTATACAGGAAGGTCCCTTCAAATGGTTCCTGCCCCCCCCCCCCCCTGAACCCATGCCTCTGGCCTAGCTTTTTCCCAAAGAGGAAGACACCAGTAACTCACCTACGGTTAGTCTCGAGACACCGCTCCTGGAGACTACCAGTGCTGCTGACTCTCTGGACTCTCTTGAGTAGTCAGCTGCTGACTAGGGTGGAGGGGGGGTGTGGATGGCCCCAAGGAACCCCAATCACCCGAGGCCCCCAGAAGAACCAACAGAAGTTGACTACTCTGAAGGTGACCCTACAAAGGACAGTAAGGCTTGCTACCCAATGCGGTCTAACCGGAGGCAACTTCCTGCAAAGTACTCTGATTATGTTGTTTGAAATGCGTTGATATTGCCTTGATTATGTTTTGTAATGTTACTTATTGTTCTCTAGTGTGTTTCTATGCCAAGGACAGCATCTGTCAAAGAAGGGGGGAGTGTAGGCAGGTGACGTCTATGTTCCCCATTGCAGGTGGTGCTTGACCGCAGCAGCAATGCAGGGGGGGGGGGGGGGTTGAGAGAGAGGAGCTTGGTTCCTCTATGATTTCCTTGGTCCCAGGGAGGCAGCTATCTGATTGAATGCTGATGCCCCATGTGACTCTGGCAGCCATCTTGGGTCAGGCAGAGTCTATTTAGGACTCCTGCTTCCAGGCTTGGCAATCTTCTTGCAAGTGGCTAGCATATGGAAAGGAACCCCGTCTGTCAGGGACAGTACTAGAGATAGGGACAAGTTCCAGGGGAGTAGGGACAGTGCAGAGACTATGTCTACCTTCCAGGAAGCCTTCCCTCTTGGGTGTGGACTAGCCAGCCCACATTCCACTCCTCCATGGCAGACATTTCCGCATTTTCCAATCTGCATCTTGTGGGTTCACCATTGTCTCATATGTAAGTGGCTCTGGTCGGGGGTGCTCTCCGCTAGGCCTGTTGTTCTTGCTGAACTGTTCTAAAAGACACTGTTGCTGCCGAAATTGGACAACGCTACACCTAACCCTTACGCCAAACTCGGCACATCAACACTGTGCTGATCTCAGTCAGATCGCACAACAGATGCTGCGCTGCTGGACTGAACCAGCCCTAAGGGATTGTTCACATGGGAACGAAGTTGCTGGAAATCCATGTTCCGTGTGCAGGTCCAGCGCCGTGTTCAGAATGCACTGGGTGTGCAATCTGCTGAGGGTGTCAATATAATCTTAACGGTAATGGAAATGCAGATTGCAAACGGAGTGTGTTTGTTTTTTTAATGTAGTGCATGTACTACTTTTTGTGCAATCCAAAGGAATGGACTGTAAAAAGCACACACTGAAAAGTGCCCTAAAGGACAGAGAGCACCGGATTGCGCACAGCATGACCTTGCTTAAAGTGGTGTTCCCCCCATAATTATAACTTTATTTAGATCTGCATACAATCTCATAATAAAAAAAAAAAAAATCGGATAAAAAAAAAAATTTCACTTACCTATTTCTCCCTGTTGCTAGGTGGTCCCACGAAATCTGCCTCTTCCATAGCCCGGGCTGAAAACGTCACTTCCCTCGGCGGCCTGGCTCGCTAAGGCTCCTGGGAGATGTGTGTCACTGTTTCCCAGGAGTCTTTGAGCAGTGCCGAGGGCTAGGTTGCCATAACAACGGGGCAGGACTTCCAACGCCGCCGCCCGTTGTGATGGCAACCGAAGCTGTGCACGGCGCTCCGATATGAGTCTACTGCGCATTCGCAAAATCTGCGATGCATGATGGGAACGGAATGTCAGCGATTCCTGGAAGAGAATGCCTGTGGGTTTCACATGCCCACAGGCAAGATGAAAGCCCTGTATGGCTGTTTCATAACTACATATTTTATTGAGAAATAGCAACGATTAAAGCAGCAAAAACGGAAGAGGTGAGTAACGATTTGATACCTGATTGTACTTTTGATTGTACACAAAAAAAAAAAAAAAAACGTAGGAGGCAGTGGAACCCCACTTTAATAGATAAAAGAAAAATGATCACACTTACAGAATAAAAACATGATACACACTACATTAAAACATGATAGATAGCATAACAGAGGCTGAAGCTCCTGAGAAATCCCATCAGACCGCCATGTAGAAAATCTCTCCAACTAGTGCAGGCAGATAGAGGGGAGGATGCAGATGGATGTTGCTAACAATTTCAGGATAGAACGTGGGATGCCAGAACCATGCGCTGTCCAGATGTATGCCAAAGAAGGCTGAGCAGATGACAGCCTGGAGCATGGTGCACCTCCACGTGTGTGTTTCGGGATGCTGCCCCCTTCATCAGATCCTGGAACATGTGAGCAGACTGCTGACTGCTCCTACCAGTGAGTGTTATTTTTTAAATGTTTGTTTTTATTATATGGACCATTTATAATATATAAATAAAAGATTTATAGGTTGGACAACACTAACAGGAAACAATAGTAATCTATGCACATAACCAGGTGTGTAGCCCAAAACACCACAATAAATACACAAAAAACAAGGGGGGTTACATCACAGAGAACATAATAATTTGCTCCTAGTAAAGAATAATCCAACTTTAGTCATCCTTGTCTTGTTAATCAATGACCTGCATTATGTAGTAGAAATAAAGATACATCTATGTTCAGGTCTTAGATGGCTTCCATATCTACACCTGACATACTGAAAAGGTGTAACCACATAGTAACCTTTAGGTTCCTTTGCATCTGCAAAGTCGCACAATTCCCAGTGCCACTTTGATGCACCTTTTGGTGTGACTTTGATCTGACTTTACATTTTATGGATTAAAGTCATATCAAAAGATGGACCAAAAAAGTGCAGGAACCTTTTCTAAAGTTGAGGCAACTTCTGTAGTGTTTGTAGGATTGGCTCTCATATAAATGCTTCGAAAATCACACATGTCTTGCGACTTGGGGTCTCACAAGTCAAGTCCCAAAAGTGTGAAAGGAGCCTGAACAATACATGTTCAAGCTAACCAATTACATCAAAGAGTTTATATATCTATGTGTATGTGTGTATATATATATATATATATATATATATATATATATATATATACATACATACACACACGCTATATTACCAAAAATATTGGGACACCTGCCTTTACACGCACATGAACTTTAATGGCGTCCCAGTCTTAGTCCATAGGGTTCTATTGAGTTGGCCCACCCTTTGCAGCTATAACAGCTTCAACTCTTCTGGGAAGGCTGTCCACAAGGTTTAGGAGTGTGTCTATGGGAATGTTTGACCATTCTTCCAGAAACGCATTTGTGAGGTCAGGCACTGATGTAGACGAGAAGGCCTGGCTCACAGTCTCCACTCTAATTCATCACAAAGGTGTTTTATCAGGTTGAGGTCAGGACTTTGTGCAGGCCAGTCAAGTTCCTCCACCCCAAACTCACTCATTCATGTCTTTATGGACCTTGCTTTGTGCACTGGTCCAAATTATTTGGTGGAGGGGGGATTATGGTGTGGGGTTGTTTTTCAAGGGTTGGGCTTGGCCCCTTAGTTCCAGTGAAAGGAACTCTTAAGCCCCATACACACGGTCAGACTTTTTCATGGATTCTGTCCGATCGGACAATGTTGTTGAAAAATCAGACCGTGTGTATGCACCATCGGACAGTGTACGTCGGATTGTCCGACGGACAAAGTCTTATCTCCTGCTGGAAAGATTTGCCGACAACACGGTCCGATCACACCAAATCCGATCGTGTGTACGGTTGTCCGACCGGACAAAGTGCTACGCATGCTCAGATCACATTACAAGACCAAAGCTATTGGCTACTAGCCTCTACGTAGTCCCGTCGTAGGCAACAAACGTCAACACGTTCAGAATGATCGGATTTTCCGACAACTTTGTCCGACCGTGTGTACGCAAAACCAACATCAGACAAAGTATGACGGACAGGATCCGACCGACCTGGTCCGCGGATTGTCCGACCGTGTGTATGGGGCTTAAAGGTGTCAGCATACCAAGGCATTTTGGACAATTTCATGCTCCCAACTTTGTGGCCCCTTCCTGTTCCAACATTACTGAGCACCAGTGCACAAAGCAAGGTCCATTAAGACATGGATGAGGGAGTTTGGGGTGGAGTCCTGACCTCAACCTGATAGAACACCTTTGGGATGAATTAGAGCGGAGACTGCTAGTCAGGCCTTCTAGTCCAACATCAGTACCTGACCTCACAAATGTGCTTCTGGATGAATGGTCAAAAATTCCCATAGACACACTCCAAAACCTTGTGGACAGCCTTCCCAGGAGAGTTGAAGCTGTTATAGCTGCAAAGGGCGGGCCATCCCAATATTGAACCCTACGGACTAAGGCCTCTTTCACGCGGCCGATCTGTTCAGATCCTCCTGTCAGTTTTTTCAGGCGGACCTGAACGGATGCTCCATAGAGGTCTATGGAGCGCCAGATGTCAGCGGTGACATGTCTGCTGACATCCGACCCGCTCCGATCCAAAAAAGTGTGATGGAGGAAAAACCTATTTTCCATCCGTCATCGGATCGGGTGACGACGGACTAGGGTTGCCACCTCATCCCTTTAAACCCAAACACATATGAATTACACAGGTTCTGAGGCTAATTAAATGCAGATAAGGCACCAAGTGTGTATAATTACCACCTGAATCAGCCACAGAACCTGTGTAATTAATATGTGTTCGGGTTTAAAGGGATGAGGTGGCAACTCTACGACGGACTCTACGGTCCATCGTCACCCAATCTCCCATAGGGGAGAGAGGCGCTCTGACAGGTCCGTCCCTGCGCTGTGTGCAGAGACGGACCTGTCATCTTCTTGCTCAGCGGAGATCACTCTGGCGATCCCCGCTGAGCAAGCGGATATCCACGGGGCCGATCTGCACTGATCCACCCTGTGTGAAAGAGGCCTAAGACTGGGATGCAATTAAAGTTCATGTGCGCTTAAAGGCAGGTGTCCCAATACATTTGGCAATATAGTGTGTGTGTATATATATATATATTTTCAAACTTTGGGTGAGTTACTGCCTTTTCTTTATCCTGATTGTTAGACTGGAGCAATGTGGAGGTGAACTCCCTGTCTTCCACCATTATCCATTAAAGCATAACGATGGGACACGTTCTCCAATACAAATAAAACTTTACTGAATCTTCAGGTCATGAACGTTGTCAGATCATATACATCAATAGCAGCTACTGTCTGTATAGAGTTGCGAGCATCCTTGCTCTTGAGGCTGTATGGCTTTGTGTGAGCATTCTACAAACACCTTCCTCTTTTATACAGAGTTTTAGCACAGGTGGATGTAATCCCGCAGGTGTGTCCCGTGCTTCCAATATGGAAAGCACATGGAGAGAATTAACCCCGTGTTCAGTTTATACTTGTTCCCTACCCATTACCACCAAAATGGTTCTGACACAAAAGTAATTATTGGACTGCAACATTGTGTCAGAAAAAAATATACAGACAATAAATGTCTAAATAAGCCAAATAGAAAAGAAAGAGACGGATACAACATTTCAACTCATGATGTCCTAATTACCGTATGCATCAGTAATAAATATAACAAGTTTTCCATTAATAAATGCATCAAAGTGCAATCAACATATAATCCACAACTTCCAATCGTGATTTCATGATATTTTCATCTTTGTTTTGATTGTAAAATCACCTTTCCCATATTTGTCAAGATGCGATTCTATCTGAAAATAGAAAATGCTATAAAATCGCTAACCATGTCATCATAAAAATAGGTACAAATCGTAGTCCCTATTGATTCCATCTTGGTGGCAGGATCGTAACCTATTAATCTACCAAACCTCTCGCTGCCTAAGGCCTAATTAATAAACCAATCAGACTTTTTCCATCGGAATATCTGACCGTGTTTGGGGGACACACGGTCAGATATTACGATGGAAAAAGTCTGATCGGTTTATTAATCCAATCGTGTATGGGCTCTAGCTGGCTTTTTCCGTCGGAATTTCCATCGAAAAAAAATTGAGAGCAGGATCTAAAATTTTCCAACAACGAGATCAGATCAGACTTTTTCCAATCGTGTGTAGAGAATTCCCACGCATGCTCAGAAGAAATTAGGAGATGAAGGCTATTGGCTACTGGTCTCTACGTAGTCCCGTCGTACGTTTTATACGTCACCTCGTTCGGAACAATCGGATTTTCCAACAACTTTGTCCGACCGTGTGTATGCAAGATAAGTTTCGGACAAAATCCATCAGAAAAAATCTGATGGATTTTGTGGTCGGAATTAAGGATGAGCTCCGGCGTGTTCGCATACGGCACATGTAGAGCCCGCCAGGATGTTGGCACTGCACTGCGCTAATCACAGGCAGTGAGACATTTCCCGATCTCTGCAGCGGCGCATCGGGAAAATGTCTCACTGCCTGTGATTAGCGCTCTGCACTTCCTGGTGGGCTCTGCATGTGTCGTATGCGAACACGCCGGAGCTCATCCTTAGTCAGACTGTCCGACCGTTTGTACGGGGCATTAGTCTCAAAATTCTATCACCCCCTCACTGTCGCGGGGAACCTCCTCAAGCACCATAAACCTTAGGTCTGAGTCCTGGTGTCCTTTCTCTAAAAAATGTCTTGAAACCGGCAACCCTGGTTGATTCAATCTTATGGTGCTGCGATTCGATCTTTTATCCTCTGAGTAGTCTCACCGACATACAGTAATTTACACGGACAGGTCAGAATATAGATCACATAGGAGGATTGGCATGTAAAAAATCCTTTTATTGCAACCTTATCCCCATTTTGAGGATGGACATAATGGTCACCTTTTAAAATGAGTTTACACTGAATGCAATTCAAGCAGGGAAAGCACCCTTTCCTTTTCTTGCCAAGAAATGTAGTTTTAGATATTTGTTCTCTCGGTCTATATTCTGATCTCACCAGTGCGTCTCGCAACTAGACATGTGCACAACAAAAAAATTCGTTTATTTTCGTTTCGTTTTTTCGTTTCCGAAAAAAATTCGTTTTTTTTTCGTTTAGTTTTTTCGTTTCCGTTGATTCGTAACGATTCGTACATTCGTAAGTCGTCGGTGTTCGTATTCGTAACGATTCGTACATTTGTAAGAGTTATTTTTTTGTTAGTTAAATTTTCGGACGCATTCGTATTTATTCGTACATTCGTAACATTCGTAACATTCGTAATCGGAGCATAATTCATAATTTTATGTATGTATGCTATTATTACATTTTAATAATTTACGAATCGAAAAAAAAAAGTTACGAATCGAAAAAAAAAGTTACGAATGTACGAATTTTTTTGTTCAATCCATTCATTACGAATCGAAAAAAAAAAAAGTTACGAATGTACGAATCTTTTGGTTCAATAGAGACACGGAAAATTACAAATCGAAAAAAAAAAAAAAAAAAGTTACGAATTGAAAAGAAAAAGTTACAAATCGAAAAAAAAGTTACGAATGTACGAATTTTTTGGTTCAATAGAGACACTGAAAATTACAAATCGAAAAAAAATAAAAATAAAATTACGAATTGAAAAAAAAAGAATTTTTTTGTTCAATTCATTCGAAGCACGTTTAGCAGCACCATTGTAAGGGACACGGAAAATGACCAATTCAACAAAAAAAAAAAAGTTACGAATGTACGAATTTTTTCGTTCGTTTTCGTTTTTCGGATTTTCTTCATTAGTACATTCGTTGTTTCTAATTTTTTTTTTTCGGATTTTCGTTGTTTTTCGGATTCGTTCAATTCGAATGATTCGTTAATCGGATTCGTACGCTTCGAACGATTCGTTACGATTCGTTATTCGGATTCGAACGATTCGAATGATTTGTTCATTCGTACGAAAACGAACGAACGAAAATAACGAAAAAAAATTAAAAAAACGAAACGAATTGCACATGTCTACTCGCAACGTTTTATTCCTTCTAAAGGCTTTAAAATAAATGGTGTTTGTTGGAAAACCTCAGTCTGTGGATAGGAACGTTTTAAAAGGGGCCAATGTTTTTTGATGACTCTAAAAACCTGCTCGCTGTAAGACGGCTTTCACACCAAGCCGCCTGTAGCGTTGCTGTAAAACGCCGCTATTTTTAGCAGCGTTTTACCGTCGGATTTTGGGTGCATTTCGGGCCTTTTACCCCCCGCTAGTGGCCGAGAAAGGGTTCAAACCACCCGCAATACGCCGCAATAGTTTTGCCAGTAGTATTACAGCGCTGCCCTATTGATTTCAATGGGGAGCAGCGGTGGAGGAGCGGTGGAGGAACGGTAAACACACTGCTCCTTCACCGCTCCATAGAAGCTGCAGGCAGGACTTTTCCTGACATCCTGCCAGCGCACCGCTCCAGTGTGAAAGCCCTCAGGCTTTCACACTGCAGACAATGAAGCAGCAGTTTGAAGGCGGATCGCAGGCGCTATTTCTAACGCTATATCGCCTGCAAAACGCCCTCGGTGTGAAAGGGGTCTAACTATGAAATTGCATCAGAAACGGTAGTCGTCTCATCTGTGGTCTATGTCTCACTGAAGCTATGCCCATCTCCTCCTGAATAGAATTTTGAGACTAAGGCTACTTTTACACTGAGGCGCTGGGCGCGCTGGCGGTAAAGCGGTGCTTTTCGGCCGCTAGCGGGACAGTTTTAACCCTCGCTAGCGGCCGAAAAAGGTTTAAAACCGCCCGCAAAGCGCCACTGCAGCGGTGCTTTGCAGGCTGTTTTGGAGCGCTGCCCCATTGTTTTCAATGGGAAGGGGCGCTTTAGGATCGGTAAATACACCGCTCCTACAGCGCTCCAAAGATGCGGCTTGCAGGACATTTTTCAGTGTCCTGCAAGCGCACCGCTCCAGTGTGAAAGCCCTCGGGCTTTCACACTGGAGAGACAGCAGCAGCTGTTTGAGGGCGCTTTGCAGGCGCTATTTTTAGCACTCTAGCGCCTGCAAAGCGCCTCAGTGTGAAAGGGGCATAAGGGTCCTTTCACACGGGACGATCCGTGATGATCCGCCCGTGAACATCCGCTTGCTCAGCAGGGATCGCTCCGTCGAGCAGGAAGATGACAGGTCCGTCTCTGCACACTGTGCAGGGACGGACCTGTCAGAGCGCCGCTCTCCCCTATGGGAGATCGGAAGACGACGGACCGCAGAGTCCGTCGTCAACCGATCCGATCCTCCACTTTTTCGGAGCGGGTCGGATGTCACCGCTGACATCCAACGCTCCATAGAGGTCTATGGAGCATCCGTTCAGGTCCGCCTAAAAAAATGACAGGCGGACCTGAACGGATCGTTCGTGTGAAAGAGGCATTAGGCAGCGAGAGGTTTGGTGGATTAATAGGTTACGATCCCTCCACCCAAATGGAATCAATAGGGACTACGGTTTGTACCTATTTTTATGATGACATGGTTAGCCATTTTATTGCATTTTCTATTTTCAGATAAAATCGCATCTTGACAAATATGGGAAAGGTGATTTTACAATCAAAACAAGGATGAAAATATCATGAAATCACAATTGGAAGTTGTGGATTATATGTTGATTTCACTTTGATGCATTTATTAATGGAAAGTTAGTTATATTTAATACTGATGCATAATTAGGACATCATGAGTTGAAATGTTGTATCCGTCTCTTTCTCATCTATTTGGCTTATTTAGACATTTATTGTCTGTATATTTTTTTCTGACACAATGTTGCAGTCCAATAATTACTTTTGTGTCAGAACCATTTTGGTGGTAATGGGTAGGGAACAAGTATAAACTGAACACGGGGTTAATTCTCTCCATGTGCTTTCCATATTGGAAGCACGGGACACACCTGTGGGATAACATCCACCTGTGCTAAAACTCTGTATAAAAGAGGGAGGGGTTTGTAGAATGTTCACACAAAGCCATACAGCCTGAGGAAGAGCAGGGATGATCGCAACGCTATACAGTAGCTGCTATATCTGACAACTTTCATGACCTGAAGATTCAGTAGTTTTATTTGCATTGGAGAACGTGTCCCTTCATTATGCTTTTATATATATTTATATATACACACTACATCATTGGTGAATAAATGGGTGCATTTAGTTCCCCTATGCTCTTTTATTGTTTTAGTCTCTCTTGGGTTTACCGTATATATTCGAGTATAAGCCGAGTTTTTCAGCACATTTTTTTGTGCTGAAAGTGCCCCCCTCAGCTTATACTTGAGTCAAGCTCTTTTCTGCAGCAGAGAATATTTTCCAACCCGAATTTGGAGCCTCGTATCTCGGGGCCACTTAGTGCTAGGAACACCAATTTGGTGTGCAAACCCAGTGGAACTAGCACTAAAACGTATCCCAATTTGGGGTTCCTAGCACTAAGTGGCCCCGAGATACAGGGCCCCAAATTTGTTCAACTGTGTCCATCTGCACCTTTGGGTACAGAGACCCCAAATTTTGGCTGCAGCTAGGGGGCATCTAGGAACCTTTAACTACCAAGTTTGGGGGATCTATGGCTGAAAATGGGCACAGTGAGGCATGAAAATTGGCACAGTGAGGCTGCAAATTGGCATTGTTGACCCTCTTTTCCACTTACAGTAGCTGCGCATTTCTCACCCTAGGCTTATACTCGAGTCAATAAGTTTTCCCAGTTTTTTGTGGTAAAATTAGGTGCTTATATTTGGGTCGGCTTATACTCGAGTATATACGGTAATCTTTCCAGTTCTATGCCATTCTTTTATGAACTCATGCTCAAAACTAAACTGTAAATAGACGCCAAATTTCTAGGATGTCCTACTACCAATTTTCATAGGGGAATGATTATTTGATACATAGGATCACTTGGTAGTCCTAGCCTTCCATAAATACAAGGACACATACATCAATAAGATAGACACATACACAAGTTTAATGTTGCTGCGTTTATTCCTGAAATAACCTCCTAATTAAGCCTATTGTGTTTTATGAATTTCAGGACGCATCATTTTTCAGTTCCGTACCATACCTATTTTTTTTTTTTTTTCTGTTTTTGTAAACCAGGTCAATGAACCGGCATATCTAAGGCTTGAGGGCACCGGGGTGAAGTCACCAAAGGCCAATCATAAAAAATGAGGTAGGGAACTTTGTACAGCGCCTGTCTCATGCAGGTTGATGAGCTGAGCAATACCGCGGTCAGCACCACGGGGAACAGCCTGCTGACTGAATCGTATTTCCGTGGAAGCAGATGGCTTTAGCCCTTACTACAATATTCCTGCTTGTCATAAGAAATGCAGGCTTTTAAAAAATCAATTCTGTAATATTAAGATGGACTGAAGTCCTACCTTTCTGTGGCCGGCTTCTGTTATTTTGGGGATGTCAAACAGCTGTCCTGTATAGTACTGAACTCCGCAGAATAAAATGAGGGCAATCGAATCGCCTTCCCTTTCAATAACAGACAGGATATCCTCCGTCCGCAGTGTTTCTTCTCCCTAAGAAAACAGGATTTACATTTCTGAAGCCATTTTTATTATTTTATACATAAATAGGTTTATAAATTTAAATATATTGTGTGTGTATAGTAAACAAACAAAAAAATTATATATATCTGTCTACATATATATATATATATATATATATATATATTTATATAGACATTAATGGCTGTGTGTTGAGTTATTTTGAGGGGACAGCAAATTTACACTGTTATACAAGCTGTACACTCACTACTTTACATTGTAGCTAAGTGTAATTTCTTCAGTGTTGTCACATGAAAATATATAATGAAATATTTACAAAAATGTCAGGGGTGTATAGGGGGTGTCAGGGGTGTGATATATTGTGTATATAAATATATATATATATATATATATATATATATATATATATGTATATGTTTATGTATTTATTTAGTATAATTAAAGGCTTTTTTTCTTAATTTTAGGTAGAGTGTAGAGGGGTTAGAACACCTTTCATGTGTTTGTTGCCATCTGTGCCCCTGTTAGGGAGAATCACCCTCTCTATTTGTCCTGTTTATTTCCATTAACACCAAGAGTGAAAGAAAATCCCAAATTTTGGGTTGTCTCCAGAACAGGAACAGAGGGGAAATCTTTCAATCAGGACTCTTGTTCTGCTAACCTGGGTGACTACCAAGGATTTCCCTCACTTTGTAGGGATTTCCCCTCACTTCCTGTTATGGCTTGGGATAGGAATTGAAGGGAAATCTCACTAATGGTACACAGGTGAAAAATAAATGACGGGTGTTATAACCCCCCATCCCCCCTTACTCTATCCACAATGTAAAATTTAAAAAAGGTGTTTTCTTTAGTCCAAGTTTATTCTATATTTTCTTCAAAGGTTCTTGCAACATGTGAAATGTGGAGGTTGGACATATTCAGTCAAAATATTTGTCACAAATAATATGTAGTTGCAATTAAAGTGTATCTAGACCAAAAACCGAAATGTGCTTGTTTTATTACAGACATGTAAATATAGTACCGACAATGTACACAGCACTTTACATATTGTACATTAACATCAGTCACTGCCCTCAAGGAGCTTACAATCTAAAGTTACTATCTTACATACATACACATACTAGGGCCATTTTGAACTGAATTTAGTTCAGTTTTGGGCACCAGTTCTCAAAAAGGATATCGGGGAACTGGAGAAAGTGCAGAGAAGGGCAACCAAACTGATAAGAGGCATGGAGGAGCTCAGCTATGAGGAAAGATTAGAGGAACTGAATGTATTCTCTCTTGAGAAGAGGAGAATAAGGGGGGATATGATCAACATGTATAAATATATAAGGGGTCCAAATAGTGAACTTGGTGTTGAGTTATTAAATTTAAGGTCATCACAGAGGACAAGGGGGCACTCATTACATCTGGAGGAAAAGAAATTTAATCTCCAAATACGGAAAGGTTTCTTCACAGTAATGGCCCATACACACGGTCGGAAATTCCGACCACAAAATTCGTATCCGGATTTTGTCCAACACTGGTGTTGCATACACACGGTTGGACAAAGTTGTCGGAAAATCCGATCATTCTGAACGTGGTGAGGTTCGTTGTGTACAACGGAACTACGTAGAGGCTAGTAGCCAATAGCTTTGGTCTTGTAATTTGATCTGAGCATGCGTGGCACTTTGTCCGTCGGAATTCGCTACACACGATCGGAAAAAGTCCAATCGGACTTTGTTGTCGGAAAATTTGAGAGCAGGATCTCAAATTTTTTCCGACGGAAATTCCGACAGAAATAGTCCGATGGAGCCCACACACGGTCGGATTTTCCGACAACATGGTCCGATAGGACATTTTCCGTTGGAAATTCCGACGTGTGTACGGGGCATAAGAGCTGTGGTTCTGGCCAGCTCAGTAGATTGCTTTTAAAAAGGCCTGGTATATGTTTAAGATCTTGTTCCCTTCATGCTTCTCTTTTATTTAAATTTTTTTTTTATTTTTTTTTATTTTTTTAGGTTGGTTTGTTATCTGTATTGTCTTGTCTTGTCCATTTTTTGTTAGTTATGTGTAAAGACATCTACAAGAATTATGCTGGAATAATTAATCGATTGTGTAAATAAGTGACTATGTAAATGTGTAAAAATGTCTTAGTGTGTATAATTAATTCACAATAAAATAAGATTGAAATATTTAAAAAGGCATGGATACTTTTCTAAATGTACATAATATAACTGGGTACTGCCATTTATAGGAAACGTTGATCCAGGGAATATACGATTACCTCTTGGGGGATCAGGAAGGATTTTTTCCCCCTTCTGTAGCAAATTGGAGCATGTTTTGCTGGGGTTTTTCACCTTTCACTTGATCAACTGTGGGTATAGGATTGTGTATATGGGATTGTATGATTGTTTGTTTTTTTCGTTGAACTAGATGGACTTGTGTCTTGTTTGAACCTGACTAACTATGTAACTATGTAGCCCACCAGCATGTCTTTGGAGTGTAGGGGGAAGCCAACGTTCCCGCAATGCAAAATTGCTGTTTAAAAAAATAAAATAAAAAAAAACAGGCATCAGGAGATGACAGTATCACCTCCCGAACAATGGCAAACCAATGCAAGTGTAAAAGTAGCCAAACTGCAGAGATATATTGTGGTGCCATTTATTTTAAAGGGCACCCTAGTGTGCTATTACAGTAGAGTGTCAAAATGTTCATGCTTTGCTGCGTTAGAAATAAAGGGTCGTGTCCATTTTATAAGGTGGGCTGCCAGTCCATTCAAAATCAATTAGGTGCCTTAACGCAGCGAGTCTTAATGTGCTGTAACAGGGTGCCGTAACACAAGTGTATTAAAACAACGCATGGAGTGATGGGGCCTCTGGCTACGCCTACACCTGTCACTCTCTTTGCTAACGAGAAATGTAACTATAGATGACAATCATCTCATTAGAACCATTTTAATTTCAGTGCACTCCAAATAAGATGATCTCACATTCCTAAAGATTTTAAAGTGTAATTTAAATGCCAGTGCAGCTTAAGCCTTATGCCGCGTACACACGGTCGGAATAAGCTCTGATGGTTTTCCCGTCGGAATTCCGATGGAATTTCGCTCAAACTGTCTTGCCTACACACGGTCACACCAAATTACGACGATCTGTAACACAGCGGCATAAAACGCGTTCGACAGCACTATAAAAGGGAAGTTTAATGCTTCCGAGCATGCGTCGAATTGTTTCCGAGCATGCGTCGGAATTTTGCGCGTCGGAATTGCATACACACGATCGGAAAATCCGATAGAAAGGTTTTCCGTCGGAAAAATTGAGAACAGGTTCTCAATCCAAAGTCCGTCGAAAATTCCGACATAAAAAGACTGATGAGCATACACACGGTGGGAAAATTCATTGAAAAGCTCCCATCGGACTGTTTCCATCGGAAATTCCGACCGTGTGTACGCGGCATTGGAGAGGCAACACATGTATGGATATTTTTGCATAGTTGCATTGGTGCAGCTGTAACCACATATGTGTCATACCTGTGGTATCAGTGGCGGCATGTCCATTTGGGGCGCCCGGGCTCTGCCCCCTCTCTCTACGCCACCCCCTATATGACTAATGGGTATATTTATGCTGTTTCGCTGTTTTAGCACTGATCCTCAATCTGGCCAATCAGAAGCCGGTGTGAGACCCGTTTTCTGATTGTTTAAAAAGAGAAGACTCCGGATTGGCCACGAGAAGGAGAGAGGAAATGGAAGCCAGAGCCGTCGCCTGTGGAAAGCAGGAGAACAAGGGAGCCGCCGCCGCCGCAAGTCCTGCAGAAGTGCTGCAAAGATGGGGTAGGTGCACCATAGCCACCTGCCGACTGACCGTCCTAAAGCCTACTGTTTGCCGCCCCCCCCCCCCACCTCCAAAGAAAATTACCACCGGCCGCCACTGTGTGGTATCCCTCTAGAAGCTGGAGATCAGTGAAGTAGACACCTCTATTCCAGTAATCACCACTAGCTTCCGGTTCCCATGCCAAGTTGCTGCCCAGTGCTTCTACCAGCGAGCCGGAAAAGGAATCCGCCAGCCTCAGAAGGTCACCATAGAGAATAGCGCAGACCAGATGGTCAAAAAAATAAAATAAAAATTGAATCGCCCTTGTCTTTGCGTGCTCGCCCGCAGAAATGAATGCATACGTACGTCGTGTCCACATATGTAAAAGGTGTTCAAACCACACATGTGAGGTATCGCCGCAAACGTTAGAGCGAGAGCAACAATTCTAGTCCAGGACCTCCTCTGCAACTCTAAACAGGTAACCTGTAAACTTTTTTAAAGCGTCGCCTATGGAGATTTTTAAGTACTGAAATTTGGCGCCATTCCACAAGTGTGCGCAATTTTAAAGCGTGACATGTTAGGTATCTTTACTTGACGTAACATCATCTTTCACATTATACAAAAAAAAATGGGCTAACTTTGTGTTTTTTTTTTTTTTTTTTTAATTCGTGAAACCTTTTTTTTTCCAAAGAAAAACGGGTTTGAAAAATTGCTGCGCAAATACCATGTGACATAAAAAATTGTTACGACTGCCATTTTATTCCTTAGGTTCTCTGCTAAAAAAAAACATGTATAATGTTTGGGGTTCCGAGTAATTTTCTAGCAAGAAAAGTATTATTTTTACATTTAGGTGCCAGAATTGGCATGGTATGGAAGTGGTTAACCAATCTTTTTTTTTTCTTAAATTCTCATTTAGCCACTTAAGCCCCGGACCATTTGGTTGGCCAAAGACCAAAGCACTATTTGCGATTCGGCACTGCGTCGCTTTAACTGACAATTGCGCGATCATGCGACGTGGCTCCCAAACAGCACTTAGATGTTAGATGCTAACACTTGAGAAAGGAGCGCGCATGTGCCCCACGGACTTCGCGCATGCTCTGAAACGCGGTGTGTTCCCTGCTGACGTCACAAGCTGTTTCCACAAGAAGCTCTGCAGTCTCCCAGGCGCGAGACACAGCTGAGTTCCCCCCCCAGCGTCTTGCGGACTTCACTACAGTGGTCTGGACTTTTGGACACATGCCTATGACAGCAGCCGCTTGCTCACGTACAGCCCTTTGTATTTTAATATGTAAGTGATATTATACTGTTTTATGATTGATTAAAGCATTTTTACTGAGTGGCGCTCTCCTATTCTTCTTTTTTCTGGCTATGATTCTGAGTTGACTTCACTCTGGAGAAGAGCAGCCTTCTGTGACAGTGCATATCCATCATCCATCCATCCAGCGAGAAATGGTATATTCTCTTGTTTGGACATTGGTCTTATGAAGATTTCTTTGTTATTGATATCTATCCATTTAATAATTGTATTAATTTTATAGACTTGATTTTAATTATGTGATTGACATTGGATTACTGAGCGCCAGCATCCCTTGTTGTATTCCGATCGCTCAGTTTGGCTGGGCAGCCCGCTCTAGGAAGAGTCTTGGTGGTACCAAACTTCTTCCCTTTACGGATTATGGAGGCCACTGTGGTCTTTGGGACCTTCAATGCTGCAGACATGTTTCTGTACCCTTCCTCAGATCTGTGCCCCGATACAATCCTGTCTCTGAGGTCTGCAGACAATTCCTTGGACCTCATGGCTTGGTTTGTGCTCTGACCAGGGCCGTCTTTAAGGCAGGGCAAAAGGGGCAGCTGCCCTGGGCCCTGTCGTTATTGTGGGGCCCAAATCAGCTGCCCCATACTTGCCAATTATGCCAGTTTAAATTCCCTTGTCCCTTGATGTTTTAGGCCAGTGCTTTGTCCTGATATTTCAGTGTGAAGTTCTGTTACTAATGCTGCCCAGCTCTGCCCTATTGTTGTGTGCAGATGACTCACCTGCAGACCCTGTGTTTACATGTAAATACCAGCATTGATATGTAAATAACATCTGCATTCATATGTAAATAGTGCCGGACTGCCAGCATTCATATGTAAATAGAGGCAGTATTCATATGTATATCATGCCACCCTGAGGTCATGTCCACCATCACCTATACAGAATGCTGCCCACTGGGGAGATAAAGGGGCATGTTGGAAATTGATCACACCCACCCCTCCCCCCAGAACTTCCACTGATCCCAGGAGTCCTAGGATCTCTAGGAGTTTTCTGTCTATTGATGGGTCCCCTCACCTCCTCAGTCCATGGTGTGTAGGCAGTGAGGAGATGATGTGCTGTAACCTCTAGCAACCAATCAATGAGAAGTATTGATGTACAGTAATCTCGACAAGCATAAATCATGTGATGTAACCTCTAGCAACTAATCAGTGAGCCATAACGATACACTGTAACCTCTGGCAACCAATCGCAATCGCTGCCTTATCTGATTCAGTAAACAGATTTTGAGTATGCCTCAAAGCAGTTGGAGAGTGAAACTGCATGGAGGGGGGGGACGGGACATTTTTTTGCCCAGGGTCCAATCAATATTAAAGATGGCCCTGGCTCTGACATGCACTGGTAACTGTGGGACCTTATATAGACAGGGGTGTACCTTTCCAAATCATATCCAATCAACTGAATTCACCACAGATGGACTCCAATCAAGTTGTAGAAACATCTCATGGATGATCAGTGGAAACAGGATGAGCTTAATTTTGAGTGTCATGGCAAAGGCTGTGAATACTTATATACAGGTATATGTGATTTTTCATTTTTAATAAATTTGCAAAGATTTCAAACAAACTTCTTTCACGTTGTCATTGTGGGGTATTATTTGTAGAATTTTGAGGAAAATGTAGAATTTAATCAATTTTGGAATACGGCTGTAACATAACAAAATGTGGAAAAAGTGAAGCGAAGTGAATACTTTCCGGATGCACTGTAGAACATTGTCTGTATTCCAAACACACCCAATGTTGCCAAGACCTAATGTGCATGCTAAGTAAACCACAGTGAATGTGAGTTAAGCACAAAATGCGGCAAATTAATCGTTCTTTGGCTGCTTTGAGTCTGCTTAGCTCTATGTTCTTCACCTGGGATAAACCAGGCATTCCCATTTGCTAGAAATAATTAAATCTATCCTAAAGGCAGGCAAAATAAAATGTTTATGCTCCTAGAGACTAATTAGCTGAGGGGATATGGTTATTTATACTAGCTTAATGGGATTGAGAAAGGTTTAAGGAACTTAGCCTTTAAAGAAATGTGGAGGCATAAAATGGCATTCATTCTGCCGTATGTTCTTTTTAAGGATATTGTAACCTTCTTAAATGTTAATGATGGTGCAGCTGAAAAATCATCTTTTTCTGGGGAAAAAATGTTTCTGAAAAGACAGGAGACGGAATCTGCTTAAAATCAATTGATTGTTGTCTTGTGTTTTCCACTATCGTACACAGTAGATCCAAAAGAGAAAAAGGTCAAGGTGAGGTGAGGTTTTCTGACCATGTCTGGTACTTTTTTATGGGTAACAGGTGCTCTTTTTTTTATCCGAATGAAGTGGTGAAACCACAGAAATCCAGACATGCATCATCCACCTCTGCTGGTGGTAATAAACAAAGTTGATTTTATGGACATGGGGTCAATTCATTAAGAATTAAATAACAGCTAATAAAATGCAGTAAAATATTGCATGTGGTAACAATTGTGCAAGTGTTCAATTCATTAAGAATTTTACATTCAATACAGAATGCGGTATTTGTTCGATTTAGCGGTAAGTGCCGCATTAGTTAATGCGGTAATTAATGCATTGAGCTGGTTGCTAAATAGCGGACGGGGAAGCCGGCCGCCGCACCCTTAACAATGGATGACTCATCAGCTGTCATTGATTTTACGGGAACCCCACATCATTTTTTTAAAAAGAAACTGCGTGGCCCCGCTCCCCAGAATCCATACCAGGCCCATATATGAGCTTGCAGCCCAGCAGGTCAGGAGGGCTCTATTAACCTATACCAGGCAACATGCCCTCAACATGGTGCTGCCCCCTTGTGACATCACAGACCGGTGCAGGCTGGGTCAGTGACATCACAAGGGGGCAGGACCACTAGGTGACATAGACAGGTGGTTCCGCCCCATACCTATGTAAGAACTGTCATACGACGAAGCCTGCAGTAGCCTTCATGTATGGCGGGAGCGATTTTTCTTTTTTTGGTGCGATTGATGATGGACTCACATCGGGGGACACAGTTTTTTTATTTTTTAATAAAGGAATTGTCAAAAATTGTCTCTGTGTTTTTATTACTTTTTGACACTTTTTTGGTGAATGGGTAGGGGTGGGATCTGGGCGTTTTTAAACGGGGCTTCCAGATTCCGATAAACCCTGTTCCCGCAGACCCCCACAACCACTGGTCACAATTGTGAGGATGAGGCCACAAGCACCCGCTGACAGCTGAACAGTCATCTGTAGTTAAGGACAGGGCGGCCAGCTTCCCGGCCCACTCCTTAGCAAACAGCTATTTGTTAAAATACTGAATGTGATACCGCCAGCAAAACCTTGGTGATAAACATTGCATGCTTTTTTAACTCTCTTTTTTTTATGAATTGGACTTAATTTACCGAATGCGATAATTTATGCAAATGAGTCCCGTGACGTTATTGCATGTGGTAAAAGTTAGTGAATTGACCTCTTATTGACTCTGTTATCTGGATGTAGGTTTACATGGTAATTTTACTTTTTCGCAAAAGAAATGAAAAGGTTAACTAATTCTAGGCCCCATAGCAAATAACGGCCGTTTGTCTACGACCTGAAGGTGGCACTGTGCCAATTCTTTAGGCTGGCTGGAAACCATTGGGGGACTAATGTGCCCCATAACATTTGCTCCAGGAGGCCATATTGGGGATTTTCTATTGGATGTTGAAATCCCACGAGATTTGGGCTTAAAAAGCAGTCCCTGTGACATTCAGTGGGAGTAGGTTCGGGATAGACCCCTGCTTGTTAGGGAAAGTGGGAGCAGTGTTAGAAAGCAGTTGCTGATGAAGAGGGAAAGAATAGGTTCCCCCTTACAGGGTATTTCTTCTGCCAGCTGGATAAACTGCAAGGACTTTGGGGATCTCAGAGCAACCCAGTAATCTGCATACACCCTCCAAGGGAAGTGTACCTTAGGCATTCTGTGGCCTGTAAGTTCATATTATATTATTATTGAAACATTTCCTTTTTTGATAGACATTACTTTTCAGAAATGGGTAATCCAAATGTGACATGTGTGAGTAGCGCTACCCCCAAAGGAGCCGCTTAGTAGATTGCCCACAATCCTTTCCCCAGCCAGGGACACGGTCAGTGTGAGTCTTTGTCTCAATGAACAGTCATGGGGTTTTCTTTTTTGCTGTTTTAAATTTGGGTAATGTGGATGGAGTAAGGGAATTGAGTGGGATACCCCAAAACTATGTACAAATAGGTGGGCACTTATCTTCTATAGAACTGTGAGCCTGCAGCAACTTGAGGAGATTAATCTTCCTCTGGTGGAAAGTCCAAGCAAATTCTTTTCACTGGGAATTAAATAGACTCAACTCTTCAGGACACTGGACAGTTTGTCCTATTTACACACACAGCTGTCTAACTCCAGAGGGATGACCTCAGCCCACAGTCTCTAGGATCTCTCTCTCTCCAGTCTGTTCTCACAGATGTCCTTAGAAAATTGGTTGCCGACTTCCAATATCCTTGCGACACTCTGTGATGCCAGAGTAGATCCTCAGACAGCAGTCCCTCAGTCAGCTTTCTGCAGCTTCCAGCAAAGCAGACCTCCAGATAACCGACCTGAAGCCTCGACAACCCGCAGGCACATGGCAGGATGGCATAAGGGGGCAAAAGTCCAGTTTAGGCTGTGATCTCCTTTTAAGGAAAAAGACCCTGCTGTCTCAGAGTATTTATACATGCTCCCAGCCACCATCTGGGCAACCCTCAGGGATTGGCCAGGACTGTATGAATATTCAGCTGCTGATTAGCCTCTTCCTGCTCACTAATTTCCAGAGCTTTCTGGATTAATCAGCGGGACGCACTCAGTCCTGCAACTGCTGGAACATAGAACAGATCAAAATTGGGAAGCACAGTGGTGTAGTGGTTAGCAGCAAAAAGGGTTTCTGGTTGGAATCCCAACATGACACCATCTGCCTGGAGTTTGCATGTTCTCCCTGTGCCTGCGTGGGTTTCCTCCCAGGACTCTGGTTTCCTCCCACACTCCAAACACATGCTGGTAGCTTAAAAAGATCCTGTCTAAATTGGCCCTAGTATATGTATGAATGTGTGTTAGAGACCTTAGGTTGTAAGCTCCTTGAGGGTAGGGACTGATGTAAATGTACAATATATATGTAAAGCGCAGTGTAAATTGATGGCGCTATATAAGTACCTGAAATAAATAAATAAAGACAGCCACACTGGTTACAGTGAGCCCAAACTAAATTGACCTGATCCTGGTACCCAACTATGAGGGTGCTATATGTGGTGCCCTTTCCATACATTTCCATATTTCTGAAATCTTTTAATTTCTATAATATAAAGTAACATTTAAGTACCGATGTGTGCTGACCCCTCCCACGTTTTAGGAAAAGTCAACGGATACCGCTTTTAAATATATACATAACAATATTCACCAGAGAACCTCTTGAACATAGGCATTATATGAATAGGATAACACTGAGAGGACAGCAATGAGATGTTGTAAAGACTGCGTAGATGTAGGAACATTGCCGTATCTGTCAACAGGACCCTTTCATCTATCCCAGTCTGTAATTAATGAAGACACTGGCATAGTAATAAAAGCCTTCAGTTGTATCTCCGCGGGGACTTGCATTATACTAATCCAAACACCGACTAGCAGAATGCCATATTGTTGGGTCACTTTCTTGATCTCAGACAGGTCCTTGAAATAGAAGCTGAAATCAGAAGGTTCTTGGCAGGATGAAGCACAGATTATAGTCTTGGAAGTGAAATATGGAAATAAATGTGTGAAACAAACCTTGCGGGGATGCACTAATAGCATGCTGGATTCCACATCGAGTCCATGAAGCTGAATCTGCGACTCCACTGCGTACTGCAAGACAAGAGATTTCATTTCAAGAGCGTGAAGAATTTTCATGAAATCATCACAGAACATAATCACCTTATAGTTATATAGGCATATACAGATAGGTTTAAAAAAAAAAAAGGTGCCCACTGAGTTAGATTTTTTTTAATTAAAAGCCAACCTTGCAGGCTCAGAACCCTAAACCTGCTACTGAACCTTTTTGATCCACAAAGACAATCAGATAATTCCTTAAATTGATATTTTATATTCTGTGCAAACACATCCTTTACTGTACACTTATGCAAGACTTACATATGGCAGGTACCATATGAACATTGCTTTTTCAGGCAGGTAACCTTTGAGGCTGGTGTAGTGTCACATATGGCGACCCATCACATTTGGCTACCCGATGGACTGTGCATGCGCGACGCCGCCATATGCGTTCCAACACTGTGGCGATCTGCGCTTGCGCAGAATTTTGTAGCCACACCCCTGAGTCCAGGTTCAAGCCCCACCATCCAAGTGTGCATAGAGTTAGATTATAATTATGCCGAGCGAAACAAGGGCATGCCCGAAGCATGGAGAGCGAAGCGAGCCTCCCTGTGGCAAAGTGGTGTCTTACAACAGTGTAGAGACGCATATGGCCGTGTTGTGTATGCGCAGTCCAGCGGGTAGCCAAATGTGATGGGTCGCCATATGTGACGCTACACTGGCTACTTATGGCCTTGCAAAAGGGGTGCCTTGTGGCCTGTGCTGGGGAAAAAACTGTGCTCCAAACGCCCCACTCCAGATAACAGGCTGAGCACAAAGGTTCATATCGTGTGTCATATCACATTGATTTTTACAGAACATAACAGCACTGCAGATTAAAGAGGAAATTCAATTTTAGTAACCTTAAATTACAACATGGGCTTGTATAGCAATTGTATATGTTAAAATTACTTTTTTTTTTATTATTTGCTATTTTTTTTCCATGAAAATTGGGTTACCCTTTAAGTCTGTGGCTCTTTAAATACAAAAAAAGTGTATTGCAGGCTCTAGAAGCTACAAATCAGCATTGCATGCTATTATATCTATGATCTATTAGGATCCTTTCCCATCATTGATTAACCCAGTTTTACTCCCTCTAGTTTGTATGATGTTTACCGCTGAAATTGCACTTTGTAAAGAACTGAAAATAGGCTTGTTTTACTCGCAAATTTCAATGAAAGTGGTAACTAAAGGTAAAATGTCATATAATATCACTAGAATGAATACAATGCTGGGAAACTGTAGCAGTGTTCGGTCTATCATTGACGAGGAGGAGGCGGGGCTTTGTTACAATGGACGGCCGCGGTACAGACTGCATGACACAGCGGGAGACACCCGCTGTTTTAGCTATCACAGGTACAGCTGCAGATGGGCACAGTGAGGCTGCAGATGGGCACGGTGAGGCTGCAGATGGGCACAATGAGGCTGCAAATGGGCCCAGTGAGACTGTAGGTGGGCTCAGTGAGACTGCAGGTGGGCACAGTGAGGCTGCAAATGGGCACAGTGAGGCTGCAGATGGGCACAGTGAGGCTGCAGGTGGGCACGTGAGGCTGCAGATGGGCCCAGTGAGGCTGCAAATGGGCACAGTGAGGCTGCAGATGGGCTCAGTGAGGCTGCAGGTGGGCACAGTGAGGCTGCAGATGGGCACAGTGAGGCTGCAGGTGGGCACAGTGAGGCTGCAGGTGGGCACAGTGAGGCTGCAGATGGGCACAGTGAGGCTGCAGATGGGCATTGTTTACCCAGTAGCTGCTGCATTTCCCACCCTAGGCTTATACTCGAGTCAATACGTTTTCCCAGTTTTTTGTGGTAAAATTAGCTGCCTCGGCTTATACTCGAGTTGGCCTATACTCGTGTGTATATATGGGTATATATTTAAAAAAAAAAAGACCTTTTTTTTACCACCACTATTTCTTTATATTGGCTATTGAAATTTTCAGGTGCAACAAGTTAGAAGACTGGCCATTGGATAGCCTGCATTTGTAGGAGGAGTGTGGGGCTTCATAATCTCCACCTCATCCCCTCATCCTTGTTGAAGCCATTCCCGGGTTCCCTCCCACCCGTTCTCCATTTTTCATTAAATTTAACTAATTTTAGCATACTCTAACGGGCGACCATGGCACACCTCAGGTCGCCAGGATTGGGGGTCTCGTTTCCATCCAGTATCCAGACTCTGACTACAATTTAGAATTTGGGTGAAAGGTTTAGCACTGAGAAATACTTTTTGAAAGATAAAAAGTGCATTTTATATACAACTATATAGATCAGACCAAAATGAGGGACAAATGAGGAGGAAAGAGGGACAGAGGGACATTGTTCCAAAACAGAGACAGTCCCTCGAAATCAAGGACAGTTGAGAGCTATGCATTGGTCCAAGTTGAACTATGCAATATGTAATATAACTATGCAACCTAATATAAAAAATAATATAACAATTAGATCCATACAAGCAGCTAAGCTTTAAATCAATGTGCAACCCCTGTCCTCCCTGTTATGCTTTTTTTATATTCTTTTGAATGACGGTAAATGTTACCTTATACAGTACTATAATACAAGCTGGTTTTAATGTGCTTTTCTTTGTGTTGGGGCTTATTTACTGCGTAACGATGATTATCACCATGGCAGGTATGAGAAAA
Source organism: Lithobates sylvaticus (assembly GCA_028564925.1). NCBI lineage: Eukaryota > Metazoa > Chordata > Amphibia > Anura > Ranidae > Lithobates > Lithobates sylvaticus. Next base: position 36,209,994 of record CM053031.1, read on the forward strand.
TGTACATTAACGTATAATTAGCTGTTAGAAAAGGCGCACTGCTTACATGGTCGGAGGGAAAAGCTTTAGCTTCAAGCAGGATCTTATGGCGATCTTTTGTAGGCTTGTAAAAGGATAGCTGTAAAACAAAGAGATGGAAAGGCATTACTGTGTAAATTCAGCGAAGCGAGTCTTTTATCACATAACAACCCTAATGACTTAATGAGTGAATCCTTAAAAAAATTAGGAGAATTGTATGCTAAGTGCAGTTTTATAGAGAATGCTCTAAAGCTCACACCTCTCCCTATTGCTTCATTTCTGTAAAGCTGAAATCTAGGTAAATATAAATGACACATTAAAGCAGCCCTGCGATCACTAATACAACATTAAATGGCTTTTAAAAAAAAAAAGCAGTGTAAATAACAGATTTGACTAGTAACAGCCACTTGCAGTCCTTGTACAGAGGAGCTCAGACTAATGCCGCGTACACACGATCGGAATTCTCGTCAGAAAAAACTCTGACGGTTTTTCCAACGGAATTCCGCTCAAGCTGTGTTGCCTACACACGGTCACACCAAATTCCGACGGTCAACAACACAGCGGCATAACACATGTTCGACAGCACTATAAAAGGGAAGTTTAATGCGTCCGAGCACGCGTCAAATTGTTTCCGAGCATGTGTCGGAATTTTGCGTGTCGGAATTGCATACACACGATCGGAAAATCCGATAGAAAGATTTTCCGTCGGAAAAATTGAGAACAGGTTCTCAATTCAAAGTCCGTCGGAAATTCCGACAGAAAAAGACCGTTGACCATACACACGGTCGGAAAATCCGATGAAAAGCTCCCATCGGACTGTTTCCATCAGAAATTCTGACTGTGTGTATGCCGCATAAGGGAAAAAATAGCAGCACAAAAAGCAAATCAGTTTAAGTGCAGGGAAGAAGTAAACTGATAGATAGAGAGGGAGCTCAGCAGTGCGCTGCTTCTCCTTTCATTGTCCAGTCACAGGCTGGAGTGGTCCAGGAGTACCTGGGCTCAGGGGAAGTGTGTTGAATGATGCTGGCCATTCAACTGATGACATCTAATGGCAGGAAAAAAGTAATTGGGGGAAATCTCTGAATTGAGGGTAAATATTGCTACTATTTTCACTGCTTGTTACAACAAGGCATTGCACAGTTTACTCTTTTTATTTGACATGTGGTAACATGTTCGGCTGCATAAAAATGAAGACATGCTGCATTTTTTACACAAGGCAACTCAGCATTATGGCGTGAACACGTCACATGCAATGGTTGACTAAATGCAAAAAAAACAAGTAAATTATGGGACAAAGTAGAGTGGGGGGGGAATGGACTTGTTTATTGGGAGGAAAAAAATAAATAAAAAGCAACAACAATGTGTCTGGACACAGTATCGTAAAAACACTAATGCCACGTACACACGATTGGAAATTCTGCAAGCAAAAGACCGATGTGATCTTTTGGTTGGAAAATGTGACAGTGTGTATGCTCCATCGACTTTTGCTGGCCAAATTCCCGCCAGCAAAAGATTAAGAGCAGGTTCTAAATTTTTCGATCGGAAAATTCCGATTGTCTGTACCAATTCCGACTCGCAAAATTCCTATGCATGCTTGGAAACAATTTGACGCATGCTCTGAAGCATTGAACTTTATTTTCTCGGCTCGTTGTAGTGTTGTACGTCACCGCATTCTTGACGGCCGAAAGTTCAGAGAACTTTTGTGTGACCGTGTGTATGCAAGACAAGCTTGAGCGGAATTCCATCGGAAAAACCATCCAAGTTTTTTCCAATGGTAAATCCACTCGTGTGTACGGGGCATTAGATTCAGGCTGCAGCCGTCCCAAAAAAAGGACTGGAAACCATAGGTTTGGTGCACTTCTCACTCCTCCTTGTATACAATGGTTGACTAAATGTCCTTGCATTGAGCCTGCATTGTTGAAGTCCTTGTCGACCAAGGTACGTTTATAAAAAGCCCAGTATACAAGGGGTTAAAGTAAGCTTGTGACTTGAGCTTAGTATAGCTTTTTAAAGCTGATGAAGGGCTTTCAGATAAAAGTAATCGGATGGCTATAAAGATGCCCAATGAAGGTGTGCTGGCAACGCTTATGGTGGTTCCCTGCATCTCTTGGTGATCCAGGGACCATGGCAAGTGGCTCCTACAGTGAGAAAAGGAGGTGATCAGAGAACATCTGTTTCCCCATCTCCCCTGTGACTATGACCTCAGGAGTGACGTGTATTATGTCACTTCCGGGATCACAGCTGTTATTCCCTGGCTACTGTAGCCGATGATGCAGCTAATCAAGCACAAACTGTGCTTGATTGGCTGCAGAAAGGGCATTGGGAGAGGCAAAAGATGCCCAATAGCTCTATAAAGAGGACTTGTCACTTGCTCAATGCTAACACATAGGGGGGGCAACTTAGCCCCCTTGTGATAACAAATAAGTTAAAGAAGAAGTAAAGCTAAAGTTCATTTGGCTATACTTCTTCTGTGGATCACAGGAGTGCAGTTCATTCTGCACTCCTGTGACCCGTTTTCAGCGGGAGTGGGCTGAAGCTCGCTGTCGGCTGATGTCACAGAACCGGTTCAGGCTCAGGCAAGATCGCGACCATATGGTCAGGAACCACCCACATTACTGGACCAGGACCCAGCTCAGCCTCTCCGCAAGCTGATGAATGCCTGAGCCAGTCACTTCCGCCCCCTTCACAGCCCAGCGCGTGAGTGCAGGGAGGGGGGCAGAGAGATGGTGTCTGAGAGTTACCAGCTCTCTGCTCGGGGAGCACTGAGAACTAAGCGATCAGCGATGTTTGATCGCTCGGTTCTCAGTGTTAGAGACGGCTAGATAAGTAAGAATCTTTAAAAAAAAAACTAAAGCCCATACTTCTCTTTTAAACAAAGAAAAAATATATATATATAAAATAAATAAAAATAATTAAAACAAATGTTAAAGCACTCCCGTCACTTTTATAACACCCCAGTTCAAATGAGCAACATAGGGCGAGCAGGCATATCCAAACATAAATTGTGAATCCCCAGGAACATCGGCGTGGGAGCAATAATTTTAGGGCCATAACTCATTGTTAACTCTAAACCTGTAAAGACTTAATATCTTCTATGAACAGTTTTGGGTACCATAGCTTGAGTTTTCATGGGCGTGCATAATTTTATTCTCCAGTCTCTGCTTTCAGAAAATATACACTTTTTTGAGAGTTTAGTAATACAATACAATCCAGACCAGGTCAATGGACATGGCGTGAATGTTTCCTTAATCCCTGGCTTGCATCGGGTTCGACTAGATAAGGTGCCATCAGTGGGTCTTCTGGTGGGAGAGATGAGGTTCCCATATCCCACAAGAATATGCTCCTGTTCAGGGTTGTCCTTATGCAAGAAGTAGGACTCTGAGCTTTCCCAAGATCCCTTTGTGAGGTCCAATTATGCAAGCAACTGGAAGTGGAGCAGGATAAGTATTTTTAATGCTTTTGCTTTCATTATAGTACATTTTTTCTCTTTTTTCTCTTTTTCTCAAAGTGTTTTGTGAACAGAGGGTGTAGGAAGCCACATATGCATGAACACATGTGCAGGCTGCGGTATATCCTCCAGTCTGAAGGTGGCATTGTGCCGTCTCTCCAGGTTGGTGGGAATCCAATGGGGAGCAAATGTCAACTATTTTGGAGGCCATCTTGGGGAGGACAGTGATCTGGTTGGATTCTGAAATCCTGCAAGATTCGGATTGCCATTTTAATGCAGAACCCTATAAATATAGGGGGGCAACATCATTTGCCACAGTGAGGCAGGAGGTAGGGAAAGAGCTCTGAGCAAGGACAGCGCAGGTCTTAAGACAAGTAGGGGTGTATATGAGTCTTGGATCATCTTATACCGGAACCGCAGTGGCCTGGTGGAATTATCCTTACCACTACCCCTCCAATGGAGCACTCCTCTAGCCCAGTAAAATTGTAAGTGGAACTTGTAGCACTCGAAAATAAGGTCTATCTCTTTGCCAGTATTTCGCAAATAAAAAACTGTATACAGGCATACCCCACTTTTAAGTACACAATGGGGTTTTTTCTAACAGTTTCTGTGTCTCCAAGATTATATTTTACTATTGTGTCTTGTTGGTTGGGGTTGACCATTAAATGTTGTAAATCTCATACTCATAAAAACAATGGCAAGCTACTTTAAATCATTAGCCATGCATATGATCAATGCAGCCAGATTATGTGTCCCTGTCCATTGGTGGACAACTGAACCTCTGACTATAGCGAAATGTTTTTCTTGTTTAAACAATCTCAGCCATGGAGGAGCTGATCCATACTTCTCATGACAGAATCACGCAGTTTCACAATACCTGGCCATGTTGGATACACTACAAAACCTTGGCAGAGTATGCTGCTCTTCATGCTTGAACATGCATATGGGCATGCGTGGTATTGTGCTAACAAGGCATAAAGGTGGAATTGATAGGTCCTTGGCTCAATGTTTGGGTCTCTTTCCACTAGTCACCCCCAAACTAAGATGTACTTTGCCTTCCACTGCGATTTCTAGATTTTCTAGGGATGTGTAGTCTTGTAAGCTCACTGGGTGTTGTGCTCCCTGTCCCCCTGTTCCGCATTCTACCCCCCCCCCCTTTTTTCGTTATCCTCTTCTCCTTGCCTTTTCTTTCCTTTCATTCTTTCTAGTTCCAAAGTTGGGGCAGGACCCACTTTGGAGCCTTCAGGGACCGTTTCTAGAAGTATTGTGCCCCCCCTTCATTTATTTATGGGTATTAGTGTTGCCTTGGTGCATGCTTTCAACATGGTGGTAGGCAATGCACCATGCGTGGGCTCCCTGGGGTCACTCCTCTGATATGACGTGCTTGTACACTATTGAATACTACAGGTTGCCACTTTTTGTACTTGCAAGCTCATTGTGAGGGCACCGGTTTCACCATTACCTGGGGATTCTCCTCGTACAGGGGTGTTTCTATTGTTATGTGTTTTGATGTCTCTCTATATGTCTTGCATAACATTTTCAATAAATCTTGCCAAGCCACCCTGTCTGGTGGCAGTTCCATGATTTGGTACACCGCTTAGACCCAGCCTACATGCAGACCTTGCATTTTAGGACACGGTCCCATTTAAAAGTAGAAAACCCTTTAAATACACAGTGTTGATGTATCCTCATAGAAAAATGAGGATTTACCTATAAGTGTACACCAAGATAACCGGCTCTGAAAAAATGTAAAACTCAGAAGCCGCAGACGATTATTGTTCCATATTTGCTTCTGTGAGTTGGAAGGAAACAATTTCTAGAATAGGAAAAGTAATGATTCTCAGTGTGAACACGCATAATAGAATCTGCAATTGAAAGTAGACCATCCAGCGTAGGGGAGAAAAGACTCACCATCTGAAGATGCAAATTAACCGTCAGTCCATTCATTAACGCCACCTCTCCGGTTTTGGCACCTGCAAAACAACATTACAGAGATCTCAGCAATTCTCGTTTTGTCCCATAATTTCCGTTAATATAGAAAATCTCCACTGCCCAGAAATAGTGAACACATTTTTTAAACTGTCACAAAAGTAAACCTGGCGCTCTATTTATTCCCCTCATTTGGCACTCGGAATAAGAAAGATAATAAAGTAGTCGCGTTTTGTAGTAAACCGGCGCCTGATTTATGGCCGTGATTATTTTCCCGCTGAATCTGTACAAACTGCGATTTAGTTAGGAATGGAGGTGAATATGGGAGTTTAAAAAGCGAACAGAAGAGATGCGGGGTCCTAAAATATAGGAATGGATGCGATTGGCAAATTAATTAACTTTCTGCAACAATACCGAGCAACCTCTGCAGAGGCAAGGAATACGTTCATTGCGCAATACATTGTAATGTTCCAAAAAAGCAAAATACTTGCGGATCTGCATACCGAACAATATTTGAATCTAAACTGACTATGTGAATTATCTTAACTTAAAGTGGTGTTGCCACCAAAAAAAATAAAAATTTGCTTAAAAATCATTAAAAAAAAAAAAAAAAAAAAAATAATTGGAAAAAAAATGTTTTACTCACCTCTAAATGCCTGTTGCTAGGGGGTCCCTCGTAGTCTGCCACCTTCAGTGCCCGGGCACTGACATCACCTCGGCGTCGCACAGTCATCTGGGACCTGTCACGTGTCCCAGATGACTGAGCGTCGTATCACGGCGCACGGCGCCGCTCGCGCATGCGCAGGGGGTGCCCGGCTGTGAAGCCTCAGCCAGGTGCCCACTGTAAGAATGCTGGCGCCGCGAGCGGAGCGGGGAACGAGGGGGGGGCTTCGTTTCCCCGCATCGCTGGACCCTGGGACAGGTAAGTGTCCGATTATTAAAAGTCAGCAGCTGCAATATTTTGTAGCTGCTGACTTTTAAAAAAAAAATTTTTTAGTGGGCCCTCCTCTTTAAAGCGGAGTTCCACCCTAAAGTGGAACTTCCGCTTATCGGATTCCTCCCCCCCCCCTCCGGTGCCACTATTGGCACCTTTCAGGGGGGAGGGGGGTGCAGATACCTGTATAATACAGGTATCTGCACCCACTTCCGTATAGCTGCCCCGCCCCTATCCGGAGCTGCCCCGCCCCTTATCCGGAGCTGCACCGTTGTGTCTTGGGAAACACAGTTCCCAGGACACAGCGGGGACCAATAGAGGCGTGCAGCGCGACTTCCTGATTCCCTGACAGAGGATGGCGGCGGGGCAGCGAGAGACGATCGATCTCTCGTCACATTCTGCCTACACCGCTGGAACCTGGAACAGGTAAGTGTCCATTTATTAAAAGTCAGCAGCTGCACTATTTGTAGCTGCTGACTTTTAATATTTTTTGTGTGGGTGCAGCTCCGCTTTAAGAACAAAAATGTTATATATTGCAGCTTAGCAGCCCTTATATGTGGTGCATTTGTTTTCTTTTTTCAGGCTAATTAAATTTTCTGCATGTACAGACAAATACAGTTGTGCTCAAAAGTTTGCATACCCTGGCAGAAATTTTGGCATTAATATTTAAAATATGACTGATCATGCCCAAAAAGTGTCTTTTACTTAAGGATAGCAATCACATAAAGCCATTTATTATTACATAGTTTTTTTGGATCCTTTTTAAATCTTATTGATAACAGAAATCACCCAAATGGCCCTGATAAAATGTTTACATACCCTGGCATGTTTGGTCTTGGTACAGACACAGAAGGTGGCACACACAGGTTAAAATGGCAATTAAAAGTAAATTTCCCACATTTGTGGCTTTTTAAATCACAATTAGTGTCTGTGTATAAATTGTCAATGAGTTTGTTAACTCTCACATGGATTTACTAAGCAGGAGTGAGACACTGAGACACTGACACTGAGCCATGAGGAGGTAGAAGAGAACAGTCAAAAGACCTGCGTAACAACGTAATGAAACTTTACAAAGATGGAAAAGGATATACAACGCCTTGAATATGCCAGCAAGTACTGTTCAATCACTTAATAAGAAGTGGAAAATGTGGGGATCTCTTGATTCCAAGCCAAGGTCAGGTAGGATCCAAAAAACTATGTGATAATAAATGACTTCATGTGATTGCTATCCTTAAATAAAAGACCGTTTTTTTGTCATGATCGGTCATATTTTCAATATTAGTGCTAACATTTCACAATTTCTGCCAGGGTATGCAAACTTTTGAGCACAATTGTACATGTTAATCCTCCCAGTAATTCAGTGTCCTTGTAACCAGGGTTGAGACAAGGGGTGGGCAGGAGGGACGGCTGCCCTGGGCACAATGGTTTATTTCAGGGATAGGGGTGCCCTGACTTTAACCCTAAGGGAAGGGGGTGCAGTATGGCATTATTGCCCTGGGAGCTGGATTGGCTTGTCCTGGCACTGCCTGGAAATTAATTTACACTTTGGGCGCTTACTCCCGTAGGAGCCACTGAAAATTTGCCCAGGTCCTTCCCCAGTGGATTGTCTCACAGCCAGGCACACAATCTCTATCACACTTTTCCTCAATAATCACTTCACCTCTGGAATGATTTACTCCCCTCAGGACCGGGCCATTTTTTGCGAAACGGCACTGCATTATTTTAACTGACAATTGCGCGGTCATGCAACGTTGTACATACATTTAATTTATTTATTTATTTTCTTGCACACACGCTTTCTATTTGTGATATTTTATCACCAATGGATTTTTTATTTTTGCGCTATAAACAAAAAAATACTGTCAATTTAAAAAAAAAAATTATATATATATATAGATATTATTTACATTCTGCTATAAAACATATCCAATAAAAAAAATAAAAAAAATAATCAAATTTCCTCATAGGCCAATATGTATTCTGCTACATGTCTTTGATAAAAAGAAAATCCCAATAAGTGTATATTGATTGGTTTGCGCAAAAGTGTCTACAAATTATGGTATATATGCTGGAAATGTTTTTTTTTTTTTTTTTTTACCACTTCAGCCTCGGAAGTATTTGCCCCCTTCCTGACCAGGCTATTTTTTGCGATTCGGCACTGCATCACTTTAACTGAAAATCTCTATCTCTATCTCTATCTCTATCTCTATCCTTATCTCTTATCTCTATCCTTATCTCTTATCTCTATCCTTATCTCTTATCTCTATCCTTATCTCTTATCTCTATCCTTATCTCTTATCTCTATCCTTATCTCTTATCTCTATCCTTATCGCGTATCTCTATCCGTATCTCTTATCTCTTATCATTATCTCTTATCTCTTATCCGCATCTCTTATCTCTTACCCGTATCTCTTATCCTTATCTCTATCATTATTATCTCTTATCTCTATCTCTTATCTCTATCCTTATCTCTATCCTTATCTCTATCCTTATCTCTTATCTCTATCATTATCTCTATCCTTATCTCTTATCTCTATCCTTATCGCTTATCTCTATCCTTATCTCTTATCTCTATCATGGGCGAGTGACATTGGGGGGGGGTTTGGTTGGGGTTTTGTGTGCGCCCCCCTAAAAAAATGGAGCACCAGCCGCCACAGATCGCTTTTCAGAGAGCAGTAAGCATTACGGCTAATGTGAAAGAAGCAATACTGTTGCATAGTGACAATGCTCTGTTCCTGTGTCCCAGCTGTGCTCCTACATTGTGACCCTGTAATAGGGGCTTCTGATGGAGACTACAACTGGCTGTTCCAACACACATAACGCAGGCTTGTTCCACTATTGTGACACTCTAGAAATGCCATCACTGGAGTGCATGCAGACAGGAAGTAGCTGCAAAGAGGCTGCAGAAATTCAGCAATAAAGAATGTAAAACATTAAAATATTTTATGTTCCAAAATTATATATTTTTTAATGGTACGCATTACTTTAATTAGCAAAAATGTCATTCAGGTGAGGCTTACATACAAGCCTGAATTTCCATGCTGTGCATGCTAACCAGTTGACCCCAGCAAGTTATGCTCTGGGGCAGCCCGGAAACACAAAGCACACGTCTAATTGCTTGATGTGCGTCTTTCCACCATCTTCCCTTTCTTATATTGGCTCTTAATGACCTAAAACCCTTAATTATAAATTCTGATCATGGATATCCAGCTCCCGCCATAAGATTTCAGGTCACTGTAAGTAAAGAAATGAACAAACTCTGCAGATTAATCCCAGTGTTGTTTTCTTCCATACAGGAGCAATGTTAATATATTCAAGACTCAGGCGGTTTTAAAGGCTGCCGTGATGGTAGAAAGGGCACTCGGCTATTTTGACAGAAGATAAATATTACCTGATAATGAGGGCGGATAGATGGGGGCATTTCATATAACAATAAAAATTTAAAGTCAAAAGAACATTTGAAAAAAAATAATTCTATGGCCCATAAAGTTTAGAGTGGGGGAGATTAAAGAGTACCTGTCTCAGAGATACAAACAGATAGAAAAATGCATAGGTGGGATTTGCCTTAATCCTAAACTGCAAATAGATAAATACACAATTGAAATGCATACAGTAGAAGGGGGGCCTTTTTCCAGCCAAAGTTTGGAAATTATTAAGGGGACCTTGCTATTTTGCTTGCAATTAAAATCTTACTACTTAATTGCAAAAACCAAACAATTTATTATGTTAAACAGTATAAAATAAATGTTAATACCATTAAAATATCTGCAAGCCCACCACACTTCCCTTCAAATAAAAAAAATATATATTTAGCATCTGAACATATCAAATGACTCTCCCTATAGGTTCTTATCAGTCTACAATACACAATAGTTATATTATATCAACAATTTTTTTGTTATACAATTATACTGTGCAATATATTACAATTGTTATATTATGACACAGTTATAATAAATATAATATAATAACATTATAAAATAATATAATAATAAATAATAAAAAATACATATTATTGATATACTTATTATTATGTATATACTGTATACAATATATTATTATATTATAAATATATAAATATGATTTATATTTATATTTCAATTCTTTATTTTTATTTTAAGACTGCACATGGAAAATACAGAGACAGCATAGCACATATGTCCAGTTAAATACCGTCTGTGATCATACAAAACATAACAAATAGCTGCTCATACTTTGACCAAAGTCTAAAAGAACATATGAAAAGGCAGCCCAAATAACCAGGCAAGAACGAGTCCCTGAATCCCGTGTGGCATTTTGTTTTAATTTTAATTTATTCAATTTTTTCCCAATACAAAATTCAATATCACAATAATCATTACAATCATAAAAAGGGCACGTGCATCAATTATTTTTCCATACTCCAGTGTTGCAATGCATAACATACATTCTCTTCTCCCCTCCCACCCCCTCTTTTCCCAACCCATATTGGAATTTAGATAGTTTCTATATGTTTACAAATGTATTAGTTACTCTATTGTTTGTTCTATTCTTATACCTTCCCCTATCTTAAGTTTAAAAGGAAAAGTAGGTATATTATTTCCATATTTAACACTTTACTTTCAGTGGTTCGCCAATCTGACCCTTTAAGGGGGGATCCCATTTTTTTCAGCCATTTATAATATAATAATATATTGTATACAGTACTATAATATATACTACAATATACATAATAATAAAAATATCAATACTACTAATAATAATACTAAACATAATACTAAAATAATATCAATAATAATAATAATATATTACAATTGTACATTGATGAACCTATAAGGACAGTCATTTGATATGTTCTAATGAGATATATATATATATATATATATATATATATACATGTATATATCATTTTTTTTTTTTTTTTTGTAAGGAAGTATGGTGGACTTCCAGAAATTTTAGATATATTAAAAAAATCGTTGTACAGCTCAATAAAGTTTTGTTTTTTTAGGCAATTAATTAGTGATATACTAATTATTGCAAGTATTTATCTGCATGACAACCCCTTTCTTTTACTTGAGACATTTTTGATTCAACATACTAGGGTTATAACTCCGCAAAATCAATATATCATGTTAGGATTACCAAGAATTGAATCCTAGTAGATGTCTCTTTTTTTATTTTCTTGCATGTTCCTGGTGTTCAGCTTTATAAGAAGACCATGTCCTAACCTTTACCAGATACAGAGCCATAGGCAACTGAAATGTCAAAATCAGGACATTTAATGGAGTCAGCCATTTATATCTTTGTAGTAAGTATAGGACTTTTTTTGCTGTTGTATTTTAGACTGTACACCATGGAGAACAAATGGTTCTTAGTATACAGTATTATGACCTTTATTTCACAATTTTAACCAGTTCCTGTTGTCTCTCCTATTCCTCCATTCGTGTTTAGATATTTGTTTTTTTTTTTTTTTACTTTTGTCAACTAATACGAATCTAATCCGTTCCTAGAAAGTTAAAGTTGAAATTCAAGTATGGCAATTTTCACAAAGTTACATTGGGCGAGCTTTGACCAATGTAGGTATGTACAGTATGTATGTATGTGTAGCACTGTCCCTGCAGGGCTTGCTGAGTGTTGACTTCATAGGCCTCTCTCTAGTTACCTACAGCTGGCTGCTAGGGGTTTACACTTATCCCCCTTACTCCCGCTTGCTCATTACTCAATGACCAGTCCAGGGTATTTGTGTTTTTGTATTTTATTTAGAACTTGGATGGGAGAAGGGATTAGTGGGATACTCCAACTTGAACTATTCACAATGAATAAGGACAACTCTCACTTGGCCTCACCTGAAGATTTGTGGAAGCGGTCTCACTGCTTTACTCATACTGCCACATGTATGGAGGAATTAAGTCTTCTTGCTCTCACTAGCAGCAGACTTGATGCGCTACATTATCTTCTGGATACTCTCTAGCATCCCCTTGACTGACAGGTGTCCACTGACTCTTCTAGCTGAAGATGGTGGCCCTCACTTGACAGGCCCCAAAGACACAGATCTGTACTCACAGTAGTCAGAATCAGATCCTTGCTGGTGTCTCCCTTCCAGTCAGCTCTGCAGGACCTCTGGGTTCAGTTTCTCTCTGACTCTTTAACTTTAGGCCCTTGGGACGACCATCCAAGGCTGCACAACAGCCTCCACAGAGGCGAGGGCAGCTGCCCCCTCCCTCCTGGTCTCTGCTCCCTGATTCAACAAACTCAGCAGATGTGCCCTGGGCTTTTATACAGTATCCCAACATGCAATGCAGCACTTTTCCTCTGCCAATAGCCAGGACTGTAACAAATCCTGTGCACTCACTTGTCAGGTCCTCTCCCACTGTCCAATATGCCTCCCTATTGGACCAGTGAGGGACAGTCAGAACAAGCTGAGCTGCACCTGAGTACAATGAGCAGACCTAACCAATAGATCCTTCTCCCTGGTAAGCAGAGAGCACTCTAAGTTTTACCTGACCATCTTCCTGGTAAGCAGAAAGACCAAAAACGACACTCTGCTTCTAGCACCTACCTAGGAGGGTGCTACATGTGTACCGTATGTATGTATGTATGTACAAGGCTCACCTACTACAAAGATTGCTGTTATCTTCTGGGTTCCATGCCAAGTGGCTAGCCTACTGCATTGTGAACACAGTAGGTTGTTCGCTTGGCACAGGCACCATTTAGTTAACACTTTCTATTTTCTCAATGAATGCAAAGTGTTTTCTGATTGGACGAGGTGGAGAGGCATGGTGCCGAGGTCACCATCTTCAACTCATCCAATAAGAGAACAATTTGCATTAATTGAGAAAACGGAAAGTATTACCCGAAGCAGAGGTTGGCAGGAGGAACCAGGGCCGGTGCTACCACTAGGCAGCTGCCTAGAGTGCCCTGCTGCCTAGGCCACTGGTGTTCCTACTCTCTTCTCTCTGCAGCAAGCAACTAAGTCTTAGCATCAGCAGGCAGCTGCCACTCTGTTCACACATAGTGTCAGAGGTGCAGTGGCGGCAGACGAATGTCTGTGTCCTGACTCCCGAATGAATGGAAGCAAGCAAACATTCATCGATGGGCGCTGGTGAGGCTGCATTTGATAGGGCACTGGTGAGGCTGCATTTGATAGGGCGCTTCATTAAAAAGGTGGGGTATACATGGGCAGGGAAAAGAGGGTGGAGTCAGTGGTGGAGGACCAGAAGAACAACACTCCCAGAAGTTTTGGTTCATGAAGTGTCTTTAGGCCATGACTGAAAGTAAGCCATCACCAAGAGAAAGAGGTGAGAAAATACTGACGCCAACATGCAAGTTGGGAAACCAGCCTCTTTACATATCTCCCCAGCACAAGTGTTTGTTAAAAAATTTAAACAATCAATGTGCCTCTACATCTAAACTGAGCCACAGACATTAGGTGTCCAACAACTAAAAGGGTGGCAGGGAAGCTTGAGATGTGTTTCTTTATCTCATATAGCTTCATTTACACCTACCACGTTCACTAGATCGTCTTTACGCCTTACTAACCAAAATGCAACTTTTGTGATGTTGTTTACTCTGCTTCACCCAGCAGGACCTCTGTGCTGGAAAAGCAATTGCATTGCGTGAGGAACTATACCAAAGCCTACTGTTCTTGGATGTCAATGGTAAGATAATAGCACAAGCATATAGAAAAAAAATGTAGGACACAGTATAAATGACTGTATTGATCTGATGATGTAAATAACTATGACCACTTAAAAGAAAATGCACTGTGAGAAACTAGAATATACAAAAAATAAATAAAAATAATGCAGAGCAAACAACCTTCTGTGCAGTAAGCTGCAGTGCAGGAGGTGGCAGGGGACCTGGAAGCTATTAAAGATTGCTGTAGTAGCTGGGCCTACTGTAGTGGTTTCCAGACTCCATGGGGATACAACAGGTATTACACATACATACTTACATCGATCCACGCAGGATTAATGTAATTATGTAAATACCGCAAGACCTGGATTTCAGCTTTAAAGTGGTTCTAAAGCCTCAATGTTTTTTTTCACCTTAAAGTGATTGTAAAGTCTTGTCTTTTTCTAATAAAATAACAAACATATTATACTTACCTGCTCTGTGCAGTTTTTTTGGTCCTCCTCTCCTCGGGTCCCTAGCTGGTCCCCTCCCTCCTGTTGAGTGCCCCCACAGCAAGCAGCTTGCTAGGAGGGCACCCAAACCGAACTGCAGCTCCGTGTATCCATCCATCCATGTATCCATTCATCCATGTATCCACCCCCTCTCTCTTCTGATTGGCTAACTGAGTTTGATTGACAGCAGCCAATCAGGAGGAAGAGTCCCGGATGGCCGAGGGACTCGTGGACATAGCTGGACAGATATAGGGCTCAGGTGAGTATTAGAGGGGCTGAGGGGGGCTGCTGCACACAGAAGGTTTTTTTTCTTAATGCATAGAATGCATTAAGATTAAAAAAAACTTCTGCCTTTACAACTACTTTAATTTATTCTATGCATTAAGGCTAAAAAAAAAAAAACTTCCAGGGTCGCAGACTCTCCCCCTCACCCTCTTTTAACTTATCTGAGCCCCATCATGATCCAGTGCTGTGAATGAGAACTGTGGCTCCCCCGTCTTTGTCCCTCCTCCCTGGGCAGATCGATAGCAGCGGGAGCCATTGGCTTCCACTCCTGTCAATCAACTCCATTGATGAGAGAGCGGGGGGGCAGGGCTGAGTCCCGCTATCTGTGTCAATGGATGCAGTAGCAGGTCTCGGGAGCATGCCCTCATGGGAGTCGGCTTCCTATTGGGGGCACCAGCAAGAGAGGAGGGGCCAGGAACCCTGGCGGGGAACCCCGAGAAGAGGAGGATCTGGGCTGGTCTGCGCAGTTTTATTGCACAGAGCAGGTACTGTAAGTATAGACATGTTTGTTATATATACCTGTATATATATATTTTCCCTTTACAACCACTTTAAATGTACTTATATGTTATATTATGGAACAAAGTTTTAGCATAGTGGGATGTCAGCCCTGTAGATCTGAATTAAGGATGAGTGGCGTGATTTTGGCAGAATTGATTTTTTTGCGTATTGCCTTTGGCCAAATTTTGCTCAACTCTCCCCTTTGCTAATTGAATAGCTTAGACAAAGTTTGAACAAAAAAAAATGAACTCTATGATATCCTTTATTTTATTTTTTTGGGTGGGTGTATTTAGGGAAGTTTAGTTTGATTCATAGTGATCTTTGTAATAGGACCAACCCAGTTAAAAGCATCTTTCATAACCTTTTAGGGTCTATTTAAAGCCACTGGCACCCTTAAAGCCACCCAAAATCAACTTAGTTTGCATGACATGTACTTTTTACCAGAATTGTAGGTGTCTTTAAATAGATCTCTGAATTCTAATTTGGTTATATTGCTTTCAAATGGATGCAGATAGTAAGGGTTATGCAATCTTCCTCAAGTGATTAATAGAAGTTGGGTATTAGAGAACTAATAATGGCCGGGAATAGGAGCAGGCTCTGCATAGTGCTGTATAAATCACTTGCTACCATTTTAATGAATAGCCGTCCAATCACTCTAATTTAAATGCACTTTGCCTTTTTGCATATACACTTCATCACTCTGATTCTATCTGTCGTCAGACGCCCTGTGCTGAATCAGCTCGTTGGCATCACTAACACTGCTTTCACAAAGTCCCCAGTTCCACTGGTCTCTGGTTCATAGACACTGGGAAATGAAATCTAAAAATATATGTATGAACTTTACTTATCTGCTTCCTTTTGGTCTTGTGAATCTACTATTGGAAGAGTTTTGTTATATCTGGCCGCTAAGTGCAAAAAAAAATGCCTGTTGATCTTAAAGAGACATTGAACTCTGGTTTATGAAAAATTATATTTAAAGTTGAATTTCAAGAATTCAGCTAGTTTGTAAAAACGACAGGTATACTATGAGTTACGTTCAACGAGGTGCCTGCTGTCTTGTAAACCTATCTCTATTATTCCCATATTACAACTCCTGAGCTCTGATGCTGCTTGCTGTGGTTCAAAATCTTCAAGAGCAGAGTCACTGAAACTGCTATGCCCACCCCTCCCCTCTTTCTGCCTATTCACAGAAGCCTCTGTACTCATTCAGGAATTACAAAAACTTCTATGAATGGGCAGCAGGGGGAGGGGAGGGGCTGGCATAGCTGCTCCGTGTGCTTCTCTCCTATCACAACCTGAGTGTATCCTCCTGGAGTATGGTAAACCTGTCACATTTAAGTAATAAAGATAAGTCCCAGAGGTGACATGCTCCTAATTGGACTTAACTCATAGTGTGCCTGCAAAGTTGCTGAATTTCTGAAATTCAGGCATGTTATCAGGCCTGCCTTGGTTCACAGTACTCCTGGGAAGTGCATTGCTCACACATCATTATATAAGTGCCACCCTGTCCAGCAGTAAGAATATCACCACCACCAAAACCAGAGATGAAGTCCCTTGACATCACTGAAAAAAACGGGAGAGGTTTCAATGAGGGATTTGGGAAAAGTGGAGGTGGGCCTAGAAAACATTAAGCTGAGCTTAACCAAAGCTGGGGTAGCATCAGAAATTCTGTGTTCTAGGGAGCGTAATTCTGCACTCTTTCAAATGACTGGTTCATCATAAAGGACTCGGATATCAAGATCAGTGTGTTATACTCCTTTTTTTTACCAACTGCATGTGTTGAAACAAGTTGTTGAGGTTTAGCAGAAGCCATCCAGTACATGTATCGTGTTGTATTTTTGGGTCCAAAAAAATAAAGAAATACGCAGATTTGTTGATCCAGTACCACTTCCGCAGCAGTTTAAGCCTCCCTCTGCATTACAAGTAAACACTGTTTAGCCAGAGACTGAAACATAGATAGGGAGGGAGATATGGGGTTACAACCCCCCCCCCCCCCCCACCAGAGTTTCCATCCATGGTGCAAGTGCAGCAGCTAGGCAAGTGTAGCCCGGCTGGTGGCCCCTTTAATATGGAAGTCAGATCAAGCACCTTCCCAGATAGCAAGGATAACTTGCCACAAATTTGTGGCAGTGTTGAATTGTAAGTCTTGTTAACCTACTTCACATTTTCACTGGCAAGTTGTACACTTGCAGAGCACTTGAAGCACTCGTTCTAGTTGACACTTTTCCAATTGTAGTAAGTCTCTAGCAAGACCAAAGTTGCAGTGGTGAGTCTACAGCAAAAGCTCTGCAAGCCATAGTGTCCCCTGTGGTGGGATGACTATTGCACAACATAACTGAACCAAAACTTGCAGCAGACTTGTAGAATGTTTGAAAAGAAAGTTTGTCTGGAGTTTATCTGGAGTCATGCAATTCAGAATTTCTGAAATTGTGCAACAAACTTGTGAAGCCTGGCAAGTCTAGCAATTGGTTAGTCATTTTCAAACAGCTATCTGGGTTAGTCACATTTACTTCTACCACTGGCCAAGGGATTGACAGGCTGCCAGAGGAGAGGACCAGGAAGACTTTGATTGTCCACATGAGCCCTGTCCACTGAACCTGCTGAGAGGGAGGAAGGAGGAAGAATGGCCGGGAACTGAATCCCCAGCCCATGAAAAGCAGAGCCAGGCAGAGGACTGGGTAGAAAAAATGTGGGAAGCTAGGAGGACAGATGGAGGAGAGCCAAGAGAGGCAGAAATTGCCCAATGCTGAAGGAAACCCTAGCAACCTTTGGAGGAACCCTAGGGTTCCACAGAATCCTGGTTTAGAATCACTGCTACAGAGGTTTAATTTCTTCCTTGCTTATAACCCTGAAACCCTAAAAGATGCAAAACAAAAGAGACTCTTGCATGTGGCATAGTAATTGAAACATTTTGTGGGTACAAGGACTGATCCATGTTACCATATACACAGTGAGCAAGCTCAAGTTATAAGCCCCTACCACTGTGTAAGGTTGCCACACCAAAAAATTCACCATGATGTGCTACATGGACCACCCCATTGCTCTCCTCTGGGTGCCCAAGCCTGCCCCCTCCTTCCCAGGAAAAAAAAAATATATATATCTATGGCTCTGGCCTCAGTGTAATATCAGTCTACTGCAACTTATAAATGCAATCCAGCACTCCCTGCTATCAAGCAAACATAATTTTGCATGAAAAGCTGATCCTTCACTTTCATGATTAATTAAACAAATACCACTCTCTCTGGGATCACCCAAAACAGTGATTGAAATAATCCATCACTGTCCAAAAATAGATTTCTATTAAGTCTTTTTCCCATGCTATTCAAACGCTGAGCAAGACGAAGCTAAGTTTAATGTCTAGTATCATAGATATTAAAAAAATAAAATGATAAAATAATACAGCAGGAAAAATCCCAGCATATCACTTAAAACCACCATTATTTGGTATGAATAAATTGATTTTCTAAAAGCATTCTTTTAAAAAATGCATCGGTTCCTAGAAAACAATGGTTGGTTTAAAATGATGTGCTGGTATTTTTTCTGCTGTATTATTTAATATTCTTCTTTCTCTAACCATTAAACCTGGCTTTGTCTTGCTCAGCATTTGGATAGCATTGAAACAAGACTTAATAAATAGAAAGAGATTCAGAAAAAGACTTAACATTTAATGTTTTTATTTTATCATAGTCAATATTGGATTTTTACAGACCCCAACAAAAGAATAACCTTGTTTTCCCAAAAGAGAAAAGGTGAAGGTATCATGCCGTCTTGTTTTGTGAAAGGTGCTACATCCAGTTAAAGCCTGAATGAAGCCTCAAATAATACAGAGGCTTCAATTGGACTTTAAAGCGGTATTAAACCCAAAAGCAAACATTTATTATATTGCAGCTTAGTACCAATTCTAGGATGTGATGGCGGCTGCATTCATTTTCTTTTTAGGCTTGCCTTCTTTAGTTTTCATCTGGTTACCCAGCCAGCAAGTCTGTTGATTTTCAAAAGCTTAAAGCGGTTCGGCACCCATTTCATTTAGTAAATCTCTTTGCCTTCCAAATCAGGCAAAGAGTACTAAATGAAATGTGTTTTTTTTTTTTTTTTTTACTTACCTTGTAATTGATGACTTCCGGTCTTCTGTCTCTTCGGGGGTGGGCGGGGTCTCTGCGTCGATCGTCGTCAGGCCGCACTGTCTCCTGGGATCTGGTGTCATTGTTCCCAGGAGTCAGTGCGGACATCTTCCGAAATCTCGCGAGATTTCGACCACATCTTCCGAAATCTCGTGAGATTTCGGACACATCTTCCGAAATCTCGTGAGATGTCGGCAGATGTGCCGTTACTGCGCACGCGTGAGTAACGGCGGTGCATGCTGGGCCATCTAAAGTGCCTGTGGGGTTTCACATGCCCACAGGCAAGATGGACCC
The DNA here is from genome assembly GCA_028564925.1 of Lithobates sylvaticus. Taxonomy (NCBI): domain Eukaryota; kingdom Metazoa; phylum Chordata; class Amphibia; order Anura; family Ranidae; genus Lithobates; species Lithobates sylvaticus. The sequence continues at coordinate 36,229,629 of CM053031.1, forward strand.
CAGCAGACAAGAAGAAGATGAAGAATTTTATCGGAGGAAAACCGGCGGTGATCGAGATGGAAGATGGAACAGGTAAGTCCCCCAATTGAGCTATATGCCCTTGGCATATAGCCCAAAAAAAAAAAACAAGTGCAGAACCGCTTTAAGCTCTTGACCTGGCCATTTTATACATAGGCAACTCCTATCCTCATATTGATTAGTGGTTCCAAATTAATAACTACTGCAGTAGGGAACAGACACAAAAGATACATTCAGCATCTTTCCAAATAACTGTTCTGCTTTATTATGGCACAATTGAAGGTTTTTATACACATGATTACGTAGGTATCACATTAATATTACAATTGTACTTTTATGGTAACAAGGGGCGTAACATAGGCAGATTAATTCTAATCAGGACTCGAAAGAATGCAAACATAATGAAAACATTATTAGTGTCGTGTGCACAGTGAGGGCAGTGTGCAATACATATAAAATAGAATACAATTATATACAGAACCTACAAATTTCCTTTACAGTCTCCAGAAGAATGTATCAGTTTACATGGGTGAAAAAACCCATTTAACACTGGCAGGGGTGGTTTAAAATTATCAGCTTTTATTTATTTGTGTAAAACCTTTACCCTAAAAGGAAAAAACTCTCTGAAAACACACATAGTCCAGGTGGAAAAGCAGGAACTTATTATAACAGAAGTTCAGCAGAAACAAACAGGCACAGCAGGAAGGCAGCCCAACCGGGACCACTTCCAAGTTGTAATAGCAAAGTAGCAGTAGAGTGGTGGACCAAGGGTGCTGATGACTTCTATCCTGAGTAAAATAATGTGACCTTGCCAGTCTGTGCCCAATCAGGAAGCATTCCAGGAAGAATGGTGTGTCCCTGCACTTTCCCTACTCCTCCAGAACCTTTCCCTGAAGCCAAGCACTGTCCCTGGCTAGTCACCCAAAAAATGCACCCAAACCCAGGAGCCAGGGTCTTAAATAGACTCTGCCTGACCCACGATGGCCACCAGAGTCACATGGGGTGCCAGCATCCAGTCAGACATCTGCCTCCCTGTGACAGAGTAAACCAAAGAGGAACCAGGTTCTTCTCAATGTCCACCTTCACCTGCATTGCCGCTGCTGATGAGCGCCACCTGCAGTTGAAAAAGTAGGCTACACCTGCCAACAGGACAGATCACGAGTTGAAAACAGAGGGGAACAAGCCAAAGAAAAGAAAGCCAATGCAGTCACCACAGCTAATGTTTTGTAAACTGCAACATATTATATTTTTGAATTTGAGTCAAATGCCCTGTGATTCTACCCTTTCAGATGCATGGAAGATATTAGTGCATAGATCTTGCATAGCTGTTAAAGAATGGCTTAGAGTGCCTACTACTAGCTGGAGACATTAGAAAAAAATTGGGAGACAATTGTCTGTAATTAAAGTAAATGTGACACATACCAACAAGTTTTGCCATAAGATCCACAATGCATTCATCGCTCAGTGCCCACGGACGATTACCGATGAAATGGCCATGAACGCCCCTAAAGAGAAATAGCAAAAGTCATAAATATATTAACAAAATGTCTGACTAGTAACTAAAATAATTATGGTCTGACGAACAATGACTAATAAATCATACAATAAGTTATTGATCTACTGTATTGGTCAAATATTTTGGAATAGATAAATATAAAAAAAATTCCAGTCAAATATATAAAACACATTGGGGTTGATCTACTGAAGTCAAATAGACTCCGCACTCATTTTCCTCAGAGCTTAAAGGAGAAGTCCAGCCAAAGCCCCTTTGGGCTGGGCTTCTCCTAAGGATCACAGGAGTGTAATTAGTTTTGCACTCCTGTGACCCGTTTTCAGCAGAGAGCAGACTGAAGTCATCAATGTCAGTCCAGGCACTGCGCAAGGGAAGCCTGGATCTGCCAGGTGACATCTGTCTCAGCCTCTCAGTGAGCCGATGAGAGCCTGAGATGGCCGCTCCCCGCTCCTCCACAGCCCGGCAATCCAATGAGTGAGGAGGGAGCAGAGTAGAGAGCTGTAACTGACAGTCTACAGCTCTCTACTTACGGAGCGCTAAAAACCGAGCGATCGGCGAAGTTCGATCGCACAGTTCTCAGTGTGGAGGCGCCGTGGGGACAGATGCAGCATCGGACTTATGCTGCATCCACCAAGGTAAGTATGACTGGGGGAAAAAAATATTTTACTTCTCTTTTATTGAATGTGGTGAATCTCTGCTGATTTCCATCATCCAATCACGTGCAAGCAAAAATTATGTTTTTTTTTTCTCTTGCACCTGATTGGGTATTCTTTACAATGTGAAGCTTCACCACATTCACTAAGCTCTGGGGAACATTAGTGCAGCTGCACTTGCAACACAGTCTATTTGTCCTTAGTAAATTAAACCATTATGTATCTGTGTGTGACTATTTGGAATTCAACTAAATTTAGAACGTAAAAGGGAGTCATAGCCACTCTAACATGGTTTACATTTCAAGAAATACTCATTGGTGAATTTCACAAGCTGTCCTGCAGATGTAGCAGTTAGAAGGCTGAGACAAGCCATTTCACAATAACAGTGTTTACTGTGACAGAACCAATTAGCACCCTGATTAGGTGCTTCTGCCAATAACAGTGTCTCCTGCCCTCCAAACCGTTCTAGCAGACTGAGAACTAATACCAGCCCTTTTTACCCCAAGCATCGTACACAGACAAGATGTTGGGATAGAACCAAAGGAATGGCTGTTTATTGAAACTCAGACACCTACTTTATACCCCACAGGAGGACATTCCCCTCTTGAAGATATTAGCAGTGATATTTATTAACCAGTAATCTAATTAACAAACATAGAACATCCCACACTAGTTTGCTAACAAAGGTGGAGTGGACACAATACTAGCAGACAGACAGAAACAATAGGTGACCCAATTAACTACAGACGAGACACAGTATTGTGTATTCTGTCAACTAGAAAAGTCATCAGAAGACATACAGCAACAGTCTAATACAGTGGAATTATTTATCTTCATAGATCTCTTGAGGATTATGGTTGATAAATATTTCTGTCCCAAGTGAAGGAGCCTTTCCAACGCAGTCTGCAGGACAGCCACCATATTCCCTCATTAGCCTGTACAATAATAATACTGTACCTTTCCCTCCACTCCAGAAGGGAAGCTGTATTGTCCTTATTCAGAGAATTAATCCAAGCCTCGCTCTCGGTATCCATTACATCATTGTCCCTCATTAGAGAATGATCTGCTCTCTCCATGGGCCATTATCAGTGGGTAGGAGGCTTGCCCCTAGTCCTCTCCAAAAGCCCCTGTCCTGGTTGGGTCTGCAACACTTACAATGGTCAGCTTTCAGTTAAGTTAAACCTGTATCCTAAAAGGAACAAAACTGTTTCTGTAACTGCTTAAAGAGTGTTAGCTGCAGTCTAGCCTGAATTTGCTTGTGTATCTAAATCTGCTAGTACCTCTAACACTTTCCCTCCCCCAAAAGTGACAATGCTGCTGTCCAAAAGGTGCCTCTGTTGCTCCTTCATCCAGAGTGGGGGCACTCTAATAAAGGAGGCGTACTACTGGCCAGATTACAAGATGAAAACAGAAGAAAAAAGCCTACCCCCCCCCCCCCAAAAAAAAAAAAACAACTGGGGAAAGGACTATCTCAGTACCAGTAAAGCAGTACATATATTTGAATATATATTTTTTTTATTATACATATAAATAAAAAAAACACACATGAACATTACATTTGAATGTTCAAGACAAAATATAAAATAGGGGTGACTGTCTATACAATTGCGCTGGTACTTAGTAAGCTCCAAGGTGGAGTCAAAAGTACGGCAGATCCTCATATGACATATAAATACAATGACGGCGACATCCTCTACATGTTCATCAGGAGGATGTCTAAAATGAAGATAACAATAGCAAGTTATATGCAATAATTAAAAGAACATCATTATTGTATACATGTATAGAAAAACTGCTCACATATACACTAAATATCAAATACATTAGATCACAGAAGGGGAAACAAGGGGGGGGGGGTGCATCACTGCTTACCAAAAAGCAGCAGCCAAGACACCACCAATTTCCACTGCTGAGGATATGGGGGATGTGCAACTATGGATGATATAATCTTCTGCAATAGCTAAGTAAATAAAATATAATTCTATATAGGTACATAAGTGGTATATTGGCTTTTTGCCAATACACCACTTATGTATCTATATACAATTATATTTTATTTATTTAGCTACTGTGGAAGATTTTTATTTGCGGTCCTTGACTATGAATTATGTAGAGGATCATATGTCCTGTGAGGATCTACCATACTTTTGACTCCACCTTGACGATTACTAAGTACCAGCACAATTGTATAGACACCCCTATTTTATATTTTGTCTTGTCTTGAACATTAAAATGTAATGTTTGTGTGTGTTTTTTATCCATATCCGTGTATAATAAAATAAAATAAAATAATTCAAATATATGTACTGCTTTGCTGGTACCGAGATAGTCCTTTCCCTATTGGAGATCAGTCTGGGGTACTGTCTCCATCCCAAATTTTCTAGTCTACCAGGATGATGGTACCTCTGTCTTTTTTTTTTTCCTACTTTGTGTATTTACTAATACAATAAGACAAGCAAAGGCACAAGGAACTGGGTTAATATAAGTAATATATGACGTTCTAAAGGAAGATTAAAAAGTTCATTAAAAATCCATAGAAATTCCAGGGACCTTGGGAGATAGAAAAGAGTCCAATACTCAAGGGTCGTTGAGCAGAACCCCAGATCCCTTCCTGCAGCTGAACACTTTAAAAAGCTGTGTGCCAGAGAAACGTACTAGATTTACAACCTGGATGTTCTCTCACCAGGAGGCATTAATGAAGGTATTGAGATAGCCACCATCCTTTAGCACGTGTGTTAATCTACATTACATGTAGATATGTGCATATGTGCATATATGCATGCGTATGTGTGTATATGTATATATATATATATATATATATATATATATATATAGTATATTGTACATCTAACTATTTCATATCTACACTCTTTTCAGGTCTGGTCTTCTGGGGGTGGCGGGCATTCGTAAGTATTGGTTGCGGTATAGCCTAGGACCTCTTTCTTATACATGCTTAGTTCCTCATTAGGTCGTGATTCTCTTACTTGACCTATACTGGTCATCCCTGGACTAGTGTTGCGGTCAACATGGATATATCCATTATATATATATGTATTTGATACATATTTTATCATATATTTTTATACTAATTATATAAATGTATTAATTTGATTATCTATTGTATACCATGCTGAGTATGATTCCTGTCATGTTTGTTCTTGTACTAGTAATTTTTTTTTTTTAGTAATCAACATTATCGTTATGTCGTTATCCATTATCCAGAACACTGCTGCTCCTTTCTAATTATTAACGGTTCAATTACATCTTCTTCCTTGTTTTTAACAAATCATTTTTAGTTTTAATTTCATTTATTTAAGTTTATCATATTGCGCGGTGCATAGCTACCCTGCATCCCCTCCCTTCCTTCCCCTATTCCCATTCTATTCCCATGTATTAATTGCTTCAATATACAGTATATATATAATAATGTTTTTTAGATATGACATATAGTGGTTGTTCTATATTTAATACTTCATTTCATTATCATTATTCATTTTACCCTATTACGGTATTTGTTTAATTATCATGCTGTTACATTAGTTTGTGCACATTATGTGTTATATTATGTCATTTAATCTGCTTTAAATATCTTCACTTATATATTGCATTATTATTACTCCTTTTTGATAAATTGCCCAAGATACAGAGACATTCTTTATGCAATATATATAACTTTTGTGTGCTACCTACGAGTTGTGTTCACTGGCCCCTCCCCTTGTGTATACTTTATAATGAAGCCCTTGAGTTCCACATGACAGCTTGACAAAGGAGCGTGGCTGCCATCCCATCTGCATCTGCACATCACATATGATGGACGCAGGGAATTTTTTTTTCTTCCAGACACCATCAATGGGCAGGGACTTTTTTTCTTTCATTGACACCAAGGATGCAGGTGCATTCTCCCTCCAGAATCCCGCTGTGTGTATGGGCAGCAGGAGAATAGAATAACGGGTGTGGTGGCTGGGACAGAAGAGAAGATAAAGGTATTGAGGTGCTTCTGGTGTCTCCCTCTCTCCCCCCTCTCTCTCTTTCTCTCTCTCCCCCCCTCCCCCCTCCCCCCTACCCCTCTCTCTCTCCCCCTCCCCCCCACCAAATAAGTAATATTCAATCAGATTTATAAAATACAATGGGTGCTGATTTTCTTGCTTTTCATGGGCACAGTGACTTAATTTGATGCACACAGTGGCTGCATTTGACGGGGACAGTGGCTTCATTTGACGGACAGAGTGGCTGCATTTGATGGGGCAAAGTTACTGCAAACGATGGGCACAGTGGCTTCATTTGACGGGCACAGTTGCTTCATTTGATGGGCACAGTGGACAACCCCACCGCCCATCCAAAAAAAAAAAAAATCCCGTGCCACATACACCCCCCCCCCATTGTCGGCCTTGGACTTCGGGCTGAAGCCCCTGGTCTTTTTGCCACCAAGCAACGCCCCTGTTGTTGATTACAGAGTTGCATTTATTGTGTCTTTTATATCTATCTGGAGTTCATCTTTAACTGCTTGCTGCCTGCCCACCGTCAAATGACGGCGGGGCGGTGCAGCTCTCATTCTGGGATGACGTCATATGATGGCGTCCCAGAACGGCTGCTCTTGCGGTCGTTACACAATATAAGACATATTACACAACATATCATATATCATATCACCAGATCAACAGATCACAATATATCATATATTACACAACATAGCATAATATATCACACAGTGTACATTTTTTTTTTCAATTCTCCTGCTAAATACCTTTTTCCACATCACTGATGTGCGGTCACGTGACCACCTGGCTAACGTCAGAAGGGGATCTCAGTAGTTCTTAGATCGGGGAAGCAGAGCAGTGGGCGGTCACGTTAATGCACATCAGTGATGTGGAAAAAGGTATTTTGCAGGAGAATTTTTAAAAATAACACGTACACTGTGTGGTATATTGTGTTATAACAGAGGGGCTTGCAGTAGTTGTGAACACTGACTTTACAACCACTTTAAATATGAACTCCAGACAGGTATAACAGACACCCCTCCTGCCGCTATTCGGAGTGGCAGTAAAGTCAGTGCTCACAACTATTGCAAGCCCCTCTGTTATAACACAATATATCACACAGTGTACATGTTTTTTTTTTAATTCTCTTACTAAATACTCTTTTACACATCGCCGCTGTGCGGTCACCGCCCACTGCCCTCCTTCCTCTCTAAGGGCTACATATGGAGGGGCTGAGACCCCCCTCTGACATTAGTCGAGCGGTCACGTGACTGCACATCGGTTATGTGGAAAAAAGTATTTAGCAGGAAAAAAAAAAAGAGAGAGCAGCAGAAAGAGAGAGCAGCGGGATGATGGAGGCACATAAACCGACCACGGTATCATGGATCAGCAGACATGATTACCGTGGTCAGCACACCCAGGTGGACACAGGAACAGGCAGGATCAACCAGATTTTTTACAGCATAGGACAGGACAAATGACACAGCACAAGCACTATGCAGTTTAACATGCTTTAAATGGGGTTTTAACCACTTTCCTACCCACCCATTGTCATATGATATCCACAGGAACACTCTGTCCTTCCAGGTGGGCGTCATATGACGTCCTTGGCTTCCCGACAGTATAGGGGGTGTGCGCCCGCCACGTCACTCGGGAGCCGATGCACGTGCCTGGCGGCCGCGATGTCCGCCGGGCACCCGCGATTGCAGGTGACAGAACAGGAACATGGATCTGTGTGTCTAAACACACAGATCCACGTCTTGTCAGGGGAGAGGAGACCGATCGTGTGTTCCTAGTATATAGGAACACCGATCGGTCTCCTCCCCTCGTTAATCCCCTCCCCCCACAGTTAGAATCACTCCCTAGGTAACACAGTTAACCCCTTGATCTCCCCCTAGTGTTCCTTCCCTGCCAGTGACATTTATACAGTAATCAGTGCATATTTATAGCACTGATCGCTGTATAATTGTCAATGGTCCTAAAATTGTGTCAAAAGTGTCCAATCTGTCTGTCGCAGTCACGATAAAAAAATGATTGCCGCCATTACTAGTAAAAAAAAATATCCCCTATTTTGTAGGCGCTATAACTTTTGCGCAAACCAATATATATATACGCCGATTGCAAAAAAATTGAACCAAAAATATGTAGAAGAATACATATCGGCCTAAACTGAGGAAACATTTTGAATTTTTTATTTATTTGGGAATATTTATTATAGTAAAAAATATTGTGTTTTTTTTTCAAAATTGTCGCTCTTTTTTTGTTTATAGCGCAAAAAATAAAAACCGCAGAGGTGATCAAATACCACCAAAAGAAAGCTCTGGGCTCTGGATGGCTGCTGCACTACAAAAGGTTTTTCACCTAAATGCATAGAATGCATTAAGGTGAAAAACCTTGAAGGTTTACAACCCCTTTAAAGGAACAGGATTTTTTTTTTTTTTTGAAGGTTACAACCTCTTTAACTTAACACTGTACTTGAGCACCACAAACTAAAAATGCTATTTACTTCATTTTTAATATTTCTGTCCATGTCTACCTGATTTTTATTTTTTTTGAGAAATCACTTTAAAATCCCCCCCAGCATTTCTAGCTGTGGCCATCTTTAGTAAGGGTAGAAGCAGGGGCGAGACTGGCGCCCGCCAGGGGCGCAGGCTGAGGGGGGGGCGCCAATTGGCAGTGTTCTTCACTTCAGCACAGGCACAGCAGTGGTGGGCTGGCGGCGCCGAGCACTGCTGCTGGGCTAGTGGGTTGGCCCAATGGCGTACTAAGTGGGGGGCGGGGGGGTGGGCGTCACACACTAGGGGGGTGTCAGGCCGGCACTCCCCCCTCCATGAGTGAAGCAGAGACAGTGGGCGGGTTTGAGCAGCGGCACAGAGCGCGGGCACGGTGACAGGCAGCGGCAGCTAACACACACACATGGAGAGCCTGGCATTACAGGGGGGGGGGTTGCGAGCCGCACCCGAGTGACACCTGTCGGCACACCCGGGACCCGGCCACAACGATCCCCTTCTCTCGTGGCCAAGCCATGGCTCTGATAACACTCGGCTGTCTCACAGACAGCCGAGCAGAGTGAAGCCGCCTCCCCCTCCTCCATTATGTCTACACGTGCTGCTGACTGTGCATGTCCCATGCTGATCATCTGAGCCAAGGTACATTATAGGTCTGAAGGGGGGGGTTCTGCACTGTAGGGGGGTCTGTATTGTAGCAGGGGGGTCTGCACTGTAGGGGGGTCTGTATTGTAGGAGGGGGGTCTGCACTGTAGGAGGGGGGGTCTGTACTGTAGGAGGGGGGTCTGCGCTGTAGGGGGGTCTGTACTGTGGGGGGTCTGTATTTTAGGGAGGGTTTGAACTGTAGGGGGGAATGTACTGTAGGGGGGGTCTGTACTGTAGGGGGGTCTGTACTGTAGGGGGGGTCTGAACTGTAGGGGGGGTCTGTATGGTAGGGGTGGTCTGAACTGTAGGGGGGTCTGAACTATAGGGGGTCTGTAGGGTAGGGGGGTCTGAACGGTAGGAGGGTCTGTATTGTAGGAGGGTCTGTATTGTAGGGGGTCTGTATTGTAGGGGAGTCTGTATTGTAGGGGGGGGGGGTCTGAACTGTAGGAGGGTCTGTATTGCAGGGGGGTCTGCACTGTAGGGGGGCTGTACTGTAGGGGGGGCTGTACTGTAGGGGGGGCTGTACTGTAGGGGAGGTCTGTATTGTAGGGGGGGTTTGAACTGTAGGGGGGGTCTGTATTGTAGTGGGGGTCTGTACTGTAGAAGGGTCTGTATTGTAGGGGGGTCTGTACTGTAGGGGGGGGTCTGCATTGTAGGGGGGTCTGTATTGTAGGGGGGTCTGTATTGTAGGGGGGTATGAACTGTAGGGGGGTATGAACTGTAGGGGGGTCTGTATTGTAGGGGGGTCTGTATTGTAGGGGGGTCTGAACTGTAGGAGGGTCTGTATTGTAGGGGGGGTCTGCACTGTAGGGGGGGTCTTTACTGTAGGGGGTCTGCAATGTAGGGGGGTCTGTACCGAAAGGGGGTGTCGGGGGGCGCCAATACAGATTCTCACCAAGGGCGCTGGAGACCCTAGATACGCCTCTGGGTAGATGATTAATTTACTCCCTGGAATCCGTCTACCCTTAGCTCAGGCATTCAGGCAGGAGGGTGTGCTTAGCTGAGAAAGCCCCTCCTCATGTCTCCTGGTATGTATGACATCATTTTGGCCTAGGCCAGGAAGCAACTGAAGAAACATAAAAAAAAAAGGTTTGAAACAAGTAAATAAAAATTACATTCCTAGCTATTTACTAATGCTAGCATCATAAGGATTACAAATAGTTAATGTTGATTAAGAGAGTTTTGTTGCACTTTATTAGCTCCACATTTTTAAACAATAAATATTAATGTATATATTGTGTATATTTTCTCACATCACTGAGGGGAGCTGATCATTAGATCTGATTTTCTTTCGGTTTAAAAGCAATAAATAAACATGTTCAGATCTCTCCTATACCATGCAGTAATAATATTCCTGTGCAAATCGAGCATATTCCGAATGATTGTTGCAGAACCGGGCCGTGAAAACTCGGCACAATATGATATGCTAATCAGCGCAGATAATGGCGGTTTTGCTGCTGGCAGCGATCTCTCAGTGTCCCATCATATTTGCAGTCTGCTGTAAAATGCTATGCAGATCTGGTATAATCCTTCGTCTTCCCGGACTTTTTAGGCCCCGGAATAATTAACATTGACATCTCTGAAGGAGCACACAGGGTTAAAGGTTCTGTAGCTTGTCACATCTTTCAAAATAGCTGCTGGTGGCCCGGGCTGGGGGTTTAAAGCGTAAGATTCCCATAAGGAGAAAATAGATTTTAAAAGGGGGATAGAGTGTGACACCTTAAACGGCAACAGAAAAACGCTGAGCTGGTCAGAAAAGTCTAAAAAGTGAAAAAAGTATTAAGATAATGTGTCTTCTTAAAGTTCAGCATATTGTTAGGCGATTTATGTGCACTTGGAGCACTTTGAAGAGCACCTGTCACAAGCTAAAAGCTGAGGCGACCATTTTGTTGTAGGCTAAACCATCGGGTGTAAAAAAACAATGGATTTACTGGGAACACAGGGATCTGGGCTGTGATTGCACACAGCCAATCAGCATGTCCCGGCCTTGAATCATTGGCCAAGGCTTGCTGACAGGCTCCCACTGTGTACAATCACAGCGCATGTGCACCCTAAACCCAGAAGCAGGCAGCGACATACGGGTAAGTCGCTTTGTCTGTGCGGGCTGCCTGTCCGCAGTACCATGTCCGCAAGTGGGCCGCCTGTCCGCAAGTGGTTAATAAAAAACTTTTACAAAGAAGTCTTTTTTTTTCTCCAGTTTGTCATTTACTTTATTTTCTTTGGTGGGGAGATGGAAATGTGGGATCTCCTTATTTTACTGGGAGTTTCCCAATTGCAATGAGCCATCAAGCTCCCTTCTCCCAGCTTTCACATGGTACAGGACCGCTGTGGTTGGCCCTGGTACTATGTGATCGCTATGTCACAGTGGTGATAGTGATGACACTAAAAAAATTCTCACACATGTGGTATCCCCATACTCATGAGGAGTAGTAGAATGTTTTTTGGGGTGAAATTCTAGGTATGGCCATGCTGTGTTTGAGAAATATCTTATTAGGTTGACAATTTTGTGAAAAAAAAAAATAGTTTTTATTTGCTTTCTGCATTTGCCAAAAACTTGTAGAAAAAAAAGAAGTCTTCAAAAGACTCAGCATGCCTCTTACAAAATATTGTGGGGTGTGTACTCTCAGTCTCCAAAATGTGGTAATTTTGTGGGTGATAACACTGTGCTGGTTCCTCCAGGGCCTCCAAAAATGTAAAAAGGTAGTCAGCAAAATGTATGCATCTGAACTTCTGAAGGAGCTCCTTGGATTTTGGGCCTCTCTGTGTGGTTAGGCTGTGAAAAAAGTCTCACACATGTGGCATTACCACATTCAGAAGTAGTAGCAGAATGTGTTTTTGGGTGTAATTAGTAATTCATGAATTAAGTATGACTATTCTGTGTGTTAGAACTCTCTTATTAGGTTGACAACTTTGTGTAAAAAAAACAATTCCTTTTTATTTTCTTTCCTGCAAAACTTGTGGCAAAAAAATTACATTCTGAAAAGACCCACTATGATTTTACACAATGGACTCATGTTTTGGGTGTTTCTACTATCCTGGTGCTCCAAGACCTCCAAAAATGTGATAGGTAGTCAGGATATTTGATGTGTAACTTATGCCTCTAGAATGCCTGAAGGTGCTCCTTTGGATTTTGGGCCCCTCTATGCATCTAGGCTGTGAAAAAGTCTCAGACATCTATGCCTCTCCATACGCAGAAAGCAAAGCAGATTGTGCTGTGGGGTGTAATTATAAGCATGTCAATGCTGTGTGTGAGAAATATCTTATTAACCACTATCTGACCGCCCACAGTCATATGACGACGGCAAGAAACATCTGTTGTTTCGGGCCGCCCTCATATGACGGCACTAACTTTGCGGCCACTAGGGGGTGCGCGTGCGATTGCCCAGTAACTGAGCAGGACGTGGATCTGTGTATGTAAACACACAGATCCACGTCCTTTTAGAGGAGAGGAGACCGATGGTGTGTCCCTTGTACATAGGGACACCGATCGGTCCCCTCCCCCAGTCAGTCCCCTCCCCCCACAGTTAGAATCACTCCTATAGGGAACATATTAACCCCTTGATCACCCCCTAGTGTTAACCCCTTCCCTGCCAGTCACATTTATACAGTAATCAATGCATTTTTATAGCACGGATCGCTGTATAAATGTGAATGGTCCCAAAAATGTGTCACAAGTGTCCGATATGTCCGCCGCAATGTCGCAGTCATGATAAAAATCGCCCCAATTACTAGTAAAAAAAAATATATATAATAAAAATGCTATAAATCTACCCCCTATTTCGTAGACGCTATAACTTTTGCGCAAACCAATCAATATACGCTTATTGCGTTTTTTTTTACCAAAAATATGTAGAAGAATACATATCGGCCTAAACTGAGGAAAAAAAATGTTAAAAAAAAATTGGATATTTATTATAGTAAAAAGTAAAAAATATTGTGTTTTTTCAAACTTGTCCCTCTTCTTTTGCTTATAGCGCAAAAAATAAAAACCGCAGAGGTGATCAAATACCATCAAAAGAAAGCTATATTTGTGGGGAAAAAAATGATAAAAAATGTATTTAGGTACATCGTTGCTTGACTGCGCAATTGTCATTCAAAATGTGACTGCGCTGAAAGCTGAAAAATGGCTTGGTCAGGAAGGGGGTGTTTGTGCCGGGTAGGCAAGTGGTTAAATTGACGACTTTGTGTAAAAAAAAAATATACATTTTCCATTTTCTTTACACTTTTGCCAAAAACTTGTGGCAAAAAAATTACAACATCAAAAAGCACTCCATGCCATTTACAAAATACCTTGGGCTGTCTGCTTTGCAAAAAGGGGTCATTTGGGTGGTGTTTGTACTGTCCTGGCATTTTAGAGCCTAATGAAATGACATACTCCGTCAGTACATCAGGATTTATCGATTTTCAAATGTACCGTATATAGTGTACCATAGTTTGCAGACTCTAAAACTTTCACATAGGAATGTAGCAAAATACATTCTGGCCTAAATGTACTGTATGAAGAAAGATTATTTATTTGCAAAATATTATAACAGAAACTAAGAAAAAGTTTTTTCCCCCCAAAAGTTTTCTTGTTTCATTTAGGCTTCATGTACACTGCTGCTGGTAAACGGACGTTTAGGAGCAGTTGGGCATTTTTTTCAGATGCCCCTGAACTCTCCTCTGTTATTTTATCAGTACATGTACACAGGGTCGTTTCTAGTGGTTTCTAGGCAGTTGAATTTAGAAGCATTTTTTGAAAAGCAAAAAAGCGTATTCAGGACGGAGGTTCAGAGGCATTTGAAATGCCAAATGCCTGTAACAGCTTGTAAACGCGTGTAAGCGTTTAGCCGCGTTTCGTTTACAGGCGTTTTTAATTTTTTACAATTTAGCGTAAGAAAAATGCTCCTAAACGCAAACGTGGCTAAACGTGGCATGTGAACGGCAAAATGGACATTTTTAAACGTTGGTTACTATCTGTCAAGTTAAATCGTTCAGGAGAGGTTGTAAAACGTCCCGTGTACAGTAAGCCTATATCAAAAAAAAAAAAAAAAAACCTAGTGGTTTTTAAATAGCACCAAAAGAAAGATATATCCATCTAAAAAAATTATAACAATTTTTGGGAAGGAAGGAGGTGAAGTGCCTGGTCTTATGGTGGTTAAAGTGGTTGTAAACCCTTTACAACCACTTTTGACTACAGGTAAGCCAAAAATAAGGCTTAGCTGTAGCTACCCCAGATATCTCCTAAACCTGCACAGTTTAGAAAATATCCCCTGTATCAGCATGTGCCGACGTCATCGGCACATGCGCACTGAAGCAGCGGTACATCCGTGCCTTTGCTGCAGCTAGTATGCCATTATCGGAGGCTCCCATGCTCATGTGCGGGAGTGACGTCATCACAGCTCTGGCCAATCGCAGTGCCGGAGCCCACGATACCCAGAAGTAAGTCCAGGAGCGATGTCACCAGCCCGATCGTTGTACGAGGACCGCTGTAGGGGCTTCGATCTAAGGTAAGTAATTCATAATGAGCTAGTATGGAACAAGATTTGAAAATTTACTTGAAAAAGTGCAAAAGATATTACAAAGTCCAACTTGCTGAAACATTATTTCTTCCTATGTCCCTAACACTAACTCAGGCTATGTGCTGTCCCGGCATTACTGCAAAGTGGAGTCCATGTATCATACAGAATCTATCAATGGTGTACTCCAGCAGCTGTCTTCTGGGCGAGTTTAGTAAGTAGTAGTAAGCATCATTCATTTTCCCCTCCGTCGTGCTATTCTCCGACTCTTTCCCTTACAGGCACTGGGCCTCGGGTCTCTAGGGAAGCTCTCTGCTATACCCACGCGGGCTCTCCTCCTTCCTCTTTCTTGCTCCGGACATCTATCCCACTTTTATAACACAGAATCAGTGGGTTGGACCCAAAACCAAAGAACCAGGAAGTACTCTTTCCCACAGGTGAACCGATAGGGTCCATTTTTCAGGCGGACCTGATCGGACCACCCATTGTTCTCTATGGATCGGCAGATGTCAAGAGACATGTGTCCGCGTACACCGGCCGGAATCCAATTTGGTCTGCTAAAAACAGATGTATGGGATTCACACCCCATCCATCCAGCGGATGGGAGGACAGTCGGATGGAAACAAACAGGCAGTCCATTTCTATCCAACAGCCCCATAGAGAACAGCCATCTGTGTCCGTGTCCACTCCGCATAGTGGAGTGGATACAGATCTGTCATCCAGATTCTCAGTGGGGATCAGCGGAGGTATCCCCTGCTGAGCAGTTGAATCCACTTGATGGATTCTGCTCCGTCTGAAAGGGGCCTTACCTTCCCGTCTGGGACAGCACCTAACTGACGTAACTTTCAACCCACTTACATGCATGCTACATAATGTGTTCTAGACTTGTGGGTGGGCGAGATGACTGCCGGGCACCCGCCAATGCTCGTGACAGAGAGAGAACCAGGATCTGTGTGTGTAAACACACAGATCCCGGTTCTCTCAAGGGAGAGGAGACAGATTGTGTGTTCATACAAAGTATGAACACCGATCTCTCTCTCCTCCTAGTCAGTCCCATCCCCCCACAGTTAGAACACACCTAGAGAACACATTTAACCCCTTGATCTCCCCCTAGTGTTAACCTCTTCCCTGCCAGTGACTTTTTTTACAGTAATCAGTGCATTTTTATAGCACTGATTGCTGTATAATTGTCACTGGTCCCAAAAATGTGTCAAAAGTGTCCAATCTGTCTGCCTCAATATCGCAGTCTGGATAAAAATCGCTGCTCACCACCATTACTAGTAAAAATAAATTTTTATAAAAATTTCATAAATCTATCCCCTATTTTGTAGAACCTATAACTTTTGCGCAAACCAATATATATACGCTTATTGTGATTTATTTTTTTACCAAAAATATGTAGAAGAATACTGTCGACCTTGACCTTATTTTTATTTTTTTATTTTTATTGGTATATTTATTATGGCAAAAAGTACTATTGTGTTTTTTTCTAAATTGTTGCTGTTCTTTTTTTTATAGCGCAAAAAATAAAAACCACAGAGGTGATCAAATACTTCCAAAAGAAAGCTCTATTTGTGGGGAGAAAAGGATGTAAATTTTGTTTGGGTACAGCGTCGGACAACCGCGCAGTTGTCAGTTAAAGCGAGGCAGTGCCGAATCGCAAAAAATGGCCTGATCATTGAGCAGCCAAATCTTCCGGAGGCTGAAGTGTTTAAACCACATTCACATATGTAAATGTCTTTTATCCTTGTCTTTGTCTCTTTTCATCAACGATTTGTAATAAATAAACATTGTTACTTTTTAACCAAAAGAAAAATGTGCCTGAAAAATCCATTCTTTCCAATCCCTGTATCTACATAACTTTCCTCATATGAACACTGAAAGTGCACTAGGTGGTTATAATGAACCAGACCCTCCTATTCAAGAATCAATCAGTCTTGAAAGAACAAACAGCTTGAGAGCAAGAGAAAGGGGTTAGGAAACTGCACCAAAGATTTGATAAACTCCATGCAATGTATATTAATACTTACCCGGGGAGTTGCCTTTTTTAGAAAAAAAAATCAGAATTACCAGCTGAAAATAAAGGGAAAAAGCTAATGCAGCCACCATATGGAAGGACTAGTATGTTGCAAAATATTACATTTTGGTTTTTGGTTTAGATACACTTTAAACATTCCCTTCTTCATCCACAACTTAATCCACAACTTAAAAATAACTTTTTTCTATAGACAATATAATCCTTTTGCTTTGCCTCGTGTGGCCAAATCACAGCTTTGCTTTAAACATGATGGACTTCTGTCTTTTCTGACCTTCCTGACCATGCTACTGTGCTAAAACCATTTTAGGGTTACGAAATAAATGTCACACTTTTTTTTTTTGGTTTCTGAAAGCCAGACCTTTAAGTAATTAATTGTTGATTTCTGTCATCATTTTATTATTGATCTCTCAACCAATTCCAATAATGCAAAACATTACAAATGATTAAAAGCCAAATGTGGCTTTGAAAAAAGGAAAAACTTTAATGAGTGTTGACTTCTTTCACCTCTACTTTCTCTGCTAGCAGCTCAATATTGGCCGTCTAATTGCTAAATCCCACGGTGACAGGGAATGCTGGGGGGAATCTAAGTGCTGCTACTAATGGTTTTAAGCACTTCAGTCTTGTGATGGCTCGAATCATCCTCACACCCTTTGTACATAAATTCTGAAGTTAATTCCAGGAATCCATTTGATCATCACTGTCGACCTTGTCACTGGAATGAGCTTTATAGAACGCTAAACATTTGCCATGAACAAGGTTAACAGAAAAGGCTTTCTTCTAGATGTTTGCAACACGATTATTTTATGTAGCAAAATAAAACTGCAATATACTTATTTTAAAGTGAATTTATGGACAGGAAAGGAACGTTTAGGTATTTACAAATACATAGTAAGAAGTTTGTAAGCTTTAAAGAAAGTGACCTTTGTAGCTACATGCATTATGGAACAACTCAAGGTGAGCAGCAGAAGCAGTGAAGTCATTTAAGCTCAGGTAAGTGTGTCCTTCTGCATGGTGGTGGGTGGGCTTTAAGACTTTTAGGGCTGACAATGTTTTGAAGCTCTGGATGCTGATGGGATGAAGTCACTGGGTCAGTGTAAGGATTCAGTTGATTTGTCGGGGCTGCACAGTCAGGCACATTTACTGGAGCTTTGAGGTCGTGTGACTGCTTAGAAAAATATAATATAAAACAATATTTACAATGAGGTTTGTTACAAACTATATGCAACAAATATGAGGGAAGTAAGAAGTAAACTCTAGTCACCCCGACGTAAGCAGGAATGTTTCTTTAAATTTAGTCGGCATGACTAATCAGTCAATGCTAATTTGTAGTCTGTTCTTGTTCAAGTTCCCCTAAGTCCAGCCTGGGTGTCAGTTCTTCCTTCTGTCAATAGGTGGCACTTTTACCTACAGAGATTACACAGTGGGCTTGGGTTATGAACATTCATATCTTTTTCTAGCCAACCACTAGAAGTTTTAGGAGCATTACGGAAAAGGGTATAATAATTTGGGGTGAGTTGGAGCAAGCACTCTTTCCCGCCAGGCTGCTGCTTGGGGAGGTTGCATGTGTTGGAGCTGTCCCTGCCTTGTTGGAGTTCTAGTTGGTGTTGGCCAACTCTCCTGAAGAAGATTAGGCATAGGATAAAGTCCCGATTGGTGATGGTTGACTCTCCTGAGGAAAAACGTGTCTGCTGCCTAAAATTTCTGCTGAAGAATTTTAGTGAACAGGAGTGTTGGTCCCAACTAGACAATTTGTTTCGTTCCAAATTAGTTTTTCGACTAAATTCAACAAATTCATTAATTCGGAAATATTTAAATTAACAAAAAGCCATTTACCAAATTTTTCAGAAAATGTGAAACATTTGTAAATTTGCAAATTCGTAAATTCAAAATAATTACTAGCCCACAGGTGCTCACAGCACAGGAAGCTCAGAGCCCACGACCGCTCACCGCACGCCGGTGCTCACACCACACAGGCACTCACAGCACATGAGCGCTCACAGCCATCCACCTTTGAGTTATGGCTGCTCCTGCCCACCTTGGTGTGTACCAGCTCCTCCTATTATACTCTCTCAATAATATAAAACAAATACCGTATGGTACGTGATCAGACCCAGTTTGCCGAACAGTGTGTTGTTTACCGGGCACTCAGGTTTGGCACATCACGGATCAAGTGGACAGATTATTGGGAGGGGCTGGGGAGGACTCAGCGGTCATGATACATGTTGGTACCAATGACCAAGTGAGAGGAAGGTGGAGAGTCCTAAAAAACGATTTCAGGGACTTAGGGAATATATTGAGGAAAAGGACCTCCAAGGTAGTTTTCTCTGAAATACCTGTACCTCGAGCCACACCAGAGAGGCAGCAGGAGCTAAGGGAACTAAACAAGTGGCTGAGGAACTGGTGCAGGAAAAAGGGATTTGGGTTCCTAGAGAACTGGGCTTACTTCTCAGTCGGTTACCGGCTCTTTAGTAGGGATGGTCTGCACCTTAATGGGGATGGTGCAGCTCTATTGGGAAGTAAGATGGCCACAAAGCTGGAGGGGCTTTTAAATTAGGTGTTGGTGGAGATGGACCAGTGAAAGTGATAGCCGTCAGGGAGCGGGTAACAGAAGGTGATAGGAGAATTGGGAAGGGGAGTAGAGAGGAGCGACATTATGTATGGGACTGGGGGGAAGTGGAATCAGTATGGGTTGAACTTGAAAGAGAGGAGGTCAGTGGGAAATTAACAGTGGGGGTATGCTATAGGCCACCCAACATGAAAGAGGAGGAGGAGCTGGAATTACTATCTCAGTTAGAAATGGCAGAGAAACAGGGTAATGTAATTATAATGGAGGACTTCCATTATTCCGATATCAACTGGGCAGAGGGAACAGCTCACTCACTAAAGGCCCATCACTTCATGAATGTTTTACAGGACAACTTCATGTCCCAATTGGTGGATTCCCCAACTAGAAAGAATGTCCTGTTAGATCTATTAATTACTAAAAAATCCAAGTCTTATCTCAGATGTGGAGATATGCGATAACTTGGGATCTAGCGATCATAGGATGATCGCGTTTACCATAAGTCACCGTAAAAGGAGACATATGGGTAGTACAAAAACACTCAATTTCAAACAAGCTTTCCTGAGCTACGGTCATTGCTACATGACATTAATTGGGACCAAATTCTGGAATCATTGAACACAGAAGAGAAGTGGGGATGCTTTAGGGACATATTAAACAAAGGTATCAAACAGTGCATTCCATTGTGCAATAAATATAGTAAAGCAGAAATTAGACTGGGTGGTTAAACTGAAATTTGAGTAGCGTCAAGGAAAAAGTATGGCCTTTAAAAAATATAAAGGGAATGGGTCACCACCAGCATTCTTACACTACAAGGAATGCAATAAGAAATTTAAAATCGCAATCAGGGCGGCTAAAAAAAATATTGGAGTGACACTTAGCGGAAGAAAGTAAAAATAACCCCAAATTTCTTATTAGATATATTAACAGTAAAAAGACAAAATCTGAGCACATTTAAAAGATGAAGATGGGAGGATGGTTACAGATGACACAAAGAAGGCAACTGTATTAAATACCTTCTTCTCCACAGTTTTTATGTAGCAAAAAGAAGGGTTTACCGACAGCGACTGTAGTGTTAATGACACAGCAAGTGACATACCCCCGTGGCTAACAGAGGCCGGAGTCAACGAAAGACTCAATAAACTTAACACAAATAAATCACCAGGACCAGATAGCTTACACCTGTGAGTCCTTAGAGAACTCAGTCAAGTTATAGCCATGTCATTGTTACTAATCTTTGTGGACAGCATACTGACAGAATTGGTACCAGCTGATTGGAGAAAAGCCAACGTGTTACCAATATTCAAAAAAGGGCAGAGACATATTCCTGGGAATTATAGGCCAGTCAGCCTAACATCAATAGTGGGTAAATTATTGGAGGGATGATCAGGGCCGCTGTTAGAAATGATGGGGCCCCGTACAGCCTACCTGACGGGGCCCCCTTCGACTGCGCTCTTGACCCCACCCCTGTCCCCACCCCTAACCCCGGCTCAAATTAAAAGGCAGGTTTGTTGCCGTTTACACATGCGTGCGGGGCCAACATGTCCGTTTGCAATTGCACAAAGAAGCTGAAGCAGTTTACATTTCTTTTTAATTTTATTTTGTTGAAAAATTACATTGTATCTTTCATTTTTTTTTTTTGCTTTCACAAGGGATGAATAACATCCCTCGTGATAGCAGGCCCATGACAGGTCCTCTTTATCTAGAGATCTGGGGTCTTTTTGACCACATATCTGTCCTCCCAAAGCATGTGATCAAACCAATATTGATTTGATCAGATGCTTTTTCAATGGCTTGTTTCCTCCCACTGGCATCACACTGGTTCTGTCAGGTAAAATGCAGCTCTACTGCACATGTTTACTGCTCCCCCAACTGAAGTGTAAATTAGCAGCTCATCAGCATTACAATCATCATCACAGGCAACACAGTAAGCAGGGGCTCTATCATGGCTGTTTGCTGACTTTGTTAACTTATGGCTGTACTGTATATAACAGACTGTAACACAGCACAGCCATAACAAAGTCAGCAGCCATGAGACAAAGAGCCATGATAAAGCCCCTACTTACTGTGCTGCCTTTGAAGACTATTGTGATGCTAATGATAACCTGCTGTGTTGTGAGTTCTGTTCTAAGGACACAGTGAGGATTCTATGCTTTATTCACTCACTGTGTCCATTGCAGCCACGCTCTCCTTTCTGTTCTGTCAGCCTCCTTGCATCTCAGCACCTGAGAACGGTGGGCGCCGGGAGGAGAATCATAGTATCACTCCGCCGGCCGGGACTAATTGAGTAGCGGTCGGACTGGGTATACATCCGCTCCCGAAAATGAAGAAATAGTCCCTCCTCTGTGCGCACCTGGGCCCCTCTGTTGACCTGCTGGGGCCCAGGAAAATGGTATAACCCCGCTCCATAAAACAAGTAGGAGCGGGGGAGAAGTCTACCAAGCTCTATTTTTTTATTTTTTTATTTAATGCAGCAATGAGCTGTAATGCTGGCCGGGCCCCTCTATGCAGCTGATAGGGCCGGGCCCCGTACAACAGGGCCGGGTCTACTGCCCTATCAGCGGCCCTGGGGATGATTAGTGATTATATCCAAAGCTTTACTAAGGAGAAGAATATCATTAGTGTAATCAGCATGGGTTTATGAGAGGACGTTCCTGCCAGACCAATCTGCTCACATTCTACGAGGAAGTAAGCAGCCATCTAGATAGAGGGAGGTCTGTGGATGTTGTGTATCTGGACTTTGCAAAAGCATTTGATACAGTC
Source organism: Lithobates sylvaticus (assembly GCA_028564925.1). Classification (NCBI taxonomy): domain Eukaryota; kingdom Metazoa; phylum Chordata; class Amphibia; order Anura; family Ranidae; genus Lithobates; species Lithobates sylvaticus. The sequence continues at coordinate 36,251,804 of CM053031.1, forward strand.
CTCCATAAACGCTTAATTTACAAGCTGAGGTCCGCAGGCTTGGACCATAGGGTTTGTGCTTGGGTAAAAAAAAGGTTACTGGGATGGGTCCAAAGGGTAGTAATAAATAACATGTACTTAGACTGGTCTGGAGTGGTGAGTGAGGAACCCCAAGGGATAACTAGTTCAGTCTCAATCTTTGCAGATGACACAAAGATAAGCAGAGTAATAAACTTGCATCAGGACATAGAAATTTTGCAGACCAAACTGAACATAATAAAAGAGTGGTTAGACAAATGGCAAATGAGGTTTAATGTGGAGAAATGTAAAGTAATGCACTTGGGGTCAAAAAACATTAATGAAAAATAGGAGAGAGAGAGGTAGAGCAGCGCCGCTCTAATGCCCCATACACACAGTTGGAAATTCCGACCACAAAATCCGTCAAATTTTTTCCGACGGATTTTGTCCGACACTGGTATTGCATACACACGGTCGGAAAATCCGATCATCCTGAACGTGGTGACGTTCATTGCGTACGACGGGACTATGTAGAGGCTAGTAGCCAATAGCTTTGGTCTTGTAATGTGATCTGAGCATGCGTGGCACTTTGTCCGTCGGAATTCGCTACACACGATCGGAAAAAGTCCGATAGGACTTTGTTGTCGGAAAATTTGAGAGCAGGAGATAAAACTTTGTCCGTCGGAAATTCCGACGGAAAAAGTCAGATGGAGCCTACACACGGTCTGAATTTCCGACAACATTGTCCGATAGGACATTTTCCGTCGAAAAATCCGACCGTGTGTATGGGGCATTAGAGTAGTATGTCAGTTAAAACATGGCTTTATTCATGAAAAATACTCACTAGGTGGAGAACAGCTGGGAGAATCAAGGATGGAGAAGGATCTATGGGTGCTAATAGATGACAGATTGAGCAACAGCATGTAGTGCCAAGCTGTAGCTATCAAAGCCGGCAGAATATTAGCATTCCTAAAAACGGGGATATATTCCAGAGACAAAACTATAATTCTGCCACTTTATAAAGCTCTGGTCAGACCTCATCTGGAGTTTTCCATTCAGTTCTGGTCACCAGTCCTCCCAAAGGATGTGCTGGAGCTGGAGAGAGTCCAAAGAAGGGCTACAAAACTAATAAGGGGACTGGAGGACCTCAATTATGAGGAACGGCTGCAAACACTAAGTGTATTCTCGCTAAAGAAAAGACGCTTAAGAGGGGACCGGATAGCGATCTACAAATATCTCAATGGGGATCCCAGCATAGGAAATAAACTATTTAGTCCTAAAAAGTGTAAAAGGACACGGGGCACACAATGAGATTGGAGGAGAAGCGGTTTAACCTTAAACTGCGTAGGGGTTTTTTCACTGTTAGGGCAACAAGGATGTGGAACTCTCTCTCACAATTGGTGGTGGATGCAGGGGGTATGGATATCTTTAAAATACTCTTAGGTATACATCTTAAAAGTACACAACATGCAGGGATATGGGAAATCATTATAGACACAGATACATGCACCTACACAGGTTGAACGTTTTTTCAGCCTTACCGAGTATGTAACTATGTATAGGTAAAGGTGGATTATGGCAGAGAGACTGTGTGAGTATCCAAGACATAAAAACTCAGGGACTGACTCCATCAGATTCCATCTACAGTAAAACCTTGGTTCGAGAGTAACTTGGTTTGAGAGCGTTTTGCAAGACAAACAAAATGTTTTAATACATTTTGCCTTGGAATACAAGCGATGTCTTGATATAAGAGTAGCGCCATGTCACAACTGGGTATAAAAAAGAAGAGAGGAACCTCTAAGTGTAGCAATATGGTTACATTTAATGAAGGTCCAACATTTAGCAACTTATTGCTACACTTAGAGGTGCCTCTCTTCTCTTTTATACCCTGTAAAAAAAATGCTTTAATATACAAGTGCTTTGGATTACAAGCATGTTTCTGGAATGAATTATGCTCGTAAACCAAGGCTTTAATGTATAACTAAGAGACTACATTTGGTGGATAAACTTTTTAAATAAAAACCATACATTCCCATCAGGAAACTGGACTGCATGCATGGTTAACTGTTATTATGTGTCGATTTGCAATGCATTCAGCTGCTCTGCATATGGACACAGCCCTGTGCATTTTTTTGATTTGTTTGCTTCTCATGAAATGAATTTCAATATATTTCAATACATTTAAACATAATAGAATACATTTAGTACAAATACAGAAAAGCAACTATGACAGCTGCTCCGATCAATATGAAACTAGCAAAATGGTACACATGACCAGGGCAATGAACAATACAGTGCAGGAGGTCCCCAGCACACTTTAAATCCAGCCAGCAAAAAGCAAAAAAACAAAAAAAACAAGCCAAACTTAACTAAACTGTTTCAATCACTCAAGTTAAAAACAAAGGATTCTGTTACATATGCTTGCAAACACATATTGTAGCCACAGTGCCATGGTAAGGTACTTCTGTACACAGAGGCTTTGCTTAAAGCTTGTGGGCCCCAATGCAAAAGTTGGGGCCTGGCCTGGGCCCTCTGAGTTTACCTAATTACCTTTGCGTGGCAAGCTCTTTTCTCCAGTAACACAATGTAAAACAGGGATAGATAACCTTTGAGAGACAGAGACTGCGCTTTTTTTTTTTTTAAGAAATAAACTAGCAAGTCCTAACCAAAAAGAAAAGAAAACAACTTGGAGACGAAGAAAAGTGGCATCAATAAAATAATTTGTCTCTTTGCTAGCTGCATTGTCAGACAGCCATGGAGGTAAGGGGGGTACCCTTTCCAATCTTTAAATTGCAGTGAGACTTCTTTAGTTCTGTAAAGAACCAACAAATGAATATCCCTGACTGGACATTCCATTATTGAGCGAGCTAGGGTGAATCTGGTGCAGTGAAGGGCATAAAGAATTTATATACCCTTGTGGGGTTTTGTGTACAGTGATGGGAGGTGTACTTCAAACCTTCCCCATGGGCCTCAGGGTGCCAGGCAGAGAATTTAGGTTTCCGCTGATGCCCTGGACTATAATAGAGAGAAAAGGAGACTGTCCTGTAGAAGCTTTGTACACATAGGTGAGAGCAGGGTAAACCACCCTTGGGCTAGGAGCTTAATTGTGTTCCTGGATTTTGTAGCCTTTCACAACTTGACAGGTCCTGGAGGTTGCATAGTGGCGATGAGTACCCCAGCTGCATTGGGGAGATAGCCCATATCCCTTGTACTCATTTTTTATAGTAGGCCCCCTAGTGCAAAATCTGGCCTATCAACTGCCTCTATGTGCACTACATGCATTGGTGTAGGCAGGTGCAGTCCATACTCTCTACTGTAAGTGGCGCTCAACCGAAGCGGCATTGCAGAAGGGGGAAGGAAGTCATGAGGAACTTGGTTCCTCTGTGGCTTCCTGCAGTCACCGAGGGAACAGCTGTTCGATTGGACACTGGAACCCCATGTGACCTTGGCGACCATCTTGGGTCAGGACAGTGTCTATTTAATGCTCTTTCTTCTGGGTTTTGTCATGCATTGTGCAAATGGCTAGAGTAAAGACAGGCTAGGCAAGGGCAGTGACAGGGAAAGGTTCCTGAGTTGTAGGGAAAGTGTAGGGACTACCCTATCTCCTCCTAGCAAGCCTCTCATTTGGGTGTGGACCGTCCAAGTCCCACTCCTCGACACAGAGGCTGTCTACATTATTTCAAGAGATGATCCTTTGCTACTGTTTTTAAGTTGCTCCGGTTGGCTGCCCTACCTGCCAAACCTGATTGTACATAGTTGAGACTTTAATAGACCAATCTCACCCACCTTGGCCTTTGAGTGTTTTCTTTGCTGCCATGGACTGTAAGAACGAGAGAGATTGTCCTGTAGAAACTTTGTGAATGTTAAGTCTTGGTAAATATATGGGTGAGCCTGGTAACCCACCCTTGGACTGTGAGTTTAGTTGTGGTCCTGGACTTTGTGGCATTTCACAACTTGACAGGCCCCGAAACATACAGTGGTGGCAATGAGTACCCTAGCTGCATGAAGAAGGTAGCTCAGAAACCTCATGCTCATGTTTTACAATAGGCCCCCTGGCAACGGACCTAGCCTATCAACCACCAATATTGATCACTACATGCAGGCAGAGGGTTTGCACATGCACATGTTCTACAGTGGGCCCTTGATGTGAGACCTAGCATATCTACTACCAATTAGGGGTTATAGAAGAAAATCTCCCTGTGGCCACAACCAGGCCACGCCCCTAATGCATTTTGATCCGCCCCTCACAGCTTTATCATGGGGATCAGTGATAGTAGGAGCTGGGTCGAGCTCCCTCCCAAGCCAGCACTCACAGCAGTAGATACTGAGGACTTGCACCCCTTCTAAAGCTTGACATACCCGATCTCTTTGCGCTAATAGGGTGGACTACCTATACCTAATATACTGAGAGACTGTCTGATTTCCAATAATTCTGCACACAATTATGTTGCAATTTTTTTGATGAATGTCCATCTATGAATTTGAATGCATTTTTAAACAAAGTAACATGTGGACCTGAGAAGTACCTTGTTATCAAGAGGACCTGTGCAGTGCAAAGTATTGATTTGTGAAATATTGCTATTCATGTCAATTAAAATGGAGGCTTTGAAAACTGCAGAATATCCAACATACATCCAATATAAGAAAAGTAAAGGGGGTGCCATTACTGGCTTCTTTGTAAAAATGCTAATGACCTGGATGTGTCTGGCTTCAATACTAATGGCTAATTCAGGATCTCTACATACTATACAAAAATATATAATTTCCCAATCTCTATACTAAGGACAGTTCATCAATGCCAATCTATGCAATTCTGTCATGGCAAAGATACACATCACTGCAAGCTAACTCAATGTGTGCTAACCTGCGTTTGTCATATACAGTACTTACATTTTTGCCCATTTGTCCAATTCTTCATCAATATACTCTTTAACCTTCTTTGGCTGAAGCCCAAGGGACTGGCCACAGAAGTAGATGCAATCGTCTTCTTCGTTAATCAGAGATTTCTCTGCTGCATGAAAAAAAGAGCAAGATATAAAATAAATGGTATGCTGCAACAAAACAAATACATGGGGGTCTATTTATAAAGAAACCCCTGTACAAAGGTCTTAAAGGGTAACTGCACTTTTGTGGGGAAAAAAATTGCAAATGCAAATAAATAATAAATCGTATACAATTGCTCCACAACTCATATTGTAATTGAATGTTATTAAATATGACCGTTTTCTATTCAATCTGCAGCTATGTAATTTTCTGTAAAATGCAATGCAATATGGCTACCTGGAGGTGTTCTGTATAAAAGATGGTGTACAGAACGCCTCCCAGAAATGCCATTTCCTGCTTCTGTGATTGGCTTATTGATTTTCCCAGTCTGCACTAATATAAAAGTCGGATTTTGGGCATCCCCTGCAACAAAAACGTAATTTTTGGTGAGATACTCCTAATGGGAACACGACTAAAGGGATGCAGACCCTGCCACTTGCAACAGCTGATTGATAATTATAAAATCACTCCCATACAGAATCACTGTTCACATGGCAACAGACAACCAACTATTTCTTTAGAATAACAAAAAGTAGGAATCTGCAACATAGTTTGTCAAAATCCCTGCACGGTACATAGATCACCCAGAGGGGAATATTTTTTCTTTAAACGTTTGCACATCCATCACAAATAATCAGCATAATGTAATGTAATGTAAAGCATAAATAAACCCTATTTATTAGGCAAATCCACTGTGCACTGCAAGGAAAATAAAAAAAAAAACAGCATTTTTGGTTGCACATGATTGGATGATAGAAATCAGCAGGGCTTTCCCTGATTTCAGATCTTCCCCTCAGATCTACAGCAACTGGAGAGATTGATAGCAGCGCAGCCATTGGCTCCCGCTGCTGTCAATCAAATCCAAAGATGCGGCGGCCGGGGGGCAGGGCCGAGTCCTGCTGTCTGTGTCAATAGACGCAGAAGCAGGACATGTGAGCACGCCCGCATGGGTGTCCCTAGGGAGAGCGCTTCTCCGTCGGGACACTCAAGAAGAGGAGGAGCCAGGAGCACCGCTGAGGGACCCCAGAAGAGGAGGATCAGCGCCACTCTGTGCAAAACCAACTGCACAGAGGAGGTAAGTATAACATGTTTGTTTTTTGTTTTTTTTTTAAACCTGAAGCTTTAGTGTCCCTTTAATTTCCAATGAGTGTGAGCTCCATGTAGTGGCCATAATGTGGTATTTTCCTGATTGAGGTATTTCTAGAATAAATGCATTATGGCCACTAGATGGAGCTGAAAATCATAGGGAATAAATACACTAGACACATTACAGCAATTTGTGACGGCTGTGTGATATTTGAGGCTTTCACAAAGCTGAGTTTATTATAAATAAACCCAACTGAGTATAGTTTAGTCTTTTATCTTTAACCACTTCAATACCGCTTCATTGTCATATGACGCCCACAAGGTGGATCTCCCATCCTGGGTGGGCGTCATATGACGTCCTCGCATTCCCGGCCGCCTGGGGGGCGCGCGGCGCGCGCCCGCGGCATCGCTCGGGACCCGGTGCGAGTGCCCGGTGGCCGCGATGTCCGCCGGGCACCCGCGATTGCCCGTTAAAACAACGGGACCATGCAGGACCGTGGAGCTGTGTGTGTAAACACACAGCTCCACGTCCTGTCAGCGGGTAGGAGACCGATCATGTGATCCCAGTACGGAGGAACACATGATCGGTCTCCTCCCCTTGAGTCCCCTCCCCCCACAGTTAGAATCACTCCTATAGGGACACACATTAACCCCTGCAGCGCCCCCTAGTGTTAACCTCTTCCCTGCCAGTCACATTTACACAGTAATCATTGCAATTTTATAGCAACGATCGCTGTGTAAATGTGAATGGTTCCAAAAATGTGTCAAAAGTGTCCGAAGTGTCCGCCGCAATGTCGCAGTCACGAAAAAAAAATCGCAGATCGCTGCCATTAATAGTAAAAAAAAAAAATAAAAAAAATTCAATAAATCTATCCCCTATTTTGTAGACGCTATAACTTTTGCGCAAACCGATCAATATACGCTTATTGCGATTTTTTTTTTTTACCAAAAATATGTAGAAGAATACGTATCGGCCTGAATTAAGGAAAAAAATAGTTTTTTTTAAAAAAAAATGGGATATTTATTATAGCAAAAAGTAAAAAATATTGTGTTTTTTTCAAAATTGTCGCTCTTCTTTTGTTTATAGCGCAAAAAATAAAAAACCGCAGGGGTGATCAAATACCACCAAAAGAAAGCTCTATTTGGGAAAAAAGGACGTCAATTTTGTTTGGGTGTAACGTCGCACGACCGCGCAATTGTTAGTTAAAGCAACGCAGTGCCGAATCGCAAAAAGTGCTCTGGTAAGGAAGGGTGTTTAAAAGCCCTGTATTGAAGTGGTTAAACGCTGAAGTCCTGGCAGAGAAAAAAATAAAAAAAATAAATCAATGCATTTAAAAAGCTTAAGTCCTGTTTTGGTAGCCCTATAATAATGCTTGTTTAGTCTAGGTGGAATATAATAGACAGAACTAGTACTTTTTTTCTCCATCCCACAGGGTGCAAGTCCTCAGTATCTACTGCTGTGAGTGCTGGCTTGGGAGGGAGCTCGACCCAGCTCCTACTATCACTGATCCCCATGATTAAGCTCTGAGGGGCAGGGCAAAATGCATTAGGGGCGTGGCCTGGTTGTGGCCGCAGGGAGATTTTCTTCTATACCTCCTAATTGGTAGTAGATATGCTAGGTCTCACATCAAGGGCCTACTGTAGAACATGTGCATGTGCAAACCCTCTGCCTGTATGTAGTGCTCAATATTGTGGGGGTGATAGGCTAGGTCCGTTGCCAGGGGGCGTATTGTAAAACATGAGCATGAGGTTTCTGAGCTACCTTCTTCATGCAGCTAGGGTACTCATTGCCACCACTGTATGTTTCGGGGCCTGTCAAGTTGTGAAATGCCACAAAGTCCAGGACCACAACTAAACTCACAGTCCAAGGGTGGGTTACCAGGCTCACTCGTATATTTACCAAGACGTAACGTTCACAAAGTTTCTACAGGGCAATCTCTCTCATTCTTACAGTCCATGGCAGCAAAGAAAACACTCAAAGGACAGAACTCAAACTGGGAGAGGAGAGAGTAAAAGGGAGGGGTGAGCACTGCTGCTCCTTCAATGTTCTATCACAGGCTGGAGTTAGGGAGGGGATTTACCTTGGGCCAGTTATGTTGAGTGGCAGAGCTGTGTAAATCTCAAAAACGGATGGACACGTTTTCCTTTGTAGACCAGGGAGCTCCCATCTATCATTTTCAATTGTGTAATTTGTCGTTTGCCTGGAGTTCAGCTTTAGGTTGTAAAACAATCTATGGCTGCTAATTTTAGTCCTTGTGCTTCAGCACTAGTCCAAGTCCATCAATGCCTGTCAGGCTGTGAATACATTTTCCCCCCTGCTATAAATTATTAGGGACTTGTGGATTCACCTCTGGAGTTCTGTGACCTTTGTACATGTTTCTGGTCTCTGAACTCTGTGGTTAATCCTAATGTTTCTTGAGGTACAGCAGGGAGTACATTATCCCATAAATTATAAACAGGCACAGGCCAATCAATGAGAGCTTGCAGTAGGATTTATAAGTGATTCCCTGCTGCATCAGAACTAGCCACCTCATACAAGTCTTTTACTATCCGTCTGATTTTCTTATGGAAAATAAAAAAGAATTCAACGCTATTTGTAGATGAGAGATGTTCATTGCCAGATCTGAGCAATATGGTATGTTATCATTAGATAAGAGGTGCAGACACCCAAAGTCAACCTTCTTTGGGGGCTAAAGATTTACCATGCATTTAGAGGGCCTGATCAACAATCAGATTCAAACATTTAAAGTGGGTTTAAATTTGAATGGTGGCAGTGAGAAACGTATTAGTACTGACATAATGAGACAGCAAGGAGCCTGCAGTGGGTGTGTTTAGGGGACAGCGTTGGGTGTTTCTAGGAGCCTGAAGTGGGTGTGTTTAGGGGACAGTGTTGGGTGTTTCTAGGAGCCTGCAGTGGGTGTGTTTAAGGGTACAACGGTGGGTGTTTCTAGGAGCCTGCAATGGGTGTGTTTAGGGGACAGTGGTGGGTGTTTCTAGGAGCCTGAAGTGGGTGTGTTTAGGGGACAGCGTTGGGTGTTTCTAGGAGCCTGCAGTAGGTGTGTTTAAGGGTACAACGGTGGGTGTTTCTAGGAGCCTGCAATGGGTGTGTTTAGGGGACAGTGGTGGGTGTTTCTAGGAGCCTGAAGTGGGTGTGTTTAGGGGACAGCGTTGGGTGTTTCTAGGAGCCTGCAGTGGGTGTGTTTAAGGGTACAGCGGTGGGTGTTTCTAGGAGCCTGCAATGGGTGTGTTTAGGGGACAATGTTGGGTGTTTCTAGGAGCCTGCAGTGGGTGTGTTTAGGGGACAGCGGTGGGTGTTTCTAGGAGCCTGCAGTGGGTGTTTTTGGGGGCCAGTGTTGGGTGTTTCTAGGAGCCTGCAGTGGATGTGTTTAGGGGACAGTGGTGGGTGTTTCTAGGAGCCTGCAGTGAGTGTTTTTGGGGGCCAGTGTTGGGTGTTTCTAGGAGCCTGCAGTGGGTGTGTTTAGGGGACAGTGGTGGGTGTTTCTAGGAGCCTGCAGTGGGTGTGTTTAGGGGACAGTGGTGGGTGTTTCTAGGAGCCTGCACTGGGTGTGTTTAGGGGACAGCGGTGGGTGTTTCTAGGAGCCTGCACTGGGTGTGTTTAAGGGTACAGCGGTGGGTGTTTCTAGGAGCCTGCAATGGGTGTGTTTAGGGGACAATGTTGGGTGTTTCTAGGAGCCTGCAGTGGGTGTGTTTAGGGGACAGCGGTGGGTGTTTCTAGGAGCCTGCAGTGGGTGTTTTTGGGGGCCAGTGTTGGGTGTTTCTAGGAGCCTGCAGTGGGTGTGTTTGGGGGACAGCGGTGGGTGTTTCTAGGAGCCTGCAGTGGGTGTGTTTAGGGGACAGTGGTGGGTGTTTCTAGGAGCCTGCAGTGGGTGTGTTTAGGGGACAGTGGTGGGTGTTTCTAGGAGCCTGCACTGGGTGTGTTTAGGGGACAGCGGTGGGTGTTTCTAGGAGCCTGCACTGGGTGTGTTTAAGGGTACAGCGGTGGGTGTTTCTAGGAGCCTGCAATGGGTGTGTTTAGGGGACAATGTTGGGTGTTTCTAGGAGCCTGCAGTGGGTGTGTTTAGGGGACAGCGGTGGGTGTTTCTAGGAGCCTGCAGTGGGTGTTTTTGGGGGCCAGTGTTGGGTGTTTCTAGGAGCCTGCAGTGGGTGTGTTTGGGGGACAGCGGTGGGTGTTTCTAGGAGCCTGCAGTGGGTGTGTTTGGGGGACAGCGGTGGGTGTTTCTAGGAGCCTGCAGTGGATGTGTTTAGGGGACAGTGGTGGGTGTTTCTAGGAGCCTGCAGTGGGTGTTTTTGGGGGCCAGTGTTGGGTGTTTCTAGGAGCCTGCAGTGGGTGTGTTTAGGGGACAGTGGTGGGTGTTTCTAGGAGCCTGCACTAGGTGTGTTTAGGGGACAGCGGTGGGTGTTTCTAGGAGCCTGCACTGGGTGTGTTTAGGGGACAGCGGTGGGTTTTTTAGGAGCCTGCACTGGGTGTGTTTAGGGGACAGTGGTGGGTGTTTCTAGGAGCCTGCACTGGGTGTGTTTAGGGGGCAGTGGTGGGTGTTTCTAGGAGCCTGCACTGGGTGTGTTTAGGGGCCAGTGTTGGGTGTTTCTAGGAGCCTGCAGTGGGTGTGTTTGGGGGCCAGCGGTGCGTGTTTCTAGGAGCATGCAGTGGGTGTGTTAGGGGGCCAGCGGTGGGTGTTTCTAGGAGCCTGCAGTGGGTGTGTTTGGGGGCCAATTCCCAGTGTGTCTAGGAGTCTGCAGGGGACACGTCTGGGAAGACTGCAGGGGCCGCGCCGGGGAAGCCTACAGGGGACACGTCCAGAAAGCCTGCAGGGGACACATCCAGAAAGCCTGAATGTAATGCCTCTAAGAAACCTGCAGGGGATGCGTCTGTAAAGCCTGCAGGGGACACGTCTGAGAAGACTGCAGGGGACGCGTCGGGGAAGCGTGCAGGGGACACGCCCGGGAAGCCTGCAGGGGATGCCTCTAAGAAGCCTGCAGCGGACACATTCGAAGACTGCAGGGGACGTTTCGGGGAAGCCTGCAGGGGACGCATCCGGGAAGCCTGCAGGGGATGCGTCTGAAGCCTGCAGGGGACGCATCTGAAAAGCCTGCAGGGGACACATCCGGGAAGCCAGCAGGGGACGCGTCCAGGCCGCCGGCAGGGGACACGTCTGGGAAGCCTGCAGGGGATGCCTCTAAGAAGCCTGCAGGGGACATGTCTGGGAAGCCAGCAGGGGACACATCTGGGAAGCCTGCCAGGGATGCCTCTAAGAAGCCTGCAGGGGATGCATCTGAGAAGACTTCAGGGGAGGCGCCTGTGAAGCCTGCAGGGTACGCGTCTGGGGGGCCTATATTGGGTGTTTGAGAATACGTCTCGTGTGTTATAAACAGGTAATAAAATCATACCTCCCAACTTTTTGAGATGGGAATGAGGGACAAAAGTATGCAGGCATAGGACACACCCCTGGCCACGCCCCCTTAAAGGAGCATTGTACAAAAAAATAAGATTGGTTAAACCCACAAGTGCTTTTTTTAAACTACTACTATTTCTTTATATTGGCTGTTGGAATTTACAAATGCAGCAATTTAGAAATCAGATGAAAGGTTTAGTGTTGAAAAACACTTTTTGATAGATAAAAAGTGCATTTTAGATACATCTATATAGATCAGATCAAAATGAGGGACAAATGAGGAGGAATGAGGGACAGAGGAACATTGCTCCAAATCAGGGACAGTCCCTCGAAATCAGGGACAGTTGGGAGCTATGATAAAATGGGTTCGCTGATCACCAGATTACCAATGAAAGGTATGGGAATGGTTTGGCGCACTACAGGAATATCTGAACTAAACTCTGAAACCCTAAGTTTCATGGTCAAAGAGTTTAAAATTGGATGATCACCTTCTGTACCCCTGTCCGACACAAGAACACATGAACATTTATACTTTACAGTTACCCTCTACATATATACAACTACTCAGCAGAGGTGCTGACTTGTCCATCTATCATGTTGATGACCATAAGAGGTGGGAAATGCATGCTGGAATCTAATGGGTAGCTTTCTATCACACAGCATGTTCCCTTACATTGAGTTTCTATACACTACTCACAGTTTCAATCGCTTGAGCAAAGTTCTCCTATTTGATTACTTTTTATGTTATGATAAAACAATGCAGGATCAAAGCCAAATGTTCAAAAAAATAAGGGAATTTGTCTTACTTGCTGGCAAATCCTTTTTCGCTGGAATGTAAAAACATTGTTTCAGATGCTTTAATTCATCTTCATTGTCCAAGTGAATAGCCAGTTTCTCATCAACTATGCTGCAGCCGAGCTCAGATGCCAACTTTTCCAATGTGGTTATGGGTGACGTATGAGGAGATGAATTCATGGTGATGGAGAGAGATTAGCTGTACTGAGGAACGCTAACCAGACCTGAAATGAAGACAATGTCCACAAGAATATGTATCAAAAGATATTAAAACATTTACTTTCTGGCAGAAAGGAGCAACAATGTCTGTGCTTGAATGTCAACTTTGATTCTGTTTGAAAAAAAAAAAACGGCATAACTCTTCCCAGACAGCATTTCCAATTTTCGAGGTCAAGTGGCTATTGGAAGATAAGTAATGGTGTTTTGCACATGAATTGCAGTAGAGTGCGTAGTCGGACAGTAGGTTCTATTTATAAAATATCTGCTGGACAAATGTTGTAAGCATTCACCCAGGTGTAAAGAATATTCCAATTTTTCGTCTAATAGGTTTATTTTCAATGACTGTCAGCTCCATCTAGTGACCATTATGCGGTATTTCCCTGATTGAGGTAGTTCAGGAGGGCACAAGATGGAGCTGATAATCATAGGAAATAAACCTATTAGACAAAATACAGGGATTTTTTTTTTATGGCTGGGCAATGCTTTTGACATTCGTTCAACAATTTTTAAATATTTTTTTTAATAAATAGACTTCTAACATTTTACACTGTTTACTGTGAATGTGTCACTACTATTTTTTTTTTTTAAAGCAGTGAATGTGGTGGTGAATCAATCACTGTCCTTTAGAAGAGAAGTATGGAGTTGTTTTTTTTAAAATCATACTTACCTAGGTGAATGCTGCATCTGTCCCCCGACTGGTTCTAAGAGATCAGAGTGATCAAACACCGCTGATTGCTCAGTTCTCAGGGCTCCCTGAGCAGAGAGCTGGTGACTTCACAGCTCTCTGCTCTGCCCCCCCCCCCCCCCACATGGAGTGCTGGGCTGTGGAGGGGACGAGCTGGGGGGGGGGGGCTGGGGCTGAGCCGGGGGCTGGTCCAAGCATGTGTGCAGATCCTCACTTCATTGTACCAATCTTGAAAATTCGTAAATTCATAAATTCGTAAATTTGAAAATTCAGATATTCGGAAATCCGAAAATTCGAAAAATCCGAAAATAAGAAAGAAAATCTAAAAATAAGAACGAAAATCCGAAAATTTTTAATAATACCTAACTAACTAATAATAACTAACTATTCAATTATTACTGCAATTATTGCTGTGCACGAAGGAACGCTGAGCGGCGAGCAGCCCATACTAACCTGTACATAGAGCTTGAGGTGGGGCCGCCTGTGTGGAGGCGGAGGGAGGCAGCTCCCCGGGCACCGTACAGACGACGAGATCACCTGTCCCCCTCACCTGTCCCCTGATCTAGTGTCCCGGACCCTCAGGAGGCGCCTATATGAGGACACGCACATACCACCTGCAATCCTATCTGAGATTCATTATGCAATATTTGATGTATATCTGGTAAGAAGCCCCTCTGTGTGGTGTCGGGTCACAAGTAGCGGTTTGTCCCAATCACTGGTGTTTATTTGACCTATTATCTGGTAAGCCTACTATTTGGAAGGTGGAGGTGCTTTTTGCTTGATCACTCTATAGCCGTTGAGTTGACCACTGGGTGCTTTTACTTTTTCTAGTTTTTTTTATTTTTTTCACTTTTTAAGTGACCATTCTGTTTTTTATAACACATTTAGTGTTTTGGCAATATTACGCTATGTTTTTGATTTTCTTTTTGCAACAAATATATGGAGTCAAAATTTTTGTGGTGACCGAATAATCGCAAGGCTGCTGGGATCTGGTTCATCAAAAGGCCCAGGCTGGGTATAAGCCAACTGCGCATGCTTGCTTATCTTCTGGTAAGCATATTATTTGGACGATATAAGTGTCGCCTCTATATGCAATTTGGAAGCAGCTATTTTCATTTCTTCTGATCACTGTGGATGGAATGCGTTTTCTTTGATTTAGTTTAATTTATGGACTCTAATATGGGACTTTTTCAAAAAAGGATTCCTTTTCGGTTCTTGTTTTAGTCCCTTGGGATTGTTTAGTCATATTGGGATTACGATTTTCATTATTAGACGTCACTTAATAATTTTTTGTTTGTCATTTAGTACTTATATTCAGTTTTTATTCGATAGATCATACTGAGTATTAGACACTCAGCCTTAAATGCACTGATACTATTATTCACATTAGCACAACTTCTCTTTTTATTATTCAATTATAGGTATTGGAATTTCCTTTCAAATTTGTCTGTTAGTCAACGTAACGAATACAAATTTATCTGAAGTTCTGAATTATCCGAAATAACGAATGTTGCATCTAAACAAATGGAACAGAGTAAATTAATAATAATAATAATAAAAAGGCTTTATTATAATTATTGTTATTTATTATTATTAATTTGTTACATTCCTTTCGTTTAGATACGGCATTTGTTATTTCGTATAACTCGTAACTTCAGATAAATTCGTATTCGTTACGTTCACTAACAACCAAATTTGAAAGGAAATTCCAATACCTATAATTTAATAGTTAGTTATTTCAGATTTTTGAATCCTCAGATTTTTCATTCTTATTTTCGGATTTTCGGATTTCCGAATTTAAGAAATTTCTGATTTTCTAATTTTTAACTTACGAATTTCCGAATTTACAAATTTACGAATATTCAAATTTATGAATATTCGGAAAAATTAATTAAACAGGTTTTCGTTAATTCGGATATTTCCAAATTAATGAATTTGTCAAAATTCGTTAAAAGACGAATTCGGAACTAAACAAATTGCACATGTCTACTGCTTTCTAAATATACTTCCTAAAATGTGTCTTCATGTTTGACATATCGACTATGCATCTGCTACGCAGAAATGATACGTAATATTATCAGCCCTGCCCAAGTTCTTCCCAGCAGGACTGCAGGACTCCTTCTCTTTATGTTATAAAGAGAGAGGGAGGTGTTTTGGAGTCCAAAAAAAGGAGAACTGTGCTGGATTCATGCGTGGTACTTCAGTACTGCAGAGGCACAGTGTTGTAAGCCCAAAAAGTTAAGAGCTGGGTTGCAGCATTTTTTCAAGGGATAAAACATAAGACAATGCAGGGATTGGAGAAATGTACTGAATATGGTATATTTTTGCTCAGAAACTTAAACATTTTGACAAATCAACCTGATAAATCAAGAGCAAGGACCTAATTTCTGCAAAGCTAATATGGGCAGTGGCACACAGTCATATCATTCAGTGACACACTCTCATTTATATTTAAAAACTCCAGACTGCCTCTAGTGGAGGATTAGCATTTAATCCCCTGTAGGCCTGTCACTATAATACCAGGCCACTGTAATGCCGCATACATACGACCAGACTTTTTGACAGCAAAGGTCCGACGGAACGAATCCGTCGGACATTCCGATCGTGTGTGGCTCCATCGGACCTTTGCATGGCAAAAAAACGGCGGACTTTAGAAATGGAACATGTTTTAAATTTTCCCGCCTGAACTCCGCCAGAGCGAGTTTCTAGCGGGAAAACCATTCGTCTGTATGGTGCGACGGACCAAAATACGACGGAAGGGCAGCTACAGCACCTGCCCGTGAGAATGTTTCTCGGCGACAGGGCACTGTACATCTCGCACTGGCTGCAATATGAAAAACACATTTTCCTATCGCAGCGAGCGCGAGAGGGAAAGCCCTTTGGTCTGGTATGGATTTTAAGGGGAAGCCCCTACGCCGAAAAAAACGGGGGGGGGACATGCGAGCCCCTCCTGAGCCGTACCAGGCCGCGTGCCCTCAACATGGGGGGGTGCTTTGGGGAAAGGGGGAACCTGCGCCCCCCCCAAAGCACCTTGTCCCCATGTTGATGAGGTCAAGGGCCTCTTCCCGACAACCCTGGCCATTGGTTGTCGGGGTCTGTGGGCGGGGGGCTTATCGGAATCCGGGAGCCCCCTTTAATAAAGCTCCGGGGGTCTTCTTCCATCTTGGGGGGTCTTCTCGCCGGACTCCTCCGCTCTGTTCTGCTCTTTTACCTAGCTCTTTCACAATCGGAGGAGCCCGGCTTCCTTCTTCGTCGTCGCCGTCGTCGTCTGGGGGTCTCGTTCCGCCTTCGGGGGTCTTCGGGGGTCTCTTCTGTTCTTGCCGCTGTCGCCGCCTTCTGCGCCATCTTCTTCTTCTTCCTCTTCTTCTTCTTCTTCCGATGTTGACTCGTCACTCTCTCTGGCCGGAATGGCAGAGACACGCAGTGTTGTGACTTATATAGGGAAAAGGGGCGGGGTACCACGTGATTGCTCCGTAAAATGACGGAGCGATCACATGTACACAAACCGGCGTCACGTCATGACGCCGGTTCCTCCCTCCCCTCTCTGTACCGATTGGTACAGTGAGAGGGGAGAAGCAAGAGGGGGAGAGATGGGACCAGCGCTGTGGGCTGGATGTGTAGTGCCCACAGTGCTGGTCAGTGACAAATACACTGCCACCACTGTGCAATACACTGCCACCACTGTGCAATACTCTGCCACCACTGTGCAATACTCTGCAACTACTCTGCCAATACTGTGCCAATACTGTGCAATACTCTGCAATACTCTGCCAATACTGTGCAACACTGCAACACTGCAATACTCTGCCAATACTCGCCAATACTCTGCCAATACTCGCCAATACTCGCCAATACTCTGCCAATACTCTGCAATAAATTTTAATAGAAACAAAGAATTTTTATTTTTTTTTACCGAATTTTCATTATTTTTTGATTTATAGCGCAAAAAATAAAAAGAAAGCCTAGTTTGTTCATAAAAAAACAAACTACATTGTTTGATTTTTTATGAACAAACTAGGCTTTCTTTTGGCAATATTGTCCTGCAAAAGGTATTTTATTTTGTACGTAATCTATAGACAAAAAAAAGTAACAAAACAAAATAAATGCGCTTTGTTATACTTTTGTGATACATTTGTGATACTTTGTTCACATAAGTAATGACAAATTTATCACTGAATAAACAGGCCCCTAGTGGAAATGTAAAAATTGCTCTGGCCTATAAGGCCTGGTTCACACCTTTGCATTTTTTAGTGTGTTTTCAGTTTTGCAGATACACACTACAGCCCATTTAACATGGCTTCCTATGGATGTAGGAAACAATCTGTGCAATTTATGGAAAGGGCCAGGAACTTTTTTTCTGGTTTTTGGTTCCATAGACTTCAATGGATGAAAAGCTTGTATTGAAAAAACGCAAAATGAACCTGGAATATGCAAACTGCAACCTGCATAAATGTGAATCAGGCCTAAGGGGGTATCCAGGTATGAGAGATGAAGCGATAACAATTAGATAATCAAAGGAATGCAATATAGGAGCATAGCTGAGAATGCAAAGCATGTAAGAATATATAGTACATACCTTATGATGATAAACTTTCACGTGTTGTAGAAGATTTGACGAAACACAGGACTTTATAGTGCAGCCAAACAAATTCCTGCATTCAGAGTTGTTTAAAGAATGTACAGTGACTGTCCTGACTGTTCATCACGCCCCTTTACTCAGCAAATAACTTGATGGTAGCAAAGGTTATTCATCCTGGAGGTAAACAATCACTACAGGGTTAGCTTGCTCACAGTAAATACCTTCTGTTTCAACTCTGTTAATGAAGATCGAAAATGCAAATTCACCCGTTTTAAATTTGCCTAAATATTTACACAAAGATCTATCTGATCTGCAGAGAATTTTACAATGTTGTAATCTGGCCAATCACAATTTATGAATTACATGCTTCTCTGCAGAATGGACACATATTCATGCATACTGTATACCAGGGGTCTCAATCTGTCGTCGCACGACCGCGCAATTGTTAGTTAAAGCGACGCAGTGCCGAATCGCAAAAAGTGCTCTGGTAAGGAAGGGTGTTTAAAAGCCCTGTATTGAAGTGGTTAAGTAAAATGTGACTTGATATAAAAGCGATGTCTTGATATACAAGTAGCGTCATATCACAACTGAGTATAAAAGAGAAGAGAAGCGCCTCTAAGTGTAGCAATATGGTTACATTTAATGAATGTACAGCATTTAGCAACTTTATGACTTTATGGTTTATGAATAAAAGAGGCACATCTAAGTATGCAGGCATCCGGGGTAAATCTGTCCACATAGACTGCAGAATGGACACATATTCATGCATACTGTATACCAGGGGTCTCAATCTGTCGGCCCTCCAGCTGTTGCGGAACTACAAGTTCCATCATGCTTCTGCCTATGGGAGTCATGCTTGAAACTGTCAGTCTTGCAATGCCTCATGGGAATTGTAGTTCTGCAACAGCTGGAGGGGCACCAGTTTGAGACCCCTGCTGTATACAGTAAAACCTTGGATTGAGAGTAACTTGGTTTGAGAGCGTTTTGCATGACAAGCAACATTTTTAACCGCTTCAATACCGCCCGCCGTCATATGACGCCCACAAGGTGGATCTACCATCCTGGGTGGGCGTCATATGACGTCCTCGGATTCCCGGCCGCCTGGGGGGCGCGCGCCCGCGGCATCGCTCGGGACCCGGTGCGAGTGCCCGGCGGCCGCGATGTCCGCCGGGCACCCGCGATTGCCCGTTAAAACAACGGGACCGGGCGGGAACGTGGAGCTGTGTGTGTAAACACACAGCTCCACGTCCTGTCAGTGCAGAGGAGACCGATCATGTGATCCCAGTACGGAGGAACACATGATCGGTCTCCTCCCCTTAAGTCCCCTCCCCCTACAGTTAGAATCACGTCTATTAGGGAACACATTAACCCCTCCAGCGCCCTCTAGTGTTAACCCCTTCCCTGCCAGTCACATTTACACAGTAATCATTGCAATTTTATAGCAACGATCGCTGTGTAAATATGAATGGTTCCAAAAATGTGTCAAAAGTGTCCGAAGTGTCCGCCGCAATGTCGCAGTCACGAAAAAAAATTGCAGATCCCCGCCATTACTAGTAAAAAAAAAAAAAAAATTCAATAAATCTATCCCCTATTTTGTAGACGCTATAACTTTTGCGCAAACCGATCAATATAAGCTTATTGCGATTTTTTTTACCAAAAATATGTAGAAGAATACGTATCGGCCTAAACTGAGGAAAAAAATCGTTTTTTTTTTTAAAAAAAATGGGATATTTATTATAGCAAAAAGTAAAAAATATTGTGTTTTTTTTTCAAAATTGTCGCTCTTCTTTTGTTGATAGCGCAAAAAATAAAAACCGCAGGGGCGATCAAATACCACCAAAAGAAAGCTCTATTTGTGGGAAAAAAAGTACGTCAATTTTGTTTGGGTGTAACGTCGCACGACCGCGCAATTGTTAGTTAAAGCGACGCAGTGCCGAATCGCAAAAAGTGCTCTGGTAAGGAAGGGTGTTTAAAAGCCCTGTATTGAAGTGGTTAAGTAAAATGTGACTTGATATAAAAGCGATGTCTTGATATACAAGTAGCGTCATATCACAACTGAGTATAAAAGAGAAGAGAAGCGCCTCTAAGTGTAGCAATATGGTTACATTTAATGAATGTACAGCATTTAGCAACTTTATGACTTTATGGTTTATGAATAAAAGAGGCACATCTAAGTATGCAGGCATCCGGGGTAAATCTGTCCACATAGACCGCCCCCCCACACAGTCATTGACGTCATCCTGTCCATTCTGCGCTCCACGAACGCTTCAAGCCTTGCTTTCAGATTGCTCTACTGCAGGGTAGTCTTACCGGTCATGATTGCAGACTGCCAGCGGTGAGAGCCGGTGGTGCGGAGGACGGTCTATGTGGACAGCTTTACCCCGGATGCCTGCCTACTCAGATGTGCCTCTTTTATTCATCAACCATGTGAGTTGCTAAATGTTGTACCTTCATTAAATGTAACCATATTGTAACCATATGTAACCATATTGCTACACTTAAGGCCCATACACACGATCAGACTTTTTGACAACCAACATGCAAATTAGCTGTTTTGGACCAACATCCGCGTGTGTACGCTCCATCGGACCAACTTTTTCCAGGTTTCATTTTTTTGTGCGAACGGACCAACTTTCTGCCAACAAAAGTCCGATGGACCAAAGTCCGACCGTGTGTACACAAAACCAACAGACTTTTGTACAAAGTACAAACACGCATGCTCAGAACCAATGCAAAAGATCAGACAACAATATAGAAGTTGACCAAAGGTGGCGCTGGAGTATTCGAACGTCCTCTTTTGAAGTGTCGTCAGTACATTGAAATGTCACTACGTTCGTGTTTGTTGCCTAAAAAGTCTGATCGTATGTATGCAATACCAACTTGGGGCCAACGCCCTTTGGACAAAAATCCACTGGAAAGTTGGTCCAAGGTCTGATCGTGTGTATGAGGCTTTAGAGGCACCTCTCTTCTCTTTTATACTCTGGAGCTCCTGATGGATTTTGCTTCTAATCCCCTTGTGGAGGCTTCCATTTGTGGATGGACATTTTATGGTTACACAACCCATTACATTGTTACTCTTTTTATATGGACTATAAACTAAAGGGCTTATGAATAAAAGGTTGTGGAACGAATCATTTCAGTTTCCATTATTTCTTATGGGGAAATTTGCTTTGATATACAAGTGCTTTGGATTAAAAGCATGTTTCCGTAACGAATTATGTTCACAATACAAGGTTTTACTGTATTTAGGAGGATCAACATATCTGCCGTTTGTTGATTTGGCTGGTTTTCAAAGCACTTCAGTACCAACCATAGAAACTATATCACAGAGTTACTTTATCTCTCAGTATTGGTCTACAACCATCGCAACCAAGACATAGGTATAAGCTGTAAGATTAAATGGATTGTTATATTTATATTTAACAAATATGTAACAGGCGTGTTGTTTAACCGCTTCAGCCCCAGAAGATTTTACCCCCTTCCTGACCAGAGCACTTTTTTCGATTCGGCACTGCGTCGCTTTAACTGACAATTGCGTGGTCGTGTGACGTTGCACCCAAAGAAAATTGACGTCCTTTTTTTCCCAAAAATAGAGCTTTCTTTTGGTGGTATTTGCGGTTTTTATTTTTTGTCCTATAAACAAAAAAAACGCAATATTTTTAACTTTTTGCTATAATAAATATCCCCCAAAAATATATAAAAAAACTATTTTTTTTCCTCAGTTTAGGCCGATACTTATTCTTCTACATATTTTTGGTGAAAGAAATCGCAATAAGGGATTATTGATTGGTTTGTGGAAAAGTTTTTATTATTAATTTGTTTTTATTAGTAATAGCGGCGATCAGCGATTTTTATCAGGACTGCGATATTGTGGCGGACACATTGGACATTTTTTAAACTTATTTTATATTATTAAACTTATTTTTAATATTTTTTTTATTACTTTTATATTTTTAAACTTATTTTTAATATTTTTTTATTACTTTTATTTTGGGACCATTGTCATTTATACAGCGATCAGTGCTATAAAAATGCATTGATTACTGTGTAAATGAGACTGGCGGTGAAGGGGTTAACAACTAGGGGGCGATGAAGGGGTTAAGTGTGTCCTAGGGAGTGATTCTAAATGTGGGGGGATGGGCTTCAACTCACATGACAGCGATCACTGCTCCCGATGACAGGGAGCAGTGATCTCTGTCATGACACAAGGCAGAACAGGGAAATGCCTTGTTTACATAGTCATCTCCCTGTTCTGCGGCTCTGTGACACGATCGCCGGGAGACCCGTGGGCACGGTCACGCTGTGTGCGACGGGTGCGCCCATTTGCCCACCGCTGATATTGTGTCGACGTATATCGGCGTGCGGTGGTCGGCATGTGGTTAATACCTAACTTTTTGGTGCAGCAAACAGGGCTTTCTTTTGCGGATATGATTTTTACAATTTTTTTTTATCTTCTGTATATTTTCTTTGCAAACTTTTTATTGTTATACACAAGAGTACAAATCAGATTCCAATATAGGGAGGGAGCAAAATGCATACACGCAGGCACAAGGTTTAACAGTGTGTCAGTTCTAAAGACACATTAATTATTACATTACTTATTACATTAAAGCATCGTACATAACGAAAAAGAGGCTCAGGGCCTTCCAAGTATATCGAATCAAATAACAGAAGAACTAACAATGGAACAATTACTAACATATTCAGAACTGGTGGACAGGAGGTGTTTAAGGAGAAGCGAAAAGATAAAGAGAGGTAAACAAGGTAAAGAGGGAAGAGAAAAGGGGCAGGGAAAAGGAGAGAGGAAGAAAAAAAGGAGGTTGACTGCTCCAGGCCAGCCCAGGACCCTAGCCATGGTAGTCATGAAGGATCATTCCTCAGGGTTCCAGGAGGGAAGCCTGGAAGAAGAAAGTGGTCCACCCAGGGTTGCCAGAATTTGAGGTGTTTAGGAATTTCATCCGGAATAGTTGCATCAATTTAGCTGTGTATCATAGCCTGGGTGACTCTATATTTAGTTATCTTCTGTATATTTTAAAGGCAAAAATATGCACACATTTTTTAAATATACGTTTTATTTTTTTTCCAGTTACTCTGGCCATACATTATATACGGTAATATTCTTTTTCTTTAGGATTAGGATTTAACAAAACAATATAATATGAGGTCAAGCCTAAACACTTTCAATTTGTATGCAATCAGGCAGGCCCTTGCACTACATAATTGACGGTAAATCTAAGGGAAATTGAATAAGAAAATTGTAGAATGCATGGCCAGCCTTAGACCAGTGATAGATTTAACCCTTTGCTACCCGCCCACAGTACTTTTACCAGTACTAGTAGTACGGCGCTGGGCACATGCACACTGTGTTACCCCGAGCCACACAATCCCATTGCGCGCCCCTGGAGGCACACCATTGCTCATGGTACCCGGCCGCTGTGATTGGTATGATCCACCTGCTCCTACTTGCTCAGCCTCTCTCGGTTGATCCCTACCAGGACTGTTAATATATATGATGTGCATTATGAAATTCATTTTGAACCTATTTTTACACTATGGAGAGCAATGGGTGGCTAGTGCTTGGTAATGACAACGTGGAAGTTGGAACTTAGAGGTCCCTTTATGGCCAGTCCATCAGTAAGAAAAAAAGGTGCTACTACCCCAGGTTTACGTAGAAATCATTCTGAGCTATCAAGTGCTTGATGTGCAGTCACTCAGCTGCCAACAGAGTAATTAGTAGAGGATGATCCGCAACTCCATACATGCAATTAATTTTTATTAGCTCATTTGCTGCACATAGGTTACAAGTTGTAAATTTGGGGGAAACAGCACTTTAAATGCAAAAAAAAAAAAAACATTTGTCATTTGAAAAAGTGACAACAGAAAAATGTGCCTTTAAGAAGTATAGGCGGAAGTGGCGTTTTGACGTCGCTTGCGCCCTGCTATGGTTTGGAGACGGGTGAGGGCCATCTTCCCCTCACTTGTCTCCATACCCAATAACGTGAAGGTCCAGATCGCCTCCCCCGCTACAGACGGCTCCGGTGAACGGCTGAGGGCGCGGGAGGGGGGCCCTCTCCCGCCACTGATAACGGTGATCTTGCAGCGAATCCGCCACAGAGACCATCATTATCACAAACAGAACCGTCGGCTCTAAAGATGGATACCTCGGTTGTGGCAGCAGCTGCTGCCATTACCGAGATATCCATCTTCAAACTGCCGACATATATGTACATGAGCCGGTCGGTAAGTAAAGACAAATTAATACAGCCAATCTTAATGCCTTTCAGCAATAATGGACTTGTTCACAATCCTTTATGGCTAGCTCTGCCGGCTCCGTATGCGCACTGGGTGGCCTTCACTGGTGTGTGAGGGAGGTACAATGAGCACTTCATTTGCTACATGCTTGTTAAAGAAAAAATTGATGGACTACCACCACTGAGGAAAGTGCAACACCTGTATGCTATGTCCTCCTCAGGACCACAGTGCCCCTTATACTGTATATCATTTGAGCACCACCAGTGTCTTGTCTGGAGCTCTTAAAGTTGGAATGTACTATTTAGGAACTCTAACATATTATCCCTACTCCTTGGAATTAACTCTTTATGGATACATATCAAGGATCCACGGGTTTGCTCCATTGTTCAAAGTTTTTGCTTAAAGTTCATCTATATGCACAATTGGTTGCTCAACTCATAAGAGATCACCTTATTATTGGGGATACAATACTATGACTATAATAGAGGTGTATCTAAAAAAAAAAAATTAGATCATCATCAAAAAGTAATTTTTTTTTCAGTAATTCAATTCAAAAAGTGAAATTTCATTACACACAGAGTGATATATTTCAAGCATTTCTTTCTTTTAATTTTGATGATTATGGCTTACAGCTAGTGAAAACACAAAACCCTGTATCTCAGAAAATTACAATATTGTGGAAAAGTGTCAATAGTGTAGACACAAGGTGTCGCACTCTAATCAGCTAATTAATGCAAAACACCTGTAAAAGCTTCCTGAGCTTTTAAATGGTCTCTCAGTCTGGTTTAGTAGGTTACACAATCATGGGGACGACTGCTGACTTGCCAGTTATCCTGAAGACAGTCATTGACACCCTTCACAAGTAGGGTAATTCACAAAATTCATTTCTAAAACAGCTGGCTGTTCACAGAGTGCTGTATCCAAGCAAATTAATGGAAAGTTGCGTAGAAGGAAAGGAGAAAAGGAGGAAATGGGGGGGGGGTAGAGAGAAGGTGGGAGAAAGGGGTTGTTTTTTTTTAATCTTCTTTGCATGTTATTGGGTATTCTTAGCAAAGCACATTCACTAAGCTCTAGGGAAATGGGCTGAAGTTCATCATCCAATCATGTGCAAGCAAAAGTACTTTTTCTAAAAAAAAAAGTTTCTTTGCATGTGATTGGTTATTCTTTGCAAAGTGAATTCTCTAAGCCTATTGGCCTTTATTAAATCAACCGCACTGTGTTCTAGATAGGTTTGCGGATTGACTGGTCATTCGATGTTGCCTGGCAATGCCGTTTGCTCATGGTCTCACAGGTGCTTTTTCCTTTCTATCTGTTTAACCAGGCTGCATTACATAGTTACACCTCCTGCCTTCTCTTCTTTTGTGATAGAGGGATACAAAGGAGCTGAACACAGCATGTGTGCATCATCTACAGTATATGTAATTAATGCGAACAAAGAATTTGGTGGGCTGGGAATAGGAAAGCAGCAGAACAATGCATGTGTTGAGCCTTCCAAAAAATAATTAGGGATGACCTTTAAGCATTGGTCACACACAATAAGCCATTATAATCTCCTATTTCATGATGGACTAAAGAAACGATATTTCCAATTTCATGTGGATTTTAGCCCTTGTTATGGATCGGCCTTTTGTTGCATGTTTGGTATATACCACCACAAAAAGAGCCTGAAAGCCTTTTATATGATTATTATTATTTTTTTTAGTACATAAACACACATCTAACTGCTTTAGAACAGCTACAGCATGCTTCTAAAAAAATATGATTTCCCTGATCTTAGCGTGCCAACATTTTACTTATTGCATTAAAGTGTTACTAAACCCAGTAATATGAAAATAGTTCATCCGCCCCCACAGTGCCCACAGCTCATATATCTTCTTTTTACATTAAAATACTGCCACTATATACCTTTTTGGATGATCTGTATACCATGGTTACATGATAAACTGCACAGTTTCTTCAGTGCTGAGAGTTTAGGAAGTTTAGGTTTTCACTGCAGCCTGTATACACGCCCATATGTGTCAATACCATGTGACCTGGCTGTCTCTGAGCACAAGAAACTGTGCGCTCCAGCATAACAGACACAGCTGAGCATGTGCAGGTCAGCTACTCTGCCAACTGAGCATGTGCAGGTCAGCTACTCTGCCTGTGTTAGCTTGCATTCCACAGATAGACAGTGCAGGAGGGGAAGGATCTGTGCATACAGAATAAAACAGCCTTTTTACACAATACAGAGGATTAACCCCTTAAGTTCCACAGTGAGTATATCAAGCATGTTATGCTGCATATACAGACTGATTTTATTGTTGCTGGTTTAGTAACACTTTAATGTGTAGAATCCTTCATATCGGTATTTGCCCCAATGTAGATGAACCACTTAAGGACCTAGCCTTTTTCTGAGATTTGTTGTTTACAAGTTAAAAACATTTTTTTTTTGCTAGAAAATTACTTAGAACCCCCAAACATTATAATATATTTTTTCTAACACCCTAGAGAATAAAATGGCAGTCGTTGCAATACTTTCTGTCACATCGTATTTGCGCAGCGGTCTTACAAGCGCACATTTTTTGAATTTAAAAATAAGACAACAGTAAAGTTAGCCCAATGTTTTTTATATTGTGAAAGATAATGTTACACCGAGTAAATTGATACCCAACATGTCACGCTTAAAAATTGCGCCCGCTCGTGGAATGGCGACAAACTTTTACCCTTAAAAATCTCCACAGGCGACATTTAAAAAATTCTACAGGTTGCATGTTTTGAGTTACAGAGGAGGTCTAGGGCTAGAATTATTGTTCTTGCTCTACCGATCGCGGCGATATCTCACATGTGTAGTTTGAATGCCGCTTTCATATGCTGGTGCTACTCCGCTACGTTTTGACGTCACTTCTGCCCTGCATTGTTATGGAGACGGGTGGGGGCCATCTTCCCACTCGTCTCCATGCCCAGCAAGGGTGAAGATTCGATTGCCTCCGCTGCTGCCGACGGATCCGGTAAGCGGCAGAGGGCACTGGAGCGTGCCCCCTCTCCCGCCGCCGATAAAAGTGATCTTGCGGCAAAGAGACCACTTTTATCTGAAAACGGACGGCTCACTGAAGAAGAGGATACCAGGGTTATGGCAGCTAGCCATAACAACGATACTCCTCTTCAAACAGCCGACGTATAATGACGGCGGGCAGTCCGGAAGTGGTTAAAGCCCAACCCCACTTATAAGTTAAAGTAGAACTATATGCAAAACTTTTTTTTTTCAATTTGGATAGAGTAAGGGAGGGTTATAACCCTTGTCAGATTTTTTTTTACCATCTGTGTCCCATTATGAAGATTCACCTTTACTTCCTGCCCCATATCCAAAAAGGAAGTGATAGGAAATCCCTGCAAATTAAGGGAATTCCTTGGGGATTCTCAGGTCACAAGAACTAGTGTCCCCATTGGAAGATTTCCCCTCTATTACTTTTCTGGGGACAACCCAAAATGTGAGATTTTATCTTACTTTCGCTTTCAATGATAATAGTAAATAGGACAAATAGAGAGGGGGATCTCCCTAATGGGGGCACAGATAGCAATAAAAACCTAACAGATGTACCCAGCCCCTAATCTACATGCTGGGCGCCAGATGCATGGATTGCAATATTTTTTTTCGAATCATGTGATCAGAGCCTGATGCTCTAATTGGCTTTAAAAAGGGTGGGCTCGGGGCACAGAGCACTGCGCCTGGAGCCCACCCAGTTGTGTGACATTAGAAAATGAATAATGTCTTCCTGTTTCTCCTCCCGGGAAATCAGGAAGTGGGTCCTGAGACCCGATTGGCCAAGAGTCCTGATTGGCCAGGAGACATGACCACCAAGACTCAGAAGGAGACGCAGGGGGAAAGCCGCCAAAGCAGCATCCTGGATGTGGTAAGTGCGAGGCTGGTGGGAGGCCTGGCAGGCGACGGGTAAGTGATGCGGCGATTGAGCGATGGGGGGGAGGCGACGATTGAGTGAGAGCCAGCTGGGGGGGGTGTGGGGGGGGTTCGGTTGGTGAGCTAGCTATAGGGTGGGGGTGGCAGGCTAGCTGGGGGACCATGGGCCGCACCCCCCCCCCCCCCAAGAAAATTGAGTACCAGCTGCCATAGACAGGTGCTTTAATCCATCTCCCCTCTATCCAAAATGGAAAAAGAAAAAGTTTTGTCTTTAGTTATACTTTAACCACTTAAAGCGGTTCTGCATGCACTCGTTTTTTTTTTGTGGGGACTTAATTGGGGGACTTACCTGTTCCATCTTCCATCTCGATCGCCGCCGGTTTTCCTCCGATAAAATTCTTCATCTTCTTCTTGTCTGCTGGGGTCCATCTTGCCTGTGGGCATGTGAAACCCCACAGGCACTTTAGATGGCCCAGCATGCACCGCCGTTACTCGCGCGTGCGCAGTAACGGCACATCTGCCGACATCTCACGAGATTTCGGAAGATGTGGCCGAAATCTCGCGAGATTTCGGAAGATTCCCGCACAGACTCCTGGGATCAATGACACCAGATCCCAGGAGACAGTGCGGCGTGACGACGATCGACGCAGAGACCCCCGCCCACCCCCGAAGAGACAGAAGACAGGAAGTCATCAATTACAAGGTAAGTAAAAAAAAAATAAAAAAAAAACACATTTCATTTAGTACTCTTTGCCTGATTTGGAAGGCAAAGAGATTTACTAAATGAAATGTGTGCCGAACCGCTTTAAGGACCCAGCCTTTTTATGACATTTGTTGTTTACAAATAAAAAAAACTGTATTTTTTGCTAGAAAATTACTTAGACACCCCAACCATTCTGTATTTTGTTTAGCAGAGAACCTAGAGAAAAAAATGGCGATCATTGCAATTTATTATACCACATGGTTTTTAAGCAGCAGTTTTTCAAATGTAATTTTTTTGGAAAAAATCCACTCTCATGAATTAAAAAACATTTTCTTTTATATATTTTATATAATATGAAAGATTATGTTACGCCAAGTAAATAGATACCTAACATGCCATGCTTTAAATATGCACGTGCCCGTGGAATAACACCAAACTATGGTACATAAAAATCTTCATAGGCGATGCTTAAGGTTACCAGTTTAGAGTTATAGAGGAGGTTTTGTGCTACAATTATTGCTCTTGCTCAGACGTTCGGGGCGATACCTCACATGTGTGGTGCAGACACCGTTTACATATGTGGGTGTGACCTACGTACTACTGTGCATGAGCATGCGGGGACGGGGGTGTTTAAAAAAAATATATACCGTATTTATCAGCATATAACACACGCCGGCATATAACACGCACCCCAAGTTTAGGAGGGAATTTTAAGGAAAAAAACTTTTAGGAGGGAAGTTTAAGGAAAAAAAACTTACATTTAAATGCCCATCAATGCAGCCTTATCAGTGTCGTTTGCAGCCTTGTCAGTGCAGCCTTGCCCCCATTGTCCATTGCAGCCTTTTCAGTGCAGCCTTGCCCCAGTGCAGCCTTGCCCAGTGTCATTGCAGCCTTGTCAGTGCAGCCTTGCCCCAGTGTCCATTGCAGCCTTGTCAGTGCAGCCTTGCCCCAGTGTTCATTGCAGCCTTGTCAGTGCAGCCTTGCCCCAGTGCAGCCTTGCCCCAGTGCAGCCTTGCCCCAGTGCAGCCTTGCCCCAGTGTCCATTGCAGCCTTGTCAGTGAAGCCTTGCCCCAGTGTCCATTGCAGCCTTGTCAGTGCAGCCTTGTCAGTGCAGCCTTGCCCCAGTGCAGCCTTGCCCCCAGTGTCCATTGCAGCCTTGCTCAGTGCAGCCTTGCCCCCAGTGTCCATTTCAGCCTTGTCATTGCAGCCTTGGTTGAATTTACAATTGGCGCCGCCGAGTTTGGGCGGAGCGGAGTGAACGCTGCAGAGATCGCAGGGACTGGGTGGAGCCGAGATACACATAGCCGAGTGTACTCGGCTCTTCTCGGCTCCGCTCACAGTCACGCCCAGTCCCGCCCTATGATGGACATAACACAGGTCCAATGGCGGGACTGGGCGTGACTGTGAGCGGAGCCGAGAAGAGCCTAGTACACTCGGCTATGTGTATCTCGGCGGCGATCGCTCCGCTCCTCTCACAATCGGCAGAGATCGACGGGGATTGGTGGGGATCGGCGTATACCATGCACCCACGATTTTCCCCTGATTTTAAGGGGAAAAGGGTGCGTGTTATACGCCGATAAATATGGTATATATTTTATTACATTTTTTTATTTTTACAATGTCCCTTTAAAAAAACTTTTTTGATCACTTTTATTGCTATTGCAAGTGGTTATAAATAAAAAAAATAGAAAAAAGCCCATACCTATTTGAAATTAGATAACAGCTTTTAGAGCCCTTTCACACCGAGGGCGTATTGCAGGCGCAATAGCATTAGAAATAGCGCCTGCAATCCGCCCTCAAACTGCTGCACCATTGTCTGCAGTGTGAAAGCCCGAGGGATTTCACACTGCAGCGGTGCGCTGGCAGGGCGTCACAAAAAGTCCTGCCAGCAGCTTCTTTGGAGCGGTGAAGGAGCGTGAACTCACCGCTCCTTCACCGCTCCTCCAGCGCTGCTCCCCATTAAAATCAATACCGCCGGCAAAACGCTGCTATTGCGGCGTTTTGCCGGGGGTTTTTAACCCTTTCTCGGCCGCCAGTGGGGGGTAAAAGCGCCCCGCTAGTGGCCGAAATGCGCCGCAAATCTGACGGTAAAACGCAGCTAAAAATAGCAGCGTTTTACTGCCGACGCTATAGGCGTTGCGGTGTGAAAGGGGCTTTACTGCAATACTCACTTTCTCTCCGGCACTGTCCCCTACAGACCCACGGCCATGAGGTCCAGCACTGGTCCTCTTCTGGGCTGAATGACACCCAGCATTATTCAATGTTCTTCCTGTGAACCCATGACAGCAAGGTTAAGCTCCCTGGTGGCACATCATTAAGCTGTCCTGGGCTCATAGGAGGATGCAGGACACATTCACCAGGTGGAAGAGGGAAAGAAATAGTGACTTCTCATGGCTGCACTGAAGGCAAAATCTCTAAATAAAATAAATGTGCCAGGGGTGCTTGAAAAGTAGGGAGCAGGAAACCTGGAATTTGACTCAAGGTTATTTGGTTTCCCTTCAAAATTGTAGTGGCCAGCTAATGTCCTAAAAAGACATAAGTCATTCTAGTAGACATGGATATGTTACTTTTTGGTGGATATGTGAGGCTCCATTCACACTTTCCGCTTTGGAATCGCGAGCAGAATCGCTGATCCTTCCCTTCAGGGGGTTAAAGTTAAAGGATGTGGAATTCCCTTCCACAGGGGTGGTCTCAGCAGGGGGCATCAATAGTTTCAAGAAACTATTAGATAAGCACCTGAACGACCACAACATACAGGTATATACAATGTAATACTGACATATAATCACACACATAGGTTGGACTTGATGGACTTGTGTCTTTTTTTGACCTCACCTAATATGTAACTATGTAACTATGTAAAGTAGAACTATAGGCAAAACCTTTTTTTTTTTAGAAATTGGCAAGTGCTGTGCTATGTGAACAGTGAAATAAAGTGATGTGATGTCAGAAATACAACATAGAAGCAAATGTGTTAACAAATATAAATCAAATATTATGTTAAACAGATCAAAAATGGACACAATGAAGAGTTAACACCTATATAGTCTATTGAAAAAGTGAAAACTATGAAAAAAGGAAATGGAAAAAAAGAAAGAACATTATCCTTATGTGAAATCAAAAATGGATGAAAGAGCTGTCCATATTTTTTTTTTTTTTCAAGTGACCTTTGATAAAAGAGAAAGTCTTGTTGACCCCGCTGGGAAAACACCCTGGTGTGTCAGCCATCACCAATATAGAACTATATATATATATATATGAGCTTACTAGATTGTGTGGACTCAAATGTCAGAAAAACTTCAGGAGAACTATATGTTGTGTAGCAGGTCCAAAATCCAATTCCACATCAATCAAGGTGAAAAGATTAAATTAGGTGTACAATTAATTTTTCCATTAAACATGGCCTGACAATTTATATTATAATATGATTAATATCAAGTTAACTACATTGAGATGAGTCCATCCAATATTTAGTAGGTCACAAGGTATCTCCATAATACATTTTATTAAAGAAATTACATTTTTAGTGTCCCCACAATAGGAGATATCTATTCTTAGCGATGCGAGACAAATATGCTTTTAAAAGGAGGCTAGGAATGCAAGTTGACCCTCTCTGAGTCCTTCCGATGTATGCGCTGTTGGTGTATAACTATAGGCGCGGTGTCAGCCAATCAGGTTTGTTCGCAAGACCGCGGTTTGGTTGCTTAAACCAAATTGAGGCTTGACATGCACGCCGCAACGTCATCTTGGAAGGACTTCCGAGACATAGATCGTTACCGGGTCTGTGCTGCAAGTTTTTACAATTACTCTTTGAGGTTACTCCTATATAAACGCAGAGTTAGATGGGGCGTTCAGACCCCAGATGATGTCTATTGAGACGAAACATGCTGGGTTAACGCCAATCTAACTACTGCGTTGCTATACTGAATTCTACTGGATTTTATGATGACATGCCTATTGATTTCTTGCTTGATGTAAGTGCAATATTCTTTTAAATAAATGTTGTTTGAATGGTTTTACAATATGTGGAGAATCTTTTTACTTACATGATTGACCTACCATATAAGAAGTTTCATCGTGATTGATGCGGAATTGGATCTTGGACCTGATACACAACATATAGTGTGGGAGAGCTTATTCTCCTGAAGCTTTTCTGACTCAATGTTAACAACATTTAAGTCCACACAATCTGGTAAGCGCATATGTACCTCTATATTGGTGGTAGCTGACACACCAGGGTGTTTTCCCAGGGGTATCAACAAGGCTTTCTCTTCTATCTATTAAACTCACTTGGAAAAAATATATATATGGACAGCTCTTTCACCCATTTTCGATTTCACATATGGACATTTTTCTTTCTTTTTTTCCTTTTTCTTTTTTCATATTTTTCACTTTTTCAATACACTATATAGGTGGCGACACTTCATTGTGTCCATTTTTGATCTGTTTAACATAATATTTGATAATATTTAATATATATATATACCGTATTTGATTTATATTTGTTAACACATTTGCTTCTCTGTTGTATTTTTGACATCACGTCACTTTATTTCACTATTCACATAGCGCAGCACTTGCCAATTTCTATTTGTCGAGTTGTAGTGCTTTCTGCTGCTCATTCTGCAGTATGCAGTATGCAATATTGCAGTATTTTTCTAGAGATTAAAACCTTTTTTTTTTTTTTTAAATTTTGGATAGAACAAGGGAGGGTTATAACCCCTGCCCGTTTGTTTTTGCTATCTGTATCCAATTGGGGAGCTTTCCCTTTACTTCCTGTCCCATAGCCAAAATAGGAAGTGAGAGGAAATCCCTGCAAATTAAGATAATCCCTTGAGGCTGCCCAGGTCACCAGAAATCTTCTAATATTCCCCTCTATTACTTGTCTGGGGACAACCCAAAATTTGTGATTATCTTTTATGCTGCGTACACACGAGCGGACTTTTCGGCGGACTGGGTCCAACGGAACGAATCCGCCAGACAATTCGATCGTGTGTGGGCTTCATCGGACCTTTGCTGTCGAAAAAAATCAGATGGACTTTAGATTTAAAACATGTTTCATATCTTTCCGACGGACTTGAGTCCGGTCGAAAAATCCGTTCGTCTGTATGCTAGTCCGACGGACGAAAACCGACGCCAGGGCAGCTATTGGCTACTGGCTATGAACTTCCTTATTCTAGTCCGGTCGTACGTCATCACAATCGAATCCGTCAGACTTTGGTGTGCTGGTGTGTGGCCAAGTCCGCTCGTTCGTAAAGTCCGTCGGAAATCTGCCGAAAGTCTGTCAGAAAGACCGCTCCATGTGTACGCGGCATTAGGCCTCATGCACACTGGACGTTATAATAACATTATAAAAACATCTTTTTTTTTTCCCCTAAATCAATGTGATCAAAAACGTTAAAAAATGCCAGTGAGACACGTTTTTGACCATTTATTTGCGTTTATGGTCATTAGAGAGTTTTTACAGCTGAAAAACTCTTCTCAGAACTTTTTTTACAGCCCAAAAACGTCCCTGCCAAAAACCGTTGATAACAGCCCATGTGTGCATGGACACATAAGATAACATGATGGGGAGTTTATTGATTTTATAAAAAAACATCTGACGCCAAAAACAGCATCTGTAAAATAGTCCAGTGTGCGCGAGGCCTTACTTTCACTTTCGGCAATAATGGTAAACAGGAGAATAAGAAGAGGGTGACTTTCCCTAACATGGACACAGACAGCAATACAAACTGACAGACGTTCTAATAATCCCCACTAATCTCCACTCTATTAAAAAAAAAAAGAAGCGTTGTAGCTTTAGTTGCACTACATTAATTTTTTGTTTCCAATTTATTTGTTTTGTACATTATTTTTTTTTTTTAGTGTTGCATTGCAAGAAAAAAGCACAAAAAATCTAACTTTATTTACTTTTTAAATACCTCCACAGTGCTTTGTACCAGAATCATAATTTTAGTGTCATTTTAAACAGGATTTTTTTTTTTTTTTTTCAAATAAACAATGATCAAAGTATAAAAAGTGAATTTTTTTAAAATGTTGTTGCAATTTTTTTTTCCGTATGAATTGTGTAGAAAATAAAATCATTTTTGTAAGACAATATCAACAAAGGAAAGCCTTGCTTGTCTTAAAAAAAATTATATTGTTATTTTAGGCAATTGCAAAGTTACCATATTTATGAATAAACAGGTCCATAGCAGAAATGTAGAAATTTGAGCTGAAGTGGTCAATGCAATATGTAAAATGTTGGCACTATATAACAAAAGAACATTTATAAATGACATGCTGGGGATATTTACATCTAGGTGTGTATTTTGTGGCAGGTTATAAGTATCATTAGATTAAAACAAAAACGAAAGGCCTTTAGATTTGTTGTTTGTGGGGGGAGAAAAGAGTGCAATAAATGTCCGATGTCCATGATAAACCCCGTGTGATACTGGTTTTACTGGTTTCTTTAGGTCATCTTGAAATTAAAGATCATAATGATTTATGGACACTACTTAAAGGTCATCTCTAATTATATTTGGAGAGGCTCAACACGTGGATTGCTCTGCTGCTCTCTTGTTCCCAGCTCACTTCTTTCATTCTGTTAATTATATATAGGCAATGCACACATACTGTGGTCAGCTTCTATAAAGCACCATTACAATGGAGGGGAAAGGCAGGGGGATGTAAGCATGCAATATAACCTGATAAACTGATAAAGAAAAACAAGGCTGTGAAGGAATTAAATTGGTAGGTAACTGTGGGAAGCAAACAAGGTCAACCTTTATTCAGGAAATATAACAATTGTCCTAAATTCAGAATGTCCACTCAAAGCAGATCTAAGCCTTAAGCAGATGATAAAGCTCTGTGTATCATAAACGACCGCCATTTTTTGTGCCAAAAGTTAACATTATTAAATACTAATGTATTATTATTATTATTATTAACAAATAAAATACTGTTTTTAAATTATGTATCCTTTTTTTTAAGTCTCAGAGATGCTGACCAGTTAATTTTAGCCACTTTGTATCTACTTGCATTTGATCAAGCATTGACTGCATTAAACTTACCGATTACATTTTTATGCCCCGTACACATGGTCCGACGGAAAATGTCCTTTGTCAGACCATGTTGTCGGAAAATCTGACCGTGTGTGGGCGCCATCGGACTTTTTCGGTCAGAAAAAATTTGAGATCCTGCTCTCAAATTTTCCAACAACAAAATCTGATCTGACTTTTTCCAATCGTGTGTAGCAAATTCCGACGGACAAAGTGCCACGCATGCTCAGATCAAATTACGAGACCAAAGCTATTGGCTACTAGCCTCTACGTAGTTCCGTCGTACGCAACGAACGTCACCACGTTCAGAATGATCAGATTTTCCGACAACTTTGTCCGACCGTGTGTATGCAACACCAGTGTCGGACTAAATCCGTCGGATAAAATCCGACGGATTTTGTGGTCGGAATTTCCGACCCTGGAAATTAGGAATTATTCCAATGTGGATGCAAAAGTGTAAATACACTTTAAAATCTGCTGCTTTTATAAAGAGAATACCCAGTCATCCTGCCTTGAAGGCCATTGTGGCCTTCAAGGCAGGATGACTGGGTATTCTCTTTATAAAAGCAGCAGATTTTAAAGTGTATTTACACTTTTGCATCCACATTGGGATAATTCCTACTTCATTTTTGATATGTCCTCAAGCATATTAGTATATAGTATACTATGTGTGTACAGGTGCATCTCATAAAATTTGAATATCATCAAAAAATGTATTTATTTCAGTAATTCAAAAAGTGAAACTAATATATTTTATATAGGTTCATTACACACAGAGTGATATATTTCAAGTATTTCTTTCTTTTAATTTTGATTATTATGGCTTACAACTAGTGAAAACCTAAAATTCAGTATCTCAGAAAATTGTAATATTACATAAGATAAATAAAAAAAAAAGTTTTAATACAGAAATGTTGGCTTACTGAAAAGTATGTCCATGTAGAGTATAGTATGCACTTGGATCGGGGCTTCTTTTGCATGAATTACTGCATCAATATGGCGTGGCATGGAGGGGATCAGACTGTGGCACTGCTGAGGTGTTATGGAAGCCCAGGTTGCTTTGATAGCGGCCTTCAGCTTGTCTGCTTTTTTGGAGCTTGTGTCTCTCATCTTCCTAAAATGTGGAGAAATGAAATGCAGAAATGTGTGACAAGTTAAAGAAAAACCCTATATAACTATACAATTATATATATATATATTTTGGAAAACAAAATAAGTCCAGTGCTCTCGTGACCATTTCATAGTTACATAGTTAGTCCGGTTGAAAAAAGATGCAAGTCCACCCAGTTCAACTAAAAAAAATAAAAATAATAATATCATACAATCCTATATGCACAATCCTATACCCACAGTTGATCCAGAGGAAGGCGAAAAACCCCAGCAAAGCATGATCCAATTTGCTACAGCAGGGAAAAAAATTCCTTCCTGATCTCCCGAGAGGCAATCGGATTTTCCCCGGATCAACTTTATCTAGAAATGTTACTACCCAGTTATATTATGTGCATTTAGGAAAGAATCCAGGCCTTTCTTAAAGCAATCTACTGAGCTGGCTAGAACCACCTCCGGAGGAAGTCTATTCCACATTTTCACAGCTCTTACTGTGAAGAAACCTTTCCATATTTGGAGATTAAATATCTTTTCCTCTAGGGGCAAAGAGGGCCACCTTGTCCTATGTGTTGACTTAAAAGTGAATAACTCAACACCAAGTTCACTATGTGGACCCCTTATATATTTGTACATGTTGATCCTATCCCCCCGTATTCTCCTCTTCTCAAGAGTGAATAAATTCAGTTCCTCTAATCTTTCCTCATAGCTGAGCTCCTCCATGCCTCTTATCAGTTTGGTTGCCCTTCTCTGCACTTTCTCCAGTTCCCCCGAGAACTGGTGCCCAAAACTGAACTGCATTTTCCAGATGAGGTCTTACTAATGATTTGTACAGGAGCAAAATGATATCTCTCTCTCTGGAGTCCATACCTCTCTTAATACAAGAAAGGACTTTGCTCGCTTTAAAAACCGTAGCTTGACATTGCATGCTATTATTGAGCTTATGATCTATCAAAACCCCCAGATCCTTCTCCACTATGGAGTCCCCCAGTTGTACCCCCCCCTAGTATGTATAATGCATGCATATTCTTAGCCCCCAATTGCATAACTTTACATTTATCCACATTAAACCTCATCTGCCCCATAGTCGTCCAATTAAACAGTGCATTGAGGTCGGCTTGTAAGTTGGAGACATCTTGTAAGGATGTTATTCCACCGCTTGGTGTCATCTGCAAACACTGAAATGGTACTTTTAATCCCAGACCCAATATCATTTATAAAGATATTAAAAAGTAAGAGTTCCAGAACTGAACCTTGGGGTACACCACTGATAACCTTAGACCATTCACAGTAAGAATCATAAAGTGCTTTCTGAATCTCAAATCTCTGAAAGACTGGGAGCAATTAACACCCAAGGACCAATTTTTTCGCACCTGTTTGACAGGTGCACATCATTGCATTTTTGCCAATTCTTGCTTTTGTCAAGAGTACCTCTATAAGGTTACGGTGTAAAGGCACCACCAACACCCACAGCCCAATTTTTCTACACCTGTTACTGCTATCCAAAGTCTGCGAAAGAGACACCAGAATGTATCCAAAAAATCTCTAATCTTGTTTCTAGGGCACTAAATTATGGCCTCATCCTACAGACTGGCCCCCCAGGCCGTAATTTATAAAATAAAGAACGCTTGAATGGAAAATGTAAATTTTGTGACTTTATAAATATCATTATTGCTGCAGCAGGTTCTATACATTGTACAGATGTGCCACATTACAGGCAGACTAAGGGGACCCCCCCAGGCACTATATTTAAAATAATTTTTCATTTTTATTGTTATTTCTCATTTTGATGGTTTCACGTTAAGCATCAGTAAATCACTGCTCATTTAAAAATGATTTTTTCATTGATACTTGTCCTCCAGGGCAGTACCCAAACCATTGTGTGCCCAATTACTTGCATATAAGCCTTCAAAATATTCACTTTTGATTTTTCCAGTTCAGGTCCCATAGACTTCAATAGGGTTGGTTATTTGGTTCTGAACTTTTGCGATGTTTAAAAGTTCTGCCGTGAACCGAACAGGGGGTAGTTTGTCCCCTCTCTAATTGGGCAGGCACTAAAAGCTTTCCTCTGGGCATTGCCAACTTTAAGCGGCTCACATTTACATACACTATATCCAAAATTCAAAAACTCCTTACAAAAGAAAAAATGTTGTATGCCAAAAAATAACTAAAAAAATTTGTATATCAACATTGATTTTATATTATACAAAAATATGAAGGATTACAAATTCTGTCCATATTCGGATAATTAGACAATTACTTTATATGTACCACTAATGGCCCAAGTGAATGGGAAGGCAAGCGTAATTATTTTACAAAAAGCCTCAGTAAGAACTTAGAATAAGTCAGCGGTGATTGTGCGCCTGTCAAAGGGGATTTGTGGTAATGAGCCACACAGGTAATCAGCAGGAACTTGCGAGAATATGTTTTCATGATTGCTTTCCGGGGGGACCTGATTAGATAAAAAATGAAGTTACTCTGTAAAATTGCCATTTTTTCCCAGCCTTGTTCTGAGACATCATGTAAGGTCAGAACAGCGAATGCTTCACTAACCCCCCGCTCCATTCATCTATTAAAGAAGCTCAACCCCACTTATCTTCCGTGGAGGGTGTAAACAATTTAGTGTAATTGGCCTGTCTAATTATCAGTAATTGTGTGTAAAGGAAACATTTTTGTTACATCGACGACGTCCTGAGGGATCCGTAACAAGTCAGGTGTTAAATCTGCCATTTATTACAATTATTATTAACCTTTCCTTTACACTTATTCACACAACTCGGGATGGAAAATGAAAAGTAGTTCAAGGAATTTTATTAGGAAACAAAGAGCAGAAGACTCCCAGGATGCATGCAGGTTCATGGGTAGCAAAGTCATATGTGTTAACCACTTCAGCCCCAGAAGGATTTACCCCCTTCCTGACCAGAGCGTTCTTTGCGATTCGGCACTGCGTCGCTTTAACTGACAATTGCGCTGTCGTGCACTGTGGCTCCCAAACATAATTGATGTCCTTTTTTTCCCACAAATAGAGCTTTCTTTTGGTGGTATTTGTTCACCTCTGGGGTTTTTATTTTTTGCGCTATAAACAAAAAAATAGCGACAATTTAAAAAAAAAAAAACATTATTTTTTACTTTTTGCTATAATAAATATCCCCCCAAAATATATAAAAAAAAAAGTTTTTTTCCTCAGTTTAGGCCGATACGTATTCTTCTGCATATTTTTGGTAAAAAAAAAATTGCAATAAGTGTTTATTGATTGGTTTGCGCAAAAGTTATAGCGTTTACAAAATAGGGGATAGTTTTATGGCATTTTTTTTAACA
This sequence comes from Lithobates sylvaticus, assembly GCA_028564925.1. Lineage (NCBI taxonomy): Eukaryota > Metazoa > Chordata > Amphibia > Anura > Ranidae > Lithobates > Lithobates sylvaticus. The sequence goes on from CM053031.1 coordinate 36,291,934, forward strand.
TTTTTTTTTTTTACTAGTAATGGCAGCGATCAACGATTTTTATCGTGACTGCGACATTATGGCGGACACATCGGACAATTTTGACACATTTTTTGGACCATTGGCGAAAAAATGTCACTGGCAGTGAAGGTGTTAACCACTAGGGAGGGGTTAAGTGTAACCTAGGACTGAATGCTGAATAGGATGTATTCCATTCCTTCCCACCCACCATCAGAGTTGTGAGGGAAATGGCATAATTTGCCGAGTCTGAAAGGCTACAAAGGGGATTGTTATAGACTCTAGCTGCTGCAGGAAGTGGCTGTGGTAGGGACACAGTCTATCAGCAGGATATACAGATTGTCACATGATACAAATTGACAAATAAAATCAGAATGTTAGGGAATCTGCAGACAACTGAGCAAAATGGTACAGGTCTTGCCTACAGTCAAACATGGGGGTGGGATTGTCATAGTCTGGGGCTGCATGAGTGCTGCTGGCACTGGGGAGCTACAGTTCATTGAGGGAACCATGAATGCCAACATGTACTGTGACATACTGAAGCAGAGCATGATCCACACTCTTCGGAGACTGGGCCTCAGGGCAGTATTCCAACATGATAACGACCCCGAACACACAACCAAGATTACCAATGCCTTGCTAAAGAAGCTGAGGGTAAAGGTGATGGACTGGCCAAGCATGTCTCCAGACCTAATACCTATTGAGCATCTGTGGGGCATCCTCAAACGAAAGGTGGAGGAGCGCAAGGTCTCTAACATCCACCAGCTCCGTGATGTCGTCATGGAGGAGTGGAAGATGACTCCAGTGGCACCCTGTGAAGCTCTGGTGAACTCCATGCCCAAGAGGGTTAAGGCAGTGCTGGAAAATAATGGTGGCCACACAAAATATTGACACTTTGGGCCCAATTTGGACATTTTCACTTACAGGTGTGTACTCATTTTTGTTGCCAGCGGTTTCGTTCTTTTGAGGGGACAGCAAATTTACACTGTTATACAATCTGTACACTCACTACCTTACATTGTAGCAAAGTGTAATTTCTTCAGTGTTGTCGCATGAAAAGGTATAATAAAATATTTACAAAAATGTGAGGGGTGTACTCACTTTTGTGAGATACTGTATATATTCGCTTTAGGTACATTTAGAGGTCTATTTATAAAAAAAAAATAAAATGTTGATTGTGTCAGATATCATGAAAATTTCTTGTAATGTGCCTAATGCTGTTTATTTCCTATGATCACCAGCTCCATCTAAAGGGCCTTAAACCAGATTGTTTTTCTAATTGAGGCATTTCAGGTAAACAGTGCATTAGAGCCACTAGATGGAGATGACAATCATAGGAACTAAACATATTAGACACACCGCAGGGATTATTCATGATGGCTACATGAATGCTGAGGCTTTCGCATAGTGATTTTTTTTTACATAAATAGACCTCTTGCAGCCATTTATGGTTGTGTGCTCATCTTCCACGGTCCAGTCCTAGAACCCTAAACTTGTATATACTTATTTGGCAGATTTTGACTTGGATGCTAAGGACCGGTTCACATTGGTGCATGCATTTACATCCATTTTATGTGTGTTACTGTTGAACTATATATAATACCCAATTGGATGAAAGTGTATCTAATGCCGCGTACACACGACCAGACTTTTTGACCAAACTGGTCCGACGGAACGAATCCGACCGTGTGTGGGCTTCAGCGGATCTTTTCTGTCGAAAATCAGACGGACTTTAGATTTAGAAGATGTTTCAAATCTTTCCGACGGACTCGAGTCCGGTCGAAAAATCAGTTTGTCTGTATGCTAGTCCAACGGAGGAAAACCGACGCTAGGGCAGCTATTGGCTACTGGTTATGAACTTCCTTATTCTAGTCCGGTCGTACGTCATCACGGTCGAATCCATCGGACTTTGGTGTGATTGTGTGTAGACAAGTCCGATTCGACGGAAGTCTACCGAAACTCTGTTTAAAAGTCAGAAGGAATTCAATCCGTCGAAAAGTCTGGTCGTGTGTACACGGCATAAGATGCAGCAAGCAGGTGTAAACGAATCCCAAGGCAGGGCACGGTATTGTACTCTTTGACTCCCACAATTCAAGGTGAGGCAGCAATACTCCTATTCACTACTGAGACTCATACATTGTGTGATGTAAAAGGGGCATAGTTACAGTATCACGTATCTGGTAGCAGAGCCTTATATGGTGAGGAAGGCCTCTCTTACACCTCTAACTCGGGGCCCCAGATATTGAAGACAGGAGGTGCAAGAGTACAGAGTCCCTGTCTGCTGCCCAGCCTGATGAGTACCTGAGAGTCTGTCCGCTGCCCAGCCTGATGACCTGGTGCCTGCTGCCCAGCCTGATGACCCGGAGCCTGCTGCCCTGTCTGTTTTTTTCAGATCCAAACTTCCAGACCCTGGTGGTGGGGTACATGTCCCATTGTCGGACTCGGGTGGCACACCTCCTAGTAGGTTAAGAGACTCTGGCCAGAGAGCGCAAAGAAGTCTGCAGGCAGATGAAGTAGTCACTGATTGGCTATGAGAAGAGATTGGTACCCAATGCGTCCAACCAGACTGCGTTCTAAGGCCTGTCACAGGTGCAAACCTCACCTATGACCAGGCAGAACCGCAATACAGCCCAGCCAAACTGATGCCAAAGCATAATTTAGAACAATTAACCCCAAAACTCAACTACAGTTTTGGGCAAAAACTAAATTTAAATTCATAGCGTGTACTCATCAGGAGTACCGGCGCTACATATATATATATATATATATATATATATATATATTAGGGCTGTTACTGACTAAAATGTTCGCGTTCGATTAATCGATTTTTTTTTAATCAACTAATTTCATTTAATTATAACGCACATACAGATCCAACTACTTTTAGCTGATGATCTCCTCGCATTGCAACTCTGCATTAGTGAGTGGTAAATGTGGTATACACTATATACAATCACCGACACTAGTTAGTTTCCACAATCCATGACTTCACAGTTCACACAAACACGTTTTAAATTCAAACTGTAGCACTGACGTAAGTAATTTTTTTTTTCCACAGTAGCGTGACAATCCCTCCACCTCCGGTCTAACTAATCACTCTCACCTTATGGCATGGACCTCTGTGAAAACAGGTGGTCATGCAAGCGGGTATCAAAAGGGTTAACACGGACCATAACCTTCTCTCACGTCTCAGCAAGGACGCAGGTCATGGGTAGAAAGAAAAGATCTAAGTGCTCACCGCTTAAGTATAAGATTTAATTTTTGTGTTTAAATACAAACTACTCACATAAAGATGATAAAAACGCAGCATGTAAAGCCGACAATCGTGTTAGTTCTGTAGGGCAGCAGCGGGTGACGTCATGCGTAGCTCCTCCCCTATACGCATAACGTTCATTTAGAACTTTGACATCACCGGACTCCTCCCCCTTCCCTTCGTTAGCAGATGGAGGCACTTGGGGATGGGGGGAGAAGTCCGGTGACGTCGATGTCTGTGAAATCACCAGATCTCTGATGGATCTCACTGTAGACCGGGAAGCCGGCGGAGAGGTGAGTACCGATCAAAAAAATTAACGATTAATCAAGGAATTAATCTTTAATTTCCACAGCCCTCATATATATATATATATCCATATATATATATATATATATATATATATATATATATATATATATATATATATATATATATATATATATATATATATATATATATATATATATATATATATATATATATATATATATATATATATATATATAAATAAACACACACAATTGCTTTCCTTTAATCAGGTCAAGCAGAATAGTACCTCTTTAAGTGATGTTGAAAGAGTTAAAACATTTGCGCCATTTTGTGCTGAGTAGCCCATGTTCTCGCCTTGCCTTGCAGCTTTTCATCAAGCCCAGTTCAGAACCTCTTCATCACCAGAGACAGGTAAACACTTTGGGCTGAGCAGTGTCGTGATGGCATTATTACCTTTCATAGCTTAAGGTGGAAAGCTAAAGTAGACCCAAGGTATTGCGATTAAAATAGGAATGTGCACATTTTGCTTTAATGCTAAATGAGACTCGCGGTAGCAATCCCGCAGACGGCTGTTTGCTCCTCTGTAGCTGGGGAACATTGTTTTTTTTCTACATTTCTCTTTATCATTCTTCTACAATAATTGCGCACTTCCTTCCACTGTAATTGCAGCAACAGCCATTCTTAATGGTGAATGTTGCATTTGGGGGGAAATTACTAAAATTGTCTCTTTTTGTAGTTTTTAACCAGTTACATGCTAAGAAGATTGTTTACAGTGTATTCAATTTAGAACCTAAAGAGCATCAGCAGACAGTGATCAATCCATGAGCTGGTAATGCTATTCAAAAATCATCACAGCTGTGCTAGAATCGGAAAGGCCATAATGCATTTAGTTTTATATAAGTAATTCTGGGAAGAACTGCAGCACTATATCACATGAGTCTCTACCACGCAGTAGCTCCCTGTATATCATCTCAGCTCTGGAAGATCCCCCCCCCCCCCCCCCCCCCCCCCCCCCCCTTAATGACCAGGACATTTTTTGCTATTCTGCACTGTGCTATTTTAACTGGCGATTGCGTGGTCGTGCAACACTGTACCCAAACAAAATGTATGGCTTTTTTTTTTTAATAGAGCTTTATTTTGGTGGCATTTGATCACCACTTGGTTTATTATTTTTGCGATATAAATGAAAAAAGACCGAAAAATTAAAAAAAAAAACAATATTTCTAAGATTCTGCCATAAAACATATCCAATAAAAAAATGTCTTCATAAATTGTGGCCAAAATGTATTCTGCTACATGAAAGTTATAGCACCCACAAACCGTGGTATATATACTGGAATTTTTATTTAAATTTAATTTATACCACTAATGGTGGCGAACAATTACTTATAATGGGACAGCCATAGTGCGGGGGACAATCTGACCCTAACTGATGCTGTGGGGACCTGACTAACTGCCACGGACATCACCAGTGACACTAATACGGTGATCAGTGATAATATTATACACTGTCACTGTACTAATGACACTGAATGGGAAGGGGTTAACATCTAGGCCGATCAAGGGGATAAATATGTTCCTAACTATTATTATTATTATACAGGATTTATATAGCGCCAACAGTTTGCGCAGCGCTTAACAAAATAAAGGCAGACATTACAATTACATAACAATTTGGTACAAGAGGAATCAGAGGGCCCTGCTCGTTAGAGCTTACAATCTAAAAATAAAGGGTCAATTGATACAAGAGGTAATAGCTGTGGGGAATGAGTTGATGGAGGAAGTAAAAACAGTGTTAGTTAGAAGCAGGATAGGCTTCTTTAAAGAGAAAGGTTTTCAGGGATCGTCTAAAGATGGATAGATTAGGGGACAGTCGGACAGATTGGGGTAGAGAGTTCCAAAGGATGGGAGAAGCTCTTTAGAAATCCTGGAGGCGAGCATGGGAGGAGGTGACAAAGGAGCCTAGAGAGCAGGAGGTTTTGGGAGGACCGAAGAGAGCGTCTTGGTTGGTATTTTGGTACTAGGTTAGTGATGTAGCTGGGGGCAGAGTTATGGATGGCTTTGTAAACTATTGTTAGTACTTTGAATTTTATTCGACTATGTGTAATGTGTGTAAAGTGTGCTGCTTTTACTAACTGATCTCTAAGTTGCACATCCCTGCTTTGCACAAAAAGGAATAAAAATATGCTCAAATAATACATTTTTCATTTTAATATAGACAATGGGGTTGATTTAGTAAAACTGCCTACCAGTGTCATCTCCTGCATGTCAGGCAACCAGGTCAGAGCTGTGTACACCACCTCTTCAGGCAGTGGCACCATCGTGCTCCTTTCTCTCTATCTCTCTCTCTCTCTGCCAGCAGGGCACGCTGGGTCTCCTCTGGGCCTGGCTCCGCCCCCTACCTTTCAGACTGGCTGGCTCCCGCCAATCTGGTAAGCAGGCCTATTCCTGCATGCTCTGCTGTAACCTCTTTTTGGCTGGATCGAAGTTTGCAGGCACAGGCAGCACACTGATGGTTGTGATGTACATACTGACACTTGCAGAACTTGTCAGAAAATGTTGTTCGGCATCGACTGTGCCCGAGCAACTGGGAGCAGGTGTCCGCAGGCA